>CM028134.1:570060000-571270000 GCA_016271365.2 Neoceratodus forsteri | reverse complement strand
ACCAAGTGCTCTTTACCACATGATAGACTTTAGAAAGGCTGTTGAAGAAAAAAAAAATTTGCTAATGTTTAGGGAGGGGACTGATCTGTTGAAGCTCACTGGAGCATTGAAGCTGAAGGGTTCTGTGGTGCAGGTCATAGTGTTTACTGTGCATGGCAGGGTTTCTTTCATGGTGTCTGTTCTGAAGCTGGTCATGGGACTGCAGGAAGAAGTTGCAGTCTGATACTCCACTGGCAGGGCCAGATTTACTATGATGCCAAGTACACCTGTGCATAGGGCCAAACGTTTACTGGGGCCCTGTTGACATCATCTCTTTGTTTTCCCAACACAACTTCTGTTTTTTCTTCTTTCAGCTGGATGGTTGACAGTTTGGATCTGAGTGAGTCAGACAGTGGGGGAGGGGTTGGGGTACGCTGATGGAGACAAATTAAAAAAGGAAAAGGCAGGCACAATAAAATGTATTGAGCCACCATGGATTGTCAGGTCTCAGCTGCTTTGGATAAGGACTGGTATTAGTAGAATCATCAGGGCAGTCTTCACTCAACTGTAATCACTCATAGGTCACTGAGTGATCTGGTGATATTGCCATTAGTAACTATACTATGTGTGACAATATCACCCAACATATGAGTGCTGCTGTTTGACTGCTCTGATTTGAAAGGGGCGGGCACAGACACAGAGTGAGAGAGCAGCTCTGAGCCCAGAAAGCATTTCAGCAATTTGCACCATTTGCAGTGAGCACCACCAGCTGAGCTAGCAGCTAGTAGGACTAGGAAGGACTTCAGAGTAGCACCGGGCCCGTAGCTAGGCAGCCTGCTTTATCAGCCAGTCAGTGTGAGGAACAGGAGAAGGAGAGACTGAGGAGGAACACAGATATTGAGAAGAGCCAGTCAAAAGCACCAAGTGGTGAGTTGGAGGAGCAGACTAGCGGGAGTCAAGACTCAGATCAGGAGAGGGACTAGAGAGAGTCAGTAGGGACAGAAAGTGAGACTGAGGGACAGGAGAGAACTTAAAATAAGGATAGGAGGAGGGAGACAGATGGGGAAAGCAAGAGCAGCAGCGGACTGTGGGCTGCCCATGACCCGGCCACACCACCAAGCAAGGCAAGGCCAAAGAAGCAGCTGCAGGCTGCCCACCCATGGAAGAGCAACTTACCATACCATACCAACAGCACCACTACAGTCTCCGATCCCGATGACTACAGAGTCACAACAATGACACCCAGGCAGCAGGCATCCATCCAGGCCCAGGCTGCAGCCACCAGCAAGACAAGGCAATGTCAATAGTCAAGTGAAGTAAATGACCATTTTATTGTGTTTGTCTTCTTTCTTGTAATTGGTTTATTACTAGTCAGCTCGGTTGGCTCCAGCAGTAGTCCTTCCCTTCCTTAACACCACCACTACTACATATGCCCTCATGGCTGCACAGTGTGCACTTCCCTTCCCTTCCCCAGATTAGAAAAGGCCACTCAAGTTTACACCTCCCCTCTCCAGTAGTCCCAATTAAGTAATTTGTAAAAACAGTGGAATAAAGCAGGGGCAGGGCAAGGCAGAAGTCATTTTCAGTGCTGCAAAGGTCTTCAGTTCCTCACTCCTCTCTGTGTTATTTTAGACAGTGAGTTTGTATTTTGTATGGGGCACAGGACACTTTGATGAGTGCTGAATCTTTTCTTATTGAGTGCTTCCCCATGTTTAAAGTGGTGGCTATTCTCAATCTGGAGTGTTCAGTTGTAGAGACCCTAGGTCTGATCACTCAGAAAAATGTCTCAGTGTCTTGTGTCTACAAGAAAGTAGGGCAGATTACTCTGACAGCTGGTTGTCTATTTTTCTTTTTATTTAAAAGGTGGGTCAGTGACACAGATTTAAATTGAAATCTGTTTTGTTTTACAGGCTGCAGTAGGCTAGGATACATGCATGATGCAAGCCTTAGCCAATTATCCATCTGCGGCTGTGTGCCTGTGCCAGTACAAAGTTGCCTTTACAAATATTGCAATTTGCAAATTTGAAGTTGCACTGGCCAGGTTCCAGACTGCCAAGATGACTGCCATTTTAACCAGGCAAGGATGGTGTGTGTGTGTGCTGCTGTGCAGACTTGCAGTCTGCATGCCACTGCAGTGTGCCACTGCTTGTGACTGGTGATATATAAGCTACAACAAGGGTACATGAAGTCTGTAGTTGTGGTCTCTGCTGCATGTGTTTTTTGTGCATTAATTCCCTCAACTTGGTCACTGTGGTGTGTACAACAGGTACTGGGTGGCAGTGTCATGTCTGTGACAGGCATGGGCTGGCCACTGGCCTGGCTGGGTTGTGCATGCCACTGCTGAAGATGGAAGAATATACAATAGCCCCACTAAAATGCATTTTTGTTACATTGTTTATGGTTTAAATGCATTTTTGTTGCATTGTTTATGGTTTACTTTCTTTTTCGGGACGTGTGTTTGGTGTTGGTGTGGTGGCCTGGCCTTGGAGTGGGAGCCCGAGGTGGGAGTTTTGTGGTCCAGACTGTAGTGGGGGGGTGGGGGCAGAGTGATGTGGCCCCTTGCACCCCCAAGTTGGCATCCAAAGATTGTTTCTGCATTCAGACTGTGAACCAGCATTCTTGAACTGTTGGTGGACTGGACCATGGAAGCATTTTGCTAGAAATGTCCTTTAAAGTCTAGAATTTGGTGAAAATAATAATTATATGATCAGTAATTAATTCCTTTTTAAATAATGGCGATAAGACAGCTAAAATTCAACTGCGTCTTGGTTTTATACATGGTGCAGTACTATGGAGTGTTGGGAGTATAGGAGGGCATGATGGCAGAGGCAGTGTTTATATTTGGGTAAGATTCATATTGTGGGTGGGAATGCTTTGAGGTAGTCACATCTGTGAGGGTTAAATTTTGACTTTTTTTCTCAGATTATAAGAGAAGCCTGGTATGAGTGTCCATACACTGCCCAAGAAGACCAGAGTCGATGACCACCATTCATAAACAACAAAGTGTGTAAGTGACTTACTCATCTCATTAATATTTTGTAATTTAAACCAATTTGTTTTCAACTGCATTCTGAATAAATCATTTTATGTACTTTAGTTTGGATGCAAAATGTGAAAACAGACCAGTGTGTGCCTATGACTGACAGGTTTTTGGGATTGGGTGGCTACTGGGCTCATTTGCAGTGTTGTGCATCCTCTTGGTGACACCCACTGGCTCTGCCCTTGCTGTAATTTAAACAGTACTGCTCTGCTGTACCTGGCACCTGCCCATCAGAGTTGAACTGTGTTTATTTAATTTGTATGTCAATGGTGAGGTGTCGGCTTGGCTGTATGGTGAACAAGGTATGTGGTGCCAGTGTATAGACGTAGATGTCACTTTTTTATGTGTGGGTGGTTTTAGCATAAGGGGGTCTGGAACACCACACTGCATAGTAGTCTGATCTATAATTAATGGGAGTTGTGTGTGACATCTACACTGTACCACGGGTGTTCAATTTTGCTGTACTAGTGTGTCGGGGGGGCACCAGGAGGCAAGATGAAGGGGTTGCCAGGTGTTGCTAGACACAGTAGATGATAGCATTTGTGAAATAGAGTTTAAATATGAAGCTCATCAGGACATGGTGTGGGGTTGGGTTGGGTAGGCTACTAGTCCATATAAGATTGTCAGTTGTAGCTGGAGAGAGGTGGCTATAAGATGAGACTCTTATGACATTTATGAAATGTTTAACTTTTAAATAATTGTGCTTGAGTGTTAGCAAACCAAGATGTAGGAAGTTAATTGTTTCCTTCGGTATTTCCTAGGAAGGCGGAGACTGAGAGAGGTCATGGGACTCTACAATAAAAGATCAGCATCTGCATCATCAGCCACCAGCAAGAAACACCAGCAACTGCACATTACTGTAGTCACCACCTTGTAACAGTTAGCCAGATACATGTAGATATCACAGCAAATGCAGTCTGTAATACTGTAGTGAGTAATACATTTTCCAATATTTACACAGCTGTCCACCAACAAGATGTCAGTCAACAAAGTCCAGCTGTGGCAGCTGCCTAGTGTTCCAGTCATCCATTACATATAGTATGTAATGTACATGACTAAAGCAAGGAAAGATCAGGTTCTTGAATGGATTTTGACTCTCCACTGCTCTGAAAGACAGCTGACTGATGGACAACTGTGCAAACTTGTCTGTGCTGTTGGAAGTTTTTTCATGACTATTTTGCCATGTCATGGGGGCATCTTGACTAGTACACACATTTAACTGCAGCGGTGAGTGAGTGGGAGAACTGATAGGGGAAGGGCCGGGGCCTGCCTGGCTTACTACTACCCACAGCGAATATTCTTCTGTTGAACACTGAAGTCTGTGTTGCAGATTGTGTGCTGCACTGCACCAAATACTTAACTGTTCAACAGTAGTAGAACATTCACTTTGTGTTTAGTAGGCCCACATCCCCACTAGAAACACAGCATTGGCAATGGGATTCTGCCAAAAAAGATCAAATCAGGCATTGAAGAGAGTTGTTACCAGACATAGTATGCTTCCAGTTTACTTTTAGAGAGAAAAAAAATGTCAGGTGTTTTCTCAGGAGTAGGTGTTATTTTGTGAGATAGTCACAGATAAGTCATTTCTGTAGCATATGACTTTCAACTATCAGTTACAGCTGTGAACCATGGTCCACCTTATATGGATGAAATTCTTTATGTAGTCATAATGCAACAATATTTTTCTTGATACCCAAGTGATGCTCATGTCAGTGACATCACTGTATCAACATCAGAAAATGAGGTTTGACATATTTTTACCTTATTAGCATACATTATCGCTAATATTTAGGAGTCTACAGCACATGGTGCAGTTAGGGAGTGGTAGTAGCCTAGTCAGTTTATCACACTGCATGTTTAACAGCACAATATTCAGATTGGCTCATCATGACCATTATCAATGCATTCAGACAGATCAGAAAGTTACTATTATGGTCTCTGCGTAACTGATCTGTGCACCTGACACACCAAACTTAGAAAATTATGTATGAAGGTGAAAGTATTGTTTCATGTGGTTCACCATAATTTCAGGTACTTGCTCACCAGTGTAGCAGTATTGATTATTTAGTGCTGCTGCACTGACTGCAAAGCAATAGCCACAAACAAATGTAAGACTGATCCCAATGCACAGTTTTATGATGAGTAGCATTTGTATTTAAGTGTAGTGTTGTCCATTATCTTGCTACTTTATCTGCCTTGTTACGTGACATTTTCAGTGACATTCATGTAGGTGCCAGAACTGGAGGGATGCAGATAAAGAACTGGGAATTAGATAGCCTGAAGCACATGTTGCTTCATGTAAGCTGTAAAATGTTTGCTGGCCTGGTCCAGTGCTGTGCTCACTAGGTTTACAGTCTTATCTCTATACCTACAAGACCAGGTTTAGTACAGTCATCTTATCTCTATCTACAACAGTAGCAGACCTGGCCTGCACACAGGTGATTGCAGTATATAACCTTCACTTCATGGTTCAGGCTATAAATATATACCAGTATCTACTACGTCAATGAGATGTTACCAGAGGATTCTGAGTGTTCAGCTTAGGTGACTGTCACATAACTAGGCAGTTAAACTAATCAATTATTCAGTAGCACACACTGTGAACTGTCTGAAAGTAAATACAAATGTTTTTATCAAAGTGCTTTTGGGGGTATGCCTCATACTTGGAAATTGGAACCAGGAAAATCAATTATTAGAATAATACAGGTATCTATATGTTCCATTGTTCTTCAGGAGGGCACTAAGGCTATTAATAATGTCTGATCTTATTCAGGAGGGTATTACAGCTAGCATAGCCTATGTAGGTCTGATCTTCTTCAGGAGGGCACTACAGACAATGGCAGGTCTCTATTTTCATTGGATTGGATTATCTATGATCTTCTTCTGGAGTACAGAGTACTGTACCTTTAATGTCCAGTCTTCTTCATTTGAGGGTTATTTCACTAAGCAGGTAACACACCACAAGGATCTACACCATCTGTGAAGGGTGAATCCGCATGGAAGATTTTCTGCAATACATCTGATCCAATGGGGACATTCACACCAACACTATCATTGGCAGCTGATGTTACCAACCCTGTGTAGGTGTTGGACAACCAATATCATCCTCATTACTTCCACATCATGCCACATGCCAATCCAGGGGAACTGCTGTCTCTCTGCCACATACATTATGTGTGCATTATATAAAGAGTGAACAATTCCATAATTATAGGGACTTAAGGAGTTCCATCCTCCCAGACAGTTCTGAAATGGCTCCTGTCTTAAGTTTTATGGAGTCCTTTGAAACTAGACAAGTCACATTATCAAGGGCTTCAGTCTTAAGTTTATGATGTCCTTGCTGTGCACAACTCCATAATTATAGTGACTTAAGGAGTTCCATCCTCTCAGATAGTTCCTAAAGGCTCCTGTCTTAAGTTTTATGGAGTCCTTGCCCAGTGGCCACAAAACTTGTATCAGGATGGTGGTGTTGGATGCTGTCAAATGGATCATTTTATTGCTGATGATCTCATCCATGTACATTACCCTTGCGGCTTTAGCAGATGAGTGAAAAGTGGAACGTGTAGTCTTGGGTTATTACATATGATCTTTATTATATATTGGGAAGAGAGGTCGGTGGAGACAATGACATCATTTTACAATGAACTGGAGTGCAGTGACTGATGGCAAACTCTGTATGTCACAACAGGACAGTTGTCTGTATTCATAAGATATTCAAAACTTCATTCCAGGCAGTTTAGCAAGACTGTGTCAGTGAGCCAACATTGCACCCACATCATCACGTGTGACAGATCAAAAGACTGACCACCACTATCCACCATCCATGCTTCACCTTCTTATCCATGAATAGCCTGAAAAACATTGTCAATGCAATAGTTTAGAAATATCTAAAGCCACTCACTTTATTATATGGCCCATGGTAAGGTTTGGCAAAACAATACCTAGTAAGGGCCAGTAAAATAAGACCAATGTTACCCATTTTAAATCTTAATGTCCTGATCAAATTATCATAGTTTAGTACTTTAGTAACTACTATGAAATATTTAGTAACATTATTTCATACCCTATTTTTTACAATTCTTGAGATACTGTATACTACTCAGTATTTGCAACATGTCCACCATGCCCAAGTGTAAGTGGAGCACAGAAGAGGAAGGAAAGGGCAGAAGCCCAACAAAGGCTGAATCCTGATGAAAAAATACCACCATTAGAAAGTTTTTGGAGTATCAACAGGCACAGCAGACAGTATAGTGCAAGAAGAAAACAATTGTAGTATCAATACTGAACGGATCACCCATGACAGCAACATAGTTACTGATGGCACTGTGATAATGATACAATAATTGGTGAAATAGAATTTGTGGATGGTAATGCAGATAACAGTACATGCTCACTGTAGTGAAACTGAATGTATTGACAAATGTGACTATTCAAACTCACAGTAAATGGATGGTACTGTTAGTGGCCATGACCAGGAGCAACATGAGATAGAAAGTGTTGATATAAACAGTAACTTACTGAATACAGACAACTGTCCTTCAATTAGCTTTTCCACTGATCCATTCTATTGGTCCATAACAGAAGAATTCCAGTACCACATTGCTAGCATAAATATTACTGAACTGGAAGAGAACATCTCTGATGGTTTTGAAAAGTCTAGAAGGATACAATATTAGAAAGTTAATTCTGCATCTGAACACTTATTTCATTGTAAGATGCCTAATGGCAAGTCAGTGAAGCAGTCTTGGCTAGTATACTCTCTGAAAGGGGGATATGTCATCTGTCTGTATTGTAAAGTATTTGGTAAATATACTAGTTCTAATACATCAGGATATTCTGATTGGAGTAGTTCTGTCAAGCATCTTGCAGAACCTGAGCAAAGTTATACTCATATAGAAAATGCAGTAGCCTACATTGATAGAAAACAATTGACAGAGAGAATTGACAAAACACTAATTCAGGATACAGAAAGTAAACAGAATTACTGGCGTAATGTTCTGAAGCACGTGACAGCTGTCATGATCTTTCTTTGTGAAAGGGGACTGGAATTCCATGGAACTGACAAAACAATAGGTTCACCTTCAAATGGTAATTTTCTAGGGATTATGGAATTACTTGCACAGTTTGATCTATTTCTGTCAGAACACATGGTTAGGTATGCACGTAAGGGTCAGGGGAGTTCTTCATACTTATCCAAAACAATTTATAAAGAACTTATTATTATGATGGGCATAGAGGTACAGCGAAGAATTGTATAAATGGTTCAGAATTCAAAATATTACTCAATAATTGTTGACTCAACACCTGATTTGTCCCACATTGACCAGTTTACAGTGATTCTCAGATTTGTATATGATGGAACTCCACAGGAGAGATTTATTACCTTTATCCCTATAATATCACACACAGGCCAACACATTGCTGAAATAGTTCTCCAATTTTTAAAGGAGAATGACGTAGATCAAATGAATTGTAGAGGACAGGCATATGATAATGCCTCAAATATGTCTGGTAAAAATCATGGATTGCAAGCAAGGATTAAAGAAGTGTGTCCCTCAGCTGACTACATACCATGTGTTGCACACTCCCTTAATTTAGTAGGTGTGCATGCTGTGTCCTTCTCTCATCAAGCTATATCCTTCTTTGGCTTAGTACAACAACTTTACACATTTTTCTCAGCTTCCACATTGAGGTGGTCAAAACTAGTAGAAGCACTTCATAAGTGTCTAGTCTTGAAGGCAATGTCCACCACACATTGGTCCGCTAGGGCAGATGCAGTAAAAGCTTTAAAGATGAGCTATGAGAGTATCTATAACTGTTTGAATGAGATTACAAATGATGCATCTCAAAATCCAGACACACGTAATGAAGCAAAGGCATATGCTACACAAATGACTTGGTTAGAGACTATTCTCCTATGTCAACTGTGGCATGATTTACTATATTGTTTCAATGCGACAAGCATTGCATTACAAAAGGGTTGTCTGGATGTCTTAAAAGGTATTCATCTAATGGAAAGTTTAAAGGATTATGTTTTTAAGAAACAAGATCATTTTGATGCATATGAGAATAGTGCCAAAAAAGCAACATCTATCCCCTCAACAGCTCACTATCATGCAGAGCAAAAAAGGAGAATTAGACGCAAAGTGTTTTTTGATGAGCAAAGTGGTCACAGCAGCAGTACAGCCGAAGAGAATGAGGAGTTGCAAGCGAGAGACAAATTCTGGATTAGTGTGTTCAATGTTATGATTGATACTTTAATTACATAGTTAATGCAGAGATTACTCATGTGCAAAACTGATTCTGCTAGATTCAGCTGGATTTTTGGGGAACATCTTGACAAACTGTCAGAACAATTGCTTGCACTGAGAGAAGCATATCCACAAGATTTTGATGACAACATAGAAAATTAAGTTGCTCATTACATTGAGTTCCTGAAAAGCATTAACACATCTGATCCAGTTGCAATATTATAGCAGTTCACTAAATTATAGAATTTCCAAATTCAGAAATTGGCATTCAAAGCTACCTCAGTTTGCCCATTACAAACTGTAAAGGTGAGAGATCATTTTCCAAGCTTAAACTTGTGAAGAACTGTTTGCGCCAAACTACGTTGGAAGACAGACTGAGCTCACTGACCCTGTTAAGCATCGAATCAGACATTCTAAGAAAGCTGAATCTTGATGATGTCATTGACACTTTTGCCAGGGAAAAGCAAGGAAAATAACACTTGTAAGAGCCACTAGAATGTAACTTAAAGCTTAACTTTCTCCTTGTGACTGATTGGTTGTTTTTTGGTATGAAGCTATACCTGTCATAAAATGCAGAAAAAAGGGCCCCACGTATTTCCATCTATTTTTGGAGAACCCACGATGTCTTGGGAATGGATCCAGTTCTCTGCATTTTACAACAGATAAAGCTTAATTATTTGACATCCTCACAATATTAGCTGCACTGTGCTATGGTGGTAAGACACCCATATCAGAAGCATTGGGTGCAGATCTTGATGGGTGTCTTTAATCACTTCAGCAGTGATTGTGCAGAATAATGTATAGCACTGAAACATGTATTCAATAACTAGATAATATCATAGTTGTGGAACAATATATTACTAGCATAGTGTTGGGTTGCTTTATACTGTTAAAGCATTCAACAAACTGTTTTGGAAAACAGAACAGTTCAGTCACCACTCACCACCACTGTGGATTACTGCACTAAAGGAACATTGATTCTTCAAAGTAATGAATGACTAGTAGTGTTCTGTGTTCATAATACTATTTAGAACCAAATCCATGTACAAAAAGTAAACTTTAGTATAGTTTTTTTTGTTGTAATGTAGCACAGACTAGTAAAAGTGAAAAAATGTACTTCAGTGTATTAGTATATGGTATGTGAGTAAATGCAGACAATTTAACTCAGTGTAATTAGTGAGACAAGTTGTACGTACTTCATTGTAAAGGGCAGACTGTTTTATGTGATAATATGTGCTGACTGGTTAGCTAGCTGTCAATGTAGTTATGATATAAGAACCATTTTTTTTGTGGTGACAAAGAATTAGACATTACACAGGAAACCAGCATTTAATTATGGACTACATTTGAGGAATTACACAACAGCCATTCTGTTCATCAACTTTATTGAGGTTTAGACCACTCCAGGTTAAGTCTATCATTGATCTCTGGCCTTTATTATGATTATATATTTATCATTATTGTGTCATACAGATCAGACTGGTACAGCAAGTGCTACACCCAGAGCCCATACCACCCAGACTCATTCAAACAACAGAGAATAATGTACCCCCCCAAGTGTGAGGTACAAGCTGGTATTCCACACCAAGTATTGGTCCCTCAAGGAAGGTGGTCAGACAAAGTTTGTTTATGTTTTTTTGGGTAAAACCAAATGGAATACAAATTCTCAAAACACTTTGCCCACTGGGATTACCAAATAAAGACATGGGCCCAAATATTCAAACTGCACACAAAAAATGCACAATAGCAGGAGCAAATGCAAGTCCTTTGTGCCCATGCACAAGAGGCGTGATATTCAAAAACTGAGCCGGCCAAAATGTGCCTATAGCCAATGACTGAATATCACACCACCTGCACCATAGCACAACTAGGGAGGGGAAGCTGAGCAGATCAGATGCGCCATAGCGCAACAAGGGATGTTCAGCTGAGCAGTCCAGATGTGCCATAGCACAACCAGGGATGCCCCCCAGCAACAGGGTGGCAATGCAACTGCACTACCAGGGAGGTAGGGGCCCACCACCCATGCCACAGATGGGCAGAGGAACACACAGCAGAACAGACATCATCCCCCCACACCCCATGCACTGCACAACTGGGGGAGGGCTGGAATAACCATTGGCCCATGGAGACAAGCAACCAACCCACAGCAGGGCCATGGTGTCCCATCACCCCCCCCCAGCAAAATGTGACTGGCACACAAGGAGGGCTGACCACCCCGTGCCACACTATCCCTCCAATGCAAAGCACACCCTGCACTGTGAGCCCCAGATATCCTGCCCAGGAGCATGTCCACCACTGCAGGAAACCCCATGCATGCCACCACCCCCACTGTGACAATGCAACCCTGTGCACCACAGAACTATGCAAGAGCAGCCCCACCATGAGCACCCATCAGTGGGTGGCAGCACACAGTGATGCAACGACAGCGCCACACAGTGCCACCATGCACAGCCCCCCGAGGTACTGCTGAGAGACCAACCATGCGTCGGCACATGAGGTACCCCACACAGGACAGGGCATGCCTCGGACCCCACCACCAGTGGTACAGCACCCTGCACACTCTCCCAATGACACCCCAACCCAGCACTGGCCACAACAGCCAGTGCAGACACCCACAGTGGTGCATGGAAGCATGCACCACACCAGATGCCACACAGTGCATGGACAGACACCCACCCATACCCAAGAGCACAACAACACTGGGACGCAGTAGCGGGGCAATCAAGCCCCCAGCATGGGCCCATGTAAACTGTGTATACACAACCTGCAGTCCTCCATGGCACAGAAGTGCCAGCTACCCTGTGCAGGCACTGTGGACCTGTATGCCACCAGCATTTGCCCAGAGCACAAGTCACAGACAGTGGTGCACATCCCCTGCAACACACACAAGCCACAGCATGGAGGTGGGTCAACAACTGTGGAGGCCACAGTGTCACCCGAGGCAGACATGCACCACACCAGTGACAGGAGGCAACCCAGCATCGTGATGGGTACAGTGGCTGCCCTGCATGGACAGCCACCACTGACATGCCAGAAGACTGTGCAGGTCACAGACATGCATGGGTGTCAG
This sequence comes from Neoceratodus forsteri, assembly GCA_016271365.2. Classification (NCBI taxonomy): domain Eukaryota; kingdom Metazoa; phylum Chordata; order Ceratodontiformes; family Ceratodontidae; genus Neoceratodus; species Neoceratodus forsteri. The sequence goes on along the minus strand of CM028134.1, from coordinate 571,257,660 downwards.
CTGCACAGGCCATGGACGGGCTGACAGGGGCACCATGGACACAGAGCATGCACCATGGAACACTGCACACAGTCATCCAGTGCACAGGGCACAACACACACACCACAGACACTGACTGATAGCTACCCCCACACCATAGTCACCTCCCCATGGACACACACATACCTATGACTGTACCACCCCTGACACCATGCACACAACTGCAGCTGGACACCTATAACCCACTGCAAATCAGAGACCACCATAGTATTCATATCAAAAGATCTGTATTCAAACAAAATATAAAAGTGAATTAAATACAATGATATATACAAAGTTGGGCGGCCACAAACAAGGTGGGTGTGTGTAAGAGGCAGGGGTGAACAAATGGGACAGGAAAGGAGGGGTGTGAGGGTGGGTCCAGGGGGTAGGGAATATCAGAGGCAGAGGGACTGTCTACGGGAGCCCCGCTCCCCGCTCTGGCTGCTCCTCTGCCGGTGCCTCCTGAGGACCCCAATCTGGTCAATCCTCTGTAAGATATCTAAGGATGACCTTGCCACATGCAGGATCTCCTGCAATACCTCCCTGATGTCAATCAGTTGGCAGACACCTAGGACAAGGGAGCATAGTCAATAGGTGTGAATGCACAGCCCCATACAGCCACCCACTGTGCATGGCATACGGCCGTGGGACATGCCTCTGTGATGGTGTGTGACCACCCATAGTGATCACGTCCACATGACCTGCCCACCCAGGTGCATACAGCCATGCGGAACGCTGCACACACCCACCGGCCAAGTCAAGCACAGCACCACTGTGGCCGTTTAGTGACATGGCTATGTGGTGCAAAGGCAGTGGCACAGTCATGTACCTGGTGCACGCATGGACCACCATCGACACACTCCCAGACATGCATTGCCGCTGGACAGTGCTGACTGTAACAAGTTGCATACATGGCAGTGGAGTCAATGGATGGTGGCCATGCCCTGCTACCCACCCTGTTACACAGCATGCATAGTAATCATGGATGTATGGCACTCACCACCATTGGGCCGGTCCCTTGGGCGCTGTGGACCGTCGCCCTGCCTTGCCTCCCTGTCCTCTTGGTTGCGCCGCAGCTCACGGGTCAGGCACCGCTCCTCCGGCCCTGTGGTGCAAACATGGAGATAGGAACATCAGTGCAATCCCATAGCAAAGCCCCCCTGCCCCCAGGTGTGTGCCCTCCCACCCAGCCAGACCCACTCACCCCACACCCTGATAGCACCACCACAGCCAACACCGGACAATCCCTCTCCCATGTGCTGGACACATACAACCGTGATACCCATATGGAAGATAAAAGTGTGTTGACATAACACCTACCTGGCCATGGCACCATGCCCTTCCTTGCACATGCCCACAGGCTGGCTAGCAGGTCTGGCTCCCTCCGCCGCAGGCCGCCATACCTGTGGCGGCACTGCTCTGCTGTCCACCCCTTCCATTGGCCTCCTCAAGTGCAGTGTCCACCTTCTCCCACACCTGGCTCCTAGGCCCGTACAGGGGTGCCTCCCCAAACAGTGGTCCATGGTGTGGCTCCACTATGGCCACTAGGTTGACCAGTTCTACCTGGTTCCACTTTGCAGCCCTTCTGTGCGCCATTCTCCTAGCTTTGTCTGCAAAAATGGTGCTCTGCAGCATGGCTCCCCACATGCAGATGCCTCCGGTACAGCGCTGCCATTCCCTATCGCTCTGTCACTGAACAGCATGATAGTGGTGCACCCATGCCTGATGCATGGTGCCTAGGGGGCAAAGGTCGGGCACAGGGTCAAGGGGCTCTGGATCACGGACACGCACAATATGATGGAACCCAATCGTGTAGCACGATTGGCTGTCTGTGTGCTACCTCCAGTAGTGGCCTACTGCACTGTTGCTCCAGTGCACCTATGATGGCCCAGTGCCACACGCCATGTAGGTGAACATCATTGTAGCGCCACTGGCACAATGGTGACCATGCCCTGCATTGCTTCCCGTGCACAGCACATCAGCAGTGCAGCAGATGCCTGCGTCAGCAACCCAGGCATGCGCAGTGAGGTGTGTACTGTACATGTCACAGAACTGCGCCCTTGGCTCAGCACGTTCAACACAATTGTGCAAAGCGCAACAGCGCGATATTCAGTCGTCATATGCAAAACAGCTAATCAGCCATTCAGTGGCGCAGCACTGCAATTTGCATCCACTTAAATTTGTGTCTCGCCTCACTTGCATGGGTTGCGCTGTAAAAGTCGACATTGGGCTGCACTGGCCATAGTCGGTTACTGCAGTCTATTGGTGAGTTGCATGCTGTTTGGGAGTGTGGACCGTGGATTTAGGGACATGTATGGGACTGCACTGTCACAGGCAACAACTGTCATTCTTACAGGCTAAAAATGAAGGAGGCGAGTTGTGGGAGAGGAGGAACACAGTGGTGGGAGGAGGAGGAGGCCTAATTTTACCAAGGCCGAGACCGATGCCCTGTTTGAGGCCTACCTGGATCAGGAGCTGCTTCTCAGCGGATGGCAGAGAACACCTCAAGCCCATGCTGCTGCATGGAAAGAGGTGGCATGTGCTGTGAACCTGAATGGCAGCCACCAGCGCTCTGAGCAGGAGTGAAAGAAGAAGATGGGCACAGACAGGAGGAGGATAAAGGAGAAGGTGGCTGCCATCAGGGCAGCATACTTGTGACAGGTGGGGGACAGCTGGAGGTGGTACACCTGACCCCACAGGAGGAGAGGGTTGCTGGAAGCATGCAGCATTGTGCCATTGAGGGTGTTCCGGGTGGTGGCTTCCAGACGGGTAGTAGCCCATCACTGCATGGTAGGTCATGGTCTGTCTATGGGGAGGTAGCGTAGGTCACTTGCATATAACATGACTTTGTTTTCCCTTACAGATCCTGAGCATCTGCATGGGTCAGCGGTGGTGGGCCTGTCCACTGAGGACAGTCAGCTGGAGATGGAGGAGGGACCATCCACCTCCACAGGTCTACATGGCTCAGTACGACAGTGGGCCCACCTGGCTGTCCACACTGATGTTTTTGGAACAGGAGCGGAGGAAGCCCTGCCTGTGTCCCAGCATGCCAATGTCCATGGATGCCAGCATGCTGTGACTCGGGCCGGTGCCAGGTCTGTCACCAATGATGATGTTGCTAACGGCATGGGCAGTGACATGTGTGTGCCGCAGGATGAAACATAGAAACATAGAATATGATGGCAGATAAGGACCACTTGGCCCACCTAGTCTGCCCATTTTCCTACCTAACAGATAAGCTGCAGATCCTAATTAACCAACAGCTTACTTCCTCCTACCCCCCACTAGGACTGCCTTATGTCTGTCGCATGCATTCTTGAATTCCCCACTGTTCTTGACTCCACGACCTCCTCAGGGAGGCTGTTCCATGCATCCACAACCCTCTCTGTGAAAAAATACTTCCTCACATTACCTCTGAGTTGTCCCCCCTCTATCTTCAAATTGTGTCCCCTTGTTCTTGCGCATCTCTTTTTCTGAAAGATGCCACCCTCTTGGACTTTGTTGATTCCCTTGAGGTACTTGAAAGTTTCTATCATGTCTCCTCTGTCCCTCCTTTCCTCAAGGGTATACATATTAAGCTCCTTTAGTCTTTCTTCGTATGTCTTCTGGTGCAGACTCTGCACCATTTTGGTTGCCCTCCTCTGAACAGCCTCCACTCTGTTTATGTCTTTGTGGAGATGGGGTCTCCAGAACTGCACACAGTACTCCAGATGGGGTCTCACCAACTGTCTGTACAGAGGGATAACAACTTCCTGTTTTCTACTATTGATGCCTCTCCCCCTATGCATCCCGATATCCTCCCAGCCTTCCTTACTGCCTTCTCACATTGCTTGCCCACCCTTAGGTCATCTGATATAATTACCCCCAGGTCCCTTTCCATTTTTACTGTTGTCAGTATCTCACCTCCCATTGTGTACTCTTGCCCTGGGTTTTTGTTTCCCAGGTGCATTACCTTGCACTTCTTTGCATTGAAACTGAGCTGCCATAAATTTTTTCTCCATGGCCACACAGCAGGTAACATCGCGGCCATGACTGTGGGTGGTGCTGCCGTGGAGGCCTGCGTGTCAGCACAGTCCCAGCCTGTGCCTGTCAGCACCAGTTGGGCAGCACTGGCATGTGTTGAGGACAGTGGGACTGTTGCAGCCACTGCAGCAGCACCACTGAGCCCTGGGGAGCGGCAGCTGGAGGGGCAGCATCAGTAGTCAGCCAATGTGCTTGGGGGTACAGGGTCAAGCAGTGGCATCTGTGCACTGCCTGTGGACATACCCAGACCTGGTCCTGGTGTGCAGTGCCCACCCTCAAGGGGTGCTGAGCATCAGGGCCGTGCACACCCTGAGGGACAGGATGCAGAGGAGGCAGATGACCTCTTGGATGAGCACACCCGCCTACTGCAAGCATCAGTCCAGCAGCAGATGCAGCTTGCGACGTTGGTGGATGCACTGTGTGCAGCTCTGGAGTGGGCAGAGGAGCATCGCAGCAGAGACACCGCTCTGATCCTGGCAGGGTGGACCGGTTGCGGGGAGGATGTGACCGCTGCCATTGACAGGCAGACACAGGCATTCACTGCTGTCATGGCCACAATGGGCACACAGTCATGTGCCCATGCATCGCAGACACCACGCAGTACACTGTCCACCCCCCATTCCCGGCATCGTGCGACACCCTCCCTGTCGACACCGGGTTCAGCTGTGGGCATCCCGAGCATGCGTGGTGCAGGCATGTTCGGTGTGCTGCAGACCCCTGCGCGAGCACGGACGCGTTCATGCAGTGGAACCCCTGGGGGACCATTGGTGCCACCCCATGAGGCCAGTGGTCAGCCTGTCAGTGCTGACGGGTCTCGGTGGGGCCACCCACACATCTGTGGTGGCCGGGGCACTGTGTCGCATGACTGACCTGTCTCCCAACACGGCTACTGTCTGGTGCTGCCCCTTTGTGCATTGTGTCTTTCAGTGGGCAGTGCATGGGTGGGTAACCGGCCCTGCACGCGGACACACAGTCCATCTGCATACCCTCCTGGCTGCTGTCCACAATTGCGTGTGCATGATGATGTCTGCATTGCACTGTACACCAATGTGCAATGGTGTTCAGCATCTGACACACGTACATGGACAGGCAGTGGGCGTGGTGGTCTGTGGACATGTGTGTGGCTAGGGGTGGCATTCTGGGTCGGTGTGCCTCCTATCCTTTGTGCATGTTTGGTGCTTTATGTGTGTGTGTGCATCTGTGTGTGTGTGTCCGTCTGCATGGTGTGTTAGACCTCACCCATCCCTGGTTGTGTGTGTGGTTCCATGTCCTGCCACTTCCCTTGACAGCATGCACCCCTGGTGTGTGTCCATGCATGTTTGTGGGTTGTGCCTTAGCCACTGTTGGCTGCACATGGCCCCATGACTTACCTGGGTTAGCTGAAGTGTTCCTCCATGATGGTGTCCCAGTGCAGCTTTGCCAGCTGGAGCAGTCAGGGGTCCTGTCGGCCAAGGCGGGGCTGCCCATCACCATCATCACAAATGTCCTCATCATCCCCATCACTGTCCCGCTCTTCGACCTGTACAGCTATCCCACATTTGTTGGCCATGTTGTGCAGGATGCAACAGGTCAGGAATAACCTGCAGGCCTTTGTGGGGCTGTACTGTAGGGCACCGACGGAGGTGTCCAGGCAACAGAAATGTGCCTTCAGCATCCCAAACACCTGCTCAATGACATTACATGTGGTGGCGTGTGCCTCATTGTAGCATTGCTGTGATGGGGTCGCAGGCCGCAGGTAGGGTGCAAGCAGCCAGGGACAGAGTGGGTATCCACTGTCACCTGTCTGTAGAGGGTGGAGGTTAGTTTGGTGATCGGCATCGCCCTGCCCCGGGCCATGTAGGCCACTACCCATGTCACCTCTGACCATGCCCCCCCAGGCCCTATGATTGTCCATGTGGTTTGCATACTCACCCACTAAGTGGCCAGTGGGGATATCCCCACTCTTGAATCTGTGATACAGTGCTGACTGGTGCCAGATGAAGGCATCGTGTGCTGCCCCAGGGTGCATGGCACAGACATTGATTATGCGCCCCCTGGCATTGTACACCACCTGGCAGTTAATGCTGGCATAGCCCTTACGATTGATGTATGCGGCCCCCTCGGGGCTAGGTGGTGTGCGGATGGCCACATGGGTGCAGTCTATTGCCCCTAGCACACCAGGCATATGTGCTACCCTGTGGAACTCCTGTATGTTTGCTATGCGCTCCACCAGTGTGCTGGGGAAATGGATGTACTCCGCAGCATGTGGCAGCAGTGCACTGAGGAATTGGCTGAAGTGGCATGACGTGGCCGACTGGGTTATGCCTGTGGTGTCCCCAGTTGGTCTCTGGAATGTACCCATGGTGAGCAAGCACATGCAAGCTGTCACTTTGGTCTCCATTGACAGGGCATGGCTCCGTCGTGTGGGTGCCTGCATCACATCACTGCACAGCTCACAGAGCAGCCTCAGAATTGTCCGATTCAGGCAGTACCGGCCCACAATCTCGGTATCACTGTACAGCTTGAAGTTGGTGCGGGCTCGGTATTGTCTGTTGGGGGCATACCGCCGACGGGCCCTTCCACGGCCATGCCCCCCCCTGCTGCCCACCTTCTCACCCCCCCTCATAATGGCCTCCATCTGGAAGGTGGCACTGGCCTTGTCCCTGGCTTGTGTTCACCCCCCCGGCAGCTGTTACTGTATTCCCCCCGCTATCCTCTCTGATACTTCCCCTGCACCGGGAACACCTGCCTGTCCTTGCCTCACTGCTGTGTGGTGTATCTCCCCCTTCTGCACTGTCTCCCCACACCGTCCCCTGTGGCTGTTGCTTCCAGGTGGCCTTTTCTGCCTGGCCCTGTGTGTCCCTGCTGCCCAGTGTGTCCTGCTGTATTTTGCTCTCATGTGGCTTCCCTGTAGCGTTCTTGCACCTCTCCCTTGCTCCCTTTTATTTTGCCTCATTTCCGCTATGGCACAACTTCTGCTTGCTCCCCTATTGCACATGGTGCAAGTTGTTGAATATCACACTGCATCATGGTTCCTCCCCCTTCAGTTGCACATGCCTTCATTATCATTGCGCTGTAGCTCAGCATGATTTGGGGGGTGCAGCTGCCTTCTGTTGAATATCACAGAATGGCGCATTTTCAGACTTGAGCAGGCGCAACCCTATTGTGCATGGCTCAACTCTTTTGAATATCTGGGCCATGAACTTTAAAAAAAATTCAAAGCCATTACAAATACACATTACAAAATTTTTTCAGTGCAGTGCAACCCAGTTCCATTTATTTTCCTGTTAGTATTTAAAGCCATTAATGATCTCCAACATTGGAGGCAGCATAGTGCATACATATTGTGGGGGAGACTCAGCTACCCATGGGGTCAAAATTTCCAGCAGTGGTTGAGATGTCATGTGTTCTGAGAGTGGACTGTATTACTGTGTCCAACTCCTTGTGATTCAATGAGTGCATTTGTGAAACTTCTTCTATCACACACATTTTATACATTTTATCACAAGGGCTTACTAATACAATCCATCTGTCCCTTAGCGCAGCCTCAGACATGCAGTGTGCCCCTGTAACTTGCTCTTTCTTTATCAATCTGACTGAACCTGAGCTGGCTGGTGGCTAATCAATGCTTCCCTCCCAGTCCCCTAATCCAGAAACAGTAGCAGAACCTACAAAACACAGACCTTGCTGCATCTTCTGCCTCCTTCATCTGACTATCACTGCTGTGCCTGTCAGCCTGGAGCTATCTGGCCTGTGGTCTGCTTCATTTCTGCACCATCATGCTCCCTCTCTTGACCAATGGTGCTGAATATTTGCCTTGTTAGCATGCCATGACACTTTGTAAGACAGTATCGGATGACAGACATTGGACCATCGCTCATTTGCCCTTCTCTTTTGCCTGCCCTCCCGGCTGCTGCCAACAGTTCCAGTGCTAAAACTGAGATTCAAATAGCACCCAATCATCAGCAAGCATTAATACAGGCTGCCGTGCTGCTTAAATTTTACCACACTTGGCAACAGGAAGAGGGAGTACTCATGGTCCTGTACATGCACCAACGTGCATGCACTCACCTGATTGCACACAAGTAGGCGTGGATACCTTGCCCAGATAATCAAAGGCAAACAATAAATGGAGCTGCCATAGACAGCTTGGAAGCTGGCCCAAGACCAGACCAGCCGGTTCAGGAATCGATTCGGGAACAATCTTCTGGCATGGGCAGCCACAGCATAACCAATATGCCATAAGAAAACCTCAGAACTTCAAAAGTCCCACTCTGAGTGCTCATAACAGCTGAGAGGGGCAGCCTGCCCCTTCTGCCCCCCCATGATCTATGCCACTGCCATTGTCATCCTTTTTGAATGTAAATCTGTTTGGAGTTAAGTTTCTGAGGCCATCTCTGTCACTCCAGGCCATGTATAACATGCTAAGAAGCCAGCAGATTAGGCCCTATGGTCTATTGAGTCTGCTCAGGGATCAGTGCCTACCCAGGGCACTGTTATAGCCACACTCCCTCCCTACAAGGTCCCCCACCCCAACCCCCAGTGGGGTTCTGGCATGCACCCTCCCTTATACCTATTCCCAGTCTTTGTTGAACCCCCTCCATAGTTGTAGCAGCCACCATCTCCATTGGCAGTGCATTCAGTGAAGTAGTGTCTCCTTGTTTCCCCCCTTAGTCTCTATAGTTGTATGTCAAGCCACACTTTCCATACTATGCCTAGCATGGTACAGTTAAAGCTGCTTGTAATGGGTGCAAATATTCTCTACCACTCTGCCCACAAAACAGAGTGGTCAGATTGTCAGAGGTAGTGGCAAAACTTGAAAAACCTAAGTAAGCAGTGCCAGACATAGTACAACATCGTATGACACAGTGCTGTACCTATATGCACACCAAAGCACTACATTTTAAGCAATCAAGTTCATTTAATGAACAAAATAAAATTTTAATTTGATTAAAACAGTAAAGTATTTAAATTAAGAAAAGCTAAGTAAAGGACTTATACTGTCTATGTAATTGTGCTAAAAACTAAGCAAATTCAGCACAGAAGACTCACTGCAGTATTAGTTCAGTACAGCACAGTACATTACTGTGAATCCTGAGAATCCTGCAATGCAAAGAAGTCAATAATTTTACTCTGGACTCCCTCCTTCTGGCAGTACGGTCTCCACAGTCTCTCCGTTGATGCCAGCACATCCAAATCTGGCTGGATTTCGGCATTTTGTTCCATCGCTCACTGGAGAGTTAATAGAGACGCTTATATGCCTGTGTGATTAATTGGTTTGATAATGACAATTAATGACATTAAAAAACATTTAGCAGATGGCAAAAAATTAACATAGTGGCACATAGAAGGCATATATTGCTGTTCAAAATGGATGTAATAGCAGGCTTTTAATGATCATTGTAAATGAGTATCTAGTAAGGGGTGTCTGAGGATCTCAGCTTCTCTCAACCTGGGGCTGAGATGGGAGATGGTGCTTAGATGTTTCTTTGTCAGCTTTTCTGTTGCATTTCGTAATGCTAACAAATGTGTTATTGCTTCTTTGAAATGCTGGGTTTGTGTGTATGTTAATATGCCTTCCAACTGCCACAGGGTTCAAATGATGGTTGACAGCAGCTCAGAGACTGGAGTAAATGGTTAGTGCATATTCAGAGTCAGTTGAAGTTCTGACTTCATCATAGAAAGAATAGAAAACTCTACTCAGTTCTTCGGTTGGGAAGTTTTTAAATCAATTTGTACTGTATAATCTTGGCAGCTTTCCAGTTGTTGAAAACTTTTTCTGCCCACTTTGTTTTTACAATATTTTCTTCATGCCCCCATAGTGTTTAGTTATTCATCTGTCAAAGCAACATATCTGGTACTTACTGTGGTGGTTGGCAGCTCAGTTGGTATGGCATTTCTGAAGTCTCCTCTTCTATGAATATTTTTTAGCTTCTTCTGTCATTTTTATTTCAAAGTTTACTTCAGGAACACTTGTCAATGCAAACAAGTGTTCATTGAACTGGGCAAATAAAAATGACTGCCAGGTGACAGTGATTTTGGGTGGCACAGTTTTGAGTGGGAAGAGGGATTTCTAGGTTGCACTGAGGTGATTTAGACAGGTCTTCTTTTTAACTTTACATGAGTTAAAGTCAGTGCACGGCTGCTAGCCAATCAAAATGCTAAATTTTTTCTACTCATTTTATAATTGGAAATAGCATGTTCTATGTGAAGTACATTGTGTTCTAAGTGAACTGTGTTCTAAGTGAAAATATTTATCCAAAATTATATGAGAGGCATCTCCTCTCAACTAATCACAATTAAGAACTGCAGCCAGTTATTCCCCACAAATTGCATCTCAGATCCCCCAGTCATTTATTCATCTTTACTCTTCCCACCATTGTTTAGTCAAACACAAACCATGCCTACAGTTGTTTATTCAAACCTCGATCATCACAAAATGAAAAAAATAAAAAATGGTGTCGGAATAGCGGCGTCGGAACAGCCGTCCACCTCACCAGCTCCTATACTGACCACCACAAGCTTCCACTCTCTCATACAGAAGGAAAACCCCTTAATTATGTTACAAAAAAAATGAGGACTAACAAAAAACAAACGAAATGGGCACCGAAACTATTGAAATGAATTTAACTTTAATACTTCATTAAAATTTCCCTGATACATTTTCTGATGCAACCTCATTCCTTCAGACATACACAAAAAGGAGACCTCCACACAGAGAACACAACAAATTCTTAAATATGCCACTCTTATACTACTTTCCCTCAGTTTGTTTTAAAAAACACACGACTACCAAAAATTGTCTCAGCTGTGCGTCGCGAGCACCCCCCCACCTCCAATTACTTCATACTGAGTGCACAGTCCAAGGTGGGTAGCATCCCTGTGTCCCCATGGTATCCACAAGAGAAACATACTCTTACCGTGGCACCACTAGCAGAATGGGCACCTCGATGCTCGCTGACCCCCAGAAGCACTGCACTCAGTGCTTGTATTTGCACTGCAGCCCACCCATGCCCTTTGACTTTCACTGTGGCTGACACTCTGAACTGTAGGAGCCAGGGGATGTAGTGTCAGTTCAGAGGAGATCAGACATCCTCAGGTCCAGGTCAGCCCAAGTCGTGGGCGGAGTGAGCGCAGAGTAATTGGAGGAGCGATTGTGTCTGACATCGCAAATTAATATTACCTCAACCATCGGTTGGATCATCAGTCTCATGGCTCTGACAATCTTAAGCCAAGCATCATCATGGGAAGCAGACTCAGAGCAGCAGGAGTGGAGTGTCATCACTGGGGAGCAGAGCAGCAGTGGATGACTGTCAACCACACAACAGATTTCTCCAGATGGATCCATCTCTCTATAGGTGATGAGAAGGAAGGGGACAGAGTGTGACCAAATCTCTTAGCAAGCCAACGTTTGGCATTTAGTTTATGAAACAAAAGCAGATATGCATACAGTTTTAGGACCCATGAGAAGTCGGCTTCAGGCACAGAGAAATAACAGCAGAGAATGAAAGGCTTCTATAAGAAGTTGCATGGTTGGAATTTGGAAAAACCACAGCTTCTAAGTTTATACAGGAGCACTGTACCTTAGCAAATAATAAAAACTACACTTTCAAGCAACTCCAACTCGTATAATAGTAATAACACTCAGTTAGTTGGAGTATACTCACAATAACCAGCTTCTGTGGATGATTAAACACCTCAGCTTTGTCTCAGCATTTAATCATCCACAGTAGCTGGTTATTGCTTTGTATACTCCAACTAACTGAAAGTTATCACTTAAATAATATGATTTTATTTACCCAGTTTATTCGCCATTGATGTGGTAATGACTTAATCCCCCTATGTTAGAATTATCCTAAACTATGTCTATATCTCATATAATGCACAATTATTCAGAAGAACACATGCAAGAAATTGCACAAACTGATGATGACAATGCCTTGGCCCAGCATGACAATGTGTATGGGCAGTCCTTTTTATTCACTTTTCAAGGCATTAAGAAGTGGTTCTGCTTTTAAACTTTATTTATGACTTTTACTATTACAAATTGAAAGTATTATTTCACTGGAAATCAGAATAACCTGTTACTAAAGCAGGAAGCTTTCTGGACATACTGTAAGCCCTTAAGGAATTTAAATGACCCAGCCTGAATGCCAGGTTTGAACCTGCACTGTTCTTGATGCAGTGAATTCTGCTGCTACAGTTCAGAGAGGTTTGCAGAGATAATCTTTTGCATATTTTGTTGTTTATGCTGCGTAATAGATATGTAAGCAACAAGACATGACAGGGTGTGCATTATGGTGATGTAATTGCACACCTCAAGTGCACTGTTAGGCACAAGGCACAGCCAAGTACCATTAAATGCACCTGAGAAGTGCAATTATATAACCATAATGGCTCAGTGTGGATTGTCTTATTGCACATATAAAATGGTATTTTTTTTTTTGTTTAACATTTTTATTATTATTGTTCTTGGGCAGAACACACACACAGAGGCAGAGTATTACACATACAGATTTGACTCACACCACAACATTTGGTATGACCAGTTGATGCAATTAACAAAGCATTCTGTCAGTTAGCTACAACCTTGCAGGGTATAACTTAAAATATTCTTCATATTACAGACCTGGTAGCCAGAGGATAGTAAGCTAATGTGATGTTGCTTCCCCAAGTGGAGGAGATCCTAGAGCTATTTAGATAAATTACACAGTAAAGAAGGATATAACAAAACAGGGTCAGAGTAATATTTGACTACTCTACCCAGGGTATGTCCTATTACCATGCAGATTGTAATATCAACTATATACAAAAACGGCAATCTTTCTTTTTCTTTTTTTTATTTCAGAAAGTATAGATAAGATTGGGATGGAGAAAGTGAAAAGGGGGGGGGGACTACCAAAAAAAAAAACAGTATCCAGACCTTTATAGTGAAGGGGAAGAGTCTAAGAAGTGAAACTGGAAGGAGTATTATGGCAGTACTTGGACCTTAAATAAGGTTGCCAGCATTTGTCATATCAGGTTAGAGAGCCTTGGGCAAAACTGGAGATCCTCTCAAATGTGGCCCCTTGGGCTAAAGCCAAAAGGAACTGGTGAAAAGTCAGAATTTCCGAGGTTCTCCATCTCGTCAGCATGAGTATCTTGGCCAATGCCCCGGCCAAGGTGATCCATTGTGCCTCTGGACTGCACTTCGGCATCTCAGGACTACCACAGCCAAGAAGTAGTAAAGCAGGCAGGGAACAGTATTGGGAAACAGCTGTTGGCACATGTCCTGGATGGCTTTCCAGAACTGCTGAAGGTTGGGACAGTCCCAGAGTATATGAAACAGATGAGCACCTTGGTTGCCACATCTCCAGAAAGTGTCAGCCGGGATAAGTCCCATCTTAACTAGTTTAGCCGGGTCTCTATACCATCTATGGAGGGTCTTATTCATAATAAGTCTTTTACGCCCATCCCGGCAAGCCAAATGGATTCGTGTCCAACCATGTTCCCATTGTTTTTCTGAAATAGAGATCTGTAGTTCTTTTTCCCATTGCAGTCTGGCTTTCTGGGTGGGATCTGGGGTGGAGTCTCTGAGGTCATTATATATGTTGCTAGCTTTGTTCTTGGTAAGTTTACTCCATGAAAATATAGGGTGAGTTTTTTTTGTAATGAATTATTATGGGGAGAATTTGGGAGATGAGATATAGCATCTCTTAACTGAAGGTATCTCCAAAAGTGAGAGGCAGGGAGATGATATCTTGTCCTTAGAGATTCAAAGTAGTCAATAACAGTGGTCCCAGGGAGTAGGAGATCCTGTATTAGGGAAATGCCCTGTACGTTCCATACTTTCCAGTGCAGGGTGGAGTCCCCTATTTTCAGGGCCTGATTGTCCCATAGAGGCATATATTCCCAAGGGGCCGGGTCATGGCCCAGCAGAGCCATTGCTTGTTTCCAATATTTTACTGATAGTAATATAGAAGGAGAAAGGCCCACGGGCAAATTCTTCTTACCATATAGGATGACCGCCGGGGAAGGAGTGCGAGTTAGGAAGGCTTCTAACTGGATCCACTGCGGGGAGGCCTGTCCGATTTTAGAAAACCATCTAAGAGTCTGAGCCAGAACAAAGGACATATGATACCGCTGCAACCAGGGGAGTCCCCAACAACCCCTTTTCCAGTGCTACCAAAGTTTAAGTTTACTATATCGAGAGGGTGCACCCTCCCATATAAAATTACCCATCAGGGTCTCCAATTTCTGAAACCACTTCTGGGGTATAGACAAGGGTAGATGAGCCAATAGATAAAGCATCTTGGGAGCAGCCATCATTTTGATCAAATCAATTTTCCCAGCAAGTGAAAGCTTCAGTGCTTTCCATCTTTCTATATCTACCCTGAGTGAATCAATCAGGGAATTGAAATTAGCTGCAAGCATTTTAAGCGGATCCGGGTGTAGGATAATACCCAGGTATTTTATACCTTGAGGGGACCATTTTAGCCTCAAGGCGATAAAATCTGCTCCAGAGGCTGAGGAATTCAATGGGAGAATTTCAGTTTTGGAATTGATTTAATTTTAAACCTGATATCTTAGTAAACTCAGTCAGAATTCTAAAGATTGTCTGAAACCCCAGTTGGGTATGTTCCATAGTAATAAGGAGATCATCTGCATATAAGAATGTTTTATAGTTGGCATCACCCACCAGAATCCCAAGAATAGAGTTGGAGGACCTAAGTACAATGGCCAGGGGCTCCATAGCTAGAATGAATAGAAGGGGAGAAAGAGGGAACCTTGTCTCATACCCTTCTGTACTTGGAAGGGCCGAGACATGGTGCCATTGGTCAAAACTGAGGCTGGGGGGCAGTGTATAGCAGCCTTATCCAGGCAGTATAGTCAGGGCCAAAGCCCATAGTGGAAAGAGTATGAAATAGAAAGGCTCATTCGACCGAGTCAAAGGCCTTTTCGAAGTCGATAGCCAAAGCTACTGAAGGGATTGGTGAGAGTTTGACAGAGTGCATTAAAGACCCTAGAGTTTTGTGGTGGTCTGACCCCAGATGGCACTTGACAAAGCCTGCTTGGGATGGACTAGCCAAGCCCTGCAACAGCGGTTCAAGCTGGCCAGCAAGAACCTTGGCCAGTATCTTGGCGTCTGCGTTTATTAGAGAGATAGAGCGATAACTGCCTGGAGACAGTGGGTCTTTCCCTTTTTTGGAAGCACTGTAATAGTGGCTTCTCTC
The DNA here is from genome assembly GCA_016271365.2 of Neoceratodus forsteri. Lineage (NCBI taxonomy): Eukaryota > Metazoa > Chordata > Ceratodontiformes > Ceratodontidae > Neoceratodus > Neoceratodus forsteri. Next base: position 571,242,424 of record CM028134.1, on the reverse strand, counting down.
ATGGAGGGGGGCAGCTGTCCATTAAGTAAAGAATGTCAGACTACCCAAACCAAGTAGGGGGCCAGGTTAACACCCCAGAGTCTATACAACTCAATAGGCAATCCATCCTTCCTGGGGTTTTACGTGGGTTCAGAGAGTGGATTGCCTGGTTAACTTCTTCAACTGTTATCGGGGTCTCTAACAGTTTGGTATCACGGCCGGAGATTCTGGGAATGGGTAGTGAGGATAGAAAAGCTTGGATCTTAGCTCGATCGGGGGGCTTGGAGAAGCATATAGATTTTCATAAAATTGGGACATGATTAAATTTATCCCTGAGTTTGTACGACATGGGATCCCTGTTGTGTCTACCAGTGCATGTATCACCTTAGAAGCTTGCTGACGTTTAAGACGGTAGGCCAATAACTTACTGGCCTTTTCTCCCCCTTCCCAGTAGGCATGACGCATGCATCTAAGGTTTAGCTCAGCCTGCCGAGATAGATGAGTGTTAGGAGAGATTCGTGTGCTGGCTAATTGCGCTAATAGAACTGGAGACTGGGATTGGTTTTTCAGGGCTTTGTATTGGGATTCCAAATTGTATAGTTGCTTCTCTGAGGCCCTCTGATCGGCTGCCTGGTGATGTCTCCTGGCTGCAGCAAAAGCTATTATCCTACCCCGAATAGTGGCTTTAAAGGCCTCCCATAGGGTCGAGTCGGATACCTCTCCATTGTCATTGTCTGTCCAGTATTCTGATACTGCCTGGCCAATCCAATCTAAAAAGGTTGCATCTTCTAGCAGGAGGGGGTCTAAATGCCATGCATGAGACTGGTGGGGATCATGTCCCCTCTTGATAACTAATTCCAGAGGGGCATGGTCAGAAACATAGATTGGGTGAATCAAAGCCCTAACCACCTTTTCATATAACCCAGAAGATATGAGCCAGAGTTCTATCCTGCTGGATGAGCCATGGGTTGGGGAAAAACATTAGTAATCATGCATTCCTGGGTGTAATGTCCTCCAGGCATCCAATAATCCAAGTTCGGACATTAGTTTCTCTACTGCTCTCTTAGCCTGTCTATGGGGTTCAGGAGATTTATTGCTTCTATCTATAGTATGATCTAATGTTAAATTAAAGTCCATTCCTAAGAGTATTGGGGATCTATTTTTGTTGAAATCCAAGATGGCCTGATTAACTGTATGAAAAAAATTGCAGGCAATCCTGATTGGGGACGTATATGTTAGCCAGGACCAAAGGGCCCTCAGGAGTTTCAACTTCCGCAATAATCCATCTCCCTTCTTGATCTTGTATGAAGTCCTTCACCTTCCATCCCAAATTTTTATGAAAAAGTATGGAGACCCCCCTTTTATGGGTGGGTGCCGCACTATGAAGTTCTTCAATCACCCAAGCTTCTTTAAGCTTTATGGCTTCCTTAGAAGAAAGTTTAGTCTCTTGTAAGAAAGCCACCATAGGGGCTAGTGTTTTTAAGTGAATTAGGACCTTCTTCCATTTGATGGGTGAATTAAGCCCCCTCACATTCCATGAAATTAGCTTAGTCTCCATTTGAACCAGCAGTAAAACATGTCAGCCGGAATATATGATTGGAAACGATATCAAGAGGGTCTGAATCTAGCACCTTTCCCCTTCTTACTTCCCCATCTAATATTTGTGGGGCACAACCTCACCCCATTAGAAAGATTGCCATAAAGGAGTTAACACAACACCATAATACCAACATTTTAACCTGACATAGAAGAGTACTAACGTGCACAACCCTAATAACTGAGGAGATTTAAACCATTTTATTGACAATATCCAACTCCCCCCTCCCCCGTTCATTACTCTGCAATCCCACATATGACCAGCATCCACTGTATGTGTAGGCTAAAAAAGCCCAGACACCAGTAGGAGTCGCTGGGAGGTGGCGGCCCAGGAACCCATCTTAAACACAGTAAAACAGTTCTCCTTGTAACCCCGGTAAAAGAGACATGTATGGGGAAGGAGAAAAAAAAAAAAAATTCCAAGGAATAACGGCCTAATAGGCTGTCGTCCATTAAAATAGTAGAAGAACGTAATAAGGGCCGAGCCTAGTCCCTCTAGATGCTTCGAGGTATTGCCAAGGACAGGTGTGCAAGGGCCCTAAATTAAGATATGGGCAACACCCTGCATCTCCCAGTTCATTCAGGCATCCCAGCCAAGGCAAACACACAAAGAGCCTAATCGGCACCATGAACATCAGGGGACAAGCAAGAGCCCAGGGTAAGTGATTGGGTATGGGCCTAAGGGCCCATCGTAGCCATCCTCTGAAAGGATAGGTCCTCTTTAGCTTGGGGCTCATGGGTCTCATCCCTAATCAGAGGAAAGGCCTGTTTTATCCGTAGACAGACTTAACATTAAAAACAAACAAAAAAATGGTAACAGCAGTCAGCCAACTGATTCAGCAGCAGGAGTGGAAGTAGCCATGTTGCCTGAGATTAGTTCCAAAGCTGGCTCAGCTGCCATGGTCCCAGAATCTTCCAGAGAGGTACCAGCTGATTCCTCAGCCCAGAGAAGATGCTTTGCAATTGAGGATTTCGAGCCTTTCGAGCAGGAGTGTCTGGGAGGGAGAGCAAGTCGAGGGGAATGTCTTCGGTAGGGAGATCCATCAGTACTTTATATTGATTGTTGCTCATGTCTGGGATTAGTGACTCCTGAGAAACACTGGGATCTGTGCTACCACTTCAGCTTCTACTTCTGGAGCGGAGCCGCAGAGTTTTATCTATGTGCCCTCCTTCAATCCTCGCCCTTCTTCTATTCTTTTTCTTACTGCCAGGGGATTTTTGAAGAGATGTCCGAGTGGGGATCAAAAGTTGTTAGTCTGCATGAGAAGTCTAGGCTGCTAGAGCATTAGGGATCGTAGATCTGTCAGTGTCCATCGGGGCAGAGTGAGCAAGCAGAGCCCCGGGGCTGTGGGTTACACGTAATTTGCCCCAGTTCAGTTTAGGAGCTTGAGATGCTATAAAGTCCTCAGCAGATGCCGGGTTGTCAAAGACCCGTGGTGACCCATTAATCACAATTCAGAGAGACGCAGGGTAGCGCAGAGAGTATTCAAGACCCAACTCAGCACACGCCCTACGAGCAGCTGTAAAGGCCTTCCACCTGTTAGTAACCTCCAATGAGTAGTCAGCAAAAATTTGGATTTTATGCCCTTTCCAAAAAAGTTCTTTCTTCTGCCGTGCCAGCTGGGTGATCCATTCACGGTCCTGGAACCGGAGAAATCGGGCTAGAATAGTAAGAGGGCACCCACCGGGAGCCGGCTGCGGGGCCAGGGTTCTATGTGCTCTATCCAACTCCCAAGCGGTCTCACACTGAAAGTCCAACAATGGGGGCAGCACTTGTTGTAAAAAAGATATGGCATCATTCCCCTCGCAGCCCAGCGGGAACCCAACAAACCTGAGGTTGTTCCGGCGGCTGCGATTTTCAAGATCTTCCACCCGGGCCCAAAGATGATGAATTAGCTGCCCCTGTTCATGTAGCTTAGCCTCAGCCTTGCACCAGCCATCTTCCACCTCTGCTAGCTTATGCTCAGAAATACAAGCCCGTTGTGAAAGATCAACAATGTCTTCAGTGTTCTTTTTTGTGGCTACATCCATTCTGTCCATGCGATGCAGGATTTCGGCAAACATTTGCTGTGTTTCTGATAGGTTGTTTTCCGCTGCCATCGGTGGTGGTGTAGAGACAGGCTCCATGCTGCAGAATTTTTGGGGGCCAGTAGCAGGGGTGGGACCAGAATGTCTGACTGTGTCGAGCTTACGTTTATTGTTTTATGTGCTGGTCAAGAAGCAGGTATCGGGACGACCACCGGTAAGTTCTGAGTTTAAATTTTATGCCGTTGTGCAGGAACAGGTCCGTGGACGCAGGATTTTGGGGGTTACATTCGGGAGCATAACATTTAGGTGTCCATTTGGTTCGGCTGTTGGCCACGCCCCTATAAAATGGTATTTACATATTTTATGTAACGTGAATGAAAATAAGAACAAAATATTTTAAAAAGATAAAATACAGGACCCTTCATTGAAATATTTGTCCATTTTAATTATGAAGACAAAAAACATTCCATATTCTGGTAAGGGGGGAGGACAGTAGCTAAAAACAATAAAACACAACAAAACATAAAATGTGATGGCAGATAAGGACCACTTGGCCCATCCAGTCTGCCCATTTCTCCCTACTTACGCTGTTATCACAGATCGGACCTGATCTACAGCTTTATCTCCCTCCCTCCATTCCTTTCCACTATGATTGCCTTGTGCTTATCCCATGCATTCTTGAACTCCACCACTGTTTTTGCCCCCACTGCATCTGCGAGAAGGCTGTTCAAAGAACCTACCACTCTTTCTGTAAAGAAGTACTTCCTCATGTATCTCCTGAATGTACCCCCATCTAGCTTCATAGCATGTCCCCTTGTTCTTGAGTACCTTTTCTTCTGAAAAATACTTCACTCCTTTACCATATTTACCCTTGTAAGGTATTTAAAGGTCTCTATCATATTTCCTCTCATCTCTGTGTCCAGGGTTTACATATTGAGGTCCTTTAGTCTCCCCATGTAGGGCCTTTGTTGCAGACCTTACACCATTTTAGTTTCCCTCCTATGGACTGCCTCCACTCTGTCTATGTCCCTCTGGAGACATGTTCTCTCGAACTGGACACAGTACTCTAGGTGGGGTCTTACAAGTGATCTACACAGAAGCAACACCACCTCTGACTTTCTGCTGGCGATACACCTCCCTATGCACCCTAGCATCCCACCAACCTTCCCTACTTCCTTGGAACACTGGCTGGCTACCTTTAGGTCATCCAATATGATTATCCTCAAGTCTGTTTCCTGTTTGGTGGACATCAATACCGCTCCACCCATTTTGTACTCTGCATTGGGTTTCTGTGCCCCAAGTGCATAATTCTGTACTTTTGCTCATTGAAACCCAGCTGCCATACACTTGACAATTCTTCTGCTTATCTCAGATCTCTGTCCTTTCCTCACACCCACAAATTATCCACCTTATTTTCAGATTTTGATGCTATCTGAAAAGAGGCAGACTTTCCCCTTCCAGCTCCTCTGCAATGTCACTTATAAAGACATTAAAAAGGGTGGGTGCCAGCACTGATCCCTGAGACAACCCGGCGGTCACCCTCCCTTCCTCTGGGGGAACTCCATTTATCGCCACCCTCTGTTGCCTATACCCTAACCAATTTCTTATCCAGTTTGCCACCTTTGGACCCACTTCTAAGCTAACCAGCATGCTTCCAAGTCTTGTATGTGGAACAGTGTCAAAAGCCTTACTGAACTCAAGGTAGGCCACATCCACCACTCCACTCTGATCTCAATCCTTAGTCGTCCCATGAAAGAAATTTATCAAGTTCATTTGGAATGACTACCCCACTGTGAACCTATGCTGCTTCAGGCATTGTAACCCACTAGATTCAAAATATTCCATAATTCTTTCCTTCAGCAGTTATTCTCTTACCTTTCCCACCACCAATGTCAAGCTTAATGGCCTGTAATTGTCAGCCTACCACTTTTATGAAATGGTACTACATTCACCCTCCTCTTGTCCTCCAGAACCACTCCTGTTTCCAGTGAGTTGTTAAACAGAACTCTCAGAGGTGCAGCCAGTATTTCTTTGCGCTCCCTGTACTGGATACCCTTGGATGCACCCCATCTGGACCCATTGCTTTATACATCTTCAGATTAGCAAGACCCTTCAGGACTCACCTCCAAAAAAGAACTACAGTCCAACTCTCTCCCTCCAAAGCTTGTTATATTAATGGTGCCTCTCCCCTTTTCCTTCCTCTGTGAACACTGAAAAACAGTATTTGTTCCAGATGTCTGCTTTTTCCTGATCCTCCTCTGCACAGTCCCGCTTTCCCTTTTTTACCTTACAATACCACCCCGGTCTTCCTCATTTCATTTACAGATCTAAAAAATGTCTTGTCCTGTTTTGTTACCTCCTTAGCTATTCTCTCTTCAGTCTTTGTCTTTGTGCTCATTACTGCTTTCCTGACTTCCTTCTGTTTCCCCTGGTACACCTCTCTATCCTCCTCCCTCTGCATCTCCAAATACCTTCTGAATGCTACCCTTTTAGCTTTTACCATTTCAGCACCTCATTTTAGAAGCATTGTGATCTTGTTTTGCTCTTACTTTTGCGCACTTGTTTGATGCAGACGTTTGTTGAATTTACTGTGCTCCCTTTTATCTTTGGCCTATTTTCCACTGCCACACCCAGGCGATGTCCCCACCACCAGGTCATCCCTGAGGCATTCGCCCATCTTTATAAATTCTGCCCTCCTGAAGTCCAGGATACTCACCCTTAAGTGGTTTGATTTCTTAGCTATCCTTATACTGAACCACACTGTATGGTGATCTCTGGTCCCCATGTGGCCTCCCACCTTGATGCCTGTAACACTGCCCCTCTTATTGAGTACCAGGTCCAGTTTTTATTTATTAATTTTTTTTAACCGGGTAGGCCCACTGAGCCCCGAAGGTCCCTTTTTCAGGATCAATACGGAATTAGTTACATAAAGCAAGGCAAATATATACAAATTGTACAGTGCAGGACATATCATCCAGGATTACAAAGACAGTGTACAGTTTTAACAGTAGAGAGAAGTTATTTACAGCAAGTTTACACAATTCAACAATAGCAGCTGAAAAAAATCACAGGCATGAGAAAAAATGGTGAATGGCTTATGGCATTAACCTTTGCAGCAATCCACAGAACAGGATGTAAGTAGGCTAGCCTTTGGGACAGGAGCAGTGACTGGAGTTTTGTAGGTGCTTGTGTAGTTCATTCTGTAATTTCACTAGAGAGGAGGCTTCCTGTAGGTGTCCAGGGAGCCTATTCCACAGTACAGGAGCAGCATGGGCATAGAATTTTCTGCCAGCTGCAAAGCTGATCCTGGGTACTTCCAGGAGTTTTTTGCCTGAGGTGCGGAGGGGTCTTCTGGACAGCTTCAAAGCTAGTAACCTAGCTAGCCCTGTGGGAGGGTCATCATCGAGAAGCTTATATGTTCTACTTAGTAGGGAGTGTGTGACTGAAGGTAGGCCAGTGGAGTGAGGCAAGGACATCACAATGGTGGTTTCTTGGGTGAACGTTTGTGGCAAATCATGCTATTTTGTGATACAGGATTTGCAATCTACAATGGTCCTGTTTTGCAATGCCACGTAGGATTGGGGCTGCATAGGTAAGTGTTGGGAGGAGGATACTCTTATTGATCACCAATCTAGTCTGTGGTATCATGTTAGTGCTTAGGCGGCAGATCAGGCCAAGTTTTTGGTGTATGTTTTTTGTTACTAGTTCCACATATGGTTTAGTGACAGTGCCTGATCTAACATAAGACCAAGGTATCTGAAGGACTGGATCACCTCAGTTGTGGCACCAGATACAGTAACTAGTGGTATAAGATGAGCCCGGTCAGGACCCAGGGATCTAGATCCAAACAGGAGTGCTTTTGTTTTTTGGGGGTTAAGGACCAGATAATTTTCAATTAGCCAAGCTTCAGCCTTGGTAATGTCTGACTGGAGCAGGGGCCCAAACTCATCCAAGTGAGACGTAATTCTGTAAAGTACCGCTTCATCAGCATATTGCACCACTGAGCTGTTCCCACAATGGCAACAAAGGTCATTGATGAACAGGGAGAACAAGAGTGGGCCCAAAATAGAACCTCATGGAACCCCCCTTATTTATGGGGAGTGTGCCAGAGGTTGAACCTCTCCACTTGACCTGTTGGGAGCGGCCAGACAGATAGTTGTGGATTCAGTTCAGGGAGTGTTGGTCAAGTCCAAATTTATTCAGCTGTATTATCAGAAGGGGGAGATCTATCAGGTCAAAGGAATTAGCCAGGTCAATAAAGACTGCATCTGTAGGGGTGCCTTTGTCCAGAGCAGTGAGAACGTCAGAGGTGAGCCTGATGAGCGCGGTGTCAGTACCGTGCTTTTGTCTGAAACTATGTTGGGTGGGGGCCAGGAGTTGGTTTGCTTCCAGGTAGTCCCTAAGTTGGCAGTACACTAGCTTACTAGCTGCTCTTGGATTTTTACTAGGGAACAGAGAAGAGAGGTGGGCCTGTAGTTATCTATAGTTTCCCTATGTCCTTCCTTGTGGACTGGTACCACATGGGCCTGCTTCCATATTTTGGGGACAGTTCCATCCAGCAGGGATCTGATTATAAGCCTGGTGACAGATAGACCAATAGTAGGGGCAGCAGCTTAGGGTCCAGTCCATCTGGTCCTGCTGACACACTGGATTTTAAGGATAGTAGGAGGGGCAGCACTTCTTTGATGCGCACCGACCATAGGTGGAAGTAAGGGGTTAGAGGATCCTGGATTTCAGTATCCACAAGGCCCTACTTGTGGTCCAGAGGGTTAGATCTATGCGTGCCCAGGTCGGTGAAAAAACTATTGAAGGCAGCAGCAGCCTCACCACCTTCCATTAAGGTTTGAACATTGCAGATTATGTTGCCCTGGGGTGATTCATTTGGACCTTTTATCAGGTCATTGATATAAGAGTAAGCAGCAGAGATTTCCTGATAAGCAGCTAAAGATAGGAGGAGTTTTCATTGTCAGGTAAGAAACATTAGTAATGATAACTATGAACAGTACTTGATGTTCCTATTGTGTTTATGTGCATAAGGAGAGTGAGATGATCCGGGAAACAATACTTAATTAATTTGATTCATTTTTCATTTACGCTAGTTTTATCTTTATGACCAAGTTAAAGGATTTTAGTAAGTAAGTAAAGGTAATAAAAATGTTTGTGGTGGTCGTCAGTTCTGGTTGCAGGGGGATTGATTTGCTCATTGTTCAGTGTGGCTACTAACAAATCAGGTCAGTTTTAGGATCTGGATGACCATGCATTATGCTGTAATAATGCACAGTAACCTGACTGGCTTTACCCAATTATATTTCCTTGATTTTTAAACAATATGTGTTTGTGTGTGTGTGTGTGTGTGTGTGTGTGTGTGTGTGTGTGTGTGTATATATATATATATATATATGTGTGTGTGCATTCTTTGCAAAAAACTTCATTAACGCATCAGTCAAGGTTGTTTCTACACTGACAAAAGTGAGGAAGTTCAACATTAGGGTTCAAGCAATACCACCCCTTCAATAGTTTCAACAAAATCTGCTTTCACCTCCTCACACCAATGTTTTAAATATTGATGCTGTTTTGTGGCTACCTCCTCAAAGCTCATTTCCTGCCCCTTTCAGAGTTTCTGGAACTTTGCTCTGTATGCATCAGGGTTTAGATCATATATTTTAGTAAAGCATTTTTTAACTTGTCAAAATCTTTACGTTCAACAGTGTCCACCTGCCCCAATGATTCCACCCCCTTGCCAGTAAGTAGTGGAGACAGGTGAAAACTCTAGGTCTCATTGGAAAGATTGGCCTGGATACAGACCTTGTCAAATGAATTTAAAAACATGTCCATATCCTCCCCCTCTTTGAACTCAGCCATCAATTTTAAATTTAGCTTGTACCTCCATCATGGAGTTTCAGACCCAATCACACCACTTACCTGCTCAGGGGTTGGTGTTGATTGGAATGTCAGCTTTTTCAGCTCATGTTCCCTCTGATGCTGCCATTCTTCTGTTTCCACCTGGCACTGCCTTTCTTTCACCTCTGCCTGGCACTGCCGTTCCTCTGCCTCTCTCTGTTGTCATCGGTCCTCCATTTCTATTTCAAACCTTCTTTGCTCATTTTCAATCTGTTTCTCCTGCATCTGCAGCCTTCTTAGCTCCAGCTCTTGGTCTGTAGATGGCTCCTTCCCCTCTGGGCTCTGGATATCTGAAGTCACCACCTCTGGCATTAAGTGGGGTGGCAGGACTTCCATCTCAGCTGCCAGAAGGGCCTCCATGAGTTGCCTTTTATTTTTGTTTTCACTATTAATGCCCTTCTCTCCACAGATCTTCCTCAGTTGTTCCAGGTTCAGATTGCTGTACTGGACAGACATTCTTCTATCTACACTATTCTGTTAACAGAAAAAAAAACTTCAAACAGGATAGGGTGTACTGTCTGCAATCAAATTTCTTTTTCCCCTTTCCAAATTCTTAGAAACATAGAAACATAGACTTTGACAGCAGATAAGGACCGCTTGACCCACCTAGTCTGTCCATTTCCTTACCTGGAGAATAGGCTGCAGATCCTATTTAACCAACAGCCTATTTCTTCCTACCCCGCACAAAAATTGCCTTATGTCTGTCCCAAGGTTTAGACCCCACCACCTCCTCAGGAAGGCTGTTCCATGCGTCCACCACCCTCTCTGTGAAAAAATATTTCCTCACATTGCTCCTGAGCCATCCCCCCTCTATCTTCAAATTGTGTCCCCTTCACACCTCTTTTTCTGAAAGATGCTACCCTCCTGGACTTTGTTGAATCCACTGAGGTACTTAAACATTTCTATCATGTCCCCCCTTCCCTCCTTTCCTCAAGGGTATACATATTAAGCTCCTTTAGTCTCTCCTCACATGGCTTCTCTTGCAGGCCCTGCACCATTTTAGTTGCCCTCCTCTGAACTGCCTCCATCCTGTCTATGTCCTTGTGGAGATGGGGTCTCCAGAACTGAATGCAGTACTTCAGATGGGGTCTCGCCAACTGTCTGTACAGGGGAATAACAACTTCCTGTTTTCTGCTGCTGATGCCTCTCCCTATACATTCCAGTATCCTCTTAGCCCTCCCTACTGCCTTCTCACATTGCTTGCCAACCTTAAGGTCATCTGATATGATTACCCCCATGTCCCTTTCCATTTTTGTTGTTGTTACTACCTCCCCCATTGTGTAGTCTTCCCCTGGGTTTTTGTTTCCCAGGTGCATTATTTTGCACTTCTTTGCATTGAATCCAAGCTGCCATACTTCTGACCATTACTCCAACCTTGCCAAGTCCCTTCTCATCCCTTCTATGCCTCCTTGTGTATCAACCCTGTTGCGGATCTTTATGTCATCTGCAAAGATTCATACTTTTCCATCCAGTTCCTCTGCAATGTCACTTATAAAGACATTAAAAAGGACTGGACCCAATATGAAACCCTGCGGTACCCCACTAGTAACCACTCTTTCTTCAGAGTGGACTCCATTTACAATTACCTTCTGTGTCCTGTTGTCCAGCCAATGTTTTACCCAGGCTACCACCCTGTGACCCACTCCCAGGCTAGTTAATTTGACTATTAATCTTTTGTGTGGGACTGTGTCAAATGCCTTTCTAAAGTCTAGGTAGGTCATGTCCACAGGCCCTCCCTGGTCTACTTATTTGGTCACCCAGTCAAAGAAATCAATTAATTCATCTGACAAGATGTTCCTGCTGTGAACCCATGCTGCCTTGGATCCTGTGCCCAACTAGCCTCTAGGTACTCAACAATTCTTTCCTTCAGAAGTGATTCTATCACTTTCCCTACCACAGAGGTCAAACTGACAGGTCTGTAGTGTCTTGCCTCTGTCTTGGTCCCACTTTTGTGAAGGGGAATCACATCTGCCTTCCTCCAGTCCTCAGGTACCGCACCATCCTCCCATGATTTGTTAAAATGGGTAGTCAATGGTGTCACTAGTTCTCTGCTTAATTGTTTTAGAATTCTGGGGTGAATTCCATCTGGCCCCATTGCTTTGTCCACCTTCAGTTTTAGGAGTTCTTTTAGAACCCTTTCTTTTGTGAAAGGACTGGGATCGACCCCCCTATCCAGAGTGTGTCTGTTAATTGGATTAGGCACCTCCCCACCTCCTCTTTTGTGAATACTGAACAGAAGAATTCATTCAACATCCCTGCTTTTTCATTGTCCCTCTCTGCCCACCCACTGTCCATTCTGTTCAGCCTCAGTATCCCTCACTTTGTCTTTCTATACTTTCTGATATACCTATAAAAGGCTTTATCCCCCTTCTTAACCGAGTTGGCTTTCTTTTCCTCAGTTTAGGCCTTTGCTATTCTGACTACCCTCCCTGCTTCCTTCTGCCTTAACTGGTACAGTTCTCTGCCCTGCTTCTTCTGTGTTTCCTTATACTTCCTAAATGCTATCTTTTTTTCTCTAATCTTCACTGCCACCTCTTTTGAGAACCATAGTGGATTTTTCTTTCATTTTGATTTGTTTATTTGCTTCACACAAAGGATTGTTGCCTCTGTGATGGCAGTTTTGATATTTCCCCATTGTTGCTCCACCCCTCCATCTAGCCTGTTTGCTAGTGCTTTTCTAATGCACACTCCCATCTTGCCAAAGTCAGCCCTCCTGAAGTCCAGAACCCTCACTTCTGAATGGCTTGACTCTGTAACTGAGTTTATTGTGAACCACACTGTTTGGTGGTCACTTGTTCCCAAATGGCTACCCACTTCTAGATCTGAGATCCTCTCACTGTCCCCATTTGAGAGTATGAGGTCTAAGATTGCTCCCTCATGAGTAGGTTTGAAAACTTGCTGTCTGAGGCATGCCACCTGAAGGGCATCGAGAATGGCCCTGCTTTTGGATGTGGCTGCAGCAAAGGTGCTCCAGTTAAGATCTGGCATATTAAGGTCCCCATCAACAGTATCGCTCCTCTCTCTCTGCCATCCTAAGTATGCTTTCTATTATATCCTTGTCCATTCCTGCCCCCTGACATTGGGGTCTGTATACAACCCCTGTGTGGATTGAGGTGCCATTTCCAGTCTCTAAGGTGACCCACAGTGCCTCCTCTCCTCTCTGTTTACTCTTTTGTTCAGTTGCTTCCATCCCTTCCCTTACATAGAGAGCTACTCTGCCCCCTCTTCTCCCCTTCCTGTCTCTCCTGTAGGTTGTGTGCCCTGGTATGTTAACATCCCAGTTATGGTTCTCTGTGTGCCATGTTTCTGTGACTGCTACAATATCCAGGCATCCCTCTTCCATCTAGGCCACCAGTTCAGTAAGCTTGTTGCCCAGACTACGGGTGTTGGTACTCATTACCCTCCATTTCTTGATGGTCTTACCCCTTTTTGCCCCATCCCTGTCCTTATTGCATTTGTCACTTTCTCCATTTACCCCTGCACTTCTCCCTATTGACATCTCTATGTTGGTGTCTACCTCACTTAGTACCCTGATTTTTTGGGGGGGGGCTAGGATTTCCCTGCTCTTCTCCAATGCCTCCTCCTTGGCTAGTTTTAATGCTTGCCAATGAAGCATTTAAACCTATCACCTAGGATCCTGGTTCCCCTTCTGCCCTTGATTGTGTGATGGTTTTACAAGGTCATTGAAAAGCCCACCTCTGCCACCAAATCTGTCATGTGCCCCTGGCCCCCAAACTGTGGGTAGCTTCATAGGACCTCCGATTTGAAGAGAGGAGCTCCTTTTTCAAGGCCTTGTGAGCAGGAATAAGGGTTCTGAAAGACTTACCAAACTTCCTTTTCCCAGTGGGAGGGTGGAAACTGTAGTTTCAAGTTCTCTTGACTCTGCACTACTTTCAATATTTGAATCCCACCACAGCCACTGGCTATGTCTTGCCTACATATTTTGGTGTGGTAACCGAGTGATACTATCTTTCAAGGCACACAGTCTTTTCAAAATCCTTCTGTTAAAATGTTAGATCGCACAACCAGACCCCAGGCAGAGCTGATAATAAAATCATAAAAGTTTACTTAAAATAAAAGCAATACAGAAAAGTCTAGTTTGGAAGAACTTTAAAATGCAGACAATAACAAAAGTAAAACTGGATGATTTACAGAAAACATTAGATACTGTTTTTCTAAACTATACCTTGTTTTGATGTTAGAGTCCAAACAAGAATTTAAATGTCACTGTAGAGATGAGTCCATAAGCAACCTTTCTGCAGCAAGTGTTTATTCCAAGACACTTCCTCTGAAAGTCCTTTAAAAAAAAGGCTTCAGGTGCTTTCCTTGGTGGAAAGTATTGGTTTCCAAAGTTCTGACTTAAAATCAAAATTTTCTGTTCAGTATGTGACAAGTCAAACTTTTTCACACACTCAGGTCTAGTTTTAGAGATTTTTCCAGGCCTACACATATACTTCTGGTTTTCCAATATATGTCAGCTGGACAGGCTATCTGATCACCAGCTAAACTGTTTCACAACTGCTCTGAGTTCAAAATGTGTGTCTTATACATACAGGCTGGTCCTCTTCAAGCCACACACTCAGTGTGATGGGCTGCAACAAGTTTCATGTCAACCCCAGTGACATCTGATCCATGCATTTGGCTTAACCCCTGACCCCTAGGACATCCCCCTGACCTCTTCCTGTTATGGAAAGCTAGATACCCAGTTTTCTCTAAGGCCCTGTCCACACTATGCATCTGAAACATTACAGAGGGTGTAAAACATTACTATAACAGGTCGCATTTACACCTGTAATGTTACAGGAGGCGATTTTGCAACCGTTACAGAAACCTGTTGGGAGGTGGTTTCTACAATGGTTTCTGTAATGGTTGCAGAACTGTAACGTTACCTATCAGCATGTAAACGCTCCACTGTGTAGTTGACGGTAATACAACAGACCATCATGCATAGCGCAGCTCAAGAAAAGTTGGGGGGGCTGGGGCGTAGGTCAAAGAACTCGGAAAGAGATGACATGTGGAGAGTGAACACCCACTGAGGGCTGTGGTGGTATGGGAGCAGAGCCAGCACAAGGGTGGGAAACCAATCACACGAAGAAACGGAGGCACACACAGGAACGCAGAGCAGTGGGGAAGCACTGGGAGCCCAGTGGGGGGCAGCCAAACAACAGAACATCCCAGCAGGACACTGATGGTCACAGGGCAAACAGTGGGCCACAGCAGGAAGGCATAATGACAGCAGGTAAAGGTGGCAGTCAAACAGACCACAGTATAGACCCATGTGCCACAGGTGGGAAGTAGGCCACCAACAGCCACCAGAGGCACAACCTAGCCCCCACAGTACAACAGTTCCACACCACACCATCCTGGCACTACAGCAGAGCCACCCTGACCCCCAAGCACAGCCTTTGAGTGAGGTCAACTGATACGCCCTGCTACCCAGACACTGGTGATCACAGCAGTACAGTACCACCCACCCTGTGATGCATACCAGCTTGAACCATGTCAGACTGTGGCGCAACCTGGTCAGATGAGGCCACCACATTGCTGGTGGAGTTCTGGTCACAGGAGAAGGTGCAGGCGGAGCTAGCCAGTGCCAGGCACAACACCAAGGTCTACTAGAAGATATCGGACTACCTGTTTGAGAATGGCGTGGGAGGGGACGGCAAAGCAATGTCATGACAAAATAAAGCAGATGAAGGTGTGATATCACAAAACCAAGGACAGCAACAGATGCTCAGGGGATGCACGTATGGTATACCCCTTCTATGACAAGATGGACACCATACTAGGCACACGGCCAACCACAGCATCGGTGTTCATCCTGGAGAGCTCACAGGTGGGCAATCCACAACAGGAGTCAGATGATGGGGATGCCACCAGGAACACGCACCCACACCAGGGGCCTGGAGGTGTGGACAGTGTGCATTGGGAGACACCTGACACTTGTATGTATAATGTGCACTGCACCCATATAATGGCTGGAACATGGGGGGCACTGCATGGTGGAGCTGCCAGGGCATGGGGCGGATGTTGATCACAGATGGGTGTTGCACAGTGATAGGAGGTGGCATGGGTGAGCATGGTGGTGCATAGCGCACATGCCGTGGCCCATGGGCATGTAACAGGGCAGTGGCACCTGGGGTGTGGCACTGGCCATGGGTGCGTGGGGGGACAGTGGTGTGGGGATGGGGGTTGGGTGTGGGGTGGGTGGGTTGGGGACTGTATGTGTATGATGATGAGTTGTGTGTTCTGCCATTGCAGGGTAAGACCCAGGGGAAGGTACATCTGCAGACACTGATGGAGCAGATGCAACACCTGTGTCCTCAAGCATGCAGGATGAGATGCCGGGTATCTCCAGTGACACCTCCACCACTGGACGGGGAAGGACTGTGAGGCAGTGAACTTGCCAGGAACCCCTGGTGAACCTCCGGAAGAGGAAGTCCAAAGTGGCACGGATGGCTGATGTGCTTGGGGTGGTGCTGGAACCAACCCGTAAAATGCTGCAGGAGCACCATAGGGAGATTCTGGAGCTGGAGAGGGAGTGGGCAAGGGAGGAGAGGGCTATGGAGGAGTGTATGCGGCAACAGGAGGCCACACAAACACAGCAGTTCTTTCAACAGTTGGCCATGTTCCTGGCCATGCAATGCCACCAGCCACACCCTGTGGGTGCAACACATTGTATGGGTGCCACTGCCATGCCCCCCACCACCACCACCCCATCCCCACCTACCCATCCCTTAGGGTGCAGCCCACTGGTTGTTGTCCCACCATGTCCATGTCCACGGGGAACCCCACTGGTGTGCAGGCCATGGACATCCTGCACCAGTCCACCAAAATGACAGCCAGGCAGGCAGCAGGGCACTGGCTGACTGTACCAGTGTGCTGCCCCCAACCACATCTGTGCCCCACAGATGTCCATCCCCTGTTCAGGGGTGTGTGTACACAGGCCGCACCACCGGCTGGGATTCCCTGGCCACCACATCCCAGGCACCGCTGTGTCTTCCTGGCATGGCACAGCAGTGCCCCACAGATGGTGTGCCTGCCACACCTGGGCTGCACACTGTTACTCTACCCTGATGCATAGTGCTGCTGATCAGCTCAGTGTTGCTCCCACGGCACCCACTACAGGCATGCCACGCTTCACGCAGAACCTGTACGATGACGAGTTCCAGTGGACCACACTGTGATGGCATGGTCCCCCTTGCAGGGGACTGTTGTCCAGTGTGTCCCGCGGGCCATCCCTGGGTCACCGATTGCATTCTCCACAGTGGTATGGTGATGACACTGGGGGTGGACTGGTGTTGTCCATGCTTGATGTGGTTTGCCACAGGTCTTTGTGCTTACAGTGGCACTCCTGTATTTAGTGTGTTCCCACTGGTGTGTTCTGCAGTGATGTGTGGTGTTTCTGTCACATGGTCCACAGGGGTTCAGGCATGAGAGGTCCACATGGGGGGCTGGGTGTTTCCCCGTCCTGTGTATGTTACCCTGGGGTGTTGTGATGGGACATGGGGATGTTGGGTTGGTTACTGTCTGGTTGTACACTGTTGGCCATATTGTTGTCTTGCATAGTGTGTTACATGACTGAGTCACATGTCAGGGTCTGTGTCCAGTGGGTGTCCTGCATCCTCCGGACAGTGCCTATCACTGCAGGGGGCCTCGGAGGGTGGTGCAGTTTCAGTCTTATGTTGTGTGTCCACTGGTAGGTTTGCAGTGGTCACATGGTTATTACATTGTTCCTTATGCCATGGGTTCATTCCTGCATGGGGTTTTGCTGTTGGATGTTGTTTGTTCTTTTCATATCCTCTGTGTGCCACAGCTATGCACAGGGCATGCTACCTGTTCATGCTGTTGTCTAATGTTGCTTTCCATGTGTTACAGCCACCAGAGGCCATGGTGGCTTTGCAATAAAGACCGACACGTGACACGATACTGTGTTGCTTTTTGCTTGGGCAGGTTGCTTACTTGCCCACATTGCTATGTGGGGGCACTTTTGGGACTCCACCGACATGGGTCACGGGTGGGACTGTGGTGGGACTGTGTGTACTGCCTGGCAGCCTTGTGTTTGCTGGGCACATGCAGCCTGCATCCAGAGGGTGGCTGTTGTGCATGGCATGCCTTGCCCAGGTGGTGCACCTCATACCTGCCTGTGGCATGCTGCTGGGTCACTGTTCCCAGCTCCCATGGGTGCACTACATCCCTCTTTCATGCCAGATGTCAGGGCTCTCCTCTGCTTTCATGTCCACCCTTTCGCTGCATCACACCATTGGTCCACCATGGCTGCCACAGGGAACACATTGCTGTTGGCTCCCTTGCCATGTTCTGCCACACTCTGTGTACACTGTCCTCTGGATGGCCATGTGGGTGGGTGTCTGTCTTTGCAGCTGTCTTCCCCATGTGCACCCTGGGATATGCTCTCCATTCCTGGGTTTGTATCCACTCCCTGTTCGCAGCGCAATGTGGATTGGCTGTAACTGTTCTGGACCACTTTCACACCTGTTCCTTGGCAGTGTGGACGTGCTGTACCATTTCAGGTCTGTAATGGTTCGGAACCATTTCAGCATTTTCAGGTGTACTGTGGGCAGGACCTATGATGAGTTATGATTTCCTTGCTCCATAAAACTGTCTCACTTATCTGGAGATGTACCGGATTCACCCTAGCTCATTGTACAATTAAGACTATTTTTGTAGTATTATTCCTAAAAGCCTTTTAAAGAGACAGTGTAACCACGCAAAAAAAAAAAAAATGCTAGTCAAATGAATGTGTTGTCCTACAGGAATAACAGCCTGTCAGATATAGGAGTGGTATCTTTAAGAAAAAACACTGTCAAGTTTTTTCATCTTTTTTTCATTTATTTGTGTAGTGTTGCCACCAAGCAGATGACCATGGGTGGAGTCAGGCCCTAGAAAGGAACATTTAGTAGAGGATGGGCCGCGGTGGGTACTAGGAAAAAATTTAGCTCTGGTAACTACTGAGCTAGTAATTAAAACATCAATCAGTTTTAAAATAGGCACCTAGTGCTAACAGAAGACTGAAGCAGGTCTGAAGCAGCCAATAGCAGGGTAGCTGTTACCAGAGGCATCGAATGGAATTAGCAGATCTGAGGCCAAGCTCAGTAGTGTACCTGTTCAAATTTAGCTTGTGGTGGGTAGATCAGAGGTAGATCTGTGGACAGCGGAGGAAGGGGGCCAGTGCCACAAGACAGGAGATCAGCTCACTCAGGGCTATACCTGAAAGAAAGAGAAGGGAAGAGATATAGTTTAAAAAGGCATCCATGGACAGAACAAGCTAAATTAGGGGGTGGGCAATGAAAGGGAACAAAAGCTGGAGGAGTAGTTGCTAAGGATAAGCGTGGGGCTAGCTGGAAGCAGGAATTGCTCAATAGGGGTGGGGGAGGGGGGCTGGCACCAGCGGTGGTGAGAGAACAAAAGGGAAAAATGGGAGTAAAGAGGGAGGTATGAAAATGGCTAAGATAGGGAAGAAGACTGCAGAAATTGTAAGAAAAGAAAAGAAAATATATGGTTCACAGAGGAAAGTTCAAATAGTGCTGAAAATGGGGCAAAGAAATGAGAAGTAAAAGAAATATATACTAGAATATTTAGAGAGAGGCACCAAGATGGCAAAAAGCAGGGGAAGAAAAAATAAAAGTTTACAGAGATGTAGGGGAGGCTGGACTAAGTGGAATTCAGAGCTCTGTAAGAAGCAGAGATGCATGAGAGGGTAGACTAAATGAGATTCAAAGCGCTGTATGATATAGGAAGGCAGGAGAGGTTAGACTAGTAATATTCAGAGCACTTTAAGATGCAAAAACGCAGGCGAGGTTAGACTAAAGAAATTCGGGGCACAGTAGCAGCTTAAAAGTTCAGCAGCAGTAATAAAATTGCAAAGCACAGTAACAGCTTATAATAAACAGTAAATCAAAGAACTCTGCAGGCATCTGGGGAAAAGAGATGTAAAATAAGGTTTTGTAACAGTGGCCAGCTCTAGTGTTTTGTCACATTTTTCTGGCTTTTTGGTAATGTTTGGGCTGTTTGGTTGTTTCAGTTGATGTTCAGTACAGGGGAAACTAAAATGGCTGCTTCCTTTGTACTGAACATAATCTTGGGCCATCTCACAGCTTTAAATGATGAATTTACATCTCTTTTTCCCAGATGCCTGCAGAGTTCATACCAGTTTGTCTGTAAACACCTTTGTATTTGAATGTTTGATTTTTTTAATGTATTTCAAAGCAAGTTCTGGTGCTTTTGAGTAATTGTTTGGTGTACCATGTGTTGCGTGTCAGGCCCTGCATGAACTTTTCTGGCAAAAAGAGATGTAAAACAAGGTTTTGTAACAGGGGCCAGCTCTGGCCTGTAACTGGCCCATGGTTACCTTCGATGCTAGTTTTGTTCCCCATTTTTTTGGGCTTTTTTTTGTAAAATTTGGGCTGTTAAATTATTTCAGTTGAGGTTCAGTACAGGGGAAACTAAAATGGCTGCTTCCGTTTTACTGAACATAAGCTTGGGCCATCTCACATAGAAACATAGACTTTGACGGCAGATAAGGATTGCTTGGCCCATCTAGTCTGCCCAGTTCTCTACCTACAGGATAGGCCGCAGATCCTAGTTAACCAACAGCCTATTTCTTCCTACCCCCCCACAAGAATTGCCTTATGTCTGTCCCATGCATGCTTGAATTCTCCCACAGTTTTAGACCCCACAACCTCCTCAGGAAGGCTGTTCCATGCATCCACTACCCTCTCTGTGAAATAATACTTCCTCACATTGCCCTCGAACTGCTCCCCCATCTTTAAATTGTGTCCCCCGTGTTCTTGCACGTCTCTTTTTCTGAAATATGCTACCCTGTTGGCCTTTGTTGATTCCACTGAGGTACTTAAAAGTTTCTATCATGTCCCCCCTCTCCCTTCTTTCCTCAAGGATATACATATTAAGCTCCTTTAGTCTCTCCTCATACGACTTCTCTTGCAGACCCTGCACCATTTTAGTTGCCCTCCTCTGGACTGCCTCTATCCTGTCTAGGTCCTTGCGGAGATGGGGTCTCCAGAACTGGACACAGTACTCAGATGGGTCTCACCAACTGTCTGTACAGAGGGATAACAACGTCCTGTTTTCTGCTACTGATGCCTCTCCCTATGCATCCCAGTATACCCCCAGCCCTCCCTACTGCCTTCTCACATTGCTTGCTAACCTTAAGGTCATCTGATATGATTATCCCCAGGTCCCTTTCCTTTTTTGTTGTTGTTACTACCTCCCCCCCATTGTGTATTTTTCCCCTGGGTTCTTGTTTCCCAGGTGCATTATTTTGGACTTCTTTGCATTGAATCCTAGCTGGCATATTACTGACCATTCCTCCAACCTTGCCAAGTCCCTTCTCATCCTTTCCACACCTCCTTGTGTATCAACCCTGTTGCAGATCTTTGTGTCATCTGCAAAGAGGCATACTTTTCCTTCCAGTCCTTCTGCAATGTCACTTATGAAGACATTAAAAAGGACTGGACCCAATACTGAACCCTGCGGTACCCCACTAGTAATCCATCTTTCTTCAAAGTGGACTCCATTTACAATTACCTTCTGTGTCCTGTTGTCCAGCAAATGTTTATTCCAGGCTACCACCCTGGGACCCACCTCAGGCTGGTTAATTTGGCTATTAATCTTTTGTGTGGGACTGTGTCAAATGCCTTGCTAAAGTCTAGGTAGGCCATGTCCACAGCCCCTCCCTGGTCTACTACTTTGGTCACCCAATCAAAGAAATCAATTAGATACGTCTTACATGACCTTCCCGCTGTGAACCCATGCTGTCTTTGACTCAAAGATTATAATTCCGATACTTCTCAATAAACAATAAACTTGGGAGCAGTAGGAAGGTTAAGTGACTTGCTCAGAGTCACACAGTAATGCAAGTGGAGGTTGTGGTAATAAAACACAGGTCTGCTGGATGTACCAAGCTCATTCACAGCTCATTACTCTAACCTTTATGATATGCTTCCAGAACCATTCAAACTGAAAGTATGTCTTGACAGAAACTTACTGTGCTATTCAAAAGCAAGCTTTGCTCCATTTAGGTAAATTGAACAAATCACACATTTTTTAACACCTGCTGTTTCAGGCTCAGGACTGCAAAACTTTTTCTGGTGGTCTTCCCAACACAGATTAAGTACTTAAAGCAGCAGTAATAGTAAACAATAACTGAAATAACTAGGTGGGCAGTTAGAGCAAACCAAAACATCAAGACATATGGCTTACTTTTTGCTTTTTTTCAATTTTTAAAGCAAGAAAATTGATTTTTAAGTTCTTAAAAGTTGATGGTCTTTTGCCATGTCAACAATCACAAATGTAAGCAAATCAAGGTGGTGTTGTGCTGCTAGTCATCAGAAACATGTGCAGGCAACACTGTGACACATTTGCATTATAAATACAGTGAGTGTTGTTAGTGTGTGCTCTCTGGAGAGAAGATTTTTGAAAGTTACTGGTGGCTGCCATCTTTTTTGTAGAGCTATGGAAATTACTAAAGTTGTAATTAAGCATGATGTTAAAAATAGTTGATTGAATTTAAAATATCCCCATGAAGAATCTAA
Organism: Neoceratodus forsteri; assembly: GCA_016271365.2. Classification (NCBI taxonomy): domain Eukaryota; kingdom Metazoa; phylum Chordata; order Ceratodontiformes; family Ceratodontidae; genus Neoceratodus; species Neoceratodus forsteri. Next base: position 571,220,348 of record CM028134.1, on the reverse strand, counting down.
GATTATCAGGAATACATTACTGCTAAAAAAGGTAGGATGCTATTTTTGCCAGATAGCTAGTACTGATTCTTTAACCGCGTTTATGCATAGTCAATTAATTTTCATACCAAACAGTAGGATTATTGGTTAGTGTAAATGCTGAAGCTACCACTATGTGGGACAGGTGACAGCAATGGGGAAAGGGGAAGGGGAAATTGCTAAAGCAGGAAAGGGACACTAAGCCAGAGTTTGTTTTCAGGTGCAACCTGGGAACACAAGGAAGTTAAGTGACTTGCTCAGGGTCACACAGTATGCAAGTATGCACTGATGGGATTCAAACCCAGGTCCACAGATTTAAAAACATAGAAACTGATGGCAGATAAGGACTGCCAAGCCCTTCCAGTTTGCCAGTATACCCAACCTTTAATTAGCTGCTGCTGACATTATTGTTCCACTGCTGCTGCCTCTCCCCCCCCTTGGGTTCCCTCATGTCTATCCAATGCCTGTTTACATCATCCACTGTGTTTGCCTCCACCATCTCCTGGGGCAGGCCATTCCAAGCATCCGCCACCCTTTTCAAGAAAAAGTACTTCCGCACATTGTCCTTCAGTCTATCCCCTTCCAGTCTCGTGTCATGCCCTCTTACATACAAACATACAAAAATGCCAGCAGAAGCAGGCCTTACAATCTATGGAGTCTGCTCAAATGCACAGCTAGCCCATCAACTTGCAGCTGCCCCACCCTCCCTATCCATCTTCTTCATAACCCCTCTCACCCTGTCCTAGCCCCTCTTAAAACCACCCACCATTCTACAGGATACCACCTCCTTGAGCTGGGTATTCCACCTGTCCAGCACCCTTTCAGTGAAAAAATGCCTCCTGATTTCCCTCCAGAATCTTCCCCATCCACTCTCAGCTGATGCCCTCTCATATTCCTCCCTTTTTTAAGCTGGAACATCCCTTCTGTGTTAGCCTTCTTTATCCCCTTATGGTATTTAAAGGTTTCAATCATATCCCCCATCCCTCCTCCCCTCCAGGAAGTACATGTTCAGCTCACCAAACCTATATTCATAGGACTTTCCCTCCAATCCCTGGATCATCTTTGTTACTCTACGTTGCACCCCCTCCAACAATTTGATGTCCTTCTTCAGGAATGGGCACCAGTACTGCATGCAGTACTCCAGGTGAGGCTTTATCAGAGACCTGTACAGGGGAAGGATTATCTCCCTATTTCTGGAGGAGCTTCCCCCATTATACACCCTAGCATCCTGTTGGCTTTTGCTGCTATCTTCCTGCACTGAGCTGAGTTGTTCATGTTGCCTGTTATAAGCACCCCCAGATCCTTTTCCTCCTCGGTGCTTTCCAGCTCTACTCCTCCCAGATGATAGCTCCTCCCCTGGTTTCTAGCACCAAAGTGCAGTACCCTGCACTTCTTGGTGTTGAACTCCAGCTGCCATGTTTCCAACCACTCCTGTAGTTTGGTGAGGTCCTCTTGCAGCCCCTTCCACCCTTTGATGTCATCTACCACAGCTCCCATCTTTGTAACATCAGTGAACAGACTGATCCTACACAAGATCCCATGTAAGACATCAGCTATGAATATCGCAAACAGCACTGGTTCTAGTACTGATCCTTGTGGCACCCCACTCGTCACTTCTCTCGGTGATGAGAGTTCCCCACCACCACCACCACCACCACCACCATCCTCTGCTGCCTTCCACTTAGCCAGTTGACAATCCATTTGACCATCTTTGTTTCCACCCTTATGTACTCCAGCTCCCCCCCCAGCCTCCTATGCAGCATGGAATCAAAGGCCTTGCTGAAGTCCAGTTTTTTTGGGCAGCTTCTGTTCTGAAAAATGCTGCCCTCCTGTACCTTATTAATTCTCTTGAGGTACTTGAAGATCTCTAATAATGTCTCCCCTTCCCTCTCCTTTCTCTCCACCAGGGTGTACATATTGCATTCCTGTAGTCTTTCCTCATATGACATTTGGTGCAGGCCCTGTACTATTTTTGTTGCTCATCTCTGGACTGTCTCCACCCTGTCTATGTCCTTTCTGAAATGAGGCCTCCAGAACTTGATGCAGTACTCCAGATGCGGTCTCACCAATGACCTGTATAGTGGCATTATGCCTTCATTTTACTGCTGGTGATACCTCTCCCTAGGCACCCCAGCATCCCACGGTGTGCCATCAGCACAAAGAAAACTTTGCAGTGAAGACCACCACAGCAACAAATCTCAGCAGATCACTGTGGTGGTCCACTGCACACCAGTGCTGCAACTCCCATTGTTTCACCCCACCCAAGAACCAACTCTGACTCAGAGTTGGTTATTTAGAGATGGGGATGCCGGGAGCATAGCCCCACATGTGGGGTGAGACAAGACCCCCCACAAAAAAACACTTTGTCCTGATGGGAACAATGCCAACAGTCAGCATTGTTCCCATCGCACTTGGGGATGTCGACAACATTGTTGTCAATATCCTGACATGGAACCACATCCCACTGCCTTTGCACATTGATTGGCCTCCTTTAGGTCATCAGATATGATAACCTCAGATCTCTTTTCTGTTTTGTGGCCGCTAATATCTACCACTTCATCATGTAGTCCTCCCCTGGGTTCCTGCACCTCAAGTGCATGATTTTGTACTTCTTCACATTGAATCTGAGTTACCAGAGTCTTGACCACTCTTGCATTTTAGCTAGGCCCCTCTTCATTCTTTTCACCCCTCCTGGACAGCGCACCCTATTGCATGTCCTCGAATTGTCTTCAAAGATACACAGCTTCCCCTCCAGCCCCTTTTCAATGTTGCTGATGCAGATATTAAACAGCACTGGTCCAAGAACTGAACCCTGTGGCACCCTGCAGGTCACTCTCCCTGCTTTAGATTTAGCCCTGTTTACCACCACCCTCTGTGTCCTACCCTTCAACCATTTTCAAACCCAGTTCACCACTTTGTGTCCCAGTCCCAGGCTGTCCAACTTGTTCACAAGCTTCCTATGTGGAACGGTGTTGAATGCCTTGCTGAAGTCAAAGTATGCCACATCCACCAATCCTCCCTGATCCACCTCCCTAGTGACCCATTCAAAGAAATCAATCAGATTAGTTTGACATGACCTTCCTGCTGTGAATCCTTGTTGCCCCTGATCTTCTGCTTCACTTGAGTCAAGGTGCTCTACTATCCTTTCCTTTAGCAGAGATTCCATAATTTTACCCACCACTGAGGTCAGACTAACAGGTCTATAGTTTCCAGCCTATAGTGTGCAGTTCAGTGCCCTAACCACTATGCTCTACTGCTTTCCAATGGAAGAGGTGGTAGTGGTTGGAAATCTGAATCTGCCAGACATGGATTGGAAGGTCCTGGTGGACAAAAGCACCAGGTGTCAAGCTCTGTTGGATGCCTTCTGTGACTGTCTACTGATGCAGCTAGTTTACATAAAAACAGATATTGTCTGCAGATAAGATCCTCCAGGCCTACAGAGTCTGTCCAAATCTTCTATCTTGGTGTCACCCAAGGATCCTAGGTTGTCCGGGTAATTCCCCCCTTCCCATCCTCTCTACAGAATTCTCTTGTACTTATCCCAAGCAACCTTGAATCTCATCACTGGTTCGGCTTCCACGATTTCTTCAAGCAGTGCATACCATCAATCCACTACCCTTTCTGTGAAGTAGTGTTTCCTAATGTTTCCCTTGAATCTGTCCCCTTCTATCTTCATGTCATAACCTTTGTCCTTGAGAGCCTCTTATTCTGTAATATACTGTTTTCCAGGACCTTGTTTATACTCTTTTGGTACTTAAAGGTCTCTATCATGTCCACCCTTTTCACCCTTTGCTCCATACATGTCAAGGTCTTTCACCGTCTCCTCATATGTCAAATAGCTGAGTGCTCGCACCATTTGTGTTGCCCTCCTCTGGACCCTCTCTACTTTCTCCACATCTCTCCTTAGGTACAGTATCCTGAACTGGACACCACTATTTGGGATATTTGCCTTCTTCTGGTCCCCCTTCACCATCTTTCCACCTTTATCCCACAGACAAACTATCCCACCCTTTGTCTTCCTCCATTTGCTCACATATCAGTAGAAGGTTTTATACCCTCTCTTAACCAATTGGGCTATATTCTCTGCTGTCCTTGCCTTTGCTCTGCTTGAGAAAGCATGAGGTTTTGCATGAAAATGTTTGGCTGTTTGGGGAGGGGCACACTTCAACTGTGTGCTGGCATCTCTTTGTGTAATAAAAAGGTTTTATGCTTATATCCTGACTGCGACATCCTATTTTTTCCCAGCAGTGATGTGTAGCTGTGCTGCCATCTGCTCAGTGTGAGTACCCTGTATTTTTTTGTCTCTGTCTTTTGCCTTGCAGCCCCCTGTTTGTGTTGTTGCAAGTAATGTATGTCATGTGGACTTGCATAACCAGGGTACTTTTCCCCATTGTCATCCAACTTTTGTGCTAGTGAAAGTACATCTACAGTACCATAAACAGTTTGGAAGCCAATATATGAAAAAAGACTGAGACCCACCAACATTTTTTATGGAGGCTGGAAACACAGAGTAAATGTTTAAATTCATGATGAGTATTAGGATGGAAAAAATGAAATTTTATTTACAGTAGTAGTCTGGAATCTAGATCAAGCCAGGCATTTAGTCAACTAGATGGGCCTGGTGTCTTGTTCTTTCCATTATATGTTTTCATCTATTGCTCCCTTGATTATGTCAACATACTTGGCATGTGGGAGAATTCTGTTTCCAAAATAAGTACAACCTTTAAAGTTGTCTTGTGGATTTTGGGTTTGTGGAATATTTAGATGAAATTCCTGAGAAACAACCTGAGACAGCATCAACCACAGCATGATGTTGTTGCCTCTACATCTTGCTGAGGTGGTGGTAAGACTTCTTGCCTGGATTCAGTGAATATACCTGTTGGTCAAAAGGCACAACCAAGAACCCAAAAAGAGTACATGAGACAGTACCATGCAAGAATGAAAAATGATCCTGATAAATACACAGCACATCGTCAGAAAGAAATGGAGAGAGTGAGACAGTATAAAACATTAATGCCTGAAGAGAAACTAGAACAATACAGGGAAAAGGCTAGGCTTTGGATGCAAAGGTATAGATAAAATAAAAAGGCAAGTCAAGTGGCAGATGGCACAGAAAAGAAGAAACAAACAAGAGTGAAAGCAAAGAAGATGAGAGCATTGTGGCAGGACAACAAAAGAAACAGAGAGCAAAAATGACAGTGCAGAAAAGAAGGTGGATAAATGAATGCAGAAGGTTTATGTATTCTCAGAAGAAAGGTGCCAGACTGCAAACTACTACTGCTGAATCAAATGCACATGACTTGGATGCAGCTGAAATGCAGTATACCAGCATGGCCTCAGATGCTCCACCATTTGCTAACCCACAAGTAGACAGTCCACAGTCCAGCACACCATAAACTCTATTTAACAGTGATGCTGCCAAAAGAAAAGTCATCACACGATCACTAAAAGCAATTCCAAAAAGCCCAAGTAAATTTGCTGAAGTTTTCTCTGCAATGATACTAAAGTCAACACTAAGAAAGTGCAATGCTGTTGAGGAGAAATCCGCATTAATGCCATCCAAAAAGAAAAGGTTGGATTTTCTTGAGGGAACCAGAGTGAAAGCCACACTGGAAACAATTAAACACACCAGGCAAAAAGATGATATTCAAATCTGTCGCTTGCTGCACAAGTCACTGCGGGTGAAGAAAAAGTTTAGAAAATTAGATACAGAGAACTGGGATTTAGCTGGAAATTTCTGTATGCATAATCTGTATATGGAGATGACTACATCGACAGGTATAAGAAGAGAAATGATGCTTTGCAAGAATCAACAATTCATAAGATGCAGAACTTTTACCAGCATGAGGATATCTCTAGAGAACTGCCCATTTAAAACATCACTGGGGAAAAGCAACATGATGCCAAAGATGATATTGGAATCATCAGTCCAGACTACATATGCACAGCTCAAGGAATAAAACTCAGATTTACAAATTAGTTATAGAAAATTCATTAAACTTTACCCTGGAAATGTCTGTGTCATGTCCAAACATAAGCTTTTGCAGTGCCTATGCGAGTACTACCTGAACATAGACCTTAAACTGAACAGCATTGCTTTCAAATGTGCACAGTTAAACATACCAGACAGTGCCATAAAGCACAAGTATGAGGCTTTGACCCTTACACTGTGCCCCAGAGTTGGTGAATTTCACAATCAAACATGCATTGACAGGGAATGTTTGCAGTGTGGCACCAAAGGCACAGAGACAAAACTATTGCCACTTTTAAATGAACATGAGATTTCTCTAGTCACCTGGAGAAAATGAGGATGACACCACGAGAAAGGAGGGGAAGGTGATAAATTCAAAACAGATGAGAATGAGAAACAAGACTGGAGTCATCAGAGACCCAATAAAAGAACTGCAAGAAGAGCTGGAGCCATATGCTAAGCACTTAACAAGTGCAAAGTGGCCGTCACAACAATTTGATGCTCTGTGAAAAAAATTTACCAAATGACTGAGTTGTGTTCTGTATGCACTTTGGAGGAAACTATAATTGCCACTACAAAGACCAAGCTCAGAGTGCACACTGGGCAAATAACCAAGCAACAATTCATCCAGTAGTGGCCTATTAAAGATGCCCGAAACAAAACTGTGGCATAAACATGCATAGCACACTTATTTTTATCACAGATGATTGCAAGCATGACTTCTATGCTATTCACCACTTTACAAATATGGTGACCAATTATTTGAAGAAACAGGGGGTTACCATAGTGAAGCAAATTTATTTTTCTGATGGAGCACCAACACAGTACATGAGCAGGGGCAACTTTGCCAGTGCATCATTTAATGTGGTAGGCAGTGGTGTCTCCATTGAAAAACACTTCTTTGGCAGTCAGCATAGCAAAGGTCTGTGTGATGGAGAAGTGGGCATCTTGAAACAGAGTGCACTAACAGCTGTAAAATCACAAAAAGCCATCATAGACAGTGCCTATGAATTATACCAATATGACAAAAAATACCAGATGTGTCCCAGAAATGAGATGGATCAAGTGCACATAACGCACAGTTTCTTTTTCATTAAGGTGGGCAAAATAAACAGGCAAAGACTTAATAGAACAATTGTGAAAACATTGCCAACACACGACTGACACACTGTGTGAAAGGAACATATCCATATATCATATCGGTAAAAGAGAGAAGCTGCTTCTGCCAACCATGTGTTACAAATGAATGACAGTGCCTTAATGCATTATTCACAGGAGACTGGAGAAACTTTTCTTTGAAATCTGGGGCAGAGGTGACTCCACCAAATTTGTCACAGTCTCCGACAGCAGCACTACAGTCAAGGTCGCCATCACCAACACCATGGTCTCCATTTCCACCACAGTCAAGGTCTACATCTCCGTCACCACCACCACCAGCATCACTGGATGAAGGATCTCCTTCTTCTCCACCACCACCACCAGCATCACCGCAGGAAAGGTTTCCTTCTCCACCACCACCAGCATCACTGCAAGAAAGGTCTCCTCCACCGCCAGCAACACCACAGGAAAGGTCTCCTTCTCCACCACCAGCATCGCAACAGGAAAGGTCTCCTTCTCTACTACCACCAGATTCACTGCATGAAAAGTGTCCTTCTCCATCACCACCAGATTCACCATAAGAAATGTCTCCTTCTCCACTACCATTAACATTACCGAAGGAAAGGTCTCCTTCTCTGCCACCACCAGCGGCATAAGCAGAGGCAAGGTTTCCATCTCCACCACCACCAACATCACCACAGACAATGACTCAATCTCTGCCACCATCACCAGCATTGACACAGGCAAGGTCTCCATCTCAGCCACCATCACCACCACCAGCAGGGTCTCCACCATCAAAGAACACATCACCCTCAGTGTAAGTACCCATGTGATCTACATTCTGTTATAGACACCTACTGGCCTCATCACCTTATCTAAACAGAAATGTTTGCTCCCATGACTGCTTAGTAATGGAATTTTACAGTCTACCTATGAGACTAAGTCTAGTTTTCCTATGGTTGGGGACAAATTATGAATGGGTAACTACAGATCTATTAGTCTTTCTTCTGTATGAAAAAGGATAGAGGCCCTAGTCAAAGAGGACCTAGTGGACTACCTGGACAGTAACTGTCTCCAGGATAGTAAACTACAGATGGTCATGGCAAGGAGGTCTTGTCAGACATACAAACTACATGGACTAATGTGTATTTTTTTGCTGTCCACATCTATGTTTCTGGTGTGCAAGGCAGCACACAATGCAAAACTAATCCCTCAATTTCTCAGATGGATCTGTGTTTCAGTCCTCCGTTGATCGTAAAGACTTCCAGTGTTCATGCATGCATGCATGCAGGTGTATATTACTGCATGTGCACAATGAATCTACAGCATCCCTTTCAAGCTGAACCACTGGAACATATTACCTGCAGCTACACTGGTGGCAGTTGCTTGGTGGAATAGGCTAGGGACAGTTTTTGTGGCCTAATGTAGTACTGTCATTTCCTGTATTCTGGTTGTTCATAAGACTTTAATGTTAAGCAATCATGGTTCTGTGGCAAGGAGATCTTGTCAGATGGTCTTTCTCTGCTGCAAACTTCTATTTTTCTGTTTATAGTGTGCAAGACAGCACATGATGCTAAAGTAATAATGTGACTTATTAGAGGAGCTGGGTGATTCAATCCCTGGACGAGTGTTCATGCATGCATTCAGGTATATGTTACTGCATGTAAACAATGAAAATAAAACCTCCCTCATGCCAAATACCTGAACATATCACCCATAGCCACTACTGTGGCAGTTAATTTAGGAGTCACCTAGACGCCATTTGATTGTCCTAATGTAGAGTCTTGCCATTGGGTGAATTCTAGTTCTTGAGTTTACTGCATAGTGATATGCTATTCTCTGACATGTGTGCCCCCCCAACAGATTTCAGGTGTCTTGGCACCTGTATCAGAATGTTCAAATGGATGATTTATTAATTTTATACTTTTAACAGTGCACTCCAGGAAGGTGACTTTGTGGCAGTCCTGTTCCAGACTGGGAGAAAGAATATGACCTACATACACTTAGCAGAGGTTGTTTCTTTTTTTGATATTTCTATTTTCCTCTCCTACTGCCCCACAGAGCTGCACCATCGGGAGTTGCTCATTAAGCCTGCCCCTACCAGTGCCTACCTTGCAACCTTCGGTCCCTCCATCCAGCCTCGGCTAACCCCCCGGGCGGGGGTTGGGTCTGGTAGCCCCAGAATCCTTCGAGTCTTGTCAGGGTCCTGGGGTGGCAGGCAGACACTGGCACATCAGGAAAACCAGCTCAGTGCTCCATCTTCCCAGCTCTGAGGGGTGTTTTTCCCTGTTCTGCAAGGGACGTTGCCAGCCCCTGACATCAAGGCACAAGCGCCAATGTCCGCAATGTCCTCCCTTAGATGATGCAGGCCCTAGAAGTGATTGGTCTGCAGGACACAACCAATCAGACCCCCTAGGTGTAGATGCACTGTCATGCTCCCAGCCTCTGCCAGAGGTCACCATGCTCCCAGGTCGAGTTCCCACCCTTCCCCCAGAGAAGGTGAGCCACCGTCGGACACTCAGCCTTTCTTCCCCCGGCTGACCCCTGGCTCCCTGACTCTGCTCCCAAACCTGGGTCACCAGTATGGTGCGAGGAGTGGTGTCCAGTGCCTCAACCCTCAGCACCACTGGGTTGACTTAGCAGAGGTTGTTTCATCCATGGACGAGGATGTAACCATAAAATATCTGGTCAGGAACAGAAACTGTATTTACAAGTGTCCAGACAAAGACATGGCTGAATACGCCACCCAGCCAGTCACAGACATTGTTTTCAAATTTACTGAACCTTTGCAGACAAAGTACGATAAAGAGTTGAATTTTGATGCAGATGGATTTGACAAAATAAGAAATGCCTTTGCAGGCCTTCAAGTACATTTTAAATGATTGTTTCCGAAACCGTTAGCTGTGCCTTGTGTCTAAAACCTGACAGTCATTTTATCACTGAAATATTCTGATGATTATAGGTTATTCATTTGCTACATTGGATTCCATCACTCTTTCTCTGGGTTTGGGACCAGCTGGTATGAGGATGGCTGAGACATACCAGGCGAGATTAAATACCTTGTACATAGTGTAATTTATTTATTTATTTATGTATTTATTTATTTAAGAGATTTACCAGGAAGGCATGCTGAGCAGAGTACCGCTCGATTCCAGATGCGCCCTGGGGGTAGGGGGTTACAATGGTACAGTAATACAGACGAAACAAATCATACATAATGTGGAATTGTTACACAGAGTGGTACAGTAGTATAGAAGAAACAAACATACATAGTGTGAATTATTACAGACAAATGGGTGAGGCGTTCATACAATTCAAAATAGAGTAGGCTCAGTTTTTATTAGCATTTAATAACATTAGGTGCAGACTGAGAATGGAACCCAGACTGGTGCTCGTAGCTGATAGATAGATAGGAGTTGTGAATGGATTCAGCGAGGGGGAAAGCAGGAGCAGTTGGTAGCGAAATGCATTTTGAGAAGGACATTTCATTGAGGAGTACTTGTGGTGTGTCTGATGTCAGCTGCCAGGGAGTTCCATAATTTGGGCAACCTGAAACTGAAAGCTGCCTGGCCAGATTGGGTGGATCTGTGTGGAATGTGCAGGAGCCTGGAGTCTAAGTTTCTGAGAGCATAGGCAGGTGGGGAGAGGGCGGTTAGGCATGATGATAGGTAGGAAGGGAGCGTATGTGACCAGAACTTAGCAGTGGTTCTAGCACCGTGGAGCAATCATCAGTTTTGGAGTGAGGGGAGGTCCAGGGACTGGTATAGGTCACAGTGGTGGGTATTGGGAGAACGGTCCAAAGCGAACCAACAGAAGGAGTTGTATAGGGGGTTGAGCCTGGCTAAGGAAGTTTGGGGTGTGGCACCATAGACAACATCGCCGTAATCCATAGTTGGGAGGATCATTTTTTGGACAATAGCTAGTCTGGTTGGTAGAGGGATGCAATACTTGTTACGTTAGAGAGCTCCCAGAATGGGATGCAGTTTTTTGTGCAGAGCATCTATATGTACTGAGAAGTCAAGGTACTGATCTAGCCAGATGCCAAGATAACAATATGTGGTGCAGGCCTCAAGCGGAGATCTGTCCAAAGTGTAGAAAGTGGGTGGTTCAGTAAGCCGGGTTAGTTTGGCCCGGGAGCCGAAAGTGAGGGAGACTGTTTTTTTTGTGTTTAAGAATAGTTGGTTCTCGAGGAACCAGCGTTGGATGGAGTCAAAGTTCTTCTGTAGACAAGCTGTCACGGCAGTTGTGGATGGGCCAGAGGTGAACAGCACCGTATCGCCTGCCTACATATGGATGGCCGTTTGTGTGCAGACAGCAGGCATGTCGTTGAGAAAGACTCAGAATAGCAGCGAGCTGAGTACAGACCCTTGGGGGACACCACTGGTGACAGGAAGAGAGGTGGATCGAGCCGAGCCAATACGGACTGATTGAGACCTACCTGATAGGTATGAATGGAACCAGTTTTTTTCTCCCACAGACAGACCAGTTTGGGCAAGTTTAGCCAACAACAGGGGATGACAGACTGTGTCGAAAGCTTTTGCCAGGTCAATAAATATGGCTGCTGTTATTTCCCCTTTGTCCATGCCTGTAAGGATGGAGTTTGTGAGGCGAAGGAGGGAGGTGGTGGTGGAGTGATTTTTCCTGAAGCCAGCTTGATAGGGGGTGAAAAAAGAGATTGTATCTAGATAGTGGTGGAGCTGGGATAATACAAGGCCTCTTGAATTTTGGCTAGGATGGGTAGCAGAGATATGGGCCGGTAGCTGGATGGGGAGGAGAGGTCCCCTCCTTTGGGAAGGGGAATGACTGTAGCTTGTTTCCATGCTTTGGAGACAGCCCTGAATTTAAAGGACAGATTATAGAACATGGTTAGAGGGTGGGCTATGGCCGGTGCTGAGAGTAGGAGCATTTTGGAAATTTAGACCCGATGGACATTTACCTTTGGATGGGTTTAGTGAGTGCAGTATTTTTAGCACCTGGCCAGGAGCAACTTGGCGGAGTGAAAAGGAGGCCGGGGGGGTGCTTTAGGGAGCACAAAGGGTGGGAGGTGGGGGTGGGAGGAAAGTAGGGAAGAAGCAGTGGTGAAGAAATAGGAATTGAACTCAGTGGCAACCAGGCAAGGATCCTTGATGATTTTACCTTCAAGGTTGAGAGTGGGAGTGGGGGGGTTGGGTCGGTGGGGTGAGAATAGATTTTATTGACTTCCAGAATTGAGTAGGGTGGGTGTAGTTATTGTTGAATGCAGTTTTAAAGTAATTTGATTTGGCCTGACGTATGAGTCTTGTACAGGCATTTCGTAGTGACCGGTATTGTTGCTGGGCCACATGAGCACCTGTGGCCTTGAAAGATTTCCAGGTTCGGTCTCTGGCTCATAGTTGTTCCATGAGGTTTGTTGTTACCCAAGGTAAGTGATATCCTCTGACTCGGAATCTCCTAAGCGGGGCATGTAGGTCCCAAATGGCAAGGAAATTTGTAGAAGAGAAATATTCCAGGGCCTCATCCATGGAGGTGGCTCTGGGGATGAAGGACCGGTCAATGGTGGTAAGGTCTTTTAGGAAAGCAGTCAGATCCAGTGATTTATAAACTCTGCTGTACAGCATACGGGGTGGAGGGGCCGGTGGTCGGAAGATTTTTCGCACTATAAAAATCATACGGTGGTCACTAAGGGAGTCCGGTAGAAGGCCAGCTTTAAGTATCCTATGAGGGTGGGTAGTAAGTGCCCAGTCCAGTAGTGTGTGTTTATTGGATTTGTGGTTTAGGCAGGTGGGTTCCCCTATTTGCTGGTGCAAGTTTAGTGCGTTTATTTGGCAACGCGATTTAGGGGCTGCGCAGCCTAGCCAGTTCAGATTGAAATAACCAAGGATGTTGAGTTCGCCACCTTCCATAAGGGCGCTCAGGTTACCTATGTGGTCGAGAATGCTAGTTAGAGGTGTGTCCGGTGGAGAGTATGACCCAGCTATGTATACTGGGATAGAGTGGGGCAGGGGTATTTAAGTGTATATAGTTCTTTGTAAGTAGCTTGATTGTGTGTTTGTTAATATAACTTTGTTTTATGAACAAGTAGTAGTTAGCTGTAGTTTGTATTGTGAGACAGTATCACTGTGATATTGTGGTGTCTCTGAAACACATGTTAAAATTTTAAAATTTCCCTTTTTAACCAGGAGATGCAGAGTTGGCTATCTTAAAAACAAAGGTGTAGAAAGCTGCACAGCATGGTTGTTCATGGCTATCAGAAAGAATCAAGTTACAACAAAACTGTTACATTCCAAAGCTTAACATAATGGCCTCCTAAGATAGATTGCTGTGTAAGCCCCCCCCGAATGAATAACAAACAAACAATGAAAGATCCATATAAAAACACATAAATAGAAGCAGAAGTCATGGTATTACAAAAAATACTTCTATTTACATAGCCAGAAATTAAGCAAGTTAGAAACCATGTTACCCACGTTTGATTTTTCATATTGTAACTTTCATTATGAACTGGTTGCCGAGAATCGAGTAAGCTGATTGGCTTAGAGGTTTTTGAAGCCATGAGGATAGCTAGTGTCAGGAGGTCTAAACCTTACTCTCAGGTTCTTGGCAATAATGGGAATGTAAGGAATCACAGACACGTTCAGGACTGTATGGGCTTGAGGGCCTGTATTTCCGGTATCTCCATGGCCTGTTGAAGCCTGCGCTCCCGGTTGTGTAGCTGCATGGGCCTGAGCAGGAACAGCATCCACTACAGAGCACACTTGCCCCAGAAGTTCTCGGAACTTCTGATTCTCTTCAGCTATCTCCCTATAGGAAGGGCATGGTCTTTGTTGTTTACCCTTGTTGTTCTTATGGTTTTTCTTATTCTTATGATAATTACGGTTCCCACCCCATTGTTGTTGTTGCTGCTGTTGCTGTGGTTGTTGGGCCTGCTGGGGGTGTTGGTTGCCTGTGGGGAGGGGCTGTTTCTCATGGGCCTGCCCTTCCACCATGTAATGCGTCGTGACCTCCGGAGCAGTCTCCATGGCTGCTACCTTTTTGGAACCAGAGCCCAGATCACAGATGTAGAGTTGATAAACTCTCTTGGTTTTCTGAAGAATGTCAGCAAACCTCTCCGTGGTGGGATAGGTGGTTGGCTCTACCTCTTCTCTCATTGCAGGGATCATGTTCCTAAGGAACAGGGTGTTATACTCAATAAGGTCTACATCTGCAGCTTCCTGTGCAAGGTGCTTCCCTGCTTGGTAAATCATCAAGAGCCTCTGGTGATAAGTCGCTGGACTTTCTTTTGCATTCTGTTTCACAGGATATGCAAGCATCACTCCTACTACACCTGGGCAGTGTGCAGAATGAGTTCAGCTGCAACCTCTTCAAAGATGGCGTGGCCGTCTTGGTGGATGGCATCGGGGAGTTTAACCCACGGTCCAGGATCAATAGTCTGAAGTAGGATCTGGACCTGGTAGTCTGCAGTGAGACTAAGCATTTCACATTTAGCATGCACCTTTTCCAAGTGACAGCTGAGGTTGTCAGATGGGCTCATCTGGCCAATACTGTCAGCTATTTGCTGAACAGAGTAGGCCATTTGTAGGGGATTATTAGGATGATCAGGCTGAGGTAGGTTGCCCCGGGCTCCATCCAAAGCTGCCCGAGCTGCAGTCTCAGCCACGGTATGAACCATGCCCTCCAGAGTGCCAGCCTCATCCAGAAGCTGCCTAATTTGGGTTTTAAGGACCCATTTGTTTCTCACAGAAATAGGTACATTGCCTATTGCATGTTCAATCATCATCTCTATCTCCTGCCTGTCTTCCACATTAATAACGGCTACCAGTGGAGCAGTCAGGACTAGGCTTTGGCCTACTCCACCCCTATCATGGGGGTTGCCATGCTGACATCACCCATGATGTGCGTTATGACGTCGGTGATGTATGACATGGGTTGGGTGTGACAGGGGTCTGCCATGTTGTGGATGGTGGGGTGGGGACTCTGGGCCATAGAAGGGGCATGACTGGGTGTTGTATTGTGAGATATCATCATCTTTAGCCTCCCCTTCAGATGACGTAGTTAAGGCAGGGGCTATGTCTCCCATCACCTTAACATATCCAGCCAGAACCTCTCGCTGATGGTGCAGTTTTGCCATTTTGGATTCATATTCAGCATGATTCACATTTGCAACATTCATATCTACCTCATCCAGCACCTGTTTCTGCAACACTCTATACGTGGCACTCAATTTGTGATTGTCCTTAGTAGCCACTTCTAAATCATTGCGTACCTGGTTTATCTCATCCTGAACCTCTCCCAACTCCTCACTCAATTGCTCATTCAGTCTACTTAACAAGTCATTCATTTGCAAAGCCTGACTCTTAACCTGTCTCAAACTTTCACAGTCCTGCTTCAGTATTCAAAGTTCCTGCTTGCCTGCCTGGGCAGAATGATGCAAAAGGGAATCCTTTTTATTTCACAGAGTTTGAAGTCCAGATTCCAAATCCTGCTCATGTCTCACACATTCTGTTTCTTGCAAACCCACCTCCTGTTTAAGACAGGAGATTTGCAGTTCAAGGGTTCGAAACCTCGCTTCAGAAGCTTCCAGAGCAGCACAGAGAGCCGCAGGCAACGGCCCTTTAGCGTCTCACTTTCTGGCTGTCTGTCTCATCTCTGAGTACTGAGTTGAAATCCCCAGTACAGGATTGTCAGATTGACTTTGCTCCCACGCGAAGTCAGTCCATCCTCCATGGGAGGCAAGGAAGTTCGAGACATCGAGTCTCAGTTCTGTGCTGATATTTGATACAGTGACCATTGTGTTGAAGGGAATAAGAAATCAAACCGTGAAAAGGGTGCCGTGCTGTGTATCGATCCACAGCAGGAGCACTTTATTCACAGGCAGGCTACTGTGCACCTGTAAGCTTGCAATTCAGAACTGCTGTGGAGTGGGTCTAGTCGACATCGACCACACCCAGAAAGCAGCCAGACTTTGCAAATTATTACAAAGTGGTAGTAGAACAGGAGAGGTGATGCTGGAATGCACACCTACAGTCCCCATTGGGAAGGGAATAGTTTGAAGCAACAGGTGAAACTTTGCAAACACCAAATATTGCCTGCACGTGGTCACCAATTGTCAGGAAGTCTAAACCTCACTCTCAGGTTCTTGGCAATAATGGGAATGCAAGGAATCACAGACATGTTGCATAAGAGTAATAAACTTGTTTATTACTACCAAAAGGATAAATCACAGTTGCCCTAAGCAGTTCTTACCAAATATGAACTGGGAGCCAATGCTAAGCATTCCCTATACCTCGAGGATTCTCTGTGTCTCTTGGGGTCTCCGAGGTAGAAGACATAATGTCTTACATTATATACCTATGATAATTACTATGGTTTCCGTAAGACAAACATTTCTAGTTACAGAGATGAGCCCTATGCGCTAAATTAGAGGTGGCTCCACAGTCCAAGATAACATTAAACAATTTTGTAGTAGTCATCACTTTGTAAAGACAAAGGAGGCTCAGTTATACATGTATTAGTGTAATAGTACAAATCACCAAAAGATGGCAATGCCGACTTATATATCATTATCATTATAAAGACATAGTCGTCCTAACATCTTACAAGCAAAAAATACATATATGTATTAGAAAGCAAAGTGTATAACAATAATATGCATACATATCCTGACATCTAATCTTACACGGTAGATGCCCTATGCCCTATATGTTAATATAATATATACCTACGTACTAGCTGTCTATGGTGTACCTCTGGGGGTACCAATAAGGGTGCAGAGACCTCATGTAACACTAGCTACATACTCACAGCTTCAAAAAACCTCAGGTAACCATCCTTCTCACTGTCTGCAAAACACATCCACTTGCAGTTTGTTGGATTCCCCACACACACCCCAGTGACTCTGCTTGCACTAAACCAACTGAAACCCATGCATTTTTCAGCAGCCTCAGTTGTATGTAGTACCACAACCCAAACAAACCGCTATTTATTTTTATGTATGTTTGCTTATGAAGCGCTGCAGCATGTGGCATTTCATGTTTCCCCAAACCATTTCAGAGGCACGTGGTCAGCCATTCATTTTGCTGTAAAGCCATATGTAGTGACGATTACAAATACAACAAGAAAATAATGCAGATTTACAACTTTTCTTCCTTGTCTCCTGCTCTTCAGCCTGCCTAAATTGCAATTCTCGTGTCAGTACTTAACAGTCTTCTACATGCCTTATCATGCAAATCCATGGCTTGAGTTTGTCACTTTGGACATCGATGGCTGGCGTTTGTCACTTCAGGTATAGTGGAAGAAATAAAGACATTCTCCCTTCCACAATATTTTTTTATGAGATCAGGGGTTGCGAGAATATTTGTAATTCCTGTACCGAGCAAGGGTCAAGGAGGGCGGGGTTCCAACTTGTAAGGGGCAGCAAGATTCCTACCAAGGCTCACTACAGCCAGCATGGTTCCCTTTAGCACTCTCATGCCTTACAATAGCACCACCTGTTGCCTACAACAAAAATTAACAGAACTATCTTGTTTCAATGTATCATTACACCTTACCAAATATACTCTTAAAGCATTTTAAAACAGTTTTTCATTTTCTTTGTTAGTTATACAAATACTGATCCAGTTCATAATCTTAGTAATGCACTCCAGGGTGTGGTATATGATGGGATGTTGTCACTTCTCGAGTGCATGAGGCAATCAGCTTCACCCTGTGCCTCACAAAGCACCCAAGGCATGATGATATCCCATGATATACCACACCCTGTTGTGCATTATTGCCTAAATACATTTTTCCATAATTTAGGCTTCAAGAATTATCTTTATATTTGGGATAGCAACAGTAGCATATGAATGCACCGGTGATGAAAAACAAACAGACTTTTTTTTGCCTTGTTAGTCACAACAGGTCTCTTCTGTAGCAAAGTTGTGCCTATATATATATATATCTGTCGAGATAGTCAAAGGTGTTGCACCTGGCACAACTGAGTTGCGCCAGCGCAACCCCCAAAACTGCACCCCATGACAATATTTAAAAGTGGGAATTGTGCAGTGCAATTCCCAATGTGCCAGGGTGCAAAGTTACTGTATGTGGCACATCTCCAGGGGGCATGCCCATGAATATGTGGCACATCCCGATATTCAGCCTGGAATGTGCGATGCATCTGCTGGCACAACACACAGATGTGCTGTATCCCTGGGCTCAAAGTTGAGCCTGTAAAGAACTGGCTCAAGTGCTATCCATGCACTGGCAGGCCACTGTATTGCAATATGCCACATAGCAGCTGCCGGCCGTGGGTGGCAACCCCCTCAACACAGTACACAAGCACACATAATAGTCCCTGGTGGTCCAGTGGTTCCCCCTTCCATCCCGTACCTGTGATCACCATCATAATATTAAAATAAATCTCCCTGGTAGGGTTTGAAATGCCAAAGTACACCCATCACACCAGTTCCTGCATGCAGGGTGGGGATGGGGTCTTTCAATTGGAAGCCGAGGGTGTGGGTGAGGTGTTGGGGTTGGGAATCCTACATTCCCCTCATGCCTGTTTCTGCATGCACAGTGGGAGTGGGGCATTATGCTTGGGAATCCTAAGTTTGCATTTCCCTACTTTTAACTGTTCAATCTTAATGGTGCATAAACATATATATATATATATAATATGCAGTGTATATATATATATATATATATATATATATATATATATATATATAAATATATATATATATATGTATATATAGTAGTTAAGGTTGAGGAGCCATTTACATGCTAAACTTATAACTTTGCAACCATTTAACAGATTTGCCTGAAATTTGGAATACATGATCAAGAACCATACATCTTGGGATCTGCAAGCTTTCGTACTGTTCGGATATACGACTGCGGAGTTATTAAGCGTGATTTACACACACATTTATGCTTTTTTGGAATTCTTTGCTCGTCCCTACAGGTCGCACAGTTTGCGTGACTGGTCCAAAAACTTCAGGAACACGCGCCGGTTCTCAATGTGCCTTTTGAAGATTTTGTGAAAAAATATTAAACGGTTCAAAAGTTATTCAAAAAAACAATTTGCCATTATAAGTCAATGGGAAAAGTTAACAAAAAGTTTTAACAGTGTCGCAGATGCAATTTTTAGTGCCACAAATGGCCCTTGTAGTGTTGCAAATCTGCCATTTTGTTTTCAGTTAGTGATCAGAAAAATGCTTGGCATTTAAATTTGGGACCCGCTAGCAGCCCAATTCTTTTTGTGTTTACTTAGTCGGACCCTGAGGGTACTAGGCATGTCTTTATTTTGAGGTTAAACACCCTAGAAATATGTTTTTTCAATTTCTGAAAAAAGTAGTGTCACAAAGTAATGTTGCACTCAGGAAAGTGTCGCAAATGCTTGTGAAAGCTGTTACAGATCACGAGACAGCTTTGCAACACTATGGCCAAAATAACAGGAATTATTTGCCACCCTGCTGCAAATGAACGGTTTGGTCTTTTGGGCTGAAATGTGGAGGGAGGCAGCCAACATCTCACAGATATGCTGTTTAGTGGTTTGGTGGCAAAATATTGCATGGATGCAAAGTTACGGTACACTGAAGCTGACACTTTTTCCCATAGACTAACATTGCTGCATCAGCTACATGACAGCAATTTTTTGCCACCCTGCTGCAAAATAACGGTTTGGTCTTTTACACTGAAATTTGGAGGAAAGAAAGCCAACATCCCACAGATGTGCCTTTTGGTGGTTTGATGAAAAAATATTAGAGGGCGACAAAGTTATGGCACTCCAAACTTCTCTTTTTTTCTCATAGGATAACATTATGGCAATCGCCGTGCCTTTCAGGGCCCGTATCTCGGAAACGGTGCTAGATATGGACTTTTCGTTGGAAAAATGCTTAGACACCTGATGGGGGCTAAGCATAAAACTAGCCAGGAAAGTCATAAATCATATGACTTTTACATTTTTTTTTCTATGTTGTGCGGTTCCTGAGATATAAACAATTTAGTATTCCAACTCCTCATTTTCTGCTCCGAGACCCATTATTACGCATATATTCTTTGTACTCACTGTCTTTCTCTATCCAGCTTTTGGGGAAAACCAGCCTGTGTGCTTACATTACTGTTACCATTACCATTTCCGCTTGCAGTTCCGTACTCATTTCACTTACCATTCCCTTCTACGCCACCAGGTGCATTATCCTTTGCATTTTCATTTGCGCTTGTGTTTACGTTATTTTTACCATTTGTGTCTACAGTACTGTTTCTCTTTCTGTTTTGCTTTGGATCACCATGCACATTACCATTTGCATTTGCTGGTACCATGTTACTATATGACAAGACATCACGTGGCGGGAGGTCGGGGCCCTTCCCGCCGCCTCATTACATTCACTATTTCTCATTATCATTCTCAAAAAGAAGGGAAATTAGAGGTCAAGAACTCCATTTAATGCATCAATTAGGGTTGTTCCACAGTGAAAAAAGCAAGGAAATATGGTGTTAGGGTTGAAAGACCCCCTTGGACCCCCCAGCCTACCCCCAACCAGCATCGGGGTGCGCATTGGGGTCGTCGGTCCTAACTCTCACCCCATTCTCCTATACCTCTGCTTCTTTACACATGTGATGGGGTGAGAGTTAGGCCGACCCCAGTGTGCACACCAATGCTGGGGGTGGGCTGGGGTCCAAGGGGGTTCAACCCTAACATGGAATTTCCTTGCTTTTGTCCCTGTGGAACAACCCTAACTGATGCATTAAATGGAGTTTTTTGCCTCTAATATATGGGATACATGATAGGCAGGAATGGAATATGGAAAATATTCTTACTCCTGCAGAATGAGCTCTGGATATTTCACGAGTGCCGAAGGCACAAATGAAATATACAGTGCTCATGATGCAGGAGTGAGAATATTTTCCATATTCCATGATCTGCACATCATGTGTGCTATTTATACCATGGGGGTGAGATCAATTCCAGTGAGAGAAGTGCGTTTGTTGTTGTGAGGTTCATGTCACTTTAAATGATGCTGGTGCTGTGGTAGTGCGTGTGGGAGGTTTTATGAATGGGTTGTTGAAATGAGCTGTGATTGGTTGATGTGTGTGTGTGGTGATTGGGTGTGCTGTGTTGTGGTTTGTGGTTGGTTAAGGTTCATTTGTGTGATGATGAGAGATAGAGGTGGTTTATGTTGGCAGGTATGTTTTAATATTGTCATTTACTATGCTCATTATTCTTTATTTGTACATTTGGGGTTCATATGGTAGAATGCTTGGTGCTCAGTTCATAGACGTTTTGCTGTTTGCTGCTTTATTTTTATAGCAGCGTTTCATATAGCAGTGATAATCCTTTAGAGTGACACATTTTATTCTTTATTGTGCTTTACAGAAGTAAGTTATAGAAAATTACATTTTAAATCATTGGGCTAAAGCATTGTAATGTTAAAGTTTGCACAAGTATGATGAAAGTTCGGAGATAGAAAGTATATGACTGTTGGTTTTCACAGCCATTGTCTGTTTTAATCAGAGTCGGGATCTGAGGCTATCCCTCTTTGCGTCTTAAGGGTGCACTGTTGATATTGATGTCCTGCAAAAGAGAATGTAAAACATTAGTTGTGACATATTAGAGGTTCAGTTTATTTTCTGAGTAATTTTTTGAACTGCAGACATACCTTGTACGATGCTAAATGTGATGTTGGAAGCTCTGATTGTTGAGTTGTAGAAACATGCTGGTATGCCACTTAACTGGCTCGGTGGTATTTGCGGTTCATTTACTGTTGCTTGTTTGGAAGTGCTGGGTTGCTCATCGGGTTCATTACTGAGTATTTTGCAAATTTGTTTTTGTTTATTTTCATTGAGTTTACTGTCTGTATTGATCATTTTTACCGTTTTGTGCCCCGAGATCTGCATTATTTCTGTAGGGGCTATGTTTGCATCACTCAGTTTTTGCATGAGGTGTTTGCTCATTGAATGATTGGTGAGCCTGTGGTTGGTATGCATTCCAGCTTGTTGAATCATGGTTTTAACAATATTGGCAATCGTATTTTTTCCAAATGGTCGTTTTTTAAACCAACGGGGGATTCAATTTTGATGGGGTAATTTATTGCAAGCAGAAAAGGTGCATCTGGATTATTTGTTTTATGAGGTCTTTTCTCTTTGTATTTAATGTAGTTTTTACAGGACACTGCTTTGGATCTTTTACTTCATATGCTCTGGGCTTAATTACTCTGGTGTCCTTTGGGTTTGCTCCGGTAAGCGTTTTAGTCTGTCGTTCTGCAGATAACTCCAGATAGTATGTGTTTTCACAATCTTTCTTTAAGGTTATATCTCCCCATCTAATGTTATGGGTTTCTGTACTTCCCTGAACTCTGAAATACGTAGTTACTGTCACCCACATGGAATTTATTAATGAATTTGGAGTTTGTGGTCCTAGCAAGTCCATTGTGTATAGTTTTTCCAGTACTGTGTCTGTTATGTCATTTGATGCGTGTGGCCTATTTCCTAAACCCATTTGTTTTAAGTGTTTTTGTTTAGAAAGCATAACTTGTCTTGTTTGTTCAAAATTTAGTGAAGTTGTTAGAGATTCTGGCCCAGATATTCAGCAATGCGTCAAAGGCTGGTGCAACTCTGGCACAGCGCAACTCAAATGCAGCATGGCACAGTGAATGCATTATTCAAAGGTTGTGCATGGTGACATGCACCAGTGCAACATGACTGAACATTGCAGGGATGCGCTATGGCGCAACCAGAGGTGTGCCAGGGAGCAACCAGACCTGTGCCATAGCGCAACCAGAGATGCACTCAGAGCAAAAGGAGAAGCGTCAAGGCACAGAAGGACCAGCACCAGGCAATGGTGGGAGCAAAGCAGCAGATGGAAAGCGCAGGGCAGGCAGTGGAACACAGCTGGGGACAGTGGCAGGGAGGCACAGTGATGGGCCTCAGGTGACCACCGCCTGCAGGGCACAGACAGGCAGCCAGCCCCCCACAGCACCAGGGCACTGGACGCAGGGAATAGGTGGCACCAACAGCCAAGGGAGAGCAGCCACTGGAACCCCCACTGGATGTAAAGCCCCCACCCACCCAGACCACGGCCAGCCACACCCTGGTACACAACACCCAACACACATGCCCCACATCCTGAACAGCCAGCCCATGGCCACCCCAAGACACAGCCACCAACCAAGGACACCACCATGCATGGCATACACAATGACACAGACACACCACACAGACACCCACTATGCCACTGCAGCATGGCTCCACTCACCAGCTGCAAAGCAGACACAGACACAGGCAGTTAAGCAAGAAATCTGTAATAAACACAACTAAGTACAATGGAATGCAGTGAGAAAGGGTAGGAGAGCAAGGGATGGGGACAGGGGACAGGGACTGTACAGTGGGATGGGGGAAGGAAGGGGAAGGGATGGCAGGGGTAAGGGGGAAACAGTCGGGCCAACTATGGGCGACAATGACCTGCCACCGCCTGATGCCTCCGCTGCTGTCTGTCACACAGCACCATCCACCTGGTCTGTTGGGCCACCGCCAAGGTCATTGAGGTGATCATGATGATCTACCTTAACAGTCGGCAATATAGTGGCAGCTGCAACCTCCTGCGGTTGCCTATGACAAAGGAATGGACAGGTGATCAGTGCAAGTCCCTAGGAACCATGCCCTCCCACTGTGTGCAATGGGCAGTGGGAACACACACCCCTGGAGTGGCACCCTGGCCACCCACAGTGGGTGGGCCACTGCCTGTAGGCATCCCAGCATACCAAGACAGTGCACAGTGGTGGACACTGTCACAAACCCACTCAGCAGGTCACCCATCTACTCCCAAAGTGCCAACCTCCAAGCGCAGTCTTGTGAACAGTTAACAGAAACAGGGTAACCCTCCTGTTTTCTTGGTTTGAATCAACCGTTGGTCTCAGTTCCGGAGGGATTCAAACTGTGAACCTCTTGCTACCATACCCAATGCACAGGCTCAGATAATTCTGTCTTCGGGGGGCCAGATATCTTTGCCTATAGGCCCCTAACCAGGTGTACAAAATTAACCTTTAAAAACTCTAATAAAGAACTCAGAGTACTCTTGCCTTTTTCCAGTTTGGTATCACCATTCAAGCTTATGCACAGTGTCTGCTTTAACCATATATACTTCAATTGTTAAAGAAAAGAAATTCAAAGACAGACCAAGTAGGCTCTAAAAATAGAGTTTTACTAAAATAGATAAAACATAAAATACAGAACCATATACCACAAGAACCATACAATCTTTTTAAAAGAACAATGTTTTAACAGTGCAATTCCTTCTACAGTACTTAGATTTTGTCTCTCTCTACCTGTATACTTGCTTAAAGTGCTCAAAGATGTTTCTTTGTCAGAGTGTAGATAAAAATGTCTTGAAGGAAAACAGACTACTGTTTAAAAAAACTGTCTTCACCAACCCCTTTGTGTGAGGTCACCTAGCTCCTCCTCTGTTTATAAAAAATCATACACCCAGGAAGTTTTATCATTTTTAGAAGGAAAGTTAATTAAAGTTACATCAGCAGGAACTCCTTTCCCCATGTTACTTGCCAATCAAGTCTGTAAATTTCCTTTCATCTATGAGCAGTATCCCCTCTCACACAGACATCAAAGTATTTATGATTTCGCACCAGTGTGCCAAACCTGGTTTCCTCCTTGAAATGTCATAAATGGATACTGATTTCCCTTTTAGCAGTTAAAGCTACATTTAATTTGAATAAACAGAGGATTCTTGATTAAGGCCTGTTCTAGTCTGTAATTAGCTTCTGGCCTTCCAGGTAACACCTTGTATCTAAAAAATGTGTGTGTGTGTCTGTGTGTGTGTGTAATCTCACATGCTGTCTCAGCATATCTCATGACAGACAGTCCATAACACTTTTTATATTACAAAAATAATCATAGTGTACTCAGAAATAGCTGTCCACGTGTCACAGACATCACTGTCCAATGGCCACCCGACCATGCAGTGACAGGCAGGTGGCACAGGGCTGCAGCAGCACCACAACAGCACTGGTAGCAGCTGGGCACACACCCATCCCACCAACAGCTGGTACATGTGTGTAATGGCTGCCCCACAGTGGCATGCACGCCGCACAGAGTGCAGTACACAGCTGACACGGCACATGGCACAGGTGGCCATGGCTGCACCCTCCCCCCCGCTGACTACCCGGTAAGGAGTAGAGCAAGACAACAGTGCCTATCTGCCTGCTGAGGCACCACTTGTGCCTGTCCCACTGCTGCTCCACCTCCACTGATCGGGCCCACTCCACTTGATGATTGTCCTGCAGCAGCCTACTGTGGCCCACCAGGCACCCCTGCCACTGTGGCATGGTGCCAATCTTCAGGCCCTAGGAATGGAAAACAGACAGGCACACATCAGAGTACAGCCACAGCATGTGCCCACCACCCCACCCCTGTGCACAGTGGGTGCCCCAGCCTGACATAACCTGCAGAGCAGTAGTGCAGTGCACTAAGTAGCTGGCAATGCCACACCTCATGCCACATGCCAACAGTGCCCCCCACAGGGCATGTCAGGAAGCCCAGCCAACACCACAGTATGGTGGTTGGGCACACATGCAGCATGTGCCGAGTTACCTGGCCATGGCACGGCCCCCCTTCGGACACATGCCTGCAGCAGCTTCAGCCTTTTGGGGTCTCACCACATCAAGTCACAGTAACCGGTGGTGGCACTGCTCACTGGTCCGAGGCACCCCAGTATCCTGAACCAGGCCTGCAACAATGGCCTGCCAGATGTCACTTATGGCCTGCTGCAGGGGCTCCTGACCAAACAAACCAGGTGCATGTGGCAGCATGAGGGCCACAATATTGACCAGCTCAAGGTCCATCCAATTGTGAGCACATCACACCCCTTGCTGTGTCATGCTCACTACACAAGGGTCTGATCCAAAATCATGGTCAGTGGTGCATGTGTGCAATGTGCACAAGATGCACACTTTGTGGGGGCATGCATAGCATACACCAGTCGCACATCTCCATGGATGCACAGCATAGGCGTGACCCACCTGGCTTGTGGTGGTGTAGTCCCAAGGGGCATAGGGTCAGGTCTTGGGTCACCCAGCACACAGTGTGCCAGAGTGCAATGGGGCCATGGCACATAGTGTACCATGGCCCCTATAGCACATTGAGTGCACAGTGCACGATAGGTGATGGCACAGGCCATGATGCATGCGTACTACAGGCAGCGCACTGTGCATGTAATGGCATTGAGCCACGACATGCACCAGAGCAATGCCATTGCATAAGGAACAAGTACACAATATTCAGACACCACATGCTAATGAGCTCATCAACCAATGCACGGTGCACCGGGGAAATTAGCATGTCATTACCGTTGTGCCACAGCTCATTTGCATGCAATGCGCTATAAAGGCACCGCACAACAGCACAGGTCATGGACCGGTATTGCAAACATCTGAGGTAAGTTGCGCCTGCTGTGGGAACCGCCAGTACAGCAGGGTGGATGGGGTGGGCAGCTGCAGACAGTGATACACATGTTCTTGTCCACAGGCAGCACCATGTCTGACCATGAGGAGACTGAGGAGTGTGGGACTGTCCGCAAGCATAGGCCCAACTTTACTAAGGCAGCAGCCGATGCCCTGTTCAAGGCCTACCTCAACAGAGAGCAACTGCTGAGTGGTGCCACTAGCACACCACAGGCCAGGGCTGCAGCCTGGGTGGAGGTGGCAGTGGCTGTGAACCTGCAGGGCAGCCACTAGTGGTCAGTGCAGGAGTGCACAAAGAAGGTGGGCACTGATAAAGGCTTCATTAAAGAGAAGGTGGCAGCCATACAGGCAGCCAGGACAGCCACTGGTGGGGGCCATGCTGCTGTGCCACAGCTCACAGCCAAGAGGAGCTGGTGGCAGCCACCAAGTGGTGCAGCACCATTGAGGGTGTGCCAGGTGGTGGCTTCCTGACAGGAGGGAGCCCATCAATGCATGGTATGTATGCCAGTCCTGGGGGGATGCAGGAATTGCAGCACTAACACATCTGTTTTCTCTTACAGCACCGACACACCAGTATGCAGTGGCAGAGGCACTAGCTGCAGCTGTGGGGGTAGGCCCAGCCCTGGAGGACCATCCATCCACCTTCATGGGCATTCGGGAGCCTGATCGGCTGCAGCACACCACCGCCAACCAGCCAAATGTCCTGGGCTTGGTGTCAGATGAGGCCCTGGCTGTGTTCCAGCAGGATGCCAGCCATGGCATACTCTGTGTGGAGACACAGATTGGGGTGGGGTCTGACACTGATGATGACATGACTATCACCCTGGACAGCATGGATGGTGTCTTGGGGGAGACACCCTTAACTACTACCATCACTGGCAGTGCGGCCAATGGCCTGTCGGCAGTGGAACAGATGCCCACCACTGCCTCTAGTGCCACCATGAGCACAGCCACAGCAGTGTCGTGTGGTGGTGGTGCATCCACTCAGGCACTGGCCTGTGTACAGGGGCTGGAGGGGCAGCAGTGGTAGACAGCTGGAGACATTGGGCAGCTGGGCATAGAGTCCACTGCCGCGGAGTCAGACAGTGACCTAACCCTAGGGGACCCCACTGTGCAGCATCCACCGGAGCGGGGGACCATGCAGCATGATTGTACACCACCGGTGGGTCGGCGGCATGCCCATGCTCCTCTGGGCACCAACCCATTGTCAGAGCACACCTGATTGCTGCAGGTCTCTGTGGAGCAACAGGTGCTGCTCATAGCTGGGGTGCGTGCACTTAGTGCAGAGGTGCACCAGGCAGCTGAGTGGCATGATAGGGGCACTGTGCAGGTCCTGGAGGATATACAGTGTCTGCGAGAGGATACGGCTGCATCCCTGGATCGCATTGCCAATGCCATATCAGTTGGCCTTGCACCACGGGCAGCCGCAGACACCACGGAGTGCACTGTCCACCTCATGGACCCAGCATCAGATGACTCCCTCCATGTTGATGCCGGGCTCCACTGTCAGCATCCCAGGTACACCTAGGGTGGGCCTGTTTGGGTGCCTACTCAGCCCTGTGTGAACCCAGTCATGTTCCCACAGTTCAGCCCCAGAGGGGCCAGTTGCATTCACCCCCTTTGGCCATTGAGCAGCCAGTGGATGCCGACTGGCCCTGGCATGGCTGCCCCCATGTCCATGGCAGCCATGGTTCCGCTCAGCGTACCTAATGTGCACACTGCCCTGCCTGCAGTCTGCTGCTACTGCCTTGTGTGCACTTGGGTGATGTGTGTGGGTGCATGCCACAGTTGTGGCAACTGTGTGTCATGCCGCACACTGCCTGTGTGCACACCTGCCCAGCCACTGGCCTGTGTGGTGTGTGTGCATGATGAGAGCAACATAGGACTGGTTGCACCTGTGCACTGGCACCCTGCATGTGCTCCATGCCATGTGCTGGTGCCTGGGCACGTACGTGTGTGTGTGTTTGTGTGTGTTGCTGTATGGAGCTGTGTGCTGTTCTGTGTGGCTGTGTGGCACTGCCACCCCCACCCCTGCCCCACACCTGTGTGTGCATGCCAATTGCCATGCCTGTCCTTGCCCATGTGCTGTGCCATTGTGTCTGGCCACTGCATGGGTATTGCTCCACCTAACTGCGTGCGCCGATGTGCTCCTGTGCAATTGTGTCTCAGTGCTGGTGTGCCATCCTCTGGAGCCGGGGATACCTCCAAACAGGGGAGCTGCCCACTGCCCACCAGCCCATTGCCCTCATCATCTCTACTGCTGTCCCCCTCTTCAGGCTCAACAGCTATCCCATGGCCAATGGCCATGCTGTGCAGTATGCAGCGGGCCAGGAATAGGCCACAGGCTTTCAAGGGACTGTACTGTTGGGCACCGCCAGACCTGTCAAGACAACAGAATCATGCCTTCAGCAGCCCAAACATATGCTCAATGATGTTCCGCATGCTAGCATGTGCCTCATTGTAGCTGTCCTCTGCTGGGGATGATGGGCACCACTAGGGGGTGAGCAACCAGGGCCTAAGTGGGTAGCCACCATCACCTGTGTGGATAGATACATGGTTAACCTAGTGTCCTCTGTCACTGTGCCCCTTGCCCATCCCTGGTGCCCCCAACAGCTCACCCACCCTGCCCGCCCCATCCCATTGCCCTGCTGTTCCCAGCTCCCCATGGCCATCCCATACTCACCCACTAGGTGGTCTGTGGGGATGTCCCCACTCTTGAACCTGTGGCACAGCACAGAGCTGTGCCAGATGAAAGAATCATGTGCATTCTCAGGATGTGTGGCATAGACATTGGTTATGCACCCCCTGACATCGCACACCACCTGGCACTTGACACTGGGGTAGCCCTTCCTGTTCATGTATGCTATGCTCCGAGGGCCAGGTGGCATGTGGATGCCCACATGGGTGCAGTCAATGGCCCCAAGCATGCCAGGCATCCGTGCTACCCTGTGGAAGTCCTGCATGGTTGCCGTACACTCTGCCTGTGTGTTGGGGAACTGGATGTATTCCACAGCATGTGGCAGCAGGGCGTTGAGGAATTGTGTGAGGAGGCATGACATGGCTGACTGGGTTATGCCTGTGGTATCCCCTGTTGGCCTCTGGAAGGTTCCCGTGGTGAGCAGGCACTTGACAGCTGTCACCTTCATCTCCACTGTCAGAGCGTGGCTCCGTCTCGCGGATGCCTGCATCTCTTCACTGCACAGCTCACAGAGCTGCCTCAGAATCACTCAGTTCAGGTGATACCAGCCCATGATCTCCATATCAGAGTGGTTCTCATAGCTGATGCGGGCATGGTACCACCTGTTCCAGGCATACTGCTGATGGGGCCATTCCACGACCATGTAGCTCTTCCTCTTGCCTCCTCACACCCCTCATTATGGCCTCCATCTGGATGGCTGTGCTGGCTATGGCTCTTGCTGTCTCCCTGGGCAGTCAGCTCCAGTGGTCTGCTTGGTACCATTGGGCAGTGCCTTTCAATCAATCAATCAATCAATCAATCAAAATCTTTATTTATCCAAGTGAACATCATTGAGGAGAGCTCTTTTACAAGATGGACCTGGTTAGAACAGGGTCAGGTAACATCCATCATACAAACATATAAATACATGTAAATAAGTATATAAACACAAACACAATGGTGCAGTAATAGGGGAGTGAAATGATGAAAGGAATACAAGGCAAGCCATAACAGAGGAGGATTCAAATACAAGGGGGCAGGTCCACCATTGAACCATGCAACTGTATATAAACCATGTTCTCTGTATCCAAGTACCAGTTAGTTCATTTACCAGGGGCAGTCACTAGTACTAGCCACGAAAATGGGGAGAACCACCAACTAATGGCAGACGGGGTACCAGGAGGGGTATGTAATATGTAAGCGAAGGATAAATATTGTGAGAAGTGAAGTCGCAAGGATAGGTCGGTAGAACTGATGTGGTGGTGGGGGCCTATGTGGAGAGGGAAAGAGGAGTTAGGACTTTTATAGTATGATTGCTTGTAGATTGTGGATGAGTGCAGTATAGAGTTGTGAAAATAAGGCTGGAGAAAGCGGGAAGATAGACCAGTATCAAAGGGAGGACAAAGGCATCAAGTTGTTACATGAAACCATGGTGGCAGACCAGGGCCAAGGAGGAGACAAGCACTAGAAGTAATTTGTTCATGGTTAAATGGTACAGGTTAGCATGATGACAATTCATGGTCATGGGAAACAATTGCACTGATCATTTCTGAGACGTGAATATAAGAGCTTGAAAGATGAGATGCCGATGGGTGACCTTAGTTTAAGTTTTTTTTGCAATTTATTCCACAAGGAGGACAGTGTAAAGCTTATAGCAGCCCTGCCAAAGTGAGAGTTAACTTTGGGAACAATCAGTAGGAGAGATTTGTAACTTCTCAGGGCGTAATTGCCTATTGGTTTTATAGGAAGACAGTCAGTAATGTATTGGGGCATTTTTTTGGAGATGGCTCTCAGGGTCCATAAGGCTACATTTGTATCATGCCTGTAATGAAGAGAACTCCACCCCACTGATTGATATAGGGAGCAGTGGTGAGTGGAATAAGGAAGGCCTGTGATGAACCTCAAAGCTCTATGATATATGTGTCAAGTTTGGTGAGGTAGGAAATGGGACAGTGACCGTAGAGGATGTCAGCATAATCTATCAAGGATAGAAAGGTTGATTGTACCAGCTGTAGTTTGGTATCTCTAGTTAAGAAGCGGGCTATCCTGAAGAACAGACCAAGTTTCTGTCATAATATTTTGAGTAATTCTTCAACGTGCTCTATAAAGGAGAGTCTACGGTCCAGCCATACTCCCAGGTATTTGAATTTAGGGACAAATTCCAACTTCTCACCAAGAATTGTAGCAATCTGCCGCACAGAATCTGATAGGGCTGAATTTACCATTTAGGCAGAGGGAGAAAAGAGCATTACTTTTGTTTTCTTGGCGTTAAGTAATAGTTTTTTGTTTAGGAGTTGGTGTTGCAGCAGGTTGAACTCAGATTGAAGGTCATTACATGCAGATTGTAATGATGGGTGGCTTAACGTAAAGAACTGTGTCATCTGCAAACAGATGAATGTTGGCCTTAGTTATGCTTTCATCAATATTGTTGATGTATATTGCAAATAAGATCGGTCCTAAGATAGAACCCTGGGGAACACCTCTTAGGAGAGGTTTGAGAGTTGAGAGATCTCCTTCCACTTTCACCTGCTGGAAACAATCAGAGAGGTAGTTGTTGAACCACTGTAAAGATAATGGGTCAGCACCTAGTGAGGTCAGGGAAAAGAGTAGCAGAGAATGGTCGACAGTATCGAAGGTCTTGCTCAGGTCCAAGAATACGGCACGTGTAATTCCTGTTGTTTAGCTCTCTTTGCCAGTCATTAGTCACTTTGGCAAGTGCTGTGATGGTGCTATGTTTAGCTCTAAACCCTGATTGGACTGGATTAAGCAGGTTATTAGCTTCTAGATACTGCCTCAGCTGGTTACTTACGACTTTTTTCCAGTAATTTTGATGAGACCGGGAGAATTGAAATTGGTCTGTAATTATTTAGATCACAGGGATTTCCGGACTTGAACAGAGGTATGATGTGCGCTGTTTTCCATGTTGAAGGAATGGATCCTTGAGTTAATGATAGGTTAAATAAATGGGTTATGGGCACGGCTAACACATGGATGGCCACCTTCAAAAAATATGGGTTGAGGGTATCCGCACCAGCACTTTTTTTTTACATCCAGTTTTAGCAATAGGTCTTCAACTTTTTTCAGAGTAGTAGGACGCAAGGATAAGACTGAATTGGTGATGCTAGGATCTGCACCTTGATTATCCAAATGAGAGCGTATCAGATTTGCAAAGGAATTGTCGAAGGCTAAGCCTGCAGTCGCAAAGTGATTATTGAAGGCATCCAGAACTTCCAGTCTGTCACTAATGGTGTTATTGTTTAAGGAGATTTCATCAGGTAGTGAGCCACCGGACGTGTGACCAGACAAGTCCTTGATGGTTTTCCAAAATTTTGTAGGATTTTTGGAAGCAGAGAGAAATTCAGAATGATAGTATGCAGCTTTTGTATCTCCAACCATTCTAGTACATGAGTTTTGTGCCCATTTGAACTTGCACTAGTCTGCAGCAGACTGGGTTTTGTGTGCTTTTTTCCATAGGTTATCTCTTTCAGTCAATGCAGATTTTAGTAATGGTGTGAACCATCTACATGCATTTTTTGCTATTCACACCTTAACTATAGGGACATATTTATTTAGGGCGTCTAGGATAATTTTGCTGAATATGTCGAATGTTGATTGCATGTTTTTTGCCAACTAGGACTCTTGCCAATACAAGGAGTGTTTCCGTTCGTTTATGTAGGCAGTGAGATCAAAGTTCCATCTAGATCTCTTGGCAGCAAACTTTGGCAAAGTAGTAGGTTTGTTGCTTGATCTTATGCAAGCAATAAATGAGTGATCACTGATATCACTGAAGAAGGTGCCGGCAAAGGAGAAGAGATGTGATTTATTCACTAGGATAACATCTAGCAGGGAGCTGTTATCCACATTCTTTTTATTTACTCGTGTTTGTTTGACAATGAGTTGCGATAATCCATGGGTGTCACAGAAAGCTACAAGAGGAGCGGTGGTTTTAGATAGCCAGTCTAAAGTAAGATCCCCAAGAATAATTATTTATGAGAATTGTGGTTCGATGATATTACTCAGATGAGGTAACAATTGTAGATCGGCAGATGGAGGTCTATAGCACCCTATGATACATAATGTTGAAGTGTGCGAGATGGTGACTTGAAGAGACAGACATTCATAAGCATTTGCAACAGATAAAGCACTCAGACAGGATGCTGTATACCTATCCTTGACATAGATGGCAACCCCTCCACCACTGGAGTGTCTATCTGCTCTAAATAGTAAATAGGGATATTGACTTCCCTGTCAGAGGTGGCCAGTCTAAGCCAGGTTTCTGAAACCATTAGGATGTCTGGTCAAGTATGAAGGACCCAGGCCTGGATCATGGAGAACTTTTTTAACAGACTGCATACTTTAATGTGGAGGAAACTCATGCCTTTCAGTGTGGCAAGGTCAGAGGTTGATGTGATTGCAGCTGGTGGCCCCGGATTGAGCTCCACATTTTCTGAGCACAGGAGAAGAAGGAATAAAAGTTTTCTTAGAGTGGCAATAGTAAGCTTCGTACTGGTAACCTGTTTACATCATTGTGAGCCATTGTCCTGGGGGGGGGGCACCCCAACATTTTTTGCCCTTCCCACTTAGGTGGCAGAGACGAGTACTCCGACTCCTATCTGTAGAGGTGACACCTCTATGATGTTGGCGGAAGTCATAAGCTGAGGTGGTAATTAATTTTGTGTACCAGCATTAAAGGTAATATGAAAATAGTGTTGAAGAATTTGGGAGTTGAAAAGGCATATATCCACATAGGGACAGGAACTAGTTACAGAGCAGATCAGATTGGTATCCACAGTAATAAAGGCTTGAGGTGGCATATATTGGGCATGCAATATAGGATAGAAGAAGGACCAGAACAGGATCCACGAGTTGGCACACATAGTGGAATAAGGATGGGGGGGCTAAAAAGCCGGGGTGGGGTTTATGTGTATTTAATCAGGACCCGGGGGTAGATGGTGGGTGAAAAAATTTGGCAGCTAGGGCTCCCTTCCTGGAGGTAATCAGTCCCTGAGGGCAAGTCCATACCTGCATGTCTGTGAGGGGATGGTGGCTTCAGACCTGGACTGCGGGTGGCAGTCTGGAAGGTCGGGTTCATCAGAGAACCACGGCTGTGGCTCCCAGACTACCTGGAAGGAGAAGGCAGAAGAGAATGAAATAAGAAAGTCAGAGGGTGGGGCTGCTCATGCAGCTAAAAAGAAATGCAGACTGACTTAAATGGGGGGGGTTGCAGACCAAGATGTTAGGCAAGGTGCCTCCAAGTCTGAGTGAGCAATAACAGGGCTATTTAAAACACAGTACTAGTGTATAAAGGTGAAGGGTGGGAGGGTTTCAAAGGCCTGAACTGAGATTGCTACTGGTCTTATGAGAAACACAATACGGGTATTTACATTAAATCAGAAAACTTCAGCTATAAAATACAAACAAGACAGTTTTAACAGAAAACATAATCTAGCACAATATAATCAAACATTAACAGTGCAGAGCTATATGGAGCCAATTGGAGTGCTCCTGGGGCTCTCTGCAGCCAATGGGTCACAGCAGGAAAAGACTCTGGATTTAAAACCACTCTGCCTGGCCCCATCTTGCTTCCCCTGCTCCTGGCTCACACTCCACTGCCACCTGTGTCCCACACCCCTGGGCTGCCTGTTCCCCTCCCTCAGTCCCTCACAGGTTCTGTCTTCCTTTTGACTTCTATTCACCCCCTCCAGGGTCAGGTGTCTCTCTCTCTCTCTCTCTCTCTCTCTCTCTCTCTCTCTCCCCTCTGTCTGTGTCTCTCTCAATCTCTCTTTCTCTCTGTGTCTTGTTCCCCTCTGGTGCAAGTGCTGTCCCCTGCTTGCTCCCTGCATTTATAGGCTCAAGTCTGCTTGGCGCATCTGGCTGTTGCTCTGCACTTGCGCAATGGGTTGGTGGTTGAATATCACACTGTGCCACATATTCATGGGCATGCCCCCGGCCCTTGTGCATTCATTCATTTGGGTTGCACATTGGCGCACTGCTACTTGCGTTGCGCACTGGCTTCCGCTGAATATTGCTCCATGTCACAGTCCCAGAGTTGTGCATGTGCAACCCAGTTGTGCCATGTGCAACTGCTTTGAATATCCCACCCTCTTTGTACTTGTTTTCTCTTAGATGTCTTTCAATACTTTGGACTCCTGAACGAATAGTTAGCGGTTCATATTCGGTACCATTCTTTTTTTGTGCCATCATGAAATAGTAGCAGAGAAGTTCGTCCAATTCCTTAGGTTCGTTTTCTGTAATTGATGTATTCAGTTCTAAGTCTTTTAGTAGGAAGGCCTGTAGGTGTGTGATATCATTTTACATTTTCTTTTTCATGTTGCTATTTTTAGAACTTAGTATATAGTTGTCAATAAGTTTAGCATATGGCATTGCTTTTATTTTGTTTGTTTTCTGAGACTTTGTTGTAGTAGGTATAGCTGTCGACTGTTGTACTATAGTCGGATCTACTAATGGTTCAGTGCCCATCTCGAATTGTGTGGAGAGATAGTCGACGTCTTGCTCTGTATCCACTTTCAGTTGCTTTTTGAAGCTCAGTTTGTTGATCCATGCAGCAATAAAAGCAGTTTTTTCAGAATTTGTATGATGATACATTTTTCTTTCTTCTAGGTTAATGTGCACTACTGCAGCTTTCACTAATGCACTGAAGTCGACTTTTGAAATGCAGCACGAGAGATTTGCAGGTTCTCAGTTTAATAAGAAGTGTTGCAGGTGAGTGTAATTATAGACAGTAAACATCAGTTTAGGGGTTGTAGCAATTTGGTGGATATTTGTGAGTGTTTTTACATGGAGGTGGGTGACATAAACAAAGTAGGTATAACTGGTATTTATTTTAACTCTGTTGACGTCGTGAGGATTTATTTCACTCCAGTGGAAATAACATGATTTATCTCACTGGAATTGATCTCACCCCCATGGTATAAATATAAATATATAGATATGATATATGCATATATATATACATATATATACACACACACACACACACACACACATATGCACACACACACATACAGAGAGATATTGTTTGGGTTGTACCAGGACTTCTATGTTAAACTCCAGTTTTTGCACCTTAATAACTTTGGCACTTTTTGACAAAATAGCTCAAACTTTGACATGTGCGGTCATTCTGTCAGTGTCTAAAAATGTGGAAAGTTTCATAATGGCATCTTGTATGGTTTTTGAGATATGGAGTGGTAAAAATGTGAAAAGTTGCCACTTTTTTCCCTATAGTTAAAATGTTTTGCTCTCATCTACAGCCCACACAAAATTAAATATTTTCCTGAAATTTTCAGGGATAATGGGGTCTGTGCCAGGGGTGTGCTTTTGGATAGTTTGGTGAAATGATATCTCACCATTTTTAAATTGTAACATTTTTTGCGACAGTGGCTAGATAGGCAGGTAAATGAAAACTATTCAGACTGTTATCACTGAAGGATTTACTGTTCTGCGCTCAGAGAAATACTGTTTGTGATGACAGCCATCTTGTTTTTTTCTCAGTTTAAAAAATGCTTTTCCACACTGCTTGGTAATGAATGACCAATGCCTGTATATAGGACTCATTTACACACTTTGTTCATTGTTTGTCTTATTAAGTTGAAATATACAGGGTAAATGTGTGTTTTTGCTGGGAGAATCATTTCACCCATCACTTGTTAATGTAAGGATAGTTCAAACAATAAGTAACCATACACACATTTCAACAGTTCAAACTTTACTTTTCCATCTGAAAAGACTTTGATCAGTAAAGTTCAATAATACATCAAAAGATTCTGCCCACAAAGAAACACACATTTTCTCATTAAATTGCAGGAGAAGTGCCTGCTCAATGAAATACAGAAACACCCTTCCCGATCCCTGTCTCCATAATGTTTGATTCCCTGGTGTCTAGTGCCTCCCCTTCCCAATCGCTGTGACAATAATATTGTTTGTTTCCCTGGTATCTAGTGGCACCCCCTTCCCAATCGCTGTCCTCTTAATTAGAGATGTTGCAAAATTAAATTTCACCAGTGAAATTCCCATGAAACCAGCAGTTTCACTGTGCTAAATATTTTGCGTAATTTAGTTGTTTCCCAAAATATTTCCCTGGGGGGTGAAGTTACAAAATTTCACCCGCAAAATGTGAAATTTATGCCCCAAAATGGCAACATTTTGCCCTGAAGTGGTGAATTTTGCTATTTCATGGGTAAAATTCTGCATTCTGCAGGCAAAATTCCACATTTTGCTTCTGAAAAAAATTTTGTGACATGGACGAATTACATGAAACATTTGGCATAATGAAATTTGGTAATTTTGCACATCTCTACCTGTAATGTTATTTGTTTCCTTGGTGTCTAGTGGCACCCCCTTCCATGATCACTGACCCCATAGCCATATTTGCTTCTCTGGTATCTAGTGGCACCCACCTCCCTGATCCATGTCCCAATAATCTTCTTTCTTTCCCTGGTGTCTATTGGCACCCCTCATCCCAGTCTGTCACTCCTGAATTAAAAAAAATGGTCCTCATTTTTTTTACTTAAAGTCCTTCCGTATCAGACCCTTCCCCACCCCAACTCCTACTCAATTTCCCCTACTCACCACACCCCCACACCACTATATACCCCAACACAGCCTCACTCTCCTGAACAGGTTCCAGGTTTGAGATCTGCTCTCTGATAAAAGATACGTCTTGCTGCTGGAACTGGCAACTGCAATATGAGAAACTAAGGTAAATGTGATTAACACAGAAACATAGAAACATAGAATTTGACAGCAGATAAGGACCGCTTGGCCCACCTAGTCTGCCCATTTTCTTACCTAATGGATAAGCTGCAGATCCTAGTTAACCAACAGCCTACTTCCTCCTACCCCCCACTAGAATTGCCTTATGTCTGTCCCATGCATTCTTGAATTCCCCCACTGTTTTTGACCTACGACCTGCTCAGGAAGGCTGTTCCATGTATCCATAACCCTCTCTGTGAAAAAATACTTCCTCACATTACCTCTGAGCCATCCCCCCTCTATCTTCAAATTGTGCCCCCTAGTTTTTGCACATCTCTTTTTCTGAAAGATGCTACCCTCTTGGACTTTGTTGATTCCCTTGAGGCATTTGAAAGTTTCAATCATGTCCCCCCTCTCCCTCCTTTCCTCAAGGCTATACATTTTTAGTTCCTTTAGTCTTTCTTCGTATGTCTTCTGATGCAGACCCTGCATCATTTTGGTTGCCCTGCTCTGGACAGGCTCCACTCTGTCTATGTCTTTGTGGAAATGGGGTCTCCAGAACTGTACAAAGTACTCCAGATGTGGTCTTACCAGCTGTCTGTACAGAGGGCCAACAACTTCCTGTTTTCTACAGGTGACGCCTCTCCCTATGCATCCCAGTATCCTCCCAGCTCTCCTTACTGCCTTCTCACATTGCTGGCCCAGCTTTAGGTTGTCTAATATGACTACCCCCAGGTCCCTTTCCATTTTTATTGTTGTCAGTATCTCACCCCCCATTGTGTACTCTTCCCCTGGGTTTTGTTTCCCAGGTGCCTTACTTTGCACTTCTTGGCAATGAATCTAAGCTGCCATACATTTGACTACTCCTCCAACCTTGCCAAGTCCCTTTTCATCCTTTTCACCCCATCTTGTGTATCAACCCTGTTGCAGATCTTTGTGTCATCTGCAAAGAGACATACTTTCCCTTCCAGTCCCTCTGCAATCTCACTTATAAAGACATTGAAAAGGAACGGCCCCAGTACTGAACCCTGCGGTACCCCACTAGTAACCCTCCTTTCTTCACTGTGGCCTCCATTTACTATTACCCACTGTGTCCTGTTGTCCAACCAGTGTTTTACCCAGGCTACCACCCTGGGACCCACTCCCAGGCTGGATAATATGTTTATTAATCTTTTGTGTGGGACTGTGTCCAATGCCTTGCTAAAGTCTAGGTAGGCCATGTCCACAGCCCCTCCCTAGTGTACTGCTTCAGTCACCCAGTCAAAGAAATCAATTAGATTTGTCTGACATGACCTTCCCACTGTGAATCCATGCTGCCTTGGGTCCTGTGCCCCACTGGCCTCTAGGTACTCAACAATTCTTTCCTTCAGAAGTGATTCCATCATTTCCCTACCACTGAGGTCAAACTGACATGTCTGTAGTTTCCTGCCTCTGTCTTGCTCCCACTTTTGTGAAGGGGAATCACATCTGCCCTCCTCCAGTCCTCAGGAACCACACTATCCTCCCATGATTTATTAAAAAGGGTAGTCAGTGGTGTTACTAGTTCTTTCCTTAGATCTTTTAGAATTCTGGGGTGAATCCAATCAGGCCCCATTGCTTTATCCGCCTTCAGCTTTAAGAGTTCTTTCAGAACCCTTTCCTCTGTGAAAGGACTAATATCAACCCCCCTATCCAGAGTGCTTCTATTGACTGAATTAGGTATTTCCCCCTGCTTTTCCATTGTGAATACTGAGCAGAAATATTCGTTCAGTATCCCTGCTTTTTCACTGTCGCTGTCTGTCCAAACACCTTCCTCTTTGTTCAGCCTCAGTATCCCTGCCTTAGTCTTTCTTTGCTCCCTAATGTACCTATAAAAGATTTTATCCCCCTTCTTAACCGAGTTGACTATCTTTTCCGTGGTTTGGGCCTTTGCTATTCTGACTGCCTTACCCACTTCCTTCTGTTTTAACTGGTACATTCTCTGTCCTGCTCCTTCTGTGTTTCCTTATTCTTCCTGAATGCTATCTTTTTCTCCCTTCCCTTCCCCACCACTTCTTTTGAGAACCATAGTGTTTTTTCTTTCATTTTGATTTATTTATTTGCTTCACACAAAGGCTTGTTGCCTCTGTGATGGTGGTTTTGATGTTTCCCCATTGTTGCTCCACCCCACCTTCTTGCCCGTTTGCTAGTACTTTTCTGAGGCACTCTCCCATTTTGACAAAATCAGCCCTCCTGAAGTCCAGTACATTCACTTTTGTGTGGCTTGACTTTACAGCTAGGTTTATCATGAACCACACTGTTTGGTGGTCACTTGTTCCAAGATGGCTACTGACTTCAAGATCAGAGATCCTCTCTCCGTCCCCATTTGAGAGTACCAGGTCTAGGATTGCTCTCTCCTGAGTGGGTTCCAAAACTAGCTGTCTGAGGCATGCCCCCTGTAGGGCATCAAGAATGGCCCTGCTCTTGGATGTGGCTGTAGCAAATGTGCTCCAGTCAACATCTGGCATATTCAGGTCCCCCATCAGCAATATCTCCCTTTTCTCTGCCATCCCAAGGATGCCTTCTATCATTTCCTTGTCCATTTCCTCCTCCTGTGATGGGGGTCTGTATACAACCCCTGTGTGGATTATGGAGCCATTTTCAGTCTCCAGGGTGACCCACAGTGCCTCCTCTCCTCCCTGTTTACCCATTAGCTCTGTTGCTTTGATCCCTTTCCTTACATAGAGAGCTACTCCTCCTCCTCCTCTTCTTCCATCCCTGTCCCTCCTGTAGATTGTGTACCCTGGTATGTTGACATCCCAGTCATGGTTCTCTGTGTACCATGTTTCTGTGACTGCCACAATATCCAAGCATCCCTCTTCCATCAAGCCACCATTTCAGGGAGCTTTTTACCTAGACTATGGGCATTGGTACTCATTACCTTCCATTTTTTTTTTATGGCTTTATTTCTTTTTGCCCCATCCCTGTCCCTACTGTCTTTGCCTTTTTCTCCATTTACCCCTGCCCTTCTCCCTATCGACTGCTCTATCTTGGGGTTTACCTCGCTAATTACCCTGATTTTTTTGGGGGGGGCTAGGATTTCCCTTCTCCTCTTCAGTGCATTCCCCCTTGGTTAGTTTAAATGCTTGCCATTGAAGCATTTAAACCTATCACCTAGGATCCTGGTTCCCCTCCAGGATAGATGAAGACCACCACACCTGTATAGGCCTGCATTCTTCCAGGTGGAGCCCCAGTCCCAAGTGAAGCCAAATCCCTGAGCTCTGCATCAGCTTTTGAACCAGTCATTGAATCCCATGGTGTGGCGTGCTCTAGCCTCATCCATGCCATAGACAGGTAGCACTTCTAAGAAAGTTACCAAGTGTGCTACTTGTCTAAGGCCCCTCCCCAACTCCACAAACTCCTGTTGCACTGCGCTGATCCCATTCTTAGCCAGGCCATTCATCCCTAGGTGGATAATGACATCCAGCTCCCTACCCCTTGCCACTGCTCCCACGATCCTGAGGATTCATTTCCTGTCCCTCCAAGCCTTGGTGCAGGGCAGGCACCTTACCTCCCTTTCCTCTCTGTTCCCCAGTTCTACCCCCTAACAGCTGAGTCCCACACCAGGAGTTGTTTCCTTCCCCTGTGGGGTCCTGGGCCACCCTCCTGTGGATCTCCATTGTCGAGGTCCCCAGCATCCTCATTGGTCTCCACTGCAGGTTCCTCCATAGAGAAACCATGCTTTGCCAGAGTGGTGAATGAATTGTGGAAAGGCACAACTGGAGGAATGTGCCTCTGTTCCACCACCCCCAACCTCACCCTCCCTGAGCCCACCATGGTCCAACCACTCCTCTTTCTTGGCAACCTCTGAGGTAGTGGCAGTGGCCTGGGTGGTCCCTCAGTGGGGGAGCAAGTTTCCTGAATCCTTGCCAGGTCAGTATGGAAACGAACAACCTCCTCCCTCAGACCACAGAGGTGCCTGCAAATAGGGCAGCAATGCAGTCTCCAGAATGTCTCCCGGAAGACTGCTGCTCCACAGCCAGTGCATTGCACCACTCCCCACATGTCTGTGTCCCTTCTAGTTACAGATGCTTTTTTGGTTTTTGTTCTTGTTTTAGTGTGTGCAAGCTTGTGAGTGTCTCTACCCCCTATTTAGTGTGCTGTGCCTTTAAGGATATGAACAGTTGTATGTTGTTAGCAGTTTTGGGGAAGTGATGTCAGAGACCCTGCTATAAAGGAAGTTATGCACTTGGGGCGGGTGGAGTGAGGGGAAGGGTAGGTAGGAGCAAACCTATGCCATCCAGAAACAATCACCTACAACTCTTACTCTCCACCCCGGGGAGTGCCTTTCTTCCTTTCAGACTCCTATTTCACAGAGGCTAAGTAACAGGTCTAGTCACAACTGACTGCAAATATCTCCCAGCTACAGTTCCTTCCTGGCAAATTAAAGTTAAAATTAAGACAAGTCCACCCCAAAAACAGAATCAATACTACTTACTTACACAGGTCCAAAAAGTAATAATTCAGTTCAGTGTAGTCTAGAAAATAACCTCCCTGATTCAAGGAAGCTGTGGCTGCTTTCACACTCTCCCTGTTTCAGGCTCAGCAGACAGAGACCAAAAACAACTCCAGTTATA
Organism: Neoceratodus forsteri; assembly: GCA_016271365.2. Taxonomy (NCBI): domain Eukaryota; kingdom Metazoa; phylum Chordata; order Ceratodontiformes; family Ceratodontidae; genus Neoceratodus; species Neoceratodus forsteri. Next base: position 571,177,847 of record CM028134.1, on the reverse strand, counting down.
AATCCTCAGTTCAACTAGGCCCCTTTCAGCTCCTCCCCTTAAAAGACACCTATTTCACAAAGGCTAAGTAACAGGTCTAGTCACAACTGACTGCAAATATCTCCCAGCTACAGTTCCTCCTTGGCAAATTAAAGTTAAAATTAAGACAAGTCCACCCCAAAAACAGAATCAATACTAGTTACTTACACAGGTCCAAAAAGTAATAATTCAGTTCAGTGTAGTCTAGAAAATAGCATTCCTGATTCAAGGAAGTTGGGGCTGCTTTTTCACTCTCCCTGTCTCAGGCTCAGCAGTGATTCAGTGTATTTCAAATGGGGTTTCAACTTTTATGTATAACTCAGACATTTTTTCACATTTTAACACCACATTTTCAACATGGCCTTTTGGGGACACCACCTTACACAACTCCTGCCCAAAAGGTGATTGTGTGGTTGCTTGGTGAATTAAGCTTTTGGGTGGGATTTGAAAATTTGTCTTACCCTTGCTCATGAGGTGGGGTCATAAGAAGGCTATGTTGAAAATCTAGGGTCAATATACGTAAACATGGCAAAGTTTTGCCCATTCATTGCAGTTTTGCTATGCATGCTCATAACTTTGGAAATTTTACATTTTTTTTACACCAAATTTTCAACCTAGCCTTCTTATTGCCCTACCTCTTGAATGTTACAGCTGGTCAAAATGTGTTTTTGCACCTGTGACATGGAATTGTGTTGCAGAGGTGCAGAATCATGGTTTGGTGGTGATTTGAACATTTTCAGCACCAGGTACATGAGGTGGGGGTAATAAGAAGATTATGCTGATAGTTGATTGCTGTGGTGGTAAAAATGGAAGTGCAAGGCCTTCACGACAACATTAGTGTTGTGTGAAATTGAAAAATTTTGCCCAGCAAAATATTTCACAGAATATACACATTTCACAAAATATTTTGTTTCTCGAAATGCAAATTTTCACCCGTGGAGCAAGCAAAATTTTGCCCTTGTACCGGTGAAATTCACTGTCTGCAGGCAAAATTCTTCAATTGCCACTAACATTCCATGAGTCCCTGGTGTCTAGTGTGGTTTCCCATCCCCCCAGCCACTCACTGGCTAGCATTTAAAATATTTATATATATATATATATATATATATATATATATATATATCCTCTCCCTGGTGTCTAGTGGTTGCCCCCCAGCCAATCTCTGGCCAAAACTGAATAAAGCCCCCCTTCCCCAAGTTACCCTCATGTCCCTCCTGAGTCCCGAGTCCTTCTGACTCTCCTTTAGTAAAAAAAAATAAATAAATAAAATGTCAAACTCCCTGGTGTCTAGTAGACTCTCCACCCTATCAGCAGATACTGCCCACCCCACTTTCCCCCAGTACTCTGGTCGGGCCACCAGCACAGTCTTCCGCTCACCTCCATTGCCGCCAGCCCAGCTGAGCACTTCAATGAATGCGCGTAGCATGCAAGCATGCGGTCATCTGCTGAAGAGCTCAGCTGGCTGCCAGCCATGGAGGTGAGTGCAGGCTCTGCCAGTGGCTCGACTGGGGTACTGTGGGTGGAGTGGGGCACTATCTGCTGATAGGGTGGGGTGGGGAGTCCACTAGACATCAGGGAGTTGACAGTTTTTTTTTTACTAAAGGAGAGCTGGGGGACTTGGGAGGGACATGAGGGTAACTCAGAGGAGGGGGCTTTATTCAATTTCAGCTGGAGATCGGGCCAGGGTGGGGGGCAACCACTAGATACCAGGAGAGGATAATTTTTTTTCCTAAATTTTGGCCAGTGAGTGGTGGGGGGGGCCCTAGGTAACAGGAAGTGGGATTCTCAGTCTCAGGAGGAGATGTCCATTTGCTGGTGAAATTGCTGGTGAAATTTCACCATTTCACCACAATTATGTGAAAAATTTCACACAGCGAAATTGCCAATCTTGCAGTAGTTTCACTGGTGAAATTTTATTTCACAACATCTCTAGACAAAAAACATATACACATCTATGGAGGGATGGGGCCCTGTGTTCCCACATGCAAAGACACAATTACTTTATCTAAGGATATGATTAGACTATCTCAAAAAGTAAGGAAGTTCCTTGCAAAAAATTGCATTAATGTATCAGTTAGGGTTCAGGATAAAGTGAAAAAAGTTGACAAATATGACATTAGGGTTTTCAACCCTAACACCCCACTTCCACCCTGGAGGCAGCAAATCAGGCGTGTAGTGGGGTTGTCAAACCTAAAGCTCACTCCATTTTTATTTAGTGCACACATCTATGCTTATTTAGTGATGGAATGGGATGAGCGTTATGTTTGACAACCCTGTGGCATGCCTGATTTGCTGCTCCAGGTTGGGTGTGTTCGTTGAAAACCCTAACATATTTCCTTACTTTTTTCACATTATCATGAACCGTAACTGATAGAGTAACGCAGTTTTGTTTTGTAATGAATATAGATTATAAATAAATACATAAATTCAATACAGTTAATAAGTTCACCTTCTAAATCCAGACATTCCCCTTGATCTGTAACCAAGAGGGAGAGAATTAATAAGAAAAAGTTCTCTGCTTCCCTGTATACTCTGAATAACCAACTGTAATAGGCTGAGAATCACACAATACCTCAAGAAATGTAATGCAAATTTAAAACAATGTCGCTGACTTCTGAAAAGTTTGCCAAAAAATTATTTAAAGAAAATGGAAAAAGGGAAGATGTCAAGACAGCATGATTATAATAATTCTGTCTGTTACTGCACTTATGCCTAACTGGTACATCTTCATTAGTAACTGCATTTTTCCTTCTTTTTCAGAATTACATCTTTTGCGTTCTTGCTGTTGAACAGTGTTTGGGTCAAGTAACCAACTGTCCAAATTCTGAGATGTTTAATTTACATTCATGAGGAACAGAGATATGTACTGTATTTAACTGTGCTTTAGACTGAACATATAATAACCATATTGAGATCTAGTTTCATCCTGTGGTTTCGCCACCCTAGATAAAAAAAAAACACCTTTTCCATGAAAGACATTAATTGTTCATTATATGAGATATATACTCTACATATAGAATCATTCTAGCTTGAGAAGGTGAAGTAATATACTCCTCCAATAGGAATTTGTAATGTTTTAACTCTGACATTTTCTATTTACGGTAATATTAACTTTATTTTTGTTTTACACCACTGTAGGCCTGTATGATAATATTTCAGAGTCATGTGTTCTTAAAAACTACCTGATTAAGGGATGGACACTGGTCAGCACACTGTCCCTTTGTAAAAGGGTCCCTGCTAGGCATGGCTGCGGTACCTCAAGCTTTCTGCTCAAGCCACCTCTTCTGCCCACCTCTGAGATCCAGCACCACCAGATAAGACTTCAGCCTGGGGCCGGGGAAGCCGTGAGCAGCTGCCATTGGACAAATGCTCACAGTCTCATTCCCTGATTGGACTCCTGCTTCTTGCGCTGCTTCTGATTGGCTGCTTATATCTCTCTGCCTTACTGTGCTTGCCGGGCTGAACACCCATTGAATTACATTGCATTTTGCCATAATTTTATTTATGTTACTCTGTTAAGATTTTACTGCGCACCTACTGTGTCTGTATTCAATTTTATTGCTGTATTTCTGGGACTGTAATTTTGGCCTGCTTTCTGTTTCTATCTTCCCCTCTTCATTCACCCTTTCTCCTGCCCCTTTGTCTCTGAAATCTGTAAAATCTCTCTGTGTGCCTGCTAGCCTCCTTTGTCTATCATCTCGCTTTCCGTGGCACCAGGTCCAGTAAAACCTATTTGTTTTTTTGTCCTCAGCTGCCTCCCCCACCCCACCCTGTAATTAACTTCTTGCTTCTTGGCTATTCTCTGGCTTCCCCCCCCCATGCCCCCCGATTTAGTCACTGTGTCATCTGCCTTGTTCATCTTCCTTCTAATGCTAACTGTCTCCTGATCTCCCCCTTAGATCCAGCCCTTGACCAGGCTGCTGGGTTCCTGCTAGGCGCGGCTGCAGCACCTCAAGCTTGCCGCTCAATCCACCTCTTCTGCCCACCTCTGAGATTCAGCACCACCAGGTAAGACTTCAGCCTGGGGCCGGGGAAGCCGTGAACAGCTGCCATTGGACAAACACTCACAGCCTCGCTCCCTGATTGGACTCCTGCTTCTTGCGCTGCTTCTGATTGACTGCCTATATCTCTCTGCCTTGTTGTGCTCACCGGGCTCAGGGCCTATTGAATTACATTGCATTTTGCAATAATTTTGCACCCACCCCCCTATCTTAATTAAATATGCCTTAGCTCCACCCCTCTACTTACACACTCCTCCCTACCAGATCCCATTGGATCCCTCCTAAGGACCTCCTCGTACCCACCTACTCCCCACACCTTGCCTACTTCCTGCCCCGCACTGCCCCTGCCCCTGCCAAATGTAGTTTTTCTTCCCCATATTTCTACACCATCCTTTTCCTTTCTTTTCTCCTTCTGACAGTACTGTCACTTTCAGCCACTGTCCACACTTTCCACCTAGGCACACATGCAACCTACTTTTAGTCATATGTACACTTGTCTCCCTGCTCCCACTTCTCCTCTCCCTCCTTTCTCTGCCTCCCCCCCTCTACCTCCCTGGTCCTTGCCACCCCTACCCCACCACCTGTCACCTAGTCACTAACTACCATTTCCAGGGCACGTTCCACTATTCACCCTACCCTCCCTTTGGACCTTGCTACTACCTGGATGCTCCTAAACATTACTGAGCTTGGTCTATGGGCCAGCTTATCTCCACTCTCTCACAAAGCATCACACTGGGATCATTGCCAGGAACCTACTAACTGTTCATACAAAAATTGGTGACCCAAATTCCCAAATTCTCACTGAAGGAACTATGCTTATGCTCCATGAAGCTCTTGCTCCTCCTTCTGCTGATTTCAGGTAACACCCATCCAAACCCTGGTCCAATCCACTCCAGTTATACGAAAACCACTGGGGCTCTCATCCTCACAACTCTCAACATTTGCAGTTTACTACCTAAGCTTGATGCCCTTCAAATCTTTACAAGCCAACATAACCCTGACGTCCTAGCTGTTGTTGAAACCTGGCTGATGCCCAAAGTCCCAGATCTGGCAATCGCCTTACAGAGTTACAACATTTTCAGGCTAGATCGGGTCACTAAAAGAGGTGGGGGCTGTGCCATCTATATTAAAGACTCTCTTATGGGGCACCCCATTGCATCTCTCCCTCCTGACTCTTCGGCCCAGATTCTACCTATCACAGTTCTCCTAGGGGCCAATAATAAAGCCCTCACAATTGTCTCAGTTTATATCCCACCCAAGGACCAAGGTCATGGCCTTAGTGATGTCCTCAACTTTATCAGCACCCAACCTCCTGGCTCAGAACTTATCCTGCTAGATGATTTTAACATAAACTGGCTTGCCTCAGATGCAGGTGTTCATAAGGATGCCATTACAGCTGCTAATCGTACACAGATGGTTGCCTTCCCAACAAGGACAAACTACAAAACTGGCACCAGTACTCTTCTGGACTGGGTCCTTATCAACAACCCCGCCCGGATCTCCCACACCACCGTCCTCTCAGACTCATGCAGTGATCACTCCCCTATCATCTGTGAATGGTCCAACAAATTTCGCAAGCCCCCCCCCCAAAATCATCACCAGCAGAGTCCTCCCTCATGCACAACTTACCCATCTCAAGGCCCACCTGAGACTGCAAGACTGACTACCCATTTACAAGGCAATGGATGTTAACATGGCTCTTGACTAATTCGTCACCACCTTCAATATGGCCTGTGACCTCTTTGCTCCAGTTAAAAGATGCAAAGCAAAGGCTCTCTGTAACCCATAGCTCACTGCGGAGCTCCTTACTCAGCTCAAATCAAGGGACCACCTTTGGGCAGTGGCAAAAGCTACAGGCAAACAAAATGACATCCAAAAATACAAGCATGCCCGAAACACCTCCACAAAATCTATCCGGCTAATGAAAAATTCTTATTATAGGGATGCTCTCACCAACACCTGGGGCAATGGGAGAGCTTTCTAGGACAATATTAAAGAAGTTACAGGGATGCAACCAGAAACCTCCCTGTCTATGCTAAACACTTATGGGACCACTACCCTCGACTCTATGGTCATTGCAAATACCTTTAATGCTGCTTTCACCAACCTTAGTTCCATTCTTCCCCCTGACTTTTTCGCAGTTGATGACTCCGCTTCATTCAACCCCCCCACCCAGTCTAATCACCCTCCTTTTTACTTCAAAGAGGTCAAATTGTGAAGCCCACCGCTACATTACCAAAGCTATCTCCAAGTCCAGAACTAGTGGTGACTCCTTGGACCTTAAGCTGCTGTCGCTTATCCTAGAAGATGTACTACATCCATTACCCAAAATTCTGAACTGCTCACTTAGCCGCAGTCATTTCCCAGACAAATGGAAATCTGTCACTGTTACCCTGGTCCACAAAAGTGGTGATAAGACCAATCATACTAACTACTGATCTCCATATTGCCCCTGCTCTCCAAGGCCCTTGAGTGTATCGTTGTGGACCAGCTCACTGACTACCTGGACAAATACAATATTCTGTGTGCACAACCACACAGCTTCCACAAAGGACACATCATGACCTCTGCCCTCCTGGAATTCACTGGAGCACTGCACAGCACACTGGACAGTGGCCACCTAACTGGGGCAGTCTTTATCGACCTGTCCAAGGCATTTTATACTGTCCACCATCGACTGCTAATAGACCAATTAGTGAATGCTGGACTCACTTATGACTCTACATTGTGGTTTAAAAGCTACCTTCAAAATCGCTCACAAAGAGTAAAAATTGTCTATGCACGCTGTGATATTTTACCAGTTCGCTCTGGTGTCCCTCAGGGATCCATACTGGGTCCACTTCTGTTCAGCTTTTTTCTAAACTCCATTCTTCAATCCTGCTCGGAACAAATCATTCTGTATGCTGACAACGCAGTTGTTCTCTCTTCACACAAAGACCCTACACCATTTCAACTCAATCTACAGCATGATTTCAGCTTGGTTGAGAACTGGTTTACTAATCATAAGCTTGTCCTTAATCACAAGAAAACAAAGTCTATGCTCTTTAGCAGCTCTCACAACCAACGCTAGCTACACCCCCTGACTATTTCCACCAGCCAGGGGAATACCCTTGAACAGGTCCAATCTTTCAAATACCTAGGGATACTGCTTGTCTCCAATCTATCCTATGGGACTCACATTGACAGCATAGCTAAAGCTGCTAATATGCGTCTAGGGTTACTTTTCAAGCACAGGCAACACATCACCCCAGAAGCCTTGAAGATCGCTGTCCAGAGCTCTATGGTCTCCATTATTGATTATGGTCTCATCATTTATGGCTCAGCCATGGCAACAACCCTCAGACGCATATCAACAGCCCTCAACACAAGGCCTGTCAGCTTATCACTGGAGCCCACTGTCTCACTCATACCTGTGATCTATATGCTCAATTCAGATGGCTCCAACTCTCCAACCATATTATGTATCTCATCTGCACCATGGCGAAAAAAATCAACCTGGGCCTCTCCCCTCCTGGTGTCCAAGCTCTGCTTCACAATAGTACTAACCTGCAGAGCACCAGGAGATTAAAATCAAAGCTCCTGCAAGTTCCCCACTGTTGCACTACCCAGGGTCAACGTTCTTTCGCCTATAGGGTGCTCTCATGGCTGAATGGTCTCAGCACCACCATCTCCTTAGCTCCAGCACTTAAAAACAGGCTCCGGCTCCATCTCATAGCCTCCAGTTCCTGTGATTGCCTCACCTAAATCAGATATACCTGCCACCTCCAACAGCCTTACCATGCCTCCCCCTCATAGCACTTATCTCCTATTTGACCTCTGCCTGTCTCCCCTTCCCCTTCCAACTCCCACACCTCTTTTCCCCTACCCCCACCAGCACTTCTCTCTTTTATCTGACAATGCCTCCGGCTGCCACTATGCCTATCCTACCTCCTGCCTCTCCCCCTTTGTCTGTACCCCTCTCCTAGTTGTTGCTGCTCTGGGCCACACTATGGACAGCACTCTCTAAGTGCGTTTTTAATCAATAACTGTTCTAATGTTCTGTATCACCTGCAATGTTGTTATTTCTGTTTTATCCTCTGTATTGTGCTTCAATTGATGTGGAACCTTTGTAAAAGAGCCTTGGCTTAAAAGTATTTGTATTCCTATAACTTAATAAATAAAAAATAAAATAAATAAATAAAATCACCAGGAATGTGCATAACCTTGAGATTCTGTGCAGGGGTAATCACTGCTTGTTTTGCCTTGGGGATTGTCATGTACTGTAAATGTATCCTTTTACTAGCATATTTATCTTCAGCTATGTAGCCCTTTTGAGGTGGACAAGTGCCTGGCTTCATCTTCCTGATGCATCAACTCTACAGGTACCCTAGTGCAGAGCCTTTGCAGTCATCCAGACTGGATGCAACAAAAGCATGTACTGGTTTACTCAAGTTCCCATGTGTAAGACAGAGCTTAATCTAAGCAATGTTGCACAAACAGAAAAAGCTACTGTGGAGTATCACTGTCTCATGATAATGAAGAGGTAGTAGCAATGGTAAACTAGCTCTTTAAAGTGTCAAACTGCAGTCCATAATGAGCCCTAGAATCTTCACCCTATCCACAGCTCAGAGAATAGTGCCATTTATAGATGGTATAACAACATAGCTATCAATCATAGCTGACCCATGGGAGCTAAGTTCAATAAACAGCATCTCCATCTTGCCATGGTTGGGGCTCAGCCAGCTAGATGACAGCTGCATTCAGTCATTAATTTCTATGAGAAAAATGGCTCAACACACAAATACCCCATCACCTCCACCCATCCAGTACAACACAAAACAAGATCAGCTAACATCCAATGACCTCACCCAACAGCAGCATATACATCTGGAGCAAAACATGGGGATAAGGTTCAAGTTCTGTGGCACTCTGAAGGTACAGTAAGCAGCCAACTGTAATGTAAAACTGTCCAGCATAATCTGCTACATCCTACCAGTGAGAAAGGACTCATAAATTCCAATACAGTTTTCATAAGTCCCACATATTACCTCAGGTAATCCCCAAATGTGCCATGGTCTACAGTATCAAAAGTCCATTAGAGAGCAAGAAAAAATAAGATGGACCATTCTCCCCCAGGTCTTGCTGTAGGAAGGTCACTGAGCACCTTGACAAGGGTGGCATCTATACTACGCTGAATCTGAAACCAGACTGGAGAAGCTCATCAATGTCACATTTCCAGGTGAGCCTTGAGTTGCACTACCACTATCTTTTCAGTTACCTTCCCTAGAAGGTGAGTTTGAGACAGGCCTGAAGCTTATGAGATAGCCAGGGTCTGGGTTTAAAAACAAGGTAGCGAAGTGTCCTGATGGTGTGGCATGCAGGAGACCTGGTAGTTTTTGATATAAATTCTTGTCTGGGGGGCATGGCTGGCAGCCAATAGAGCAGAGCATGCATCATGTGAGCTCCGCTATTCATGTAATTACATTTCTATTTTATATTAGTTTTTGTGTACTTTTGACTCACTTTGCTTGTGCTTACTTTATAGTTGCCTGGATTCTGATCTCCTGGACAAACTCTGGAATGTTTTCACTATGGGGAAATCCCGACAAACAGCAACACATGACCCGATGAAGGAAACCTCACCAGGTGGGGAGGCTGAACCAACATGTACCGATGTTTTAAAAGCGGTTAAAGATTTAGAACAGTTTGTCAAAGAGCTTGACAAAAATGTTGATTCATTCAATGCTTGTGTTGCTGTACTGGAAACTACTGGAAACTGGGTGTAGAGATGCTGCAAAATTTAGTTTTTTCTTGAGGAAATGGCATTTCTTCAGATGAAGTCAGGTGAAGTTAATGCAGTTACGGTGAAATTACAACTCCACCAGCAAATTTGCATAACTTCTGAAAAAGTTCCATTTTGCCTGCTGAAAACTTCACGGAGTTGGAACTTTGCACTTCAAGAATGTGGCAAACTTCACAAATTATTTTGCAGAGTGAAGTTTGCCAACTTGGCTTATTTTTAATTGGGTGGAGTTACCTCTGAAGCACAGCAGATAAAAATGGCAGTAGAGAAGACCTTTATAGTTGCCCCTGGCATTGTTCAGGAAATTAAGATCCTTTGCATGCTGCTACAGCAGCTTGAGAATGGAGCTAGACAGGTTGAAATTCATCTGGTTTGGGTCCTGGAGGGATAGGATGGTGGGGACCTCATTCAGTTTGTGCAAGGACTTCTTAACAAAATTCTGGGCAAGTACTGTATCACAGCATAACGGTGACACCTTTATGGTATGGAGTCAAAACACTGCCAGATTATGGTGACTGACACAATCAGTAAACTCTCTGTTCGCAGGGTGACTGTGCCCCCCACCCCTTATTAAATATACCAACTCTTGGGGGCGGACCTCAGGAAGGGGGTACAGAGAGTTCACCGATTTTGTCATTCACCATAATCTGGCATTGTTTTGACTCCACACCATAAAGGAGTCACCGTTGCAACAGTATACATTCTGAGCCAGCATTTGGAGGGGCAGATTGTTCAAATTTATAAAATAAACTGCAGATGAAAGCCATAGGATTCAGATGTTCCCCAAACTCTCCTCATAGTCACAGTTGACTCCCACATTAAAGATACAATATTGCTAGCCACTAAAATAAAGGGAAATGATAATGGAGGATGGCATCAGAATTGTCATCTTCCTTGACCTGCAATACACTACAAGACAGGGAAGGAAAGCATTTGAGTTTGTCAGGAATGAACTGTGACAACTGGATATTTCAAATACCTTACTTTTGCTAGCCAAACTGCACCTTATGTATTTAGGAAATACTTTCATTTACAATGATTCCCTGAAGGCATAAAAGAAAGTGAATAAAGTTAAAGAGGGCTTGAGCAGAGAAGCTGGGAATCTCAACTTGGAGGAAAGAACCGGCTGAAACCCTGATAAAGGTTAACTGCTCTAACTTCTTGTTGTGCCATGCTTAATTCTCTTTTTACTATAAATATATCTGAGCACAGTGCCATACTTAAATTGGATGGTTTAGCTAGTTAATGTGGTGAATAGATGCAATACATTTAATGATCACAACTAATTGAAGAGACATGTGGGATATAGACCCATTCCCTTGGAGCCTTGACTGTTACGGCACCTTACTGGTCGGGCAGTCACTGCCCTCCTCCCATGCTTGACACCACCAGGAGGTGAATTACTACAGATTGCTCCACAGTGAAAGACTGTTGGAGCACCTTGCTGGTTGGGCAGTCACTGCTGCCCTCCCCCCATGCTCAGTGCCACCAGTAGGTGAAGGACTACAGATTGCTCCACAGTAAAGGACTTTTAGGGAACCTTGCTGGTTGGGCAGTCACTGTCCCTTCTGCACTCAGTACCACCAGGAGGTGAAGAACTACAGGTACAGGACCACATGGACTTTGGCATCCTGAGACATTACCGACTCACTTTTGCGCTTTGGAATTTTAAAGTCAGCCAAGTTACACTGATAGTTTCTGGAGTATACTCACTCTGGAGTGGTGATACATATATTCGTGGCTGTATTTAATTGCAATTACACTGTGCCTCTGCAGACTGGCCTGTATTAATGAATTAAGTGTGGTTTTACTGTTTAACAGCTAATTCATTTATTATGCCCTTTATATCTGTTAAGGTGTCTGCTGTACAGTATATCACATTTGATACCAGCCATGTGTTTAGATGTGAATCCTTTCCTGTAATACTGTTATACTAGAAACTACCTGCTTACAGTATAGTGGTTAGCAGAGTAACCCACTAGAGGCTTGGGCACATCTTGTGGGACATACCTGGAGGCTAGGATTCTTGGTTTGTGGGGTGGCTAGATGGCACTGCAGTGTCCCAAGGACTTACAGGTGTAGTCTTGTGGCTGCAGCTGTAAACTGCTGGTGTGTAGTGCTGTGGCATTTTCCCCTATCTAGTGTAGCAGTACTGTAAGTTGTTTTTCTCCAGGGTAGCCCTGTGGTGCTCATGGAGATCAGGGGAGCTTAGAAGCATCATTTGCCACTGCTGGGACTCACACCATGGGGTAATTTCTTTGGTGGGCTGTTTGTTGCAGTTGGGACCCCTATCACAGGCTACAGTGTGAAATATTAGCTGAGGAAGTGTACTCGGCTATTTTGTCTCCTCACCCTTCCACGCTGCCCCTCAGTGAACAGGATTTTTCCCTTCCCCAACCGACTGTAATCCTGCCCCCCTCCCATAGCTATTTCAAGGCATGACTAGGATTACAGAACCGTTGCATGACTTGAGAGAGCACTTACCTTAATATATTATGTTTCCCTCCTCAGATTGCTCCACAGTAAAGAACTGTTAGGGTACCTTGCTGGTTGGGCAGTTTCTACCCCTCTCTGCACTTGGCACCATTAGGAGGTGAAGGACTACAGGCACAGGAACACATGGACTTTGGCATCCTGTGCCATTACTGACTCCCTTTTGTACTTTGGAATTTTAAAGTTGGCCAAGTTTCACTAATAGTTTCTGGAGCATATTCACTCCAATGAGTGGTGATTCCTCCCACCACCCTCTGCCATGCCCATCCGGGCTCGTCAACTGCAATAAATCCCCTTCCCCAGCCAATCCCATTCCCTAATAGTTACCTGTGCTCACATCAGTTATAACCAATACTTACCTATCTCATTGCCACCTACATTAAACATATGCAGCTATATCTCTACTAAGTACACATTCACTACATATAGATGCTGTGTCCCCCTCCACACCACAGTTCCTTAGAGCCTCTACTTGCAGACATCTAAGTAACAGTAAACAAGAAAGATACATTCCAGTTCACTTTTCCTATTATCAGAACCAAATTAATATGGCTCTAGTACAGACTTTATTACTCCTCCTGTTAATCATATTCCTCTTTTCCCCCTATCACCTACCTACCTCCCATACTCTCTCCCCCTCTCACTGGGACCCCTACCCCCCCCACTCCTCACTACCTCTCATTAACCTTTGTGCCCTTTGACAATGCCCCATGGGCTGATCCTTATCTCCCCTCAACCTGTTTGTGTTTGTTTTCCCACATTCTCCAACAAGACAAGCCTACTTGGCTGACTGCTCCCCTTCTGATGATCTGTCTCTACACTCTGTGCCAACCTATTTATCCACAATGTCAATAATTGTTTACTCCACCTGTGACCATGTAGGTTTTTTGATCCTGTGTGTTCCAACTCACTCTGTAAATTTGTTTTGTACTTTACACTTGTTGCAACAACTTGTTTACTTGTTTGCATGTTTGTAATCCTCTGACGTGGGACCTATGTAAAGAGCTCTCAACTCAAAGTTGTTAATCCAAGAGTTAAATAAATAAAATAAAAATAAATATTCCTACAAGGCTGAGCAGCCCTCACCATAACTATACCTCTACTGGTACCCATAGACCACAACCAAGGCAACAAGACAGATTTCTACATGTCCAACCAATTACTGCATTCCAAACATACACAGCTACTAAACACACCCCTAACAGCACATGTAATTCAGATTGTAACCATAGCTTTATACAGATTTAAATAGAGGATATGTACAGGTCTAAAGAGTTCAAAGCTCTGTCACTTTGTCCTCATAGTTCTGTTACTACTACTTACCTCTGGAGACATGGAATCAAACCCAGGCCCTCCTCAAATTATTTGCCTTCTACCTTGGGCAGGCATCAAGGGACTTAAAACTGCCCACCCAAACAGTAAGCGTTTGCTCCCAAACCTGACTGAACTGACAACATGGGTGCATCAGTACCAGCCAGACATAATAGTAGTCTCTAAAACCTGGCTCAAACCCACTCTTCCAAACACTGTGTGTACCTTATCTGGCTATACCTTTCTCCACCAAGACAGATCTACAGATATGTCAAGTCAGGATGAATTGCAGAAATGCTGCAGAATATCACAGAATACTGCAATTTACTGCAGGGGCCATTGTAAGTCAATGGTAAATAAGCCCTTTTCTCATGCAGGATTTTGTGACATGTCATTACTGCAAGTTACTGCACCATTCAATACAGGTCTGCTAAAGATATTAGTTTCATAAATGCCAACCTCGAGTGATTTTCAGGCTTTGGAGGTCTGGTTCAAAGCCAACCTGTGTTAGTACTTAACACTAAAAAGACTCAAACCATGTTATTCCACCACACCTCCTATAAACTTGATAACCAACTGCCTTTGGTTGTTAAAACATTAGTGGGGCTGGCACTGAAATGTGTCAAAAGCTTTAAATACCTGGGTGTTACCATAGACAAAAACCTATCCTTTGAGATCCATACCAATAAAATAAAAAAATCAACTCACCAGAAAGTATGGTTACTACACCGTACTGCCCCCTACCTCACTTCCCAATCTAGAAAGACCACCTCTTCTGCAACCCTACTCCCAGGTCTCCTCTATTGTGCATCCTTGCTTTCCACAATGAATTCCTCTATTCTGAACAGACATAGGCAAGCATATCACCATAGTGCCAGATTTGCTACTTCAGCCCCAGCCCGAATTCACCACTGTGCTGTGCTCAGTACTTTAAATTGGCCAGGTTTTGAGGTGAAGTTGGACTACCCCTTGCTGTGTACCACCTTCAAATGAATTCACCTTCCCTCACCTCTGAGTCTGTCTAACCTACTGACCTGAAAACCATTCACCAGGTCCCTTAGAACATCTCACCAATGATTACTAAATATACAGTACCTAAAACTCGGTTAGCATTTGGGAAGAGATCTTTCTCGTATGCAGATGTACATAAATGGAACAATCTTCCAATAGGACTTTTATCCTGCACATCCCTCTTGCAGTTTAAAAAACAGTACAAGGACCTAGTTCTTGCCACAGGCAAGTGTAACTGTATATAACCTCCTGCCTAGCAGGCAGGGGTTAATCCTATGTCACGCTTTCAAGGTTTCACTGAACCCTGTGTAACCGACAAGTCTGAAAGTTGTTTATGCCCTAAAGTGTATGACGTTTCTCTAGCTCATGTACTTACTACACCAAATTGTTGACTATTTCTACTTGTTAATGTTACTACTGTTTGTACCACTGTTGGTACTGTTTAATGTCCATCTACTATGTTTAATGTCTCATTTGTGGAATGCTTAGATTCCCTGGGTCACCACTAAAAAAGGGACTGTCTTGTCTCAGTGGTCCTACCTGGTCATCAAAATTCAAATAAATAAATAAATTATCCATGGCTGACACATCTGTACACCTAAATGAGGGGAAGGTACATTATTTTACATCAAAACTCACCTCAGCTTCTCCTTAGTGCCCCCCATCCAACCAAACAAGGACATTAAACTAGAATACTGTCATATCGAACTACTACTAGGTCAGGCAAAGAAACTATATTTGCTATGTGTATACATACCACCCACTGGTGGCATTACTGCTGTAGACAATCTAGCTAATATAGAACATACACAGGTTAAAAACACATAATTAATTATTCTAGATGATGTTAATATAAACTGGCTTGGTAAAAACAGAACACAAGTAGAGCAACAACTAGGTAAACTAAATGCTACCCAAATTATAGAAGAACCCACAGGAATCATAAGAGGGGGTACCACACCTACTGTAGTTAGGGAAGTCTTGGAAGCAGCACTATAGACTACATCACGGTAGTCAAAAATTGGGAATATCATTTTCTGGACTAGTTCATTGTGACGTGGGTTACAATGGGATATAGCATTTTATGTTCAAATATCCACTCTAATGACTGCCCTGGCAGGCAGTGGACCCAGATGGTAGATGGAAAGAGCAATTACGGTATATCTAACCCCCCCCCAAGCCCAACCACATGTTCTCATAAAGGACTGCATATATTTAAAGTAAAATAATGTTAACAAATATATTTACAACAAAACAATGTTAACACCCCTGTACACATTAGAGGCAACATTATCTGTAAAATCAGCCACTCCATATCTGTAGTCGATCAGTGCAAAACACCAAACAGTTCAGGAAAGCCTCCATGATGCAGTTTGATTCAAATATTGCCCATAAATCCAGGAACCTGTGCAGCAGCAAAATTATATATCAATAATTATCCACCCCCCGCTGGTACCCTTAGCACCTTACCATGGTCGGGGGCACGAATTGCCTGACTGAATTCAGTACACATATCCCTTGTCTTCCAATGGAAAAAGTATATTTGTGTTGCTGCTGCACTTTCAATAAGTTCTGCAAACTGCGTGTAGCTCAGGAATGCCCCTTAGTCATCCTGAGGGTGGTGGATGAGGAGCAGTCAAGTTGTATCCTGGCCACAGGGGAGCCATTGTTCTTGAGCAGTCTGACAGCAAGGGGGGTTGGCAAGAAAAATATGCAAGAGGCCAGGTACTATTCTGCTGCCTGTTCAACTTCAGTTGCCATAGCAATGTGGCTCGCACTTTTGTGATGGCATGGGGTAGGGGAGGTGTCATGAGTGATCATACAGGAGACTGACAAGCTCTTGAATAGATTAAACTGGCTCTCAGAGGGACTTTGCACACAAAATATCTGGTATCAGACTTATCAAGCTCCTCCCTCAAAGGCCAGATCAACAGGGCTTACCTGTTCAATTAACATTGGGTGTTACCAGCTCCGGTGCTATATTATGTATATTGCCAGGCTGGATTTAATGTTAATGGCATAGCAAACACATACTTAGCTCAATTCAATCCAATTTCACACCCCAAAGTTGGCCAAAACTTTGGAAGTTCACACTGAAGCTCCAACTCTGAGCCACTACTCCATCCACCCTTATCGCCCCATATTCCATCCAAAAACCCCTGCCATACCTGTTCATGGAGGACACCAATTAGCAAATAGAAGAATATCAAGTCACATCCCCAAATGTGTAAGGTATCCACACTAATTGACCATAAGGAGAATACCAGCAGTCCTTCCAGTTGGGTCGAGAGTGTGCAGGGGGAGTCCATCATATTAATCACAATCACCAGCCATTTTATTGGGCCAGTCAATCCAAAGATTGGTTCGAGTCAGCAACTTCAATGTGCCATGGGGTGGATTGGGATTTGGACCTACCTTCTCCAGCTGCACCTTCCCTGTTGATGAAGCCTTCCACCTCCCAAGGCTTTACAAAGAATCTTGGAGTGCAACTTGGTTTAGTAACTCTCAGTCTGGCTGGGTACATCAGTGCAAATTCCCATCCCAGGTGGTGAAGCCTGGCCTTCACATATACAAAATTTTGCCATTGCACTTGAAGGTCACAGCTAAAGTCTTGGAATACTAATACACAGCCATCATCCATTGATATTGGCCTGTGTGCACTGACTGCTCACAACATCTTCTGCTTTTAGGGATAGTACAGATCTTTTATTAGGTAGTCCTAAAGGCATTCTCCCACTTTTGGTTTTGGCCTTGTACAGTGTGCTCATTTGATTTCATCATCATTTACAGCATCATAGACTCCAGGTTTACTAACAAGCCATCTTGGCACCACTGGGCATCCCTGCTTACCTTCCAGACTCACTGGTAGCCCAATGAACTGAATGTTCAATCTTCTGGCTCTGTTTTCTTAATCCTCAGCTCTAGAGCACAACATATTTAGTTTTTCCATCAGGTTTTTGTTGTCAATGCAAGGTCATCATCTGATGATGCAGTGTTCTCCAGCTCTACGATCCTCTTCTCTGCTTCTTTGAAGCATGCTGTGTGCACTTCCAAAGCCTCAGTGAGTCCAGTCACCATAGACTGGAGGTGAGTAATTTGGGCTATAAGACTGATAAAGCCTGTTTTAACTTCTTGATGAAGATTTGAAGATTATGAATATTTCTGCTCCATCTTCAACAGGGAAAACCATGGACTGGTTCCTTCGGGGGGCAGAAGGGGAGCAGGAGGTGGAAGGGAGCATGGGTGCAGTGATAGAGGGGGTAGAGTGAGGGAGGGGCTACTAGCACTGAAGGTGGACAAATTACAAGACCAGGATGGCATACACTCAAGGGTACTGAGGGAGCTGGCATAGGGGCTTCTGGGGCCACTGGTGGGCTTGTTCAATACTTTCCTGGAGTTGGGAA
Source organism: Neoceratodus forsteri (assembly GCA_016271365.2). Classification (NCBI taxonomy): domain Eukaryota; kingdom Metazoa; phylum Chordata; order Ceratodontiformes; family Ceratodontidae; genus Neoceratodus; species Neoceratodus forsteri. The sequence continues at coordinate 571,159,827 of CM028134.1, read as the reverse complement.
TGGTACTGCAGGATTGCAGAATGGCACATGTGCTGCTCCTCCATAAGAGGGGTTCCAATGATGACCCAGGAAATTACAGACTGGTCAGTCAGATCTCAATCATGTGCAAGTTCATGGAGACCATACCTAAGGGATTGTTGGCAGGGTATTTAGAGAAGAATGGTCTCCAGGATGAGAGGCAGCATGAATTTATGGGATGGATAGCATATCAAACAAATTTGACTGACTTTTTTGATTGCATCACTAAGTCAGTGGATAGAAGCCAGGCAGTGGGCATCCTTTATCTGGACATCAGCAAGGCATTTGACTCCGTACTCCATAAGAGGTTGATCAGAGAGTTGACAGATCTCCAGGTTGGGGACAAGATAACAAGTGGGTAAAAAGATGGTTGAGGGACAGGACCCAGAGGGTGTTGGTGGGGGGAGAGTTATCTAGCACCATGAAAGTCACCAGTGGGGTCCTACAGGGCTTGGTGCTGGGGTGAGTGTTGTCCAGTGTCTTCATCAATGAACTTGGGGATGACATTAAGGGCAAAATGTGCTTATTTATGGACAACACCAAACTTTGTGGGAGGGTGGACACATTAGAAGGGATACAAGACCTTCAGAAGGACCTGAGTTAACGTGAGAGGTTATCTGGGATTTGGCAGCTTGGCTTCAATGCTAAGAAATGCAAAGTTATGCACATTGGAGCAAGGAATCTAAGGACAGAGTACTACCTGGGTGGGTCTGAGTAGCAGCAACAAAGGAGGAGAAGAATCTGAGAGTGATGATAACTAGTGACCAGAAACATTCCATGCAGTACAAAAAGCAGCAACACAGACAAAAAAGATGCTGGGGTGTATAGTCAGAGGAATCAGCAGTTTGCGGAAGGAGGTTTTACTGCCCTTGTATGGGCTGCTGGTGAGACCACATCTAGAGTTTGGAATAAGATACTGGTGCCCAAACCTAAAGAAAGACATCAACTTGCTGGAGGCATTTAGACAAGGGCAACTAAGACGACTGCAGATGAGCAGGGTAAAACACATGAAGAGAGGATGCGGGCCTTGAATATATACTCCCTGGCCGAGAGGAGGGAGAGAGAGGACATGATAGAGACCTTCAGGTACTTGAAAGGGATAAATAGGGTGAACATAGAGGGTCTCTTTAAGCTAAGTGGCAGCAGAACCATGAGGGGACACAGTGTAAAGCTGGGTGGGGCTTAGGATGTAGGTTAGGAAGTACTTCTTCACGGAAAAGGTGCTGGCCAGTTGGAATGCACCACCAGAGGATGTGGTCTCAATGAAGTTGTTGGGCAGCTTCAGAGACTGGGATATGCATAAGGGGAACATATGGGGCATGGGGTGGTGACAGATGGAAAGGAAGGGAGGACTGGGGAAGGGGGAAGTGTCAGTAGCATAAACTGAAGACCTTGCAATAGGTACAGACTAGATAGATAAAATTATCTTATTCTGCTAGCTTCTTTGTATTTGCAATTAGAGTGGGAAATGTTGCACTGCCTGGGCCCTGGTGCAAGCCTCTGCTATTGTCGAAGCTGGCTTCATTGCTCCCTCAGACTGAAGTGTGGTTTGCTTTTTTTGTGTTTTGAAACTGCCATAGGAAAGCAGAGTCTCTGGAGTGGTAAGACTTGAGCAAAAGAAAGGTTATATATTACTATTTTCCATTTAGAAATTGGTGCTGTTGTAAGCTTATTTAACTTGCATCCACCATGCTCTGAAGCCAGCCCATGCCCGCCAAACCAAAGGCCTTTATCAGAAAGAATAAGGAAGGACTGACTGAGGTGGGAGGAGGAGGATTCAGAAAAACTCATCAAGGATAAGGGAAGGCTGGCTGAGCTGGGAGGAGGAGGCAGCATTTGAAAATATTTAAAAATAATCAAAAAAGGACATGGGAATGACAAAGGAGGGCTGGCTAAGCTGGGAGGGTTGAGGGAGCTTGTAAATGTGATTTTTTTGGGTATGAGCTGAAAATGTCCATATCACTCCACTTTGTGTGCAGTGGGGGGGCTTCTTGGCTCATGACCTGAAAAACAGGCACTCTTGCTAATCTGGAAACTTAGGATTTTGGGGTGCCTAGAAACACATTTCTAGGCCTAATTTAAAAAAAAAAACATAAGCTAGCTAAAAATGTCCTGTTTAGCTCAGTTCAGGGGTTTGCTTTTTTAAAACTATATTAGTTTTATGTGTCTTCCATGTTACATGTTTATATGTACAGTTAGTGTCTCTCTTATGGTTATGAGTGCATTCTTGAATTCTTTGGGTGACAGAACTGCAAAGAAGAGCTGAGCAGTTCTGGCACACAAAGGACTCAAGAAGAAATTCTTATATGAGATACAGGAACTGTAAAACATATTATACATAATATTAAACACATTAAAAAATAAATTTTATTTAAAATTAAACTGTTTTTATTTTGTAAAATATTAGAGCATCTCTTTGTTGGGGATGGACTTTGCCAACTGAACTACAGAAATTAAGAATTTTAGAACTATGTGCATAAGACACCTTTTTATAGAATACCTGGAATGTTTAAAAGAAACAGTCCTGAGAATTGGCTAAGAATTGTATCATTATTTAAAATTTGAGTTTAAAAGAGAAAAAAAAACAAGATAGCTTCCTTCACAATTTGATTTTTTTTTCATGAAGTCCTTTAAAAAATTTTAAACCAATCAAAATCAATATAACAACCTTAATTACAAAAATTCTGTTCGATCTTTAAAGAAAGCTATCAAGCAATCCAAAATCAGACTTGAACTAAAATGAGCTCACTCTAAAAATAAAAAAAATAATCACTAATCTCATACATTAACAGTAAAAAACGTAATACCAGGTCAGTGGGTCCTATATGCATAAATGGAAAGACTATAAATAACCTTTCTGAATCAGTAAATCACTTCAATAAATATTTTTGTTCCATTTTCAGTGTTAGTGGGCCATTATCTACAATAAATTCAAAAACGGAACTACCTATCATCTTCTTCAATGAAGATGTTATTGAAGCCCTGTCATTTGTCAAACAGTCTTCCAGTGCAGGTCCTGATGGCATTCAATCAAAATTTATTAAACAAACCTTGTTATCTTTAGTTGTCCCCTTGACATTGCTATTTAATAAATCCATATGAGAATACCATATTCCTAATGACTAGTGACAGGCCATAGTAATACCAATCCACAAAAAAGGTAGTAGAACCAACATTGAAACATTTCTACCCATAAGCCTTACATCCATCTTAGGCAAAGTAATGGAACGTATTATTAAGAAACAACTTGAACTCGAAATAGAACAACTTGGTCTGCATGATCATTCTCAACATGGATTCAAATCAGGGCATTCATGAACCACAAACTTTATCTCTTTTTATAATAATATTAGCCTACCAACATTCCCTCTGATGTAATTCTACTTGATTACAGTAAGGCATTCAATAAGGTGTCACACTGTAAGCTAATTAATAAACTACATTCTCTAGATTTCAATCTTAAACTTATCAACTGGATAACAATTTGGTTGACAAACAGAACGCAAAAGGTTAGAATAAACTCTATTGATTCACAAGTTGGATATGTCAGAAGTGGCATAACCCAGGGGTCTGTCCTGGGTCCTACTTTATTTAATATCTTTATTAGCGATATGAATATAAGCACCGCTAACTTCATCTCAAAATTTGCAGATGACACAAAACTTGGTGGAAGAGTAAACAACCCACAGAGTCCTAAATCACTTAAACATGACCTCCAATCCATAGAAACATGGGCACATGACAATTTCATGGAATTCAATTTGTACAAATGTGTTGTTCTTCATTTAGGAAAAACTAATCCAATGAACAAATACTACAGTACCTAAACAACTCATTAATTAAGTCATCCACTAGTGAACGTGACTTAGGGGTTCAAATCAATACTAAACTATCTTCATCTACACGTTGCATAAGAACTGCACACACAACCAATATTATCCTGAAACAAATTGGGAAAGCATGTATTAATAAAACTGATTATTGTCTTATCCCACTGTATAGAGCCTATGTTCGACAGCATCTTGACTTTGCATCTCCTTACTGGAATCCTCACTTGAAAAGTGACATTAATAGACTAGAACAGGTTCATTAAAGATTTACAAAAATGATTCCTAAAATGTCACACTTTGATTATGAAACTAAGTTGAAAGCCACCGGTTTATCCTCCTTTCACCTAAGAAGGTATAGAGGCAATCTTTATTTATATTTAAAATATTAAAATCACCCATTCTGATAAAACAATGTGGACTGTCCCTAGCCAGAAAACATATAGTGGGTAGAGTCCATAATAAACAACTAGTTATCCAACGAGCAAAAACTAACAAAAGGGACAACTTCTTCTGTATTAGAGCCTCAAAAGCATGGAATCTGTTACCACAAGAACTTTTTAACTGCTCCAATTTTGACACTTTTAAGAATCAACTTGATATCTGGATAAATCATCATCATTACCCCTTCAATTAATGGCCCACGCTGGTGAAGGACAATCTCAATGGGCCATGTGTCTCCTTTTGTCCTTTAACACCCAGTAAATCCAGTAATAAAATGGACTAATTTTGTGAAAGGTAAATGCTCACAGAAGATAAATTTATATTTTGTATCAGAGGGTTATCCTAAATCCCTATAGAGCTTGCTCAGAAAAAAAAACTTAAAATCCTTAGAATTCTGGAAGTGATTACTATTTTTTCATGAAACCTACAAAAGGCATTAGCTTGGTGCAGGCCACTTCTAGACTAAACGTTTCGGAAAACAATTCTGTACAATCTAGGCTGTAGTTATGATCAAAAAACATGTAATGCTACCTTGATAACTCAGGTATCCTAGCTACGCCCTATCTACGTATAGTTTTATTTCAGATTTTTACTTTAATAGTTCTGCAGCGCACATCTTATTCAGCTGCATTCACCATTACACTTTAAGGACTTCTAGTAATACCCTATCAGGGAGTTCTGTTTATTTGCATAATTAATTTGGTTTGTACATGACTGCATTGTACTCTTCAATTGTTGCATAGGTTCAGTTGTGCAACTCATTTCATTGATAGTCATCTGGTTGATTGTCAAACACATTTACTTGGGCCCCAGGCCCCCTGCCTGCACACCTCTCTGCCCATTGCTATAGCAGTGTTTTCTTACAATACTCCAGCCTCAAAACAGGCTTTTACATTGTTGGGCTTTGTGTTACTGGCTGTTTCTCATTTACCACTACCTCACTACCATGTTTTTCATCTTCCTCTGCCATCTCCAGTTTCCTCTCCTGGTCCCTCCCTCCCTCCACCCCCTCACCCTCACCCCACCCCAGCTACCCCCTACCTCCTATTCTCCTACTGTATACAGTACATGCTCATTTACAGCTCAGTCAGTGGCCAACTGTGGAGGTGAGAGGAGGGCTGTGTTGGTTGCTGGCTTGGGAGAGGGCTGGGGAAGCAGGGTGGTGGGTCAGAAGCTGACAGAATGGGGGTCCACTAAACCACCAGGGTTACACTCTTTTCGTATTTCATAGGACAAAGATCAGGGATGGGGATGGACCACTAGACTACCAGGGAACGTTGTGGAAAAAATACCGGGAGGGTGGTCTGCAAACAGGGAGGGGGTGGGGCCACTAGATGACCAGGGAATATGTGTCTCAGTAATGGGAGGGTGATTGAATATAGCAGGAGGGCAGAGGGACCCCCAAAAATTATGGGCTTTTTGGAGATGGGCACAATGAAGTGTAAAGGGTGCATGCCCTGAGCATATTGTTTTTATAACTCCTCACTATGTAATCTGTATAAGTGGGTGCATGTTCTCAGCATATCTTTTTCTTCAGCACCTATCACTTTTTAACCTACATACTGTAAGTAGGTGCATGTGCTAAGTATGTTTTTGTCTTCAGTATCCTTCATTATGTAAACCACGTAAGTGGGCACATGTCTAGAACATATTTTTTCTTCAGTGGCTTTCAACTTGTAATCTGCTTTTGTTGGTGCATGTCCCAAGTGTGTTCTTTTTTTCTTTAGTACCTCTCACTATATAATCTGTAAATGATCTAGAGGCAAATTTTACTGGGTGAAGTGCTGTGAGACAGTGTTCTGCTGTGAGACAGAGTAGCCTGAGCATATTTATTATTTTGTACTTTGCTTTTTTACTGTGTGTGCAACCAGTTGGTGGGAGGAGTGTACTCCTTGGCAATAGGAGGAAAGCAGGAAGGTAGGTGGAAGGGGTAGAGTTCTGTAGGTCTGTGGCAGCCCTAGGAACTACTGAGTGCTGCTTGGGTTTTTATTAGTTTTATTTCTTTACCTTTTAAAACCTTGTGGGAACCTTATTTACACTGGGGACACAGGGCAGAGGAGGGAAAGTGATCTATAGCCCCCAAAAATGGTCATTTGCAGAGCAAAAGACTCGGATGGTGTATGACCTCATTATTAGACTTCCAAATCATGCTGTATAAACCGCACTGCGCTCAGTGAGTGGGGCAAGCTTAGGAGGGGCCAGCACATGGAGACATGCTAGGACAAATATGTCTGCGCATCTCTACTCTACCCACTGGGGCTGATGGGGAGACAGGACCAGGAAGCTGTGCAAGATTGATATAATGCTCTGATAAGTATTGCTTTAGCACTGTTGGTAAAGGAATATTACTGTCATCCTGTGGAAATGTCATACCATATATACAGAGAGGGCAACCAAGTAAGATATCAAGAGCATACATCCGTTGTTTAATAACATGAGTCAACCAAGTATCACAAAGGAGGAAGAAACAAATTTCTGCACTTCTTGCAAAATGTTTGCTATGGGGAGAGAGAGAACCATACTTCAAATGTAATAAATGTTTGCTAATTAAAACCTTGCAGAAGGACATGAAATCCCTTAATAAATGATTGGTAGTGCATAATGAAACAAGTCAACTGGAAGAGTTTATTGATAATGCAGCTTAAAGTATGGAAAATAAATCACTAAGAATTATTGATTGAGAAAGGAATGAGTATTGGAGCGATAAATGAAAAAAGGAAGAGGGTCATTGCCAGAGATGATCTTGAATCTTCAGAAGAAGAAGAATGGAGTGTGGTAACAGGAGGGGCAAAATGTAGAAGGAAGCAAACAGTAGTGCCAACTAGCTTTTAGCATTTCACAACAGTTTTAGTGTACTTGAAAGGGATGCAAGTGGTAACATTTGTTATAAGGAGCTAGGTCTGCCTAATATGGAAACAGAGAGTTTACCAAGTGAAGTAGAAATTAACAGCAAGGTTAGCAATGCTACAGGCGGAGAAGTGTAATCAGAGAAATGTGACATTGGCAAAGCTGAGCCCATTACCATACAACCACAGGCAATCATAGATAATGTGCTACCTGACCATATAGGGGTTAGTAAAAGGAATAATAGTATGGAAGTGGATAAACAAGAACATAGGAACATTGTGGTTATGTGAGATTCCTTATTAAGATCTATGGATACAGTAATTTGTAAAGGGAGAAAAGACCATGCTGTGGTGAGTCCTTTATCAGGACTAAAATTAGTGATAATCAAGAATATGCTTGAAGGACTACTTGAGCACACAGACAATCCAATTGCAGTTCTGCATATTGGTGTAAAATAATGTTGGTAGAAGAAAATCAATGGATATAAAAAAAGATTTTGAGGAAGTGGGACAGGCTTAGAAAGAGAGGGGCAGTGATGCGATTATATCGGGACTCTTACCTGTGCCTAGGGCTGGGAGAGCAAAACCCAGACATAGTTAATTTACATGGATGGTTAAAGCAATGTTTTTTAGGGAAGGGTTTGGGTTACAGTGTCACTGGGATGCTTTTAAAGACAACAGACATTTTGGAGGTGATGGTGTACATCTCAATAAGTATGGAACTAGAACTTTAGCAAATAGGTTAAATGCATTTCAGATCATTTAAACTAATTAAGGGAGAAGTGGGGAAAGGACAGTAGACACTACAATTGAGCCAGTAAGTCATAACTATTCCATAGACATGGAAAAACTGGTGTGGAAATGTCGACTAATTAATGCCAAAAGTTTAGTAAGAAAATTTGCTGAATTAGAATAAACATTATGCACACAATCAGTCCAGATCTGGACAATCACTGAAACCTGGTGGGATAGTACAGACTTCTGAGATAGATATATCCATGGATTTACACTCTACAACAAAGAAAGAAGGAACAAGGAGGGTGGAGGAATGGCTGTATATCTGGCAGACACCATCGACTCAGAGCAGCTACAAATGGATAATCCTGACCAGGAGTAGATCTGGATCAAATTAACTCCACATTAAAGTGCTAAGATAATCCTTGGTGTAGTATATAGAACCCCCTCACAGACAAAAGATGAGGATGTTGGTTTATGCACGCTTTCAGATGAGGAATTAAACCTAGGTCCCATTTGCTTGTGCTGGTGGTTGTTCATGTGGATGTTAAAGATCCCATGGCACTTCTTGAAAAGAGTAGGGGCATTTTTATTAAACAAAATTCAGTACAGGAATAAAAAACAGAATCAAAACAATAATTCTGAAAAAATACAATACAATGCAACATACGCCCCACATTACAAGTTTCCCTTCACCCCCTGTATTACAGATAATCTCTTCCAATGCTCTTATACTAATCCAGAACTAAATTCATAATCATTACAATTTTAAAATAGGCCCTTTCCCCCTTTAAATCATCTATAAATATAACAGAATTTACTCACAGGGATTGTTACTGTTTGTTGCTAACATTTTATTGCTTTATTTTTTTCTGATTCAAATTGTTGTTGCTGGGTATACGTTCTGCTGCATTATTACAGGGTGTGTGCTAACAGATTACTGCTGTAATTTTCTGATTCAAATTGTCTTTTGCAAGGTATATCATATGTTATAGCCTTATTTTTCTCTGTAGCAAAGTGTTTCTTACAGGGTATATCTTCTGTGAAATTATTACAAGTGGTGCTTTACAGGTTTCACAGTTTTATATGTCATTAGGACAAGCTTTCAGGGCTACTGCATTTTTCACTGGCTGATTGTTTCTGCTCTTACCTCCTTGATTCTTTCATCCATGTTTCTTCTTTTTCAGCAGGGGAAGGGTCCACCACCCACCCTCACCCCCAACCACTCCACACTACACTCCTTTTATAGGGTAGCACAGTTGTGACATTTCCTGTAGCAGAGCAGGAAGGGTTGGATCAGAGGGGTATCCACACAGTGACCTCATTTACAGGGGCACTAGTAATTTAACTTATTATAACAAGTTATACAAAAACAAACAAACAAAACTCAAAATCAAACTTTTGCTTTCATTTTCTTCCTTCTAATTACTCTGACCATAATATAAACCCAGCAATTTACCCGGAATGGATATCATTAACTGCAGGTACTGTGGAACACTTTTAAAAAGGGCAGTTTTACAGGATTTAGGACACTGTCGTACATGCTGGGCCATTGGAGATCTAAGGGCTCAGTTCCAGGCAGCATGGGCAGAGATTGCACACCTCAAATTGCATATTCAAGAGAAAATATATTATAAAAACCACCCTCCATTTCCCCAACATCCAACAGAAGCACCTTGACTGCAGAGGGTAGTTGGTCCAGGAGGTTGGCAGGTGGTTTGGAGGGGCAAATTGGGTGCCCTATCACTTGGTGCTTTCCAACATATCACCTCCACAAACCATATAAAAACCTACAAACAGGTATCTGCCTCTATCTCCAAAATCAAACAAAGGGGCAGAAGACACTGCAAAGCAGGACGCTGCAGCACAGGAGCAAGCACAGCAAAACAAGCCCAAATTAGGAACCAAAACAAAAAAAGCACAAAGGAAATCCAAAAAACTTCTGATCATAGGAGACTCCATGATTTGGGGAGTTGATACGTATCTCCAGCCAGGGGTAATGGTCAGATGTCTTCCAGGTACATCAGCATGAAGAGACACTGACCACATTGCTAAAATTGTTCAGGAAGCAGGGGGAAAACATTGATGTCCTGGTACACATAGGGACTAATGATCTTGCCAGCTGGTCAGTTGTGGAGACCAAGGAACACCTAACCAGGCTGGGTGACAAACTATCATCCATTTCATCTGGCATCTCCTTTTCTGAGATCCTGCCAGTCTGGGAGAGAGAGGGACAGAAGGACGGAAGGTCAGAGCAGGGGAGATAGGGGAACTAAACATATGGCTCAAGGGCTGGTGCCAGGAAAAAGGACACACATTTGTAGGGAATTGGCAACAGTTTTGGGAGAGAAAGTTCTTTAAATTTGATGGACTGCATCTAACTAAGGAGGGAGTCAGTGCATTGGGGCAGAAGTTTGATGTCTTTGCAGAATATTTAAACTAGCAAATGGGGAGAGGGGTGCAGCACATGAAATGTCGAATGGGAAGAACACCCCTCCCCCCTCAGCTAGTGGTCAAACAGGAGTTCAGCATATTTGTAGTTCATTTGCACCACCAGGTAAAGAAAAAGGTCCAGCTCTGCATACGATGCACAGGGGAAACACCAGACCTCACCCTACAACTAACACACTGACATCTGACCAATGGAAAATCATGTACACAAATGCTCACAGTCTGGGAAACAAGATCCCAGACCTGCAGGCAATAATGACAGAGGCTAAACTGGACATAGTAGCCATGTACTGCTCAGAAGAGACCGAGGTGCAAGAAGGGGGAAGGGGTGGAGTGGCCCTTTATGTCAATGAAAATATTAAAGCTACAGAAATTCAGAATACACATAAGGAGCCAGAAGAACTGTGGGTCACCCTGGAAATAGGAAATGGGACAGCCATATGAACTGGGGTTGTGTATAGGCCTCCAGACCAGGGGGAGGACATTGACACATTACTGTTAGAAGATATACAAAACATGACAGCTAAAGGGGAGGTTCAGATAATGGGAGACTTCAACATGACGGACACAGATTGGTCAATACCAGCAGGGACATCTGCCAGAACTAGACACATGGTGAATTTCCTGCAGGGGGAGGGCCTCAAACAACTGGTACAACAACCCACAAGAGATAAGGCTATCCTAGATCTAATACTGACTGACAGGGAAAGGATCACATATCTCCAGGTAGAAGGTCACCTGGGGGCCAGTGACCATCACATGGTATGGTTCAATTTGGTCACTAAAACAAAATCATCCCATTCCAAGGCAAAAATATGGGACTTCAGAGGAGCTGATTTGATAAGATGGCCAAAAGAGTTAGGCTAGCCCTGGCAAAAATAAATACAGGTGAGGGGGTACAGACAAAGGGGCAAGCATTAAAGATGCAATACTTGAAGCAACATCCTATTGTGTTAGTGAGAAAAGGAAGTAGAAAAGAAGAAGGAAACCACTTTGGTTCTCAAGCACAGCAGCAGAAAAGGTCAGAGCCAAAACACTGGCCTTCAGGAAATATAAGGAAACACAGCAGGATGACAATAGGAAGGCATATCAAACTTCCCTAAGGGAAGCAGGGAAGGCAGTAAGGCAGGCAAAGGCCCAAACTGAGGAAAAGTTAGCACGAACAGTAGAAGAAGGTGACACAACTTTCTATAGATACATTAGTGAAAGGAGAAAGTCCAGAGAGGGAATTGCTAAGATTAAAGGGGATAAGGGGGCATGTGAGGAGGAGGACCATGTAAAAGCATCTATCCTAAATAGATACTTCTGCTCGGTATTTACTGAAAAGAAGGTACGGCAGGGCCCACAGCTCTGCACCATGGACACAGGGGGAAGGGAGGGAGGTGTGCACTAGTCCCTTCACAAAAGAAAGGATCCTACAAGAGCTCGATAAGTTCAGGTGGAAAAGGCAATGAGACCTGATGGCAAACATCCCAGGGTACTAAAGGGGCTAAGGGTGGAACTTACAGAGCCATTATCAGAACTGTTTAGTGATTCTCTGAGCATGGAAAAGGTCCCAGAAGACTGGAGAAGGGCTCATGTGATCCCTCTCCACATGATTGGTAGCAGGGAGGAGGCAGGGAACTACAGACCAGTCAGTCTTACCTCAGTAGTGGGCAAGATTATGGAGGCACTCCATAAGGAAAGAATAGTGCAACACCTGGAATCCATAGGAGCACAGGATCCAAGACAGCATGGGTTTACAAAAGGAAGGTCCTGTCAAACTAATCTCATAGATTTCATTGACTGGGTAACCTTAGTGGTGGACCAAGGGGGAGCAGTTGATGTTGCCGGATCCACGATGGGAGTCCTACAAAAATTTTGTTGAGTGCCCCGTCAGTGACACCGGCAGGTCGACCGCATTCTACAGTTGGCTACCGGTTTGCACTTTGTTGTCATGTTTTCTTCGGGGGCTTTGCCCCCCATACCCCACATGCAGGGTTTTGTGCCCCTCGCACTCCCCACTTAAGGATTCTCAACTCCAGTCAGAGCTGATTGGGGGGGTGCAGGACACCCATCAGACAGCGTTGGGTTCCAGCGGGTCTCCCACAGTGGCTGGGCACTGTAGTCACTGTGGGGGACCTCGCTGGCAAAATGTCATTGTCGGGGGGGTAACTGGATGTTGCCTACCTTGACTTCAACAAAGCGTTCAATACTGTTCCACATAGAAGATTGAGTAATAAGCTGGATAGGCTCGGGTGGGTCAGACTTTGGTCAACTGGGTGGCAAACTGGTTGATGGGCAGAAAACAGAGAGTGATGGTGAATGGTATACAGTCAGAAGAGATGCAAGTCACAAGTGAGGTACCTCAGGGATCAGTCCTTGGGCCAGCACTCTTCAGTATCTTCATCAGTGACATTGCAGATGGACTGGAGGGTAAGGTTTGCCTGTTTGCAGATGACACCAAGATCTGCAACAGAGTAGATGATCCAGATGGTGTGGGCAGAATGAGAAGAGATCTGGATAAACTAGCAAAAAGGTTGGAAGAATGGCAACTGGGGTTTAATGCAAAGAAGTGCAAGATCATGCACATAGGGAAGAGAAACTCTGAAGCCACCTATAGGCTGGGAGGGGAGTTGCTGGCAGTCACAAGGGAAGAAAGAGACTCGGGTGTCATCATCACTGATGACCTGAAATCATCCAAGCAGACCTCTAAAGCAGTAGGTAAGGCTAGAGGAATGTTGGGGTATATTAGTAGGGGTATCACAAGTCGTAAGAGGGAGGTAATAAACCCACTTTACAAGACACTGGTTAGGCCCCATCTGGAGTACTGCGTGCAGTACTGGAGGCCACACCTTCAGAAGGACATTAACCAAATTGAGGCAGTCTAGAGAAAGGCAACCAAAATGGTGCAGGGACTGCATCAGAAAACATATGAGGACAGATTAACTGAACTCAATATGTATACCCTAGAGTAAAGGAGGGAGAGAGGTGATATGATTGAAATATTCAAACACCTTAAGGGCATTAGCAAGGTGAAAGAGTCTAACATGTTTCAATATAAAAAAAATAGCAGGGCAAGAGGACACAGCATGAGATTAGAGGGAAGCCGGTTAAGGGGTCAAGTGAGGAAGTTCTTTTACACAGAAAGGGTGGTGGATGCATGGAACGGCCTAACTCAGGAAGTGGTGGATATGAATACAGTGCAGTGCTTCAAACAGGCATAGCATAGGCATAAGGGAGCAATACGGATGAGTATGAATAGATAGGTCATTGACAGAGTAAAGGCCTATGGCACATTCATAAGGTAGAAAAAGAAATGGGCAGACTGGATGGGCCTTGCAGTCCTTATCTGCCGTCAGCTTCTATGTTTCTTTGTTTCTGTATCTAGAAACCTCACATCAATACCCCTCTTTTTTGTTTTGAAACACAAGCCCATACACAAAGAGAAACCCTTACAGCCTTCTCCCTCCCAAATTTAAGTAAGTCCCATAAATCTGGTAACCACCCCTCCCCCAATGTTCCCCATGTAAACCTCCTAAATCCCTTTCAGAGTGTACAATATTATTCATTATTTTCATCATCAGTCTTGTCTCAGTATCCCTTTAAGCCCTTTTCACATTTGATCTGCTTTTGTGCTAGAAAACATGCTGATTCACAGAGATTTCCCACAGCTATATATATCATGCATTGCTGTTGTTGCACATATCTGCTTCTAGCTTGCCATAAATAGAATTTTAAACAAGCAAACAGTACACCCAAAGTATTTGCATTTTATGATGTTAACCTACCCATATATTCTTCTAGTACCAATTGTTCATAGGTCATTCTCTCTATCCAAGGAAGATGTTACCTGGCGGCTACAAGGTATTGTAAATTCTTAGAATAAGTGCATTCTAGCATGACGTTTGTAATGGTTTCCTCGGGTGCAAGACATTCTAAATAAGGGCAATTACATTCTTCAATGGTTTTGTGTTTTTGGTTCCCCTTAACATTCAACCTCCCATACGTATAAATCCATAAGTTATCCCACATTCACTCTGGAGTTCTCTGATTCATTAATTGTTTCAAAGCCCATTTCTACTTGCCGGGGGTATATAATTTAAATTAGGTTGTGATGGGCCTATTTTTCATGAAATCAATTCATACAATTGTTTTCTGTTATTTGTTAGCAATTGTGATATAGGCATTTTTCAGATGTACATCTTCTTTAGGGTAGGTTTTAAAAACTCAGGTACTTGTAACCTAGATATTATTTTGAGTGGTTCTTCCTGTCATTTATCCAAGTATTCTTTTAATATTTCTTGCCTCCATTCCATTTCTCTGCCAACCCCTTGTTGTATTACCTTCCTGACTGTCACTGACCAAAACATGGTATGGAAAAAAATAATAGGGTTCACCATCCTCACTCCACCTCTCTGTTTTGGTAAATAGGTGAACTCCCTTTTAATGGGGTTCAGTCTGCTCCCCCAGAGCATTTTAAAAAAGATACTAAACACTTTAGTTTCTAGGTTCCACGGTAGAGAAAAGACCTATTCCACATACAGTAATGGAATAACAAATTCCATTCACATTTTTGTATTGCTGTCATCCAGTTTTTCAGCACCATATCCCCTTCCCCAAAATATATACCTAAAACTTTAATGTTATTTTTCTTATCTGTAACCCAGTGATACATTTGTCCAGGGACTGGTTTCCTACTGTGTTTCTGACACTATTTTCCATATTTAATTTAGCTCCTGATACCCCAGTAAATTTAATCAGTTCATCTATTGTTTTTCCCACATTCTCTTCTGCTTTTAAGAATAAACATATGTCATCCACATATTCTGTAGTTTTCAGTACCCCAGTGCCTCCTGGATCCTCTAATCTCCAAATTTCCCATAATATGTCAAATACAAGGGTCTAAAGAAAGGATATACAGAAGAGGGCTTAGGGAGCAGCCTTGTCTGACCCCTACCTTAATTGGGATATGTAGAATATCTGTTCTTCCAACCAGTGGTACTACTGTTGCCTGTTTGTATAGAGTCTGTATCTAATTAGCTATCACCTTGCTTATATTATAACATTTTAATACCCAAAATAAATACCTATGTGACACCCTGTTGAAAGGTTTCCTCTAATGCAAAGATATCAGAAATCCTTCTGATTCCTGTGTTTTGCATTATTCATAGCAATCTCTATTTAAAAATAAATTGTTTTGAATTTTTATCCCCTGGACCTCACAAGATTGTAGTTGGTGCAGTAAGGTTTCCAAATTTCACTGTAGTCTTTCATGTACAAGTTTTCCTAAAATCTTCCAGTCTGAGTTTCATAGCTAGACTGGCTTCTAGTTTTGCAATAAAATGTTGTTTCCTGATTTATTAAGGTAATGTAAAAGCCCTTTTGAAAAACTCTCTGCTATTATTTGTTTTTCCATTATTCATTGGAATACAACCATCAGCATGTCTATCAGTTCTTCCTTAAATGCCAAATAAAATTCTACTGGCAGACCATCTCATCCTGGTGAGACATTTTTCCAAGTCATTTAAGAACTTCAGAGACTTCCGCCTTAGTAATAGGAGTTTACAATTTATTTTTATCTTTTCCAACAAGTCCACATGAATAGATGCCAAAATTTTTTTAAATTTTCTTCCTCACATCCATCTTGATCATTAAAGGGCTCCATGTAATTTTTAATAATACATCCTAAGTCTTGTGTTGTATGCTTAACTTTCCCATCTGTATCCATTAATTCTAATATAAGTGTATTATTTACCCATTTTTACATGCAGCACAGGGATCCTCAGAAGGTGACTTTACAGTGTCTTAAGTTAACGCTGCCATTAATGTAGCTATCATATCATATTGATATTCCTTTATTTGTGATTTTAACTGTGTTATCTGATCTGTATAGAACAGAAAACAGACAGAACACCAGGAGGAAGGAGCTACTGGTATAACTAAAACTTCTCTACTGGGACTAAGAACTGGGACCTTCAATTTAGGGTAAAAAAAAAGAGTTAGTGTGTTTGTCAGAGGTAGTTGAAGTAAATTGTTATCTGTGTTATCTGTGTACTTATCTAGGTGCTTGTCACAGATGTCAGAAGGGAATTGTTATCTGTGAAATTAACTAAGTATAGAAAGATTTGCAAAGTAGGGGGAGTGGCTTAGCTAGAAGGAGCCAGGTTAAAACCAGATTTAAACACTGTCCTAGATAGCTTCTGCCAGAGAACATACCAAACACCATGAGGAAGGAGAGTTACTAGTATAGCTAAAACTTCTCTACTGGGACTATATTGCCCTCATTCCCACCTCTCCACCCCCCCACCCTAAACCAGTTCTACTTTTATAGGCACAGGATTTAACTGACAACAGAAACTTCCTGTTTAGGAGTAGGAAGTGAGTGATCACAGAGCCACCAAAGACTCACCATCCTAGAAGGGCAAGAGTAGCTATCCGTTTCCCCCCCCCAGCTGTTGGATGTCTAACTCTGAGCAAGTAAGGAGACTACTGAGAAATATAGGAACTTCTTGTCTCAGAACAGGAAGCTCAGGGGCTAAAAGGGCAAAGAAGCAGTAAGTAAGTAGGGAGGGAAAAAAAATAAACAAACAGAGGAAAGAGTACGTATTCCAAACAACAGTTAGGGGGGCCAGAAAAAAGACATGATGGGAGTGGTGCAGTGCAGTGGCTGTGGAGAAGCAGTCTTCTGGGAGATCTTCTGGAGGATGCAGTGTTGTCCCATCTGCAGGCACCTCTCTGGGCTGAGGGAGGAGGTTGCTCATCTCCAGGCTGAGTTGGCCAGGATTTGTGGGACCTCCTGTCCCACCCAGGGACCACCAGGGTCACTGCCATTGCCTCAGAGGTTGCCAAGAAAGAGGAGTGGTTGGACCACAGTGGGCTCTGGGAGGGTGAAGGTGGTGGAACAGAGGCACATCCCTCCAGTTGTACCTCTCCACAATTTCTATACCATTCTGGAAAAGTGTGGTTCCTCTATGGAGGCAGCCACAGTGGAGACCAAGGAGGATGCTGGGAACCTCCACAAAGGAGACCCACAGGAAGGTGGCATGGGACCCCACAGGGGAAGAAACAACTCCTGGTGGGGGACTCCATTGTTAGGAAAGTAGAACTGGGGGAGGAAAGGGAGAGGTAGGTAAGGTACCTGCCTGGTGCCATGGCTTGGAGTGACAGGGAGTGAATACTCAGGATTACAGGAGCAGTTGCACAGGTGAGGGAGTTGGATGTCATTGTCCACCTAGGGACAAATGACCTGGCTAAGAAAATGATCAGAGCAGTGCAAGAAGCATTTGTTGAGATGGGGAGAGGCCTTAGACAAATAGCACACACGGTAACCTTCTTGGAGGTTCTGCCTGTCTATGGCATGGGTGAGGCTAGGGTGCTCCACACCATGGGATTCAATCAGTGGTTGAAAAACTGGTGCAGAGCTCAGGGATTTGGCTTCATTGGGGACTAGGGGTCCACCTGGAGGGACACAGGCCTATACTGGCATGACAGTCTGCATCTGTCCAGGAGGGGAACCAGGATCCTAGGTGATTGGTTTAAATACTTCAATGGCAAGCATTTAAACTAGCCAAGAGGGGAGGCACTGGAAAGGAGCAGGGAAATCCTAGCCCCCCCAAAAAAAATCAGGGTACTAAGTGAGTTAGACACCAACATAGAGATGTCAAGAGGGAGAAGTGCAGGGGTAAATGGAGAAAGTTACAAACACAATAAGGACAGGAATGGGGCAAAAAGGGGTAAGACCATCAAGAAATGGAGGATAATGAGTATCAATGCTCATAGTCTGGGCAACTAGCTCCCTGAACTGGTGGCCTTGATGGAAGAGGGATGCCTGGATATCATAGCAGTCACAGAAACATGGTACACATAGAACCACGACTGAGATTTTAACATACCAGGGTACACAACCCACAGAAGGGACAGGCAGGGCAGAAGAGGGGAAGGAGTAGCTCTCTATGTAAGGGAAGGGATAAAAGCAACTGAACAAAAGAGTAAACAGGGAGGAGAGGAGGCACTGTGGGTCACCTTAGAGACTGGAAATGGCACCACAATCCGCACAGGGGTTGTATAAAGACCCCCATGTCAGGGGGAGGGAATGGACAAGGATATGATAGAAGGCATACTTAGGATGACAGAGAAAGGGGAGATACTGTTGTTGGGGGACTTTAATATGCCAGATGTTAACTGGAGCACCTTTGCTGCAGTCACATCCAAAAGCAGGGCCATTCTTGTTGCCCTTAAGGTGGCATGACTCAGACAGTTGGTTTTGGAACCTACTCATGAGGAAGCAAATCTTAGACATCATACTCTCAAACAGGGACAGTGAGAGGATCTCAGATCTAGAAGTGGGTAGCCATTTGGGAACAAGTGACCACCAAACAGTGTGGTTCATGATAAACTCAGTTATAGAGTCAAGCCATACAAAAGTGAGGGTTCTGGACTTCAGGAGGGCTGACTTTGGCAAGATGGGAAAGTGCCTTAAAAAAGCACTAGCAAACAGGCTAGAAGGAGGGGTGGAGCAACAATCGGGAAATATCAAAACTGCCATCACAGAGGCAACAAGCCTTTGTGTGAAGCAAATAAACAAATCAAAATTAAAGAAAAAGCCACTATGGTTCTCAAAAGAAATGGCGGGGAAGATTAGGGAGAAAAAGTTAGCATTAAGGAAGTATAAGGAAACACAGAAGGAGCAGGACAGAGAACTGTACCAGTTAAGGCAGAAGGAAGCAAAGAGGGTGGTCAGAATAGCAAAGGCACAAACTGAGGAAAAGATAGCCAACTCTTTTAAGAAGGGGGATGAAACCATTTATAGGTATATCAGGGAGTGTAGAAAGACAAAGGGAGGGATAGTGAGGCTGAATAGAATGGATGGTGGGTGGGCAGAGAGTAACAATGAAAAAGCAGGGATACTGAGTGAATACTTATTTTCAGTATTCACAAAAGAGGAAGTGGGGGAGGTGCCTAATCTAATTAACAGAAGCACTCTGGAGAGGAGGGTCACTCCCAATCCTTTCACAGAAGAAAGGGTTCTGAAAGAACTCCTAAAACTGAAGGTGGACAAGGCAAGGGGGCCAGATGGAATTCACCCCAGAATTCTAAAAGAATTAAGCAGAGAACTAGTGACACCACTGATTACCCTTTTTAATAAATCATGGGAGGATGGTGTGGTACCTGAGGACTGGAAGAAGGCTGATGTGATTCCCATTCACAAAAGTGGGAGCAAGACAGAGGCAGGAAACTACAGACCTGTCAGTTTGACCTCTGTGGTAGGAAAAGTGATGGAATCACTTGTGAAGGAAAGAATTGTTGAGTTCCTAGAGGCCAGTGGGGCACAGGACCCAAGACAGCCTTGGTTCACAGTGGGAAGGTCATGTCAGACGAATCTAATTGATTTCTTTGACTGGGTGACCAAAGTAGTAAACCAGGGAGGGACTGTGGACATGGCCTACCTAGACTTTAGCAAGGCATTTGACACAGTCCAACGCAGAAGATTAGTAGTCGAATTAACCAGCCTGGGACTGGGTCCCAGGGTGGTAGCCTGGGTAAAACATTGGCTGAACCACAGGACACAGAAGGTAATTGTAAATGGAGTCCACTCTGAATAAAGAGGGGTTACTAGTGGGGTACCACAGGGTTCAGTACTGGGTCCAGTCCTTTTTAATGTCTTTATAAGTGACATTACAGAGACTGGAAGGAAAGTATGCTCTTTGCAGATGAACAAAGATCTGCAACAGGGTTGATACACAAGGAGGCGTGGAAAGGATGAGAAGGGACTTGACAAGGTTGGAGGAATGGTCAGAAGTATGGCAGATTGGATTCAATGCAAAGAAGTGCAAAGTAAAGCACCTGGGAAACAAAACCCAGGGAAGAGTACACATGGGGAGGAGGTAGTAACAACAACAAAAATGGAAAGGGACCCGGGAGTAATCATATCAGATGACCTTAAGGTTGGCAAACAATGTGAGAAGGCGGTAGGGAGGGCTGGAGGGATACTGGGATGTATAGGGAGAGGCATCACCAGCAGAAAACAGGAAGTTGTTATCCCCCTGTACAGACAGTTGGTGAGACCCCATCTGGAGTACTGCGTCCAGTTCTGGAGACCCCATCTCTGCAAGGACATAGACAGGATGGAGGCAGTTCACCTGAGGGCAACTAAAATGATGCAAGGTCTGCAAGAGAAGCCATACAAGGAGAGACTAAAGAAGCTTAATATGTATACCCTTGAGGAAAGGAGGGAGAGGGGGGGCATGATAGAAATGTTTAAATACCTCAGTGGAATCAACAAAGTCCAAGAGGGTAGCATCTATCAGAAAAAGAAATGTACAAGAACAAGGGGACACAATTTGAAGATAGAGGTGGAACAGCTCAGGGGCAATGTGAGGAAGTATTTTTTCACAGAAAGTGTGGTGGATGCATCGAACAGCCTTCCTGAGGAGGTTGTGATATCTAAAGCTGTTGGAGAATTCAAGAATGCATGGGACAGACCTAAGGCAATTTTGTGGGGGATAGGAAGAAATAGGCTGTTGGTCAAATAGGATCTGCAGCTTATCCTCAAGGTAGGGAAATGGGCACACTAAGTGGGCCAAGCAGCCCTTATCTGCCATCAAAGTTTATGTTTCTATGTATAATCCCCTGGTTTTGTATTAACTAATGAATAAATATATTGTAATTGAGGCCTTAGTGAAAGATATTTTAAAAACTTCACATTTTGTATGTATGAGCTCCATATTTGTTAAACCATGTCTGTAACCCTTTTTTCGTATTTTCCCACTACTCCCCTTCTGTGTCATATAGACAGAAAACAGACTTTCTAGTCCTTATTAGCTCCCTAATACCTTATGAACCACTGCATCTTTTAACACTGCCATGTTTAACCTCCATCTACTTTTGATGATGGGGAGAGAAGAATTGAATTACACCACCAATCTTTATTTATTTAGCTTTTGTTTATCAGGGAAGCACACTACACAAAGAATGTCTATTTTCAGGTGCAACTTGGGAGATTACAATGTAGGTTTACAAACAGTATAACAACATAATAAAGAAGTGATACACAGGCAGTGAACAGTGTGAACAATAAACATGTGCATAATGGTAAAGACAATCGAACAGTAAAAGGTATACATTTCTTGGAAGAATACAAGAGCATTAAGGTAGGACATGGTGCAATAACCACTTTTTCACTGCTGTAGTGGGCATAGCCCTGCAGGCATTTTGCTTTCAGAAAAGGGCTGATGTCATTTTGCTACCAAACAATATGATAAGGGTTAAAAATAGAGTCCTCCACTGGAGCTGCATTAGTACACTGCCTGTGTTTGTATAGGAGCTGGGGAGCACTATTTTTCCTCTGGCTTGAGGAGTTAATTGAGCCCTCCCTCAGCAGAGACTCAGACATTCTACACTACAGTCAACAAACACAGAAAGTTAACTCATTATCTTCTGGCAGTCATTTTGTGTCAGGTTACCAATGGATAATAGAAATCATACAATGCTATTGGACGTAGAATGGGTTATACACTTCCTGGAGCTGTCTGCATAACAAATAAGCACTGTTGTGCCCTCAGCCCCTATGAACACCTCATTAAGCCATTTGACACCTCCATCCTAACAGTAATCATCCTGCTACTTTGTAAGACATTCAATAGTAGAATTCCAGTGAAGCCTGTTCCCAAATAATGAACACATTTAAAGTGTTAAATGCCAACTTCATTTTCTCAGGCAGGCAGTTCTGGGGAGACACTAGTACTTGGCGTTTAGTGATTATTTGTCTGTTATATTATTAGAATTTCAGCTCTGTCTGTCTGTTTCTCCATGGAGAAAGTAGCAAACTGTTGAACATGCTGTATACTGTGTAACACAGTGGACTGTCAAGGATATTGGTGCCTGCTGCTTTGTTTTCTTTTTGTAGAAGAAACACTTAATGTATATAATCTCTCAGATGTATGCATTTATTTTTCCAAATATTTTTTTTAACAATGTTAATAGTATATCCAAAGCACCAAAATAGCCAGTTTTGTTTTAGTTATTATTTTATAAAGCACTGTGTTCTTAATCTGCAATTTGTAACTATAGGTGTTTACAACTGAATTATAATCACATTTGCTTTACTTGCAAGTAGGCATGTGTCTGTCTCATGTTTTCTTTGACCTAGGTTATGAAGTTATATATAGAATCTGATCAGTTCATAACATGCTGTATTGTAATTAAATGAACTTATACATGGGGGCTTTGGTTTCTTTTACAAATTCATTTTTCCTGCCATTGATATACTAAAACAAAAATGTCTTAACAAAATGTTCAAAAATAAGGAGCTGAGCAGTAATTTAGTTGATGTGGTGCAAAGAGCTGCTCTCTGGAAAATTACCTGGTTGGGGGGGGGCTGCTACAAGCAGAATGGGACTTCAAGGAGATGAAGCTCATGGCAGTAGAAGAGACATGATGGCATTAAAAGTTTAATGGTGTGTATGTACAGGTACCAATATCTGAGCAAGACTTTGGTAGAGGACTAAGTGTGACTTGGAGGTGGGGATCATCAAGAATTGAATGAGTCTTGGTATTTTTAGCATAATGTTTTTCTGAAACTTCAGCCTTCACTGAGTTAGACTCTGCATCCATCTGTACAGTATGTCACTAAGCCACATGCAGTGGGGTATGGGTAAAAACCAGATCACCAGACCCAGATCAGAGCTGTAAAATCTAGACTTGAGCACAGCTTGTGCAAATATTGCTGATCCACTCACTCTAGATAATCTGGTCTAGCTTTTACTTATCTGGTCTGGTTCTGACGGTTCAGTTTTCAGCCATGCCAAGGAAGGGTTGAAAAACAGACATCCAGGAGCAGACCAGATACATAAAAGTCAGACTGAACAGTGCAGCCAGAGTGACCGGACCAGCAGTATTTGTACAAGTTTTATCCAGTCTGACCAGTCTGGATTTTTACAGAACTGCTGTGGTTCAGGTCTGTCAGTCCAGTTTTTAATCAATCAGTCAATCTTTTATACTGAAAGGTATGTGATCAAAAATGCCCATTTACACAAACTTCCAGTTAAGCATAAAAAGAGAACAGAACACCAGGTCAAACAATTACATAGTAAAATACAATATCAACATGTCTAACATAAACAGGTCTAATACAAAGATCTAGATGGATATTTAGAAGAAAGGGGGAAGCAAATATGAACATACAAAATTGCAAGCAGAAAAAGGCACTCAAGTCTATCAAGTCTGCCCAATTGTGCAGCTCTTAGTTTCATAGCACTACAACTGCACCACACCCATCCAGACCCCTCCCTTTCTCCCCTTTCCCAATCTTCCCCCTTTGTTTTCTTGTCTGTACTAACCCTGCCCCTGACTCTATCCCAACTCCACTTAAAGCTATCCACTGTCCTCAGTTTGATTAACTCCTCTGGCAGTACATTCCATCCCGCCACCACTCTGTCTGTAAAGTAGTGCCTCTTCATCTCCCTACTGAACCTTCCCCCTTCCAGCTTCAGACTGTTTCCCTAGTGACCATTCCCCCCCCTTTAAGTGGAACAATCCTCCTGCCCTGACTTTGTTTATGCCTTTCAAGTACTTAAAGGTCTCTCAGATATGTATGACTAGTGTAGGATTATATGAAAAACAACTTACTAACTAGATATATGAAACCCATATAACAACTGCTATGTGTAAACAACCGAATACTGTGTACCCATGATGACCTTTATATGTATATGTTCAACTGTCTATAATCTCATGTACTGTTATTCTCGAGTCGCCCCTGTAAAAGGGACCTTCAGGGCCCAGTGGGCATACCTGGTCATCAAAATTCAATAAATAAATAAATCATGTTCCCTCGTTCCCTTCTCTCTTCCAATGAATACACGTTGAGTTCCCTCAATCTTTCCTCATACAGCAACTCCCCTAGTCCCATGATCATTTTTGTAGCCCTGTGCTGCACCCCCTCCAGTAATCTTACATCCTTTTTGAGATATGGGCACCTGTACTGTACACCGTACTACAAGTGTGACCTCACTAGTGATCTATACAAGGGCAGGATGACCTCCTCCTTTCTAGAGGTGATCCCTCTGGCAATGCACCCCAGCATCCTATTTGCCCTTGCAACCACCCTTCTACACTGTGCTGATACCTTCATGTCCCCTGTGACCATTACCCCCAAATCCCTTTCCTTCTCTGAAGCT
This sequence comes from Neoceratodus forsteri, assembly GCA_016271365.2. Lineage (NCBI taxonomy): Eukaryota > Metazoa > Chordata > Ceratodontiformes > Ceratodontidae > Neoceratodus > Neoceratodus forsteri. The sequence continues at coordinate 571,135,347 of CM028134.1, read as the reverse complement.
ATTACCTGCACTCTCCCCAGCCAGTAGCTGGTCCTAGGATTTCTGTCTCTTCAGTGCATGACCTTGCACTTCTTAGCGTTAAACCCCAACTGCCCTAGACCAGTGCTTGAGTTTAGCTAGATCCTTCCTGAGTGCCTGCCTCCCTTCCTCATTGTCCACTTTTGCACAAATCTTAGTGTCATCCATGAACAGGCTAATCTTACTCTTGACCCCCTCTGCAATGTCTCCAATGAAGACATTGAACAAAACAGGGCCCTGCACTGAACCGTGCGGTAACCCACTCATTACTGACCTTGGCTTGGATGTCTCCCCCCTTACAACTAGCCTCTGTTATCTGCCCTGCAACCAGCTCTCAACCCACCCCACCATTTTCTCCCCCTTCCCCATGTCCCTCAGCTTGCTCATTATCGTCTTGTGTGGCACCAAGTTGAAAGCTTTCCTGAAGTCCAGATACAGGACATCCACAGTATGGCCTTTGTCAACTGCCCTAGTAATCCAGTCAAAGAAGTCAATCAGGTTAGTTTGGCATGATCTTCCCAAGACAAACCCATGCTGTCTCTCATCCTGTAGACCATTACTATCGAGAAGGGTTATTAACCTATTCTTCAGAATAGTCTCTATCAACTTCTCCACTATGGAAGTCAAGCTCACTGATCTGCAGTTGCTAGGTTGGACCTTGGGTCCAGTCTTGTAAAGGGACACCATGTGAGCCATCTTCCAGTACCTGGGTACAGTTCCCATCTACAAGGAGGTGTTGAACAGGTCCATTATAGGGTCTGCCAACTCCTCTGCCAGTTCCTTCAGGACCCTTGGGTGTACACCATCTGGTCCTGGTGTCTTGTTCACCTGCAAGGCTTTAAGGTCCTTCAGAACTCTATCCTCTTGGATGACTCCATCTGTTATCTCTGCCCCCTCCACCTTTGTCCCCTTCCCCTGTGGTATTGGGCCATCCCTTTCTTTTGTGAACACCTAGCAGAAGTACTCATTAAGTGCCTCTGCCTGTTCTTCCCTTGTTCCACCCATCCCCCTCTCTTTAGATTCTAACAATGCCATCTCTACAACTCCTCTTCTCCCTTATGTACTTAAAGAGCCCCTTTTAGCCCTCTCAGATCACCTGAGCCAGCTTCAATTCCTTTGCTGCCTTGTCTGCCCTGACTGCCCTGGTCACCTCCTTATATGTCTTTGTGAACACCTCTCTATCATCCTCACACCCAGATTTTTTGAACTAAATAACAGTGACAAATTTAGAGCATGAGGATTTAGCTGGAGGTACAATTCAGGAACATGAAAAGTTGGGTGATATTATAGAGACATAAAATGTGCACAGTTCCATCTAAATAAAGTAGAAACTCAAATAGCAATACAAGCACAGAGGCCAAAAAATAGTTGGTGACCCAAAACAGGCTAAGGTGAGGATCTAGGGAAATATGCCACATGACAACCAATAGTGGTGAGAGCCAAGCAGTGCATGAGGGGTTAGCAAAGGAAGGGGGAGAGAGATATGGAAGTAAAATTACAGGTCTTTACATAGACGTCTCTCCTACACTTGCGTTCATTTTCATCCTCAAACTATGCTAACTGTATTGTAATACATTATACAGTTCATTTTGTACTACAAATGCTTATTCAGATGTTACCAATAATTACTACTGCTGAACTGTATGTATTTAGGAGGGCTGCTAATTTGAGGGTTCTGGTCTGGAACATCATGGTTAAAAACATCAGGGACATAACATCTCAGGCATCACATCGCCATCTGCAATATCATGCAGCAAAAACATCAGCAGACACAACTGCATAGGAGGGCGGCAGGCAGTACAACATAAAACAGCCCTGGTGTTCAACAGGTCACCCACCCCACCCCCCGATGGCTCCAGTAATAGGGACTGTACCAACCCCCCAACAACCAACCCACTTCCACAATGCTTGGCACCGCTGTTATGTATTGTATTATGGCATAATAGCTGTGGTGTCTAGTGATCTTTTCAAGCTTACCTACCACCAGTTGCTGGTCATTCCCACAGGGTGGGGTGGGAAGGGTGGTGAGGAAAGCTACCGGCTGGGGGGGTCCACTAGACACCACAACTATTGTGCCATAATATACACTCCACAGCAATGGTGCTGGCGATGGCAGCAGTGGGTTGGTGGTTGGGGGGTTTGGTACAGGCCCTATTACTGGAGCCATTGGAGGGTGGCGTGGGTGACCCAATGGACACCAGGGCTGATTTACGTTGTACTACCTGCCGCTGCCTACGCGGTTGTATCCACCAATGTTTTTGCAGCACAATATTGTAGGTGGCGATGTGATGCCTTCGATGTTATGTCCCCAATGTTTTTAACCGCAATGTTCTAGACCAGAACCAATTTGAGGCGCCATTCACTTGAGGTCTTGAGAGTAAATGAGATGGTGACTGAGACTGTAATGCAATGCGTAGTGGATAATAGTAAAAGTGACATGGTCTGATTAGAAAAATTTACATAAGTGAGTGTTGCAGAGGCTTCCAAGTAAAGAGCAATAACTTGTACTGCCTTTCTATAATGTTTGAATCATTATTTTTAATGTCAGCATCTCAATTTCTCACAGGTCCTGCATGTATTGGCACCTTACTGTCACAAAGCTGCAAAGCATTATACAGCTGAGGTCCTGATTCCTATTTTTCCTGTATTTTGAACATACTTTATTACTGCAAGTTTATTGTTCTAAGCTATTATTCCCCTCACCCTGGATATTGCAGGCCACTCCTTTACCCATCAACTGTGCACCCCCCCCCCAAAAAAAGTTCATAGGCTTATTTCCTAGGTGTGTAGTGTGCTGTGCAAATGATATAAGATAGTGGCAACTGAGTGGTTTGCTTATGCTACACAGGGAGCAAAGTCTAAAACAAGAATAAAACTTCCTGATGTATATTTAGCCCCATAAACAGATGTTAACAGAACAGTCAGAACTAGTTGACTTTCTTTTTTCTTCTGCATCTAGCAAGCTAGACATTGTTTAATAGGTGAAACCCCCTGAAAAAAAAAGAGAAATAAATATTTTCTTCCTTTAGAATTGCTTTTACAATTTAGCACATTTGAAATATTACACACCTCAGCTGAATAAAGAAAAAATAAACATTGATACATACAGAGGCAGAAAATAAAATGCTGTAATACAGTCCAACAATGCATTTTACAGCACCACCAGTTATGCCAGATAAACAGTCACGCAATGACTCACTAGGTGAATAAATGTAAATTGCTTAAAAACAGACTGCCAAAGCAATGATCATTTCATATAACACAGTCTGTACTGAAAATTTTACTAAGGTAGCATCAGTGAATTGTAGCCCCACTTGGGACCTCCGTGAAATGTGTGATGACTATGACAGCACACTATAATTTTGGTGAACTTTATTATTGTTGCTTTAAAAAAAAAAACACAGCCACATGATAATAACAGCACTGTCAGTGCAACTCTGCAAATTTCTCTCTCCATCACCCTCTCCCTTGCTTTGTCTATCTCTCTGTCTCTGTCTCTCCACATCTCTTACAGTAAACACCATGAATGTCAGGAGCTTAAAAGAATAGTAGATTTAATTCATGTATATATTTTGATGTGACAGTATAGCTGTTTGTGAATTTCTGTGTGGAAATCAATTGTAAAGATACATAAATCTCAACAAATATGTACAGATGACAGAAATGTAACTGTGCCTTTCAATCTGATGATCAATGCATTTGGAGTGGCACAATTCTGCACTATAAATACTATTTTTATTTCCACGCCTGACATTTTTGGTTAGTATTGTGAGACGTGTAGAGAGAGAGAGAGAGTGGGGTGTGGATAAAGAAATTTACACAGGCATGCAGACAGTGCTGTCACTATCATGTGGCTTGTTCTTTTAAAGAAACTATAATAAAGTTACCTAAATTTCTAGTGCGCAGTCAGAGATGTCATATGTTGCACAGAGGCCCCGAGTGGAGCTGTGATTCCTACAGTACAGATATGGAATGCTCATTTCTTTATCAGACAGTCTGATTACAAGCAATTCACATTTCTTCAGCTAGTGAGTAATTGTGTGACAGTACTTAGTGAAAGTCTTATACCTTTATAAGAGTATATACTGTGGTACTTTTCTTAACAATATTGTAAGAAGATGCAGTATTAATATGCCTCTTTGATGGTGAACTGTGTTCTGTTGTTAAATTAACAACATAGCTGGTGCAGTTTAAGCTACATAATGTTGGCGATTGTAAGCATAATAATGGAACAATGTTGTAAGAGGTTATCTGAAATGAGAAGTGTAGAAATTTGAAGCCAGGGGCAAAATAGTGATAGTAACAGTAATACCTGTACTGGTGTTTTTCCAGGAAATAATAATAACATTTTCATTAAGAGGATACAGGTTCCCCTTGTCCTCATTGACCTCCCATTGATTGGAGCAACAGAACTAGGTTACTGATATGTGAGAAATATTTTGTTGCCTTAGGTGTAAGGAATTATATTTCTTTTCGAGTACACAACAGATTCATGTGGCTGATGCATGAAAGGGAGCATGGTTCTGACTCAGTCATCTGATAGGCACTGCAGCCTGAGGGCCTGTGTTAGGAATAAGTTTGATTGTTTTTATAATACTGTAGTAGTATGAATTGATGTTTGGTACTATATTATAATAACTGGTGGGCACTTTTTCCCTAAGAAAACCCAGGTTGATATTTGCTGTAATAACTGGCTGGTTACTATGGGAAACATGCGCCGAGTTTTCCTTACTGTGTGCATGCGCCAACTGCTCTCTCCCTTTACTCACGCTGGACACCTGCCATAACCACCACTCAGTGGTAAGTGAAACCAAAGATCTCTTTTTTTAATTTTATATAACTGCTGGGCGAAAAGTGCCCACCAGCAATTATATAAAATAAAAGATGGGGCAGTGTGTAAAATTTGATTTTACACACACCCTCAGTGTGGGATGCTTCTTATAAACCCCTCAGGTGTTTATGTAGCATCCCTCACCTCGAGTGTTTGTAAAATCTCACTACACTCACCACCCCATACTTTATTCTCTACATAGCAAGTAATAAAAAAATAAAAAAAAACTGGCAATGAGTAAACCGCAACATAATTTGATAAAACAGTAATCTGATAATAGCATATTAGCTCCACTTGACCCATGAGACCTCCCATTTATATGGTTGGTGAATATGCACCTAGATTTAATAGATAGATATGGGTTAAAAGTATGACCAGCAAAATGAAGAACTTAGTTTTAGTAAATAGTTGTTCTGTTAGGATTGTGTGTAAAGTGCCCTGTTTTTCTTTGTGTACCAAACAACTGGCATTCAGTTGATATTGCAACAGAAGGGAACTGCTACACACTGTAGTAATAGCTTAACAGTTACACATCAGGTCACTGTGATTCCCATGACCTCCAAGCTCTAGTGCTATATGTAATTAATTTAGGGCTTACATTTCAAGGATTTTAATGCACACCCCAGGAGTGTGCTAAGGCATGAGGCTAAAGGCCAAGTGTCCTCACGCCCCTGAGGAGTGCATTAAAATCCCTGAAATACACATCCTGGAGTGGCTTATCACACTTATAAAATGGATCTCCATCATGAAAGAATTTGTTTGAGTCACTCTAATTGGGATTAAAACTCCTTTACTGTTTTCAAACAAGTGTACAATATATTAACTCTAAAACTGTTACAAAATTGAAAAAGTAGTCCCTATTAATGCATAAATAGCATATTTCAGCAATAGGTTAGTACTTTGCAATAGTGTTAGTTGAAAATACATATTTTCTCCATAATATGTAAATTCTCATATTAATGCACTGCAACACCTGTAAATTTGTAAAAATAAGCAGTGCTTAAAACTTTATTTTCATTATACTATTGCAATAGTTTCTTTGAAGGCAACACTCTCTTATTTATAGAATTGAGGTGAAATATTGGTAAGAAAAAAACATGTTACCTTGCATTTCAAATCAGTACAAGTACTGTCTCTTAATGTAAATGTGTTCAAAACTTTAAACCTGCCAGTTGCCTTTTTTGGTGATGGTGGTGGTGGTGGTGGAGGTGGGGGGGGGTGATACATTTCACCTGAAAATACCCATATATGATTCAAATGTACATGCTTTTATAAACTTCCAGAATGTGTTTGGGTAGTTTGGGTCTGCCTCTGCATATATAATCAATCAATCCATCAATACTTTACTTTTATAGCACCTTTCAAAAACCAAGGCGCTATGCACTTTAAATACACAAATATAATAAAAACTGAATAAAACAATAATACAGAATAACTAAAAATAATCTGGTAAGGCTAACGTAAATACAGTAAATATGTTTTTAACATAGATCTAAAACTGCTGAGAGTCTGGCATTTTCTTAACTGACGAGGTAAAGAATTCCACAGGGTTGGTGCTGATAATGAAAAAGCACAAGAACCAGAAGTTTTTAAGCGAACCCTGGAAATCTCTAGCAATCCCTCATTAGTGGATCAGAGAGAACGAGTGGGGGAGTAAGGAATCAGGAGATCTTTCAGGTAATCTGGTCCCTGTTCATGTAGGGTTTTTAGGGTAAGCAAGCCTATCTTATAGGTGATCCACCATTGAACCGGCAGCCAGTGTAGTCCACACAGCACAGGCATAATGTGGCTGGTCCTTGAAGTACCAGTCAACAACCTGGCCATAGCATTCTACACTAGCTGCAAGTGGCGGATGTCAACCCCAGACAGCCCTTGGTAGAGGGCACTGCAGTAGTCAAGACAGGTGGTAATGAAGATATGGACCAGTGTTGGAAGGTCATCCGATGGAACCAGGTATTTCACCCAGGTGATATTCCTCAGATGGTAGAATGAGGATTTAACCATGGCTGACACCTGAGATTTCAGTGTCAAGTCTTCATCAAAAATAACACCCAGGTCACGCACCCGATATGAGGTGATGAGCTGAACACCATCAAGCCATAGGCCCGAGGCATGCCCAGCCCCCAAACCCGCTCCCGTGTGACCCAGGTCCACTACCAACACCTCAATCTTATCCGGATTCAGTCTCAGCCAGCTAGTGCTCATCCAGTATTTGATCTCGGAGAGGCAGTTGTTTAGCATGGAAATCGCATCAACCTGTCCTGGTATAAAGGACATATACAGCTAAGTATCATCTGCACAGCAGTGAAAACTCAAGCCATATCACTTAATGATATAACCCAATGGCAGCATATACACTGTGAACAACATGGGTGCCAATATGGAGCCCTGCAGCACCCTGCAGGACAGGGGGAGGGCATCAGAGGAATAAATTCCAGGGACCACCCTCTAAGACCTGCCCACAAGGAATGATCAAAACCATTTGAGGACTGTACCCAACAGTCCACAAAGGATCTGCTGTGACCCCAAAAGCACACCATGATCCACAGTGTCAAAAGCTGCTGAGAGATCGAGAAGGACCAAGATGGTATGAACCTTTCCATCTCTCACCATTAGGAGATCATTTAATACCCAGATAAGGGTGGTCTCCATGCTGTGTCTCTTCTTAAATCCAGACTGGAGAGCTTTATAGACATATAACTGTTCTTTGCCACCATTTCTCTTTGATAATGAAGTATTATTACCTACCTTCTTCTTCCTGTTGTTTTTTCTGTTTTTCCCCACATTCAAAATATGGAATTTTATTATGAAATGTTTAGCATGGAACACAGGGAATTCAAAATGCTCTGTTCCACTGGTGGAATGTTCCTCTCCTAACATACTGTACACACACAGACACTTAACAAAGGCCTCCTCTACAGCCACAGGCTCAGTTATCTCAAGTTATCTCACTGTCAGGGCACGCAGAAGAGCATTCCCTGGTGAGCATGGTAAAGACAAGTTTTTTTTTTCACTGTCAGCAAAGAAACAGCTGTAATGAAAACTATTAACAATTCTTAATGTTTTTAATTTTTTTTATGTATGTAAGGAGAGTGTGATGATAAAAAAACAACAACATTTAATTAAATTTGTTTTATTTTTTTATTTAAGTTAGTTTTATTTTTAAGGCCCAGTTAAAGGTTTTTACAGTGTAAAGATAGTAGCCATGTTTGTGATGGAAAGATCAGCTGTGGTTGTAGGGGGGGCTGATGGGAGATAGTTCTGGTTGTTGGAGGACTGATTTGCTCATTGTGTGATATGGTTTAGGACCAGGATGACTGTTCCTTCATAGAGATTTAATGTACAGTCAGCTGACGTCTCTTGGACAATGAGGTTTCTAGATTTTTTCTTGCCATTTTATAATAGTTTCTATAGTAATACTGTTATCGATGTGGTCTTACTGTTTTTCTTTTTCTGCAGGTCAGTGTTAAGTCCAATTGGGATGTTTTGCCACTAGCTTCAACTTAATTTTCCATTCCTGTTCAGTGTGGTATTATGTTGGAAAGTGTCACTCTCTGTAAGGCAGGGCACTTGATCACTTAACTTGTTTTGGCTCATATATGACTGCCGGTCTACTCCGCAGTGAGCTGTATTGTATTTGTTTTTTCACTATTGTACATGTTATGTTATTTTTGCCTATGCGCCCACCAGAGATGCAGAGCAATATTTGACCACCTTTCATTTTATAACTACTTCACTTCTATTCCACTTTGGCCCAGATATTCAAACTGCGCCCAAAATGTGCGCAACAGCAGGAGCAAGCACAAACCAATTGCGCATATGCGCAACAGGCACGATATTCAAACATGGAGCAGAACAAATTACGCAAGCAGCCAACATCTGAATATCGTACATACTGCATCATAGCACAACCAGGAAGGAGAAGCTGAGCAGAAAGCAGAAAGGTTGCACTATAGCGCAACCAGGGCAGCCCAGCTGAGCAGTCCAGAGGTGCCATAGCGCAAGCAGAGCCCCCCCCAGAGCAATGGAACTGCACATCCAGGGAGGCAGGCTGGGGCCCACCACCAGCCATGCCACACATGGGCACAGGAACACACTGCAGAACCAACAAGACACCTGCACACCCCAAGCACAGCATCACTGGGGGTTGGACGGATGATCTACTGGCCCATGGGGACAAGCCAACAAAGCACAGCAGAGCCATAACGCCCCAGCACAACCACTGGCAGGCTGAGAGTGCCACACACAGGGGGTTGACAACCACAGTGCACATCAGCCCCCCATACGCACAGCACACCCTGCACCATGACCCCAACACACCACCCATGTGCAGTGACTGGCACTGCAGGAAACCATGCATCCTCTGCACACGCCAACCCTGCAGGCAGAGAAGCATACAAGCCAGACACACCCTATGCACCCAGCAGTGGGTGGCAGCAGACTGCAAGACCAACAGAAAGTCACTGCCATGCTGGAGATACCTCCCCATGCACACACACGCGCACACACACACACACACATACCCAGGACCATACCACCCCAGATGGCATGTACACCACTGCAACTGAGCAACCATAGCCAGCTGCAAATCAGAGACCAACACAGTATTCATATCAAAATATAAATGTATTATCAAAATGTAAATCACAAAACAATCAACCATAACTATTTACAAGGGGGGGTATGGGTACAAGGTAGGGGTGAGCAAGGGTAGGGATGAACAACTTGGAGAGGGAAGGCAGGGTGGTAGGGATGAAGTGGGAAGGGTAATGTGGCCTAAGGCCCAGCAGGCTGGTCCTCCTCCACCTGGTGCCGCTGTTCCTGGCGATGCCTCCTCCATGAGCCATGTCTACGGATGTCACTGAGGATGGCCTGGTTGTTAGGGACAGCTCAGTCAGCGCACGTATCTCCCGTTGTATCCTCCCCAGAACAGTGAGGCCTAGGAAAATGGGAACACATCAATGGCTGTGACTGACCACAACCCTGAACACCACCCAACCTGCAAGCCATATAGCCCAATGTCCCACACCTGTGATGGCATGCACCCACCCACAGTGAACATGCACATGGCCATCACAAACAGGCGGCACCAGCTATGTGCACCACTGCACACACACACACTGCCCATGTCCATCACAGCACAAACAAGGCTGTCAAGTGACCTGGCAACGTGGTGCGATGCCAGTTACACAGCTATGTGCCCAGTGCATGTATGGACCACCAGTGACGCATACACAGACGTGCTGTGACACTGGACAGTGATGCATGTCACCTGTGTCATGCATACATACATAGATACATAGACAGTGTCGGCAGATAAGGGCCTATGGCCCACCCAGTCTGCCCATTTGAGCTTGTAAGTTCAGTTTGTTTTCCTAGAAGTCTGTTGCACCTACCCTGACCTCCAGAATTCCTTTATGTCTATCCCATGCATTCTTAAATCCCATGATTGTTTCAGCCCCCACCACTTCCTCTGGCAGGGTGTTCCACTTGTCCACCACCCGTTCTGTGAAGAAATTTTTCTCATGTTTCCTCTGAATCGTCCTCCTCCAACTTCATCCCATGCCCTCTAGTCCTGGAACATCTTTTTGCTTAAAATAGTGTTTTCCTGCACCCTGTTCCTCCCTGTAAGATACTTGTATGTCTCCTATCATATCCCCTCTCCTCTCTCTTCCAGGGAGTACATGTTCAGTTTCTTCAACCTGTCTTCATAGGACTTGTGATGCAATCCATGCACCATCTTTGTTGCCCTCCTCTGAACCTTTCTACCCAGTCTATGTCCTACGTAGGTATGGTCTCCAGAACTGTACACTGTACTCCAGGTGGGGCCTCACTAGTGTCTTGTATAGTGGAATTATGACCTCCCTTTTCCTGCATGGTTGTGTTGTGCATGGCTGGTGGTCTTGCCCCCCCCCAGCATGCAATAGCATCCATGAAGTAATGATACTCACACTCAAGCAGCTGGGTCTGCTGCTGCTGCTGCTGCTGCTGCTGCTGCTGCTGCTGGGGTGCAACACCCACAGCACCACCGACCGGCACCGGGGCCCTGGCACGCCCTCCTCACCCCGTGCCTGCATCCTCACATCCCGGCCTGTGGGAGACATATGTTGAGAAAACATCAGTGTGACTCCAAAGCAGACTGCCCCCTGCCCCAGTGAGAGTGCCTGCCCACACAGCCAGACCCAAGCATCTCACACCTGCACACACTGACACAGCCAACCATGGCAGAGCCATCACCTATGCACAGCCACCAAAACACACTCACACCCCTACAGAGAATACAGGTGCATAGATGGTACACCCACCTGGCCTAGGCACCACATCCCTCCTGGCACGTGACCGTAGCCGCTTCAGAAGATGAGGATCCCTCCTGCGGAGGTCACTGTACCGGTGCCGGCACTGCTCAGCTGACCGGCACTGCCCAGTGACCCCCACCAGGTCACTGGCCACTTGCTGCCAGACCTGGTCCCAGCAATGGTGAGGGTCACCACCATACAGTGCCCATAGTGGGTTCACCAGGCCACCAAGTTGGCCACTTCTACAGGGCTCCACTGCACTGCTCTCCTGCGTGCCATGGTACCAACTTTACAGCAGGCAAAATGCGCCCGCTGCACCGTAACCCCATGTGGAGATGTTGCGCAATAGACCACCATAGGTTCCAATCGCTGTTCGAACACGCCTTCCATCACATAGCGCTGTCACCAGACAGCGCAATGAGGCCATACACATGGCAGCCAGACTAGCGCCAGGAAACGAGTCGGACGAGTCATGGAAAAGCGTGACGCAAGGCCATGCACACAGTGCCATCTGATGTATACGCATCCTGCGTGACTGACCACCCGTGCGACCAGTGCCACAGTGGACTATTGTGCAGTAGTGCCACAGGCCATATAGTGCCCAGTGCTGTAGCGCCACTGGCACAATGGTGGCCATGGCCTGAATTGCCGATCGCTGCACAGCACGCCAGCAGCGCGGGCAGATGCCTGCATAAGCTATCTGGGCATGCGCATCGGTGTACCACACACAGTCACAGATCTGCGCCATTGGCTCAGCCGACTAACTGGTGGCTGGCGCAGCGCAACTTCGCGATATTCAGCAGACACATGCAAATCATCTGATCAGCCATTCAAAGGCGCAGTGGCGCTGATTTGCATCTCAATATAGTTGCTCCACCCTAATTTGCATGCATTCGCGCTATAAATGTGCGACATTGGGCTACGCTGGCCAGATTCGGGTACTGCAGGTGAGAGGTGAGTTGCATGCTGTGTGATGTTCTGGACAATGGTCATGGGAAAATGCTGTAGACTGCACAGTGACAGGTGTCCACTTCCCCCCATACAGATCGCCATGACCAAGCAGAGATAAGGTGAGGTGAGGATGGTGGGCGAGGAGGAGGCCCAACTTACCCCAGCAGAGACAGAGGCCCTCTTCCAGGCCTACCTGGAGGAGGAGCCACTACTGAGTGACGGAGGGGCACCCCTCAGTCCCGTGCGGCTGCATGGGAGGGGGTAGCTCGGGCCATGAACCTGCATGGAAGCCACCAGCGCTCTGTGCAGGAATGCAAGAAGAAGATGGGGACAGACCGCAGGAGGTCGAAGGAGAAGGTGGCAGCCTTCAGGGCAGCACATGCTGGCACTGGCAGGGACCAGCCAGCGGTGTTGGAGCTGACCCCGGCTGAGGAGAGACTGGCTGCGTTAATGCAGTGGAGTGCTATTGAGGGCGTACCGGGAGGTGGATTCCAGACAGGTGGAAGCCCATCACTGCACGTATGACATGGTGGTGGTGTTGGGGGTGGGTGAAGGTTGTTCATGCACTCACATGTACTCTCTTCTGTTACAGATCCTGTTCGCCTTCAGGAGACGGTGGTGGTGGGGTCCAGGCAGTGATGATGACCTGCTGGACATGGAGGAGGGTCCATCCACCTTCATCACCAGCCAGCATGCACTGCAGCAGCATGCATGCTGGGCCGCCAACTCTGGTGTCGGTGATTCGGTGTTAGTGACAGCCTGTGTCTCAGCAGTCTGGCATGCAAGCATGCCAGCATGCTGTGACTGTGGCTGTGGCAATGCCCCTGCACCATTGATGATGCAAGGACTGCAATGGGCAGTGATAGGTGTGTGTCCCATGACGGACACACAGCAGGCCAGCACGTGCCCCTGGGCCTTTCTGGTTCCAACTTGTGTACCAGCATGTTGGCACAGTCCCAGGCTGTGCCTGTCAGCACCGTGGGCAGCACCAGTGGCTGTGCAGGTGTCTGGCACTGTTGCGCTACAGCGGTGGAACAAGTGGACCCTGGGGCACAGCGTTGGAGGGGCAGCAGCAGCAGTCACCCACCAGATGTGGGGGTACAGGTCAAGCAGTGGCACATGTCCCGCCGCCTTTGATCCACCCATTCCTGGTCCTGGCAGACGCCCACCCTCAAGGGGTGTTGTGCATCAGGACCTCCACACCCTGGGGACAGATGCCGTTAGCACAGTACCCATTGGACGAGCACCCCGCCTGCTGCAGGAATAAGTACAGCTGCGAGAGGCAGGTTGCAATGTCCGTGAGGCACTGTCTGAGGCTGTGGAGCAGCACAGCAGGGAGTGTGCTCTGGACCCGCAGAGCTGGTTCAGACGCGGACAGATGTGACTGCCGCCATTGACAGGCTGACCCAGGCAGTGGTCTCTGTCATGGACGATTAGGCACACAATCTGTAGCCCTGTACCGCACACCCCACACAGTTCACTTCCACTTCCCGCTCTCGGCATCGTGGTGACACCAGGCCTGTTGACGCCCGGGTTCTGCTGTGGCTATCCCGAGCACCCCTGGTGCAGGTTTGTTTGGCATGCTGCAGACCCCTGTGCGGGCAAGGTCGCTTTGCAGTGGGACCCTGGTGGTCCAACAGTGCCACCTTACGTGGCCCCTGCTCAGCCTGCCAGGGCTGTTGGGTCATGGCGGGCCGCCCACGATCCGCTGTGGCCATGGGACAGTGCTACATGACTGACCCGTCCCCAGTGCGGGCCTGGTTGGTGCCGCCCTGTGTGCAGCGTGTGTGTATGGTGGCAGTGCACCGCTGGGTGCTCTGCTCAACACGCTGATAAACGGACTACCTGCACACCCTCCCCAACTGCTGTCCACAGGTGCGCAGCGATGATGCCTGCATTGTACTGTACACCAAGGTGCATGGGTGCCCAGCATCTGACACACGATTTTGGACAGTACAGGTGGTGGGGGTGGTCGGTGGTTCTGTGAGTTAGCAATGTCGGTTCTGCTGTGCTGCATCTGCCCATGTACGCCTGTGCCTGGTGTGTGTGTGTCCATATGAGTGTTCACCTCCCTGATGGTATGTTTGCATGCCTGGACTCTTCCACTCCCCTGGCCGGCCATGCACCCCTGGTGTGTTACCCTGTGTGCCTGTGGTTTCGGCGATGGACAGTGTTGGTTGCACATGTCCCCTGACTTACCTGTGTTCTGCATAGTGCTCCTCTGTGATGGTGTCCCGTGCAGCTGGGCCTGCCGGATCAGTCGGGGTCCCGCTGTCCTGGGAGGCTGCTCATCACCATCAACACCGGCGCCACTGGCGTCTCCCACGCTATCCTCTTCAACCTGTAGGGCTATCCCAGTCTTTGGCCATGTTGCAGGATGCAACAGGCCAGGAATATCCCACAGGCCTTTTGGGGGTGTACAGGGCACCCGCGAGGTGTCTAGGCATCGGAAGGCAGCCTTGAGCATCCCAAACACCCGCCTATGATGCTTGTGGTGGAAGCATGTGCCTCATTATAGCGCTACAATGGGGTCATGGGGCGCCGTACGGTGTGAGCAGCCAGGACAGAGTGGGTATCCGCTGTCACCTGTGTAGAGATAGTGGAGATCAGTCTCATGTTCAGGTCTATATTGCCCATATCCCTGTTTGCGCCACTACATGGCACCTGTGGCATTCCCACCCTTGCCCCGAGTTTGCATTCCCTACATGCGCATCACCACTAGATGGCCTGTGGGATGTCCCCACTCGAATCGATGGCACAGTGTGACTGATACTATATGAAGGCATCATGTGCTCCACCAGGTGTGTGGCACAGAGATTGATTATGCACCCAGTGGCATCACACACCACCTGGCAGCTGACACTGGAGAAGCCCTTCTGTTCCTGCATGCAGCCCCATCGGGCCAGGTGGTGTGCAATGGCCACATGGGTAGTCTATGGCCCCTAGCATGCCAGGCATACGTGCTCCCCTGTGGAACTCCTGCATGTTTGCTGTACGCTCTGCCGCGGTGCTGGGGAAATGGATGTACTCCACAGCATGTGGCAGCAGTGCGCTGAGGAATTGGGTGAGGATGCATGACGTGGCCGACTGTGTGATGCCTGTGGTGGCCCCTGTCAGCCTCTGGAAGGTGCCCATGGTGAGCAGGCACATGCAGGCTGTCACCTTGGTCTCCACCGACAGAGCATGACTCCGTCGTGAGGGTGCCTGCATCACATCACTACACAACTCACAGAGCCGTCTCAGTATTGCCCTGTTCAGGCGTGTACCGCCCACGATCTCTACATCTGTGTTACAGCTCAAAGCTGATGCAGGCACGGTATCGCCTGTTGGGGTATACCACCGACGGGCCTTCCACGGCCACGCCCCCTGCAGCATGCATTCTCACTCCCTCATTACAGCTCCATGTGGAAGCTGACACTGTCCATCTCCCTGGCTTGACCCCCCCTGGCTGCTGTTGCTGTGTTACCCCCGCTGTCCTCACTGCTACTTCTACTGCACCGGGCACCCCCCGCTGGCCTCTACAGCCTATGGCCCATGCTTGACTTGCCTGCCCTAGCCTGTCACTGTCTGTCTGTCTGTCTGTCTCTCTCTCTTTCTCCCCCAATTGGCATCCTTGTAGCGTTCTCACGCCGCTTTCTTGAGCCTTTTTATTTTGGCTCATTTCCGCTAGTGCTCAATTTCCCGCTGTTCCGCTGTTGCGCATTGGCGCAAGTGTTTGAATATCGTGACGCGCCTCTTTATGCATGGATCCACTTCTCCAGTTGCGATGCCTTCATTTGCATTGCGCTGTTGCTCAGCATGTTTTTTGTGGCGCAACTGCTCTCCTTCTGAATATCGCGAATGGTGATTTTGGACTTGCGACATGCGAAACCCTATTGCGCATGGCGCAACCCTTTTGAATATCCGGGCCTTTCTGTTTTATTTTTATTAACTTCATTCCTCTCATTTAAAGCTGAGTATCTCTTAACTTTATTTCACCCCATTTATTAATCTGTTTCTAGCAAAAAAATGTGTTGATACGGTTTAGTACCAGCTTCATTTCTTCTCCTTTTTCTTTCCCAAACTTTTATTTTCTTTTTACCCTTCAACACACACTACTTTTCAAGTTTTTATTTTTTATTTTGGTGTAATCTGTTTAATAAATCAAATGCTTTCCATCCACCCCTCCCAAGTTTTTCAAATAGCACAGTTGCTTATTGTTTTCCTTTAGATTTCTGTGTGCCCACATCATATCCAGTTGTTGGGGTGACTGCCTGGTAAACTTCCTACAAGTGAAACTTAGCATCCCTCCTCTGTACAGGCAGTCTCTCACCTTTTATCCCCAAACTGCATACACCCTGATGCAGGATGACTGGAATGGCTTGCTTATTCATATGGAGCTTGGTGCAATGCATGCAAGCCACCGGCCTGATGTTTTTGTGTAATAGTAGGTTCATGGTAGGGTCAGAATGGATGATTACATGACTGTTGGGCCACAGGTTCTTATGAGGAGTGGTTTTCCTTTTAAACATTTATTTTTTGCCAGGAAAAACATTCTGAACTGGTAATGGCTCATTTCCAGAAGCTTCATGGGAGAGGGAGGGCAGTACAAAATAGTAAATATCACAAAGTACATACAAAAAATAAACAAAATAAAGGACAGTAACACCTCTCTTAGTTGTTTTGTAAATTTATCTGACCTGTTAATTAACTATTGGTTATAATGTGTGTTTTCTCTGGATATACAGTGTACTGCGGTATTTCTGATTTATACGTTTATCTTCTAGTGAAGACATCAGAGTTGTCTGCCATTTCATAGGATTCCAGTTCATTGATTAAACAAAAATCTTTTTTTTTTTTTCTTGTATCCGACACTTCACTTCCATGCAGCATTATATCGTTATAACATATCTAGCTGAGTGGTATGTTTTGTTATCGTTGATCAGGTCCCTTGTTTTGGTTGTGCCTTTTCCATTCCTGATCCTTTATTTTTTTCTTTTTGTAGTTTCTATCGCAGTCATATACTCCTTTCACAGCCTTTACATCTGAATTAGCCCCCAATGCATTGTGTTATTTTGCTACATACTTGCTTCTCCTCCTTTCTAATTTTTCTATATTGATACATATACAGTTACTGATGTGGTCTTACTGATTTTTCTTTTTCTGCAGCTCAGGTTTTAACTCCAATTGGAATTTTTTGCCACTAACTGCAACTTAATTTTCCATTCTTGTTTCATGTGGTATTATGTTGGGAGTTGCTACTCTCTGTTAGGCAGGATACTTGATCACTTAACTTGTTTTGTCTCATATATGGCTACAAATCTGCTCTGCAGTGAGCTGTAGTTTATTTATTTTTCTTTATTACCATATATGTTGTGTTATTTTTACCCGTTCACCCACCTGAGATGCAGAGCAATTGAACACATCACCTATTGCCACTGGAATAGCTTTGTATTTGTCCCCCTTCCCTTCATTTTATAGTTACTTCTCGTCCATTCCACTTTTTTTTTTATTAACTTCATTCCTCTTACTTAAATTATGTGTTATCTGGAATAACTCCCATTGTTATTATTTTTTTACAAAAATTGTCAACTGTGCAGATACATTTGTAAAAAATGAATCATAATAGTAAGACTTTTTGAAATGTTATTTGACTTACCATGCTCATGCTTGTCTACCCACTTACTCAGTCTCCAACCTGTTTCTGTCCTAGCACTAACTAATTCCTATTGCTTCATATCTAGGGGTTGTTGGTCTTCATATTGTGAGTGTCTGGGGTGGAGCAGCAATAAAAGATAAACTGCGCAATACCCCGAATAACACATCTGCCCTGGTTGACTTTTACCTAACACCCATTTCTTGGGCCCTGTACAGTAAGATCTTCCTTCAGGAGAACAACTTGTAATGAAATGTGTAAGATTTACATTGACATTTGAGTATTTGCACTTTTATATAATACTAATTATGTGTGTGTGTGTGTGTGTACTGTATAACAATCTCTAAAAAAATCAAACACATCAAATGTCATTGTAAACATGTCTCAACATTGTGTTTATCTTCTACCTTGTTACAACATAAAGTTGTCTCTGCAGTGTTTGCAGTTAAGGTACAGTATCTTCATGTATATGATGGCTCGGTTCTATTGAGTTGATTGCTATAACAGTGCATAGAATAAAATGTAAAACATATAGGTAACTGTAATACAGATGGTAGCATTATTTTTAGCTGCCCTTTCTCAATGTACTGTACTTTGATTCAGTTAGTGTATGCAAAGGCAATTCACGTGAATGTTTAAGCCCATGAAACGCCCTTTTCTAGTTAATGCATATGTAGCCATAGAGCTCTGCCAGTGCTTGTCAAGAATGCTAAGTGCTTAGGTACAAGGGAGTAATAAGGGTCAATAGCCACCTTTTTAGCTCAGAGGTGTAGGGGTCTGGTGAACATGCTAAGGGGCAGAGCACACTAAGATGGGATAGAAGATACCAGACGGTTGAGGGACAGTTACAGGCTGAGGCAGACTTCAAGTGTGTCCATAGGGATCTCTTAAACAAGGGATGGGTGGGAGTACATCTGGTGAGTGCAAGTAGGGAGTTCCAGAAGTGAGGGGCACAGACAGCAAAGGCATGATCACCTGATAGGGTATGGGTTTTAGGGACAAGGAGGGACTGTGAGTCAGTTGACCTGGGTTGGTATGATAGCTGCTCTGGCTGAAGGAGTTTAGACAGGGCTGGAGTGGTGGCATTATGGACAATTTGTTCTGTGAAGCAGCCTAAGACAAATTAACGACTTTTACTCAGGGACAACCAGTGAATTTTTTCGTATAACTCACAGTGATAAATAAGTCGAGGGGCAGTGAGGGAACAGTGGCAAATATTACAATAGGCCACACCCCATTTTGCAATGCTAGCTTTCGCAACAAGGGGAAAGTTTGTCAGCCCATTGCTCATTGAGGGAAGAAGTATTCCTACGGCAAGGGCACGTCATACAGCTACTGTAAGGGACCCACAAGCCCCAAATGCAAGGCCAAGTTTGAGGTTTGTTGCCCTGCACACATTTTGAATATGTAGTGAAAGTTCTAACTGGGGGTCAAGTATGACTCCCAGGTATTTGAAGGAGCATGACATCCCAACTGGGACCCTGTCAAGACTCAAATCTTTAATGGGACGGGACACTGCTTAAGTTTGGCCAAGGAGCTGAAGAGCATGACTTGAGTGTTCTTTAGGTTTAGCACAAGCTTATTTGTCAAGAGCCAGTATTGCAGCTTATTGAAATCAGCTTGTAGATGGTGATTTATAGCATTGATATCATCCGAGCAGGACAGGAGAATTGTGGCATCAGTATATAGTTTCTTGTTGCTGTGGTGACCCTTAAATGGTCTGAGAATTCAGTTGGAAGCATCCCTATATCCTGTGCCTGCATATTTGGGGATATAAACAAAAAATAAATTATTGTTTCCAGTATCCCCCTGGTACATGTAGTTTCTGGCACTTTATTCAGCACTGCATAGGCATCTTGTAATCTTGCTGTGGCTAAGCAATTCTGTAAAGCATGCATATCATAGCAAACTTTTTTTCTTAAGAAGACCTTCTCTCTCTACGTCTAAAGAACAATTAAAATCACCACCTAAAAAAATCATGTTTGGTAGTAGCTGAAAAGGGTTAAATATTCCTGAACAGTTCCACTACTTCTGCTTTAAAGGGACACTGTAAACTCCCTTAGGTCTTAAAGTGTCCCTATTTAAAAAAACAAAAAACATTTTATGTAGCCTTGACAGGGGCGGTTAGAGATGGAAATGGAGTGGGGGGCAGGAGGATGGGGCCAGATAGCAGGAAGAACAGGGGGAACTTGGAATACAGGAAAATGGGGGGAGCAGGGTTTCAGAGCAGGAGGAGGAGGAGGGGGTAGAGTGAGAAAAAGAGCAAGGAGAAGAATCAGTTGCTAGGAAAGGGCAAGCTGAAGGACCAGAAGTACAGGAGCATGACAGGCAAGGAAGGGCTGAATGGAGATGGGAAGGAAGGGAGGATAATCCAGGTTAGTTTAGCAGATGGGGTGGAAGGACCAGGCCTGGTGACAGGAGGGCAGCGGGGCACAGAAGGATACTCTGGAGGAGAAGTGGCATAGGATCAGAGGGGAGGGGGTGGTCAGGGTAAATATGGAGGGGGTGGCAGGTGGCACCCAGATGGGGGGAGGAGCAAGGATCTGGCTGGGAAGAGGGGCTGGTAGAAAGGATGAGGGACAGGGAAAGGGGTTAATGGAGGAAAAGGAGCAATCAGAGTGCTCCTGTTGGGGGATTCCATGATCAGGGGTATCAAATGGGATAGGGAAGGGGAAGCCTGCACAGGGCCAAGCATGAGGTATATCAGCTGGCAAAGGATTGTGGGGGTTTCCTGGACATACTGGTCCACCTGGGTACCAATGACATTAGGAAAAATAGCGAGCTAGAGATACAGGCAAGGTTCAGGGAGCTTGCCAGGGTCTGTCAGGGCATAGGATGTACAATTTCCTTCTCAGAAATCCTGCCAGTACCAAGGGCTAGTGGGGAACACAAAAGGAAGATTAGGGAGATAAACCAGTGGCTCAGGGACTGGTGTGGGGCCAGAGGGTATGGGTTGATGGGATATTGGGGGAAACCTGGGAGGATGAGGGCTGTATGCTAGAGATAGGCTCCATCTCAATTTGGAGGGGAGGGAAATCCGTAAGTTGAAAATAGCAGGGTTCATTGGTGAAAGGTGGGGTTTAAACTTGTGAAGGGGGAGGGAAGGGAGAAAAGGCTGTCAAGGGGGTCCCATAAAGGAGATACTCTGTCTCCACCCCCCTGGGGAGCTAGAGGAATGTGAGAAAAGGCTGAATGGTAAGGCGTAGACCAGGGGAAGATGGAATACCCATGGGAACATGAGCAGGGGAAATGGAAGTATAGGGAAAGGGTGGAAGGTAGTCCAGCTAAATGCCAAGAGCTTGGTCAATAAAATGCCTGAGCTCCAGGCGATGCTAACTGAGGGAGAGGTGGATGTGGCAGCGGTCACTGAGACTTGGGCTGCTGCAGGGCACAACTGGGACCTGAACCTGAAGGGTTATACCATATTCAGGAAGGACAGGGAGGAGGGAAGGGGAGGAGGGGTAGCAATAATAGTCAAAAACTGCATTGGCATAGGAGGATTAGAGGAGGCTGAGGCAACTGTGGAGGCGATTTGGGTCACCTTGATAACAAGAGGGGGCAAGAGAGTAAAAATAGGAGTGGTGTATAGACCCCCTACACTGGCGGAGTGGCTGGAGGAGAGTCTGGTGGCAGATGTTGGGAGACACTGCAGATTGGGCAGGGGAAGTGTGGTGGTGTTGGGGGACTTAAACATGCCAGGAACAGACTGGAAGACTATGACATCCTCAGTGGCCGGGGAACAGAGGTTGCTGGATGTCTTTCAGGATGTGTTCCTAACTCAGCAGGTGGGGGAACTGACCAGGGAGACGTGGGTACTGGAAGTGGTCCTGGCAGACAGTGACCAGATTGGGGGCCTGGAGGTAGGGGACCTGTTGGTAGGGAACGACCATGTCATGGTCTGGTTCTGCTTGGACCTAGGAGGGGTAGAAGGCAGCACAAAGATGGAGGTAACTGATTTCAGGGGGGCAGATTTCAACTAAATGGAAAGGATCCTTAAGGAGAATTTGGATGGGATTGGGCCAGACATGGACGCTGACAGTAGGTGGGAAATCATCAGAACGGGGGTGCAGGAGGCCACCAGCACCTGTGCAAGAGTAAGATGAAAATGTTGTAGGGCCCGAGAACCCTTCTGGTAGACCAGGGAGGTTCAGGAGGTGGTGAAGGGAAAGAAGGTGGCCTATAGGCAATCCAAGTGCTCAAGGAGTGAAAGGGATCGAGGGGAGTATGAGCTGATGGCCAGAAGGACCACTAGGGTGGTGAGGGTGGCTAAGGCAAGGAAGGCCCATCAGCCTGACATCTGTGGTGGGCAAGGTGATGAAGGGCATTGTCAAGGAGAGGCTGGGGGGACCTGGAAAAGTTGGGGTGTCTGGACGATAGACAGCATGGATTCATCCCTGGAAAATCATGTCAGACAAACCTTGTGGAGTTCTATGACTGGGTGATGTGTTCCTTGGACCTAGGTAGACTGGTGGATGTCCTCTTTCTTGACCTCAGCAAGGTGCTTGACTCTGTTCCTCATGGGGGCCTGTTGGATAAGCTGGAAGAAATGGGAGTGGGGAACCAGATGATCAGATGGATAGGCAATTGGCTCCAGGACCGGACCCAGAGGGTCATGGTTGGCAGGATAGTCTCATCCCCAAGGAGGGTCATTAGTGGGGTCCCTCAGGGACTGGTCTTTGGGCCCCTCTTGTTCAATGCCTATGTCTCTGACATAAGGATGAGTATCAGGAGTGAGATGAGTCTCTTTGCGGATGACTCAAACCTGGGGGCAGTGGTGGATGGGGAGGAGGGGCGGGGAAGGGAGGGTGGCCCTACAGGGGGACCTGCCAGCACTGGAAAGGTGGTCTAGAAAGTGGAAGCTGAGGTTCAATGCAGGAGAATTGCAAGGTACTGCACCTGGGAGCCAGAAACCCGGGCCAAGTGTACACCCTGGGGTTAGAAATGCTACAAGTCTCGATGGCTGAGAAGGATCTGGGGGTGGTGGTGAATGTCAAGATGAACAACTCAGAGATTTGTAGGAGAGCAGTGGCCAAGTCCAACAGGATGCTGGGATGCACCACTTGGGGGATCACCTCCAGAACGAGGGAAGTGATACTCCCTCTGTATAACTGCTTGGTGAGGCTGCATCTTGAGTACTGCATGCAGTTTTGGAGGCTACACTTAAAGAGGGACATCAAACTCCTGGAGAGTGTCCAGAGGAGGGCAACCAAATTTATCTGGGGCTTGGTGGACAGGACCTATGGGGAGAGGCTCGGAGAGCTAAATATGTACACATTGGAAGAGAGAAGGGACCAGGGGGACATGATAGAGGTCTTCGGGTACATGAAGGAGATAAATAGGGGAGGAGCAGTCAGGGTGCTTCAAAGGAAGGGGGGGCAACTAGAGGGCATGGGTGGAAGCTGGAGGGGGGAGATTCAGGGGAGAAAATAGGAGATGCTATTCCACTGAGAGGGTGGTGGAGCCATGGAATGCGCTGTCCAGGGGGCTGGTGGGGGCAGAGATGGTAGAGGGGTTCAAGATGGGGTGGGACAGGTACAGGGGAAGGATTCTGGAAGCAAAATCCAGTGCAGCAAGAATATCCAGGACTGGGAAGGGAGAAGCCAGAGAGGGCAAGGGGGGCAGCAAGGTCAGCTCACAGGGTGGGGGCTGACCATCGAGCAGACACGAAAGAATGTTAGGCCTATTCTACTGGCAATTTGGTATGTTAGTATGATTGCCCACGTTCTGTAAAGACTGTTGATGTAGCTGGTAGCTTGATTCTGATTCTCTGAAAATGTTAAAACCTGACTGCCCACAATACTGGTGTTACCACACCAAAATGTGTTTGCTTACAGTCCTTGACTGGCTCCAACTGCATTTTTCCTGGACCTGGGAACACCTCCAACACAGTCTAGCCACTCTTGATGTAGTGGGAGGAAACAATCCTATTGAAGCATGAGTGACTGCACTGTTTGGGGTCTTTGTAATGCTCAGGAAGTATGCAGTAAGAAGAGATCCAGGATTGTAAACTAAACAGGGTTGTTTATAAATATACATTAGCATGCATTTCAGTTCTACTAAACAAGGAGACAGACAAAACAAACAGCAAATGTCAATGAATTTTAGAGGAGGTATGCAATCATAAAATGAAGGGTTTTAAACAAAAATAATATGATGAAAAACAAGTTGTCAGTGTCCCTTTAATTTGAGATGCATATGCCATAATAAATCTACATTGTTGTACTGCAAGCACTCCATCCATCCAGAATTAGTAGTCTCCAGGGAATTACATCTATTCATTTATATACAGTAGGTGAAACTGTACATGTTTAAATTCAATTCCCACCCCATCTTCCCTCCCCAGGTGAAAAAAATATGACAGACCCCACGCCCAAGTATTTTTACATTGAGTAATAGTAGTTGTATCTGTATCTGCCATCCAGGTTTCCTGTGAAAATGTCACATCTAGCTTTAACTGTTCTAACATGGAAAATACAGGTTTTCTTTTTACCCTATTTTGAATGCTACACACATTTAAAGTGGTGATTTTTAACTGTTCCATAAAAGGGAGTTATTAAGTGTTCTGAAAGTCCTATTCTCAGCCCTCATCCTCCTCCTCCAGATTTTTTTTCTGCGTTTTCTTCCTACCATCTTTTTTCTCCAATACAGGCAATGATTTTGAGAATGCAACTGAATCTGTACCTTCTGTATCTGTACCTCCCCAGTAGGTCTTACTGGCCAACGCATCAAACCTGTTTTCAAGAGTAATGTCAGCTGCTTGTGGACATTTTAATCTTGCACTTATTCAGGTTAATGGAGTTTTCCACACTTGGGGGGAAGGGGGCATGCTCTGTGCATCCTGTGTGTTTTCCCCTGTAGTTCCTATTCGATCCCCTTATTGGGGGGTTGGAGACTCTGTGTGTTACTTGTCTCCTCTCCTTCTTCCATGTCTATAACCATCTCCGGTTGATCTGTCTCTTGTTCTTTTTGTTGTTTGTCTATCCTCTTCTGACTGAGCCTGGGCCTTCACAGTCTCTTTTTTGATTTTTGAACTCTCTGTCCTCACTGCTATGTGGGCCCGGCTTTGTGACACTCTTTGGTCATTTTCTGTCTTTTTTTGGGCCTGTCTAATTAATTCATACTGGCTCACACCATCCTGATGGTTATGAGCCTCCCATCAGTATTTATGAAAGACATGTCTTTGGACATCACACAGGTTACATCTAGCTACATTCCTACAGGCTGTACTAATATGATCATACTCTCCGCACAGAATACATTTTAGTTTATCGCAAGAGCTGGCCAAATGTGTCCGGTCTCCACATTTGTGCAGGTCTTCGGTTGGCTGGCATAGAAGCACACCCCCTCTATCTTTGCCAATAAAAAAAACTGTCTGGTAGCTGGAAAATACCTACTTCAATTTGTCTCAGATTAATTTTAAAGTGAAAACCACGGTTCTATGTCATAATGGCGATTGCTGAAAGATGACCGTCATTATGGTGAGGGTACATCGCCGAAAATCAATTTAGGCAATTTACATCCCCGGTGCACAAGAAAATGTCACCAGGGACTTAGATTTTCAATGTAAATGTGGGGGGCTGTGCCCCCCGCATCCCCCCTACTAAAGGATTCTTAACTACAGGTGGGTGCATGTCTGGAGGGGTGCAACTTCTGTGCCACCCACCCACCACACTATGAGGCCAGCTTGGCAGCCTAATACCAGCCACACCAGACCAACCCTCCCTCCCTTCCATCATGCTCGCTGTCCCCGCACACGTATACATATAGTGATGTCCTGTCACTATATGCATAAGCCTCCCCCATCCCATTGCCTTCCTCACGCCCTTGCCCTGTTCTTCCTGCGCCACAAGTGGGTCACCATTTTGGTAGATGCCCACTTGTGGCTAGCTCACATCACAGGATACCACCAACCACCAGTCCAAAAGGACTCCTGAGTCAATAATAGGTTCTGGGACACTTTACACTTCATATCTTTTCTGTAGCCAGTGGTGGATATCACCAACATTAATTCCTTCAGTTCTAAACATAATTGTAATTTTCTTAACCACAGGCTTTGTGAGTGGAATTTCAAAAAAGGGCATCCATAAGTGGGAAATTTTCTCTGATTATATTTCAGCCAGAATCATTCTAAACCTTGAGGAGTGCTAAAACTAATATTGAAATTACATTCTCCCAATATATGTATTAAGGCATGGACTTCTGCTGGTACAAAGTTCAATGATTCCTTGATCAATTTTCTTCCTTCATATTCTCTGTCTGGATGTAGTTCTAATCCACCTTTGTACCTGATTCTCACTGCATGTCTTATGGGCAATGGGTGGTTCTATCAAATTGGCCAGAAAATATGGGTGCCTGTGTATTTGTCTGTGGCTCATCTCTCTTTCAGTTTGTCTCCAGTTGATCATCCTCCTCCTCCCCTGATTCCATTCTTTGGTCCCCCCATGTGTCCAGGGTTAGCAGAGGCCCTCTTCCCATTAGTTGTCCCACCTTCATATGTCCCACCCCTTGAGCTGATGGCCTTAATGGAAGAGGGGTGCCTGGATATCGTAGCAGTCACAGAAACATGGCACACAGAGAACCATGACTGGGATGTTAACATACCAGGGTACATAACCTACAGGAGAGACAGGCAGGGGAGAAGAGGGGGAGGAGTAGCTCTTCATGTAAAGGAAGGGATAAAAGCAACTGAACAAAAGAGTAAACAGGGAGGAGAGGAGGCACTGTGGGTCACCTTGGAGACTGGAAAGGGCACCACAATCTGCACAGGGGTTGTGTATAGACCCCCATGTCAGGGGGAAGGAATGGACAAGAATATGGTAGAAGGCATTCTTAGAATGGCAGAGAAAGGGGAGATACTGTTGATGGGAGACCTGAATATGCCAGATGTTAACTGGAGCACATTTGCTGCAGCCACATCCAAGAGCAGGGCTATGCTTGATGCCCTACAGGTGGCAGGCATTAGACAGTTAGTTTCGAACCCACTATGAGGGAGCAATCTTAGACCTCGACTCTCAAACGGGGCAGTAAGAGGATCTCAGATCTAGAAGTGGGTTGCCATCTGGGGACAAGTGACCATCAAACAGTGTGGTTCACGTTAAACTCAGCTACAGAGTCAAGCACAAAAGTGAGGGTACTGGACTTTAGGAGGGCTGACTTTGGCAAGATGGGAGAGTGTCTCAGAAAAGCACTAGCAAACAGGCTAGAAGGAGGTGTGGAGCAACAATGGGAATTATCAAAACTGCCATCACAGAGGCAACAAGCCTTTGTGTGAAGCAAATGAACAAATCAAAATGAAAGAAAAAGCCACTATGGTTCTCAAAAGAGGTGGCTGTGAAAGTCAGGAAGAAAAAGATAGTATTCTGGAAGTATAAGGAAACACAGAAGGAGCAGGACAGAGAGCTGTACCTGTTAAGGCAGAAGGAAGCAGGGAGGGAAGTCAGAATAGCAAAGGCCCAAACTGAGGAAAAGATAGCCAACTCAGT
This sequence comes from Neoceratodus forsteri, assembly GCA_016271365.2. Lineage (NCBI taxonomy): Eukaryota > Metazoa > Chordata > Ceratodontiformes > Ceratodontidae > Neoceratodus > Neoceratodus forsteri. Next base: position 571,108,134 of record CM028134.1, on the reverse strand, counting down.
TAAGAAGGGGGATAAAACCTTTTATAGGTACATCAGCGAGCATAGAAAGACAAAGGGAGGGATAGTGAGGCTGAATAGAATGAACAGTGGGTGGGCAGAGGGGGACAGTGAAAAAGCAGGAATACTGAATGAATATTTCTGCTCAGTATTCACAAAAGAGGAGGGGGAAGTGCCTAATCCAATTAACAGAAGCACTCTTGATAGGGGGGTCGATCCCAGTCCTTTCACAGAAGAAAGGGTTCTGCAAGAACTCCTAAAACTGAAGGTGGACAAAGCAATGGGTCCTGATGGAATTCACCCCAGAATTCTAAAAGAATTAAGGAGGAACTAGTGAAACCACTGGCTACTCTTTAATAAATCATGGGAGGATGGTGTGTACCCGAGGACTGGAGGAAGGTGGATGTGATTCCCTTCACAAAAGTGGGTCCAAGACAGAGGCAGGAAACTACAGACCTATCAGTCTGACCTCTGTGGTAGGGAAAGTGATGGAGTCACTTCTGAAGGAAAGAGTAGTCGAGTACCTAAAGGCCAGTGGAGCACAGGACCCAAGGCAGTATGGGTTCACAGCGGGAAGGTCATGTCAGACGAATCTAATAGATTTCTTTGACTGGGTGACCAAAGTAGTAGACCAGGGAGGGGCTGTGGACATGGCCTACCTAGACTTTAGCAAGGCATTTGACACAGTCCCACACAAAAGATTAATAGTCAAATTAACCAGCCTGGGAGGGACCTAGGGTGGTAGCCTGGGTAAAACATTGGCTGGACAACAGGACACAGAAGGTAATTGTAAATGGAGTCCATTCTGAAGAAAGGGGTTACTAGTGGGTACCGCAGGGTTCAGTATTGGTCCAGTCCTTTTAATGTCTTCATCAGTGACATTGCAGAGGGACTGAAGGAAAAGTATGCCTTTGCAGATGACACAAAATCTGCAACAGGGTTGATACACAAGAAGGCGTGGAAAGGATGAAAAGGGACTTGGCAAGGTTGGCGGAATGGTCAGAAGTATGGCAGCTAGGATTCAATGCAAAGAAGTGCAAAATAATGCACCTGGGAAACAAGAACCCAGGGGAAGAATACACAATGGGTGGGGAGGTAGTAACAACAAAAAAGGAAAGGGACCTGGGGGTAATCATATCAGATGACCTTAAGGTTAGCAAGCAATGTGAGAAGGCAGTAGGGAGGGCTGGGGGTATACTAGGATGTATAGGGAGAGGCATCAGCAGCAGAAAACAGGAAGTTGTTATCCCTCTGTACAGACAGTTGGTGAGACCCCATCTGGAGTACTGTGTCCAGTTCTGGAGACCCCATCTCCACAAGGACATAGACAGGATAGAGGCAGTCCAGAGGAGGGCAACTAAATGGTGCAGGGTCTGCAAGAGAAGCCGTATGAGGAGAGACTAAAGGAGCTTAATATGTATACCCTTGAGGAAAGAAGGGAGAGGGGGGACATGATAGAAACTTTTAGGTACCTCAGTGGAATCAACAAAGTCCAAGAGGGTAGCATTTTTCAGAAAAAGAGACTTGCAAGAACAAGGGGACACAATTTAAAGATAGAAGGAGGGCGGTTCAGGGGCAATGTTAGGAAGTATTATTTCACAGAGAGGGTAGTGGATGCATGGAACAGCCTTCCTGAGGAGGTTGTGGGGTCTAAAACTGTGGGAGAATTCAAAAATGCATGGGACAGACATAAGGCAATTCTTGGGGGAGGGGTAGGAAGAAATAAGCTGTTGGTTAACTAGGATCTGCGGCCTATCCTGTAGGTAGGGAAATGGGCAGACTAGATGGGCCTAGCGGTCCTTATCTGCTGTCAAAGTCTATGTTTCTATGTTTCTATGTTTCTGTTTGATCTGCCGCTGTGTCTGCTGTTGGTCCCTGAGCTCATTCAGTTCCCCTCTGTGTATCTGTACTTGACTCTTCACTGATCCTGCTTTACTGTGAGCTTGTGTCCTGTAATATGTCCATGTTCTCGATTTCATGTGTCTGAGTTTGAATCCCATTACTTTCGTCTGGCTGCTCTTCCATTTTATCTTCATTTTCCCTCTCTAGAGAATTCATTTTCTTTCTCCTGTTTTCTCCACATGTACGTTTACAGATGTTTCCCTCACAGTTCCCATCAAAATCTGATTTTTCCCAGCACTTTGTGCTTCACAGCACTCCTCATTATCTGGTGTGACTGGCACTGCAATGCCGCTTCCCTGTTTCAACACTAGAGATGCAGCGAAATTTAATTTCTCCGGTGAAATTCTGGCGAAATCGGCAATTTTGCCACACGAAACATTTCATATAATTGTGCCCTTATGGAGAAATTTTGCCTGTAGATTTTGGTGAAATTTCACTGTCAATGTTACCTTTCGACTGCACATTTTTCCGCATGTAGGTGTTAGGCAAAATTGGGGGGAAAAAGCTCATCACATGACTTTCTCTCTAGCAGACTGCTGGTCACATGGGTGACTGCACTTAGTCAGGAAGCCAGACTGAATCTACTTCCTTTAGAGCTGCTTCAGCTAGGAAGTAGGAGAGGAGAGAGACTAGGAGAGCTAACCAGTGAAAAATTAGTGGCTTTTTTATGTGTGTGTGTGTGTGTGTGTGTGTTTGCATTTGCAGCTTTTTTGATTTCTGATCTCTGTTCCCCATTAGCTTAAAAAGTTAATATTTTCAGTTAGTGGGTTTTCTTCATTTTTATAGTTATCTATCTTTTGTGGTGTGTGTGTGTGTGTGTAAAACTCCCCTTTCTTTTTTCTTTTTTTTGGGCGGAGGAGAGGAGAAGGAGATAGACATAAAAATTATGGAGACTAGTGGGAATGGGAAGAAGGCAGTTGGACCACCCCGACTCAGTATCTGTACTAATAGGTGGGCCTTTATGTCTGTGCCCCGAACAGCAGCAGGAGCATTTGCCCCCCACCCCCAGCAGGAGAATGTAGCCCCCACTCCTCAGGAGCAGCATGAGCCCCTTGCCCTATCCCAGCAGCAGCAGCAGGATCCTCCTGTGGCTCCCACCCCCAGGCAGCAGCAGCAGCAGCAGGCACCTCCAGATGCTATCCCCCCAGCTCGAGCATGCACCTCCCCGCCTCCTCTGAGCAGGAGTATCATGTGCCCACTGGCCCTGGGACATCCCCCCCCCCCCACAGACAGGGTCATCTGCAGTGTGTTTTTTATTTTAAGAAAAACACAAATGACAGCTCCATCATGATCTGCACCTTGTGTGGCAGATCAGTGAGAAGGGGCAAGACTGGGGGCCATTTTGGGACCGGTGGGCAAAGGAGCCATCTGCAGCACCACCACTCTGCAGATTGGCTTGAAAAACAAAAAGTGGTTGCAGTGTGTAGAGTGGCCCAGGGTGCTGCTGAGCTGGTAGAAGAAGGTGAAGGGGGCCAACAGGAGGCAGGGGCCAGTTGTGGGCATATGAGCCACAGCAGCAGCAGGAGGCAGGTGCAGAGCCCCTATCACCCTTACCCCAGAGACAGAGGCATCGCTGCGTTCATGGTGCTGACCCAGCACAACCTGCATCTACCTCAGTGCCAACACCAGCAGCAGTGAGGGATGACCTGAGAGCACTGCGCAGAGAGGAGGGAGCTCTGCGCAGTGAGTTCAATGATTTCCGAGAGGTCAGGGGGGACCTCAGAAAACTCCTTCAAGAGCAAGACAAAATGTTTGAGCTTCTGACAGAGCTTCATGGTGGTGGCATGTCAGAAAGTATACCTGGTGCCAGTGCAGTGTAATAGTCAGCCTCCAGACCAGTCAGTGCTGCACTGACAACATCCCTTTTTTTTCTTTGCTTTCTCTTGTCCGTGCTTTGTTACTGTCACTCTTCCCTCATCTGCACCCCCTTAAAATAACAAAAATCAATAAATATATATATATATATATATATATATATATATATACACACATATCCTCTTCTTCTATATCCTTTCATTTGTTTCTGTCCTTTTTGTCTTCTGTTCTATATCTTCCTGTTTATTTTATCTTTTCCAGTTGGTTTATGCTCCCTCTGTTTCCCTTCCCCTTTCATATATGAATATGAGTAAGTTTGTCCTCCTCCTGACCTTGCAGATCCCCACTCCCTGCCAGTTCCCACCTTCCCATCCCCCTGTTGTACTTGTTGTACCATGCCCATAAATTGTGTACCTTCCTACTTTTATCTAACTCCATTTTCTTTTATATATTTCCTCCTTGCTCCTTCTATCTATGCTGTTTTTGCCGCTGTTTACAATTGTCTTTAGACCCTATCTTGTTTCTACCACTGCAGCACAGGCAGGAAATGTCCAGAAATGTTGCAGAAAAAAATGGTTCATTAAATTGGAAGTGGAATCTGGTCTCGGTCATTATGTTTTATGGTGCACCCCACCATCACCCAGACATCAAGTTGCTGTTTTAGGGCCTGTTTACACAATATTTCTGCCTGAAACTCATTGCTGCTGGCTCAAAACATGTCCAGAATGTTTCCAAAAAAATTGCACAGTACATAGAGAGTGAAATCAGGTGTGAGACACGCAGTTACATCCTCACACCCACCCTGTGGACCCAAATGTGCTGTTTTCTGCATGTTTTAAATGCTTTTTGGGCCTAAGTGTGTGGCTGCATGTTCAAATCATGTCCCACATGTCCAGAAATGTTGCCAAAAAAATTGCACAGTACATTGAGAGTGAAATCAGGTCTCAATCATGATGTTTTATGGCGCCCCACCACCACCACCCGAACCAAATGATGGTCTTTGGTCCACTTTTACAAGTGTCTTTGGGCCCGATCTTGTTTCTGCCACTGCAGCACAGGCAGTAAATGTCCAGACATGTTGCAGTAAAAATGATACATTAAATTGGAAATGGAATATGGTCTCAACCATTATGTTTTAAGGTGCCCCACCCACCACCCAGACATTAAGTTGCTGTTTTAGGGCTTATTTACCCAATATTTCTGCCTGAAACTCACTGCTGCCGGTGCCAAACAGGACCTACAAGTCCAGAAATGTTTCCCAAAAACGTGACATCAAATTGAGACTGAAATGTGCTGTCAGTCTTGATGTTTTATGGTGCCCCAGCAACTCAGGGACCTGAAAGGGGGTGCCAACATACAGAGAACATGAATTCCTCCTACAAAATGCTGCTGCTACTTTCAGTTCTTTGCTGTTGCTGCTGTGTTTCAATTGATTGACATAGAAATGCAGAAGTATAATTTCCCTATCCCTGTGCTGCTGTACTGATTGTCTAGTTGTGTTGACTGTCTCTGTGGTAGTACCTTGCCTGCTGGTGGGGTAGTGAATGACATTTTGGGGCACAGTAGCTTGCTGTCTGCTGCTGTCTATGACTACTACTTTCCAAGGTGCCACAAGAACAACTGTTCTGGATGGTTGATGCCTGGTGGATTATCCTCACACAGTCCATACTGGTGCTGGTGAACATGTAAGTATCTGTTTTCATTGTTTTTCCTGTGCAAGGTTAGGGTGTTGGTGGGTCAGTATTATGGCATCTTGAGTTCTAATATACTTGTACTGCTCTTACATTATTTTTCAGTGTGCTGTGGATGACATCATCATGCCAGGCCGTGACTGAGGGAGGGAGATGTCAGATCTTGTATGGATATTCCCAATTTCCCAACGCAGACGATAAGTATTGGAATTTTCATACAAGTGTGGTATGTCTGTTACTGCCATATGGTTGCCTGAGCTTGATAGTAATTCTGTTATTTTTTGCTTTTTTCAACATCAGGAATTCAGGCGAAGTTAATTATTTTTCCATCCTGCTGCTGCTGCTGGCTGCTGAATCAGGTCTGGGGGATTTATTTAATTGCACCCTTGCACGATGGTTCCACTTTCACAGTCCTTGAGGTAAGTATGTCTTCATTTTTTATGGTTCTCTGGGGTGAGGTAGGGGGCTGACTGGTCAGACTCATGGGTTGGGGGGGGAATTTACAACAATCATTTGTTCTTAATTTTTTTCTTATGTCAAGATATGCAGTGATGATAGGGGAAGGGGAATGTCTACTAGTGCTACTGTGGTTAGTTGGACCTTGTCTGGATTGGAATCATGTGCACCACACAGCATGTTCCTGTGGGAAATGTCCTCAGTTAAATGACTTCACATCATGGATTATGGTAAGTATACATGTAACCCCACTCTTACCCAGGGTTACAAGAATCCCAGTAAGACCTAGTGGTAAGCAGGGAAGGCAGCTTGTGAAACTCCAGTTAAATGGATTTCACACTGTCTCACTCTGTTCTGAGTCTCAGCTGAGACTGAGGGATGACATCATTTAGAACTGTCAAAGCTGCATAAGCCACACTGGAATGTTGCAGTTGGAGGTTAGAGTAGAACGCTGGGGAATTTTAAGTCATTCTGTAGAGTTCAGTAGAATTCTGTGCAATCACTAGTAGAGGTGTTCTGTTGTAAGCAGGCCCTCAGGGCTCTAAGCTCTGTCAAAGAGCTATTTTTTGTATTGTAGGTGTGTGTTCTTACCTGAAGAGGAACACAAGAAGAGTACGTTGAAGTGGTGGAGACTGCTTTCAGTGGTTCAGGGCCCCATCCCTGTGGGTATGGGGGGAAGGAATCAGCCTGCTTCCAGGGGCAACCCCCCGGTCCGACTAGTGAAAAGAAGTTGCCTTATTTAAGTTCATGCTGAGGAACCAGATGCTCTGAATGAGAGTTATTTGAGGAGAAAACACCTGTGGGGCACCTGCAACCAAGGGGTCATTTCGTTCTGCTAAAGGGCCATGTGTTTTCACCTGAATCAAGATGAAACTAAAGGGACTGTTACTGTGCAGTCAGGAAAAGACAACCAAGTACAATTTGGAAGATGTGGGGATTAGACTGCTTAACTCTATGGGCGGTCTTGAGTAATGGACAAAGCCACTTATTAAGTATGTTCAAGTTCAGCACAAATGGGATGTAAAGACAGTAGATTGAATGTGAAATACATTTAAAAAGAATATGCACAGCAAAGTGTTTTAAAGGATGAGGTGCTACAGTCCAGAGAAATGGCCACGTATGAATTATGGGAGCAAGAGGTGGGAGACCCCCCCATCAGTAGTAACCAAATTCACCTCTATGGATTTGCTCTGGGACACCTGTTGCTTTCTCTCAGGTACTTGGCCAGTGCCTGAGAAAAGTACCCAGATGTGGGATTGATGAGGAAGATTCCGTTATGGAGCAGAAGTGCTCATAGCTAGTTTAGGGAGCCACCAGTAAATGTTTCCATGCTATATGGAAAGTGTCCAAGAGGCTGGCAAGGGACCCAAGCCAGGGAAAATCCAGAGCAGCGTACAAGTTCAGGCTGTGTGCCCAGTGTGTTTCAGAGCCTGAGGGCTAAAGTGATGAGAATGTGTTCTGGTCTCCTTAAATCTGCATTACCAGGAGTGTAGCCCAGTGGGGATCCATCTATGCTTTGTTTATTCTGTTGGATGTGAATAAAAGCCACACTTTAGAATCCCACTTCTGGTATTGGACATTACAGTTATTGCTTCCCTTGTCCAGAGTTACTTGGGTGCCCCTGTTGCAGAGTAGCCAAACCTAGCCAATGTGCCGAGTGACATATTCCTCCCCAAACCCAGCCCACCAGGTACAGCTGTCAGATAGAAATGGCATACCTGGGTTGGGGCTACAAAAATGGAGGCACCACCGATGGATTTGGGTTTGGAATTTAGGGAAGAATGTAAGAAAGGTCACTCGGACAATGGCTAGCATTTTGGTTATCTGGCAATGGGTGGCCCAAAAAGCTGAAGCAACATTTAACTAAAGTGACACTGTGTGCTGTTATCCATGTGCTGCTATTAAAATGCCAACTGTTTACCAAGGAGCAGTAAAGCCTGAGAGTGTATGCCCTTGTCCTGCATCAAACTACAGCGTTTGCCAGCTTTTAAAAGTGTTTGTGACAAAGAAAAGTGTGGAAAACTGTGGGTAGCAAAAGGAAAATTGTGCCCTAGATGTTGGAAATGTTTTCTCTTTGAACTAAGAGACGTGTTGTGCTTATTGGTCAAGAAAAATGATTGAAATGGGCTCCCACCATGGAGTCAGTTGAAAAAAAAAGTGTGGTTTTGAAGTTTAAATTTGCCTGCTTGCCGATCACCATGAGGAGAAGAGCACAAGAGGAAAGAGGCTCATTTGCATGGCGTCGAGTGATTGGTGAGACTGCAATCAGTCCCACCCCCAAGCCAGCTCTAGAGCGATTGCACAGCATTCGAGAGGGAGAGGGAGTGGAGTGTGTGAACTGGCTTACCAGGGGAAGCGTTGAGGTGACTGAAAGCACTGTAAAAGTATAAAAAACTGACTTTTCTGTTTAAATTTGGGCTTAACCCACATCTCGATCGACTGGACTGTGAGTGTGGTGTTCAGAGGGACAATCGGCAGGACTGCCAACCCGCTTCCTTCCAGAGGCCTCCAAGACTGGCTGCAGGCCATTTTCCATCTCAGCAAACAGCTACTGATAACAGTGAGTACTAACAGAAATAATTGCTCAAACTAAGTGATTTTGCCAAAAGCTAGCTGAATCTGTGTATAGCAGTGTAATCGCTTTGCCAAGAAGGACTGTGTTAAGTTTTACCAGCAAAAGCAAGAATCCTAAGCAATCGACTGTGAGCATAATTATAGGTTCAGCATCAGTATAATTTTCAAAGCCATGAGAGAGACTGTGAGTTGTATCAAATATGCAGCAAGAAATACAGGCAATCATGTGCTATGAAATACTGAGGCTTTAAGGGACTGTAAGCTAGAACAATGTCTTCAGCAAGTAAAAAGTCTGTGGTAAATCATATAAATGTGCTAGGAAAAAGAACAGTGCAAGTTTGTGCATTTGAGCAAAGTTATCAGTAGAGTATATAAACTGGATGCACAATGGCTTGACCCAATTACAGAATGTTGATGCGTAGGAGTGCTGCCGCTGCCATTACAGGGTGGGGTAGTAATGTAAACACAGCAGCAGAGGAGCCATTTTGAAAGAGAAAGAAAGTTTTCAGTGATGTGGGACTTGAAATAACAGTGAGCGGTGTTTGTTTTTTCTCTGCAGTCATGGCTTCAGGACCAGCCCGTTACCGGGATCATGCCCAAGCTGTGATAGCAGTAGAAGTTAACAAGTTAAGGGACATTGAGAGACGTTACTACAGGGGATGACTGCCTCCTCATGTTATGACTCCTGGATATCCAGTGCAAGTATGTTTGATGTGCTTAAATGCTGGAAAGGATGTCTTCATGGTACCTCACTGTTCTGGGTGCCTAGAGAAATATGGTTTGCTTAAAGTGCCCAAGTTTCATTTGGCTCCCACATGGACAAAAGTTCAAGAATCTGCAGCTGGCAGCACACAGCACCAGGTAGAGCCTGTTAGAGAAGGCCCCTCAGAATGTGGCATGAAGCAAGAGGGTGCAGATTTACAGACAGAACAATGTGCTGATGTTTCAGAGTCTGAGTCGCAGAGAGACATTTCAGGAAGAGCATCAGTAGACCCTTGGAGAGAGGGGCCTAGCCCAAGTCTCATAGGTGAAGACAAGATGAGGGAGGCCTTTGAGAGGGAGGTTTTGACCTCCGTGTCCAGCGAAGAGTGGAAAGTCTCAGGAGTGAGGATGACTGCTCACTCCTGGGCACAGATTCTCCGTGAGGAAGAAGAAGATGGGGAACCTATGTGGTCTTGTGAAAAAGGAACTGGTACACAGCCTCGAGCTCTTGCCTGAGAGGAACGCATGGAAGAGAGTGGTGATTCCACTGCCCTCGCTGTGCAAGAAGAAGCCAGGGATCCATTTTTTGTGTCATTAAGAATGCATAGCTGGCAGAACCAGGACTGGCCACCCCCAAGCCAGGCCAGAGGTCTCAGGTCGACCAAAGTTAGTAAAGAGGAAAGACTGGTTTGTAGGAAAGCGAATGAAATCTATGAGATATCCTCTCCTACCTTTCCTCAGAGAGTTTGGGAGGAGATTGAAAAAAAGCAGGAAATCCTGGATTTGGGAAGAAGCAATGAAATGTGTGCATCCTGGTACAAACAAGCATGTCAAGAACAAAATGCTTCAAGAAAAATACAGCCAGTGGAAAAGAGGCAGGACACTGTTTATGGACACTGTTTGAATTGTGGATGGAGAGGGACATGAAACCTTTCACAGTGTGAATTATGAGTGCCCAGACAGGGTAATAATTCAAGCACCTGACCCGGTGTGCAATTGGCCACAATGCAAAGACCTTCCTGCGAATGTGCCCATGCCTATCAAATGGAAAGCAGTGCAGTGGTAGCCAGTGCTGCCACTCCAGCCATTGCCATACCTATGTTGTTCTGCCAGTCTGGCCGACCAGGAACCAGGTGCCCCACATTCATCAGTACTACGATGTACTGGCTTTCCAGAATCCATCAACTGGCCCACCAGATGACTTCAGATCCAGAGAGGACACCAGCCCAGCTGTATCCTGATTCATCGCCTGGGTATCAGATGACTTTAGACCAGCTATTTTCCTTTTTGTTCCTATTCCAAGGGTCCATCTCCAGAGATGACATCAGCCAAGCAGTTTCTAGATGTGCCGTCCTATAGTTTCCTGGAAGATGTCTGCCCAGCTGTATTGGAAGAATGCTGCCAGGGAGAGTCTTTGGCTGAGGACTAGGTGTGGTATCATTTTCATTCTACAAGGGACTGGTAAGTCCAGATTTTCTATTCTTATGACATTGCAGTACACACCCTACATTACCCGAATTCAGATGTTTGAACTGTCCTCAAAGACTCACCCCTTTGGGACTTTGGCCTGCTAGAACTGTGCTTCACCAGCCTCTGGCCCAGAAGAGACTCTTTAATGGACTTGCCTTCGGGCACTGTGGTCACTAGATGTGACTTTTAAGGTACTCCATCTCCCAAATGTGGTGTATTGTAAATAATGTCATTGTTTTCTACTATTTTCTAATGTTTATACTGTTTTTTCTACTTTTCTAAAAAAATCTTTTTTGGGATTCTCCAGTGTTTTGATGGTAGGGGTTTAGATAGACTGTGTATGCAGATTAGGAGTGTGTGTTGTCTTTCTTTTTCTTGCAGGTGTTCCTGAAGGAGATAGAAGAGAAGACATGAAGAGGAGAAGGGACTCAGCAGAGTTCCTCAGTAGTACTTTAGAGTGTAGTGTTTAAAGTACTGTTGTTGTTGTTGTTGTTACTGTGTGCAACTTTTTCTTCCACCAGTATGATTGTGGGGGAATGTGGGAGTAATGCATAGTGTATGGTATTAGCTCCTGGTGTGTGGTTGCATGGTGTCCAGGGTCGGAGAGGTCCCCTGTTTGTTTTGTTTTGGGGATTCTAAGTTAGAGGCAGACAGATTTTCCCTAGAAGGTTAGGGGGATAGACAGGCTGTGGCCCTGACCTGCAGTAGGAGTGGCAGTACTGATCTATTAGGGCTATGCTCTGGAAAGTTCTACCAGAGCCACTAGGTACCCATAGTCAGCGTGTAGAGTAGAGGCTGATGCATCAGCCAAAGGCCTCTAGGCCCTTAATGTTGTCTGCCTGTGCTTGGCACATGGTAGGGGAGAAGGTAGCGCTACCTCCCCATAGTCAACACATGGGGTGAGATGACCAAAGCCGGATGACTAATGACTGTGGACAGTCATTTTCCTGGCCCATGGTGAGTGTAACCCTCCTGTTACCCAGGGTTACTAGAATCCCAGTAAGACCTAGTGGTAGGCAGGGAAGGCAGCTTGTGAAACTCCAGTTAAATGGATTCCACACTGTCTCACTCTGTTCTAAGTCTCAGCTGAGACTGAGGGATGACATCATTTAGAACTGTCAAAGCTGCATAAGCCCCACTGGAATGTTGCAGTTGGAGGTTAGAGTAGAATGTTGGGGAATTTGAAGTCATTCTGTAGAGTTCAGTAGAGTTCTGTGCAGTCAGTAGTAGAGGTGCCCTGCTGTAAGCAGGCCCTCAGAGCTCTAAGCTCTGTCAAAGAGCTATTTTTTGTTGTATAGGTGTGTGTTCTCACCTGAGGAGGAACACAAGAAGAGCACATTGAAGTGGTGGAGACCACTTTCAGTGGTTCAGGGCCCCATCCCTGCGTGTATGGGGGGAAGGAATCAGCCTGCTTCCAGGGGCAACCCCCCTGGTCTGGCTAGGGAAAAGAAGCTACCTGATTTAAGTTTGTGCTGAAGCAGCAGAAGCTCTGGACAAGAGTTCTTCGAGGAGAAAATACCTGTGGGGCACCTGCAACCAAGGGGTGAGTTCACTCTGCTAAAGGGCCATGTGTTTTCACCTGAATCAAGATGAAACTAAAGGGACTGTTACCGTGGGGTCAGGAAAGGACAGCTAAGTACAGTTTGGAAGATGTGGGGATTGGACTGCTTAACTCTGTGGGGGGTCTAGAGTAATGGACAAAGCCACTTATTAAGTATGTTCAAGTTCAGCACAAATGGGATGTAAAAACAGTAGACTGAATGTGAAATACATTTAAAAAGAATCTGCACAGCAAAGTTTTAAAGGATGAGATGTTACAGTCCAGAGAAATGGCCGGGTATGAATTATGGGAGCAAGAGGTGGGAGACCCCCCCATCAGTAGTAACCAAATTCACCTCTATGGATTTGCTCTGGGACACCTGTTGCTTTCTCTCAGGTACTTGGCCAGTGCCTGAGAAAAGTACCCAGATGTGGGATTGATGAGAAAGATTCCCTTATGGAGCAGAAGTGCTCATAAGTGGTTTAGGGAGCCACCAGTAAATGTTTCCATGCTATATGGAAAGTGTCCAAATGGCTGGCAAGGGAGCCGAGCCAGGGAAAACCCAGAGCAGCGTACAAGTTCGGGCTGTGTGCCCAGTGTGTTTCAGAGCCTGAAGGCTAAAGTGATGAGAATGTGTTCTGGTCTCCTTAAATCTGCATTACCAGGAGTGTAGCCCAGTGGGGGTCCATCTATGCTTTGTTTATTCTGTTGGATGTGAATAAAAGCCACACTTTAGAATCCCACTTCTGGTATTGGACATTACAGTCATTGCTTCCTTTGTCCAGAGTTACTTGGGTGCCCTGTTGCAGAGTAACCAAACCTAGCCAATGTGCCAAGTGACATATTCCTCCCTGAACCCAGCCCACCAGGTAGAGCTGTCAGATGGAAAAGGCATACTTGGGTGGGGGTTACATACATTTATTTCTCTGCTTCTTCTTCCAACTTGTTAGGAAAAAGCAGGTATGCCTATTGGTTAGTATCAAATATTTTTTCTTATCTTTGCTCTTGCTTAGGTAATTTTCCTCTGTTGAGGTTTCAGTATGTTGTATCTTGATGACACATGTTCAGTCCAGACCATGCCAGAGCAGGAGCTGTGTTGTGTTGTTGGAAGACAGGGGTGTTGCTTGAACTGTGATGTTGGCCACTGGACTGGTGTCCATACCATTACCATTAATGAGTAATCACCACTTCCACCCACATACATGGAGGAACTATATGCTATAATGCAAACACAGATGGTTGAAATGGTGTTTAGTAAATAATTAGGTGGAGGGGGTCAATGTCTTGTCTACTCAAAGGGGATTGCATAGCTGCAGTAATCATGAACATTTTGAATCTATTCAAAAGTGAGGACAGCAGGACCCCCCCCCCCGAACCATTGCAATTTTGGTGTACATTAACCTGGTACTGTAGAAGTAACCTTTTTGGAGGAATTTGATGTAAGTTGTTAAGCCTCTTCATGATTACTTTTGTAATTAATGACTCACATATTAAAGATGGCCACCATTCACCATTTTTCAAAATGTGTTCAACTTGGTGTTAACTATTGAATTAGCATGTTATCTTCATTTGCTACTTGTACACTTGTCTAGGAGATAGGGTTCTTGTACATGTCATCACCAATACTAAGTGGCAAAAATTTTTTTTTTCAGTCGCATGGAGTGCATGGGTGTGTCAGGTCAGATCAGGTGATGAGAGGGGGCGGTGGGGCAGTGTGGAATTTGCCATTCTGGCCACTTTTAAGGACATCAAGACAACATATCTTGCTGTAAGATGATGATGTGTTGATATAGTCAACGTGAAAAGTAATATATTTTTTGATGAAAAACATTAATCATGCAATTGCAAAATATTTAAGGTTATGATAATTACATTGCTGCTGCTTTTTATATGCTTGTGGCATTGGGGGACTGGTGGAGGTGGTGAGGTGACCAATTAGCGGGTTATGGCAAAGGGTGATGACATGAAACTAATACACACTGTAGGCTGCAGCACATTACATATTTCCATACCCAATCCAGTGGTACATAGCTGGAAATAAGGTGTAATATGCACACCCCAGCAAACATACTGAGTTGAAAGTTGTTGTTGGGGGGGGGGGCTTGGAGTAAACTCAGCCTTTTTTCAACTTCCAATTCCACATAATCCAAGAAGCACACCTCATAGTCTTCAAGACTGGATTCTTATTAGGTGGGAATTCTGTCAACATTGCTGCCTCATCCGCCTCGCTGCCGGTGGCTGCCTTTCTCAAGGGATTGTCATCATCCTTATCACCGAGACACAGTTCCTGTGGCAACACCACTGACATCAGTATGTTGTATGGAATGCGCCTTTCATTCATTTTGTTGAATGTTAGCATGGACACATTCTTGTGTGACAAATTGGTCCTACAGTCACTCACAATTGCCCCAGCCACACTAAACACTCATTCCACAGTGACACTGGATGGTGGGCAGCTCAGGTATTTCATAGCAACTGATGTCAGTGCTGGCCATTCAGTCATTTTACTGCTCCAGTACAGCAGTGACTCAATATTAATGTCAAGGTGCTCCACCATTTGTTCTGCTGCCCAGAGTCTGGCTGCCTCATCTGTCTCCTCCTCCTTTTCCTCCATGTCTTCCACTCCAACCTGAAAGAGAACATCCCAAATGGGATTGCTTGCTGTTTTCTGCTCTGCCTTGCCCATTTTCTCTGATTGTGTTCCCTGTGAGCTGCTGGAGGTGGTAGCAACACCCGTTTTTGATACAGTGCATGCATTTTTTCATTTGTGCAGCATGTACCAATCTAATGAGGTTCTCTGTCAACTGCTGTACTCACTGACGAACTCCTTCAATTATAGAGGGCAGGCCACATTTGTACTGTGGATCCAGCATGGTGGTGATTGCAAACTCAGCTGACTGTAAAATGCCAGATACATGGGTATTTGTGTCCAGCACATGGAGCATGTAATCCATTAGATCACAACTACCATGATCCCCATTTGCCTCTGTTTGGTGTCACACATTCACTAGTGTCTGCCTCAGCACACGTATGAGAGGTATGGACTGACTTATGCAAGCAGTGTCCCCACTCACTGCCTAAGTAGCATGCTTGAATGGATGGAGAATGCATATTAACCCATCAATTTGGTGCCACTGCTCTGTTGTTAGAGTGATGGACACTCCAGCAGTGTCACGGGTGGTGTGTAGCAGCAGGTATTCTGACACAGCCTTATATCATTCATACAGCTGGTCAAGTATGTACATTGTGGAGTTCCACCTGGTAACAACATCAATCTTCATACAGTGCTGAGGCACATTGTTATTGCACTGGAACTCATGCTAGATGGTCACAGGCCTTTGCAGAATGGCCAAAGTGGACACAGATGTGACAGGCGACAGTAACCGTTTCCTTAATGTCCGCATGGTTGAGAAACTGATGAACAACAAGATTAAGGCAGTGTGCCAGGCTGGGCACGCTGAAAAAAACACCATGGCTAATGCACTTCACTACATTGGAGCCATTATCACTTGCTATGGATCCTGCAATGAGTGACTGTGTGTGTAGTCACCCATCAATCTCGTCCAGCAGAACATTAAGCATTTTCGCAGCCATGTGCAAACCTGTGATACTTGCCATAGTCAGAGTTGCATGCTGCTGAATACCAGATAAGTTGCTACCACCACAATTTTGCTTAACACATGTTTTGCCAGGCCCAAAATCAAGTACCGCACCAGGCAACTGTACCCAGTGTGCTGTTATGCACAAATACAAGCTTGCTGCTCTTTGTCCACTGGTCCACATATCCATGCTAAGATGGATATAGTGTGATGCACTATGCTTCATTGCATGTATAATGTAATCAGCAACTCTACTGTTCAGCTCCAGCATGGCACACTTATGAAAATAGGTTCACAATGGAACTTGCCATCTGGGACAGGCACGGACCATCAATCTGTGGAAACCAGCGTTCTCTACAAATGAGAATGGCAACAGATCGATGGTCAGCATTTCGGCAGTGGCAGCATTTAACTCTTTTGCAGCAGCATGATTAGGTGGATACTTTGTCTACTGCTGAAGGATGGTCTTCAGAGTGGGATGCATCTTTGGGGCTGTCCGACCAGAATGCTGTACTTCTGTCAGCAATGATTTTCTTTTAGGAGTAACAACTGACTCTTGACTGGGTGGTGGAGACTGCATAAAACCAGTTATTTTGGTTGCTTGTGGGTGTGGGAGTGATGTACTTTTAAGACTCATGGGACTAGGACTGGGACTCGCACCACCACTGCTATGCCCACTACTAGAGAGAGCAAAGGATTGCTCACTCTTCTCCCCCATCACTGATCCACTCTGTCCTCCCTCCTCATGTTCTTGCTCTACTACATGCACATTGCTACCAACAGCTCTGGCATCCTTCTGGTGTTGATGCCATCTTAGCAGCTGCTTGTTTTTCAGGTGGGGATGTTGGCCACCAGTGCCTATGTGGCTTCCCTTTTTCCTCTGACTAACACAGACTTGACAAAGTTGGTGTATTGCTGTGGTCTCATCAGCAGGATCTAGCACATAAAAGTCCCAAACTGGGGACTTTTGACATCTGGACTTCAGATGCTTCTGGGACTGGGATGATTCAGAAATAGGTGTGGAAGTGTGTTTTTTTTGAGCTGCCAACATGACTTCCATAACACTATTTTGGGAGGGGTGGTTACTTGACTGCTTGGAGGTGTGTTTATAGGCTTGAAGACAGACTGAACCACCACAGGCTGTACATGTAAATGGCCTATATCATCCTTGATCTTTTTTAACTCAGGCTCCCATGTGGGATCAGCCCAGTCATCATCATCATCACCACCAATAGCGATGATGTCCTTGATTTTCTCCTCCTCCTCCCCCCATCACTGTCTTCTTGGAGGATGGCACTTTTTTCTTTCACTACAACTATCTCATGGGGCTGACTATCCTTATCTCCAGGACTATCAGAATCTTATTGAACATTATCATCACCAACTCCTGCAGGAACATGGACAGTCACACTGACAGACTTATTATCGCCCTCCTCCGAGTCCTCCTGGACCACTTTTCCTGTGCTGGTGTCAGTGCCTCCCTTTTTCTCATGCTCAGCATCCCCCACTAGCATGGCTGCAACAGTTTGAGCTTTAAAAAAGTAAGACACAGGTGTGCCAGATACATTTCAACCACAAACTCCTTTGCTGGTTCCTGCCACATGACCAGGGCCCACATCAGAACTTGAAGACAGTGATGCAGACATGTTTATGCTTTCACTGCTGTGGGGAACTGGAACTGAGATGGCACTTTTTTCTACGGACTTTTTAGCTCCCTCATCCCCCCCGCCACGTTTCCCCCCTATACTTTGCCGCTCCTTACCAGGCATTTTTGCTGACTGCGCTTAAAAAATTTGCCTTTCTCCGGGAGTATTTGAAGAAAGGTTGTATTACTACTATTAAATGTGTGAATGATACCTCACACGTGAATGATGATGTCACACTGTCACACACCTGCAGTACTGGCTTCCTTAAAAGTCCAAAAACAATCAGGACAGGTACCAGCACTTACAGTAGAACTAATACCATATATGGTAGGCAGCCTAGTGTAGTAAAACACAAAAAGGTAACTTTTTTCCCTCAAACAGGAAGGAATTAAAGAAACACACACAGGGGAAAAAGGGCACAAGTGGCACACTTTAAATACCGATCACCTGTGTCTCTCAGTCTCTGGACAAATAAAGTACTGTAATGTGTTATGTTACCCAGTACCACAATTTGTTTTTTTATATACAGGCAGAGACAACCATAAAACAGCAACAAAGGAAATTAGTACTACACAATATGTTAGTTGTCTGGATGGGAGGGATCAACAAGAAATATCTTGAAAATGACTATTTTAATATATACTGTTTTATAATGCATGCGTCAAGTGAGACGCAAACAGTGCTATAACAAAGAAAGGGTAATGTGTGTAAGCTAACTAAAACAGGAACACCACACAGTGTGCAGGGTCAAGCTCCAGCAATAACATACAGGGGAACAATTCAACAATGCAGTGCAACTGCAATAGACAAGTTCAAGTGATCGAGTAGAAATAATTTACAATTGTTGGTTTTCACAATCTTAGTAACACACAAGATAACACTCCAGCTAACAGAACTAGCCACAAAAAAATAAAAGAAAGGATCAGCTCTGTGTGTTTAAAACTTTAGAAATCAAAATCAATTCATAACCAAAAGGAGAAGAATGGTATATAACACAGCTAACAGCGGCAGAAATTCTTTCAAACAGTACAGAGAAACTTTTCAAAGAAAATAAATTTGCAAGCTATAACAAAATTAATAAGAAATAACAGTAAATAGATAACTCACAATTGTGATTAAATATACCAATCTGCTTGGCTAGAAATAACCTGCACTGTTTTACACTCCTACTCTACCCCACCCCACACAACTCTTTCAAAGACAGCTGAGAAAAGTAAACCAAATTCAAACTATGTATTATACAAAAATTCATGAAATTAGAAAATGTTCCCTATATCAGGCACTACCAGCACAGTAGCACTAGGAAAAAAACTTATGTTTTGCAGCAAATAGCACTCAAAAACAAGTTTTAGCTATGTTTTCTAAGGCTTTATTGGCTGTGATACACCACAACACACCGCTCTCTGACCCAACACAGCAGAGTGAGCTGTAAACAAGCCACACGTGACTTTTGACCTATTTACCCACAATGCATTGCAAATTTCACCTTTGTACCAAAATTTCACCGTCGAAATCAAAGGTTTCGCAGGTGAAATTCCACCACAAGGCAAAATTTGGATCATCAATGGGCGAAATTGTCATGGTAAGCGAAATTTCACCGTTACATGAAATCAAGAAAACAGGCGAAATTTCGTTTTGCATAGGAGAAAAACATCACATAATTGCGGAATTACGTGAAAAGTTTCTCCAGGTGAAATATTTCAGTTTCGCACAACACTATTCAACACCCTCTCCCTACTGGCCACTGCCTGTACCCTGTCACTTACAATATCAGAGTCTGGATTGGGGATCCACTGATCTGCTGCATCCTGTATCCAGCCAGTCCGTCCATTCATTGTCCTGTGCCACTTGTAACCCAACTCCAAATGTCTCTTTCAGATGGTCTCTTGCTGTTTGCTTTTTGTGCTAGTCCACCTTTTCACTTATGGCCACTACCTGAAAAAATAGTGTATTTTTTCTTCAGATGCTGCTCTAGTGTTTTCCTCTGGGCATCCTTCACCTTCTGCTTTAGTCCCCTTTGGGATAGCACCTCTGTTTTGCTATCCATTTTGCTAGTTCCAAGTGCCTCCGGTGATGCTTCATCTAACATTGGCTCCATGTCTGAGTCATCAGATGCCAAGCTTTCTGCTTGGCTCTCAAGTGCCATGTCATCTTCCATGCACTCTTTCATTCTCTCAGTATCTTTAGGCATGTAGTTAGTCCATTTTCTCAATATTCTGAGTGTTCTCCTGATTGTCCGCTGCTGGGAGGGAGAACAACTCCACATCCAGCTCCAAAGCCTCCTCCTCTGCCACCTCCAGAGCCTCCATCTTGGATATAGGGCTAACAGTGCCCCCTTCCAAGAGTAGGGGAAATTTTTATTTCAAATTCAGAAACAGATCCAAAAAAGAAAATAATACAGAATTCCAAATCATTGAACAATTAAACATAACTAAAATATGTATTAAACATCATACGTAACATAAACAAAAACCTTTCCAACTCCCATCCCCAACCAAAAGCATAAAGTAAAAGGGAGAAAAAAGAAAAATCCCAACACATTCTTGTCCCATAAAGGATTTTCTAGTGTAACCACAAGACATGCTTGATTAACCCACCCAATCAAAACCTTTCCACAACTGTGCTGCTCCTGCAGCACCATGTATGTCTGTGTCTCTAATATATACATTGTCTGCTTCAGCCTGCAACTTAAACAGTAGATCATTAAGTAAAACTTCTTTACCTTGTAAAAACCTTTGGCACCTCCCATGTCATATGCAAGCAATAACACCCAACAGGGTGGGCAGTATTGTGCTATACCAGACCACCCAGGGTTGTAATGAGGCCCGATGCCACAGGCGGAGGGCCTTATAGCCACTGAAAGGTCCAGTATAGCACAATACCGCCCACCCTGGAGGGTATTATTGCACTTAGAAAATGGGCACTGTAAAACAAAATAAGTTTAATAAAGAAATATTAATTAAAAATTAGTTTAAAACAGGTTTTGTAATAAAATAATTCCTCCGCCTCCATTAGAATGTGTTTGTTTTTTTTTTACTAGGGACTTTTTTCCCTACTGGAGCCTGTGTAGTTGGACCTGGTTGTCATACTAACCCTGCAAACAACAACAATAACACACACACACACACACACACACATATGGCTTTTGGGAGCAGCAGGAGTCAGGCAGTGTTTTGTTTTTTACTTTAGAAGTGTGACTTCCCAGTTTAAGTATGCTGGCATGGTTGCAGAAATATTTATTGGCTTTATTGACAGAAATATTTATTGGCTTCTGAGAGACAGAGGGAACATGGTATCTCCAGTACCACTACTGTACCAGACAGTATCAAGGTGGTAGTCATGGTTAAAACACATGCACACACACACACACACACACACACATACACTCACACACGGCTTAGAAAATGAGCTCATACTTTTTTGCCTGTATTTCTTATTTTATTCATCTAACGCTTCTTTCTACTGAAGTTTCTTTCCCCTGATTGAGAGTGAAAACTCGATGGCAGGCTTGGGGAGTGGTGTGCTGTTTCAGGCTGAGCGGTTTACAAAGTAATGAGACTGAGGTAGTGTGTGATAGTAGATTTTTCCTTTATTTGCAGAACTTATCAGGAGGCGCTCGCTTGCTTAACAGAATACCTTGACTTTAAAATTGCATACTGCTTTGACCGTGCGAGTGTAAGACAGATAGAGACTGTGAGAGAGAGAGAGAGAAAATGCTAGATGTGCAGTCCAGTAAATGAGGAAGCTACAGCTTCTCCAACATTAGCACTACTGGAGTTAGCACTGTTGCGGTAAAGTTAACTTGCAATTATGCAGTTTTTTTATTGGGGGGTTATTTCTCTTTAAGGGAAGACAGCATAATGGCAGTTTAAATATCCACCGTGGGGTGAGGTCACCACAGCAGTTTAGCGTGTGCAGTTTAAATGAGAGGAGTGACAGCAGTTTGGGCTGCGATTCTCTAAATAACATGGTTAGGAGAGATGCTCGGTTCTCTCTCTTTGTGACCAAATGATGAAAAGTAACGAGTGTTTCTTTCTCTCCCTCTTTCTCTAGCAGTCTGCTTTGAGATGAGGAAAAATGAATAGGAGCAGTTAGCTTTGGGATAGTTTAGAAAAAAACTGGAAATTCCTTGCAGCAGTAGGCTAAATGGGCAGGCAAACTGGTGCAGAATGGGGGATGAGTGTCATCTCTCGCTTAGCAAGGGAAAAAAATGATGGCAATTTGAAGTTGTATACCTAGCACTTCAGCTAATGAGGAAGGAGGGTGCTGGGCACACAGATACTTTGCTGGCTATCAAGCAGGCTTAGGCTGGGGCTTTTTATTTGGTGGGCATCTATTGTCTGATAGATGCCCACCTAAATAAGTGTCTCAGCCAATCAGAAGAGAGAATTGTCTTTGCCCATTTTCTTTTTTGCAATTTGGATTTTATTAAAGTTTCTATTACAGAGAACGAATCATGGTGGAGTACATCATAAACCCCAAAGGACAGACACAAAATACAAAATGAATCACTCTCCCCCAACCCCCTGCCTGCCCAACCCAGAACGCACCCCGAACAACCCAGCGCATCGGTACTCTTTGGCACAACACCAGAGAATATAACCTAATAGTACTTAGGACTGTAAGGCATGAAGAGTCTGCAGTGGGCCCCAGATCTTGTCAAACTTTTCCAGTTTGCTGTATAGACTGGCAATTGTCCTCTCTGTTCTGAGGTTCGCCAGCAATTCCTGAAGACATTCAACATAAGATGGTACCTCCGTGTCCTTCCAGTGCCTCAACACCACCTTTTTTAACAGACAACAACATCAATGCTATGTGATACCTCCTATTCACCACCGAAATAGAGGAGAAATCCCCAAGGAGACATATTTCAGGGGTGAACAATTCTGAGAGCCCTAAAAGAGGATCAGCACGCGGATTAATCATGGTCCAAAGTGGGGCGATTTTAGGACAACTCCAGAAATTATGAAGGAGGTCACCTTCTTGAGTCTGGCATCTTGTACAAAGGGGGGAAGACAACAGACCCAGTCTAGCAAGCCTCTGCAGAGAATAATAAATGTTACGCAAAATTTTGACTTGTGTTAATCTAAGTCTGTCCTGCTTAAGGAACTTATGACAACTTTGCCACAAGAGAGACCAATCCATATCTCTACCCTGAAAGAGAGAGGCCCAAAAGGAGATGGGAGTGTAATTATCAGGGGTAAGCCCAGGTAAACAGAGCAGTATATATTGTAGATACAGCATGAGGCAAACCCGCCAACTCCATAAGGGTAGCCTGAAAACTAATATTGGGAGCAGGAGGGGGGAACGGACCCATTACCTTAACCAGTAAGTGGCGAAATTGAAAAATCTTAAAAATTGCTGTGTGAGGTAACATAAACTTATGCATAATGCCGCCTTTTCCCATTTTCTAAAACCCATTTAATACAGTCCAGGAGAACAAAAGCAGAAGCCTTATTTTTGTGAGCCCATTGATCTGACAGTTGACCAAACAGTAAGATATCATAAGTCATATTTAGAAATAAATCTGTACTCCAAAATATATCTAGGTCCTGGCAAAAGGAGTGAATATAAAAGCAATCAAAACATGAATGTTGCAGTCTCTACAGCTCCATTACATTCGGGGACTAAACAGACCCTGTCTGATAGCGTTGTATGTTTATGATTTCCCCTAACATTCAGTTTAGAATATCCACATAAGCAGATCTTATCTCTCATTTTAGGGGGAATCCATACCTCTAAAAGGTGTTCTAAGAGTAGTGAATAATTTATATTAGGCTCAACCTGAAATACAGGGTCCTCAAATTAATGTGTCTATAAAATGGTAGCTTTAAACATATTCTTGCTTACCCCTGTAAACCAGTGTAACTCTATCTTCCATAAACTATTTTAGACAAATCAGCACATATGACGGGAAGACCTTTTTCTAATATGCTCTAAATCCCTTTACCACATTCTGAAAAGAAAAACCTCCTCCCCTATGTGCATTACCTGTGGCCCTACCCCTTCCCTACCATGTACCAATGGACGTATGTTGGAGTGAAAAAAATTCCCACACAAAAACACCAGATTAATCATATTTAAACCTCTCTCTTTGATTGGCCTGTAGGTATGATTCTATTTCACATGGTTTAACCTGCTTCCCCATAATAACTGGGAAAACAACCCCAAGATTTTTGTATGCATATGAAATAGAAGTGGAAAAATATGTGATACATACAAAAAAATAGGGAGGATAAACGTGCAGTGAAATACACCCTCTTTTTCCTCATCATTTGCCATGCTTTCCACTTTGTGACTTTAGTTTGTGGTGCATCAAAGGAGATATTCCAGTTTTTTTGTGCAGAATCCTGTGTCCCAAAACACATACCTAAAATTTTGATGTCCTTTTCCTCTACAGGTATTGTAAAGTTGGACACCACCTCAGCTTCCCCTACTGCCAAATCACTACTTTTCTGTATGTTGATATTAATTCCTGTACTCTCCATCATACTAGAAAACAGTTGTATGGCCCACATCCCTGACTCCAGATTAACAAATGCTGCCACACAGTCATCTGCGTATGCAGTGATTTTCAGATACAAAACCCAGTGCTGTGTTGAATTGGTTGTATGGATGCATCTGCCTCTATTTGCCTAAGTAGAGGGTCCAAATAAGTTCAGCAGAGGTCTAAGTGGACACCCCTGCTGTACCCCTCTGGAAATATACATGGGCACTCCTAGAAGCCCATTCACCATAGGTCTTACCTGTGCTTCACTATATAATATTTTAATCAAATGTATAAAAGCCTCCGGTATCCCACAAAGTTTTAGTGTTTCCAAAAAATACTTATGTTTAATGGCATCAAAGGCTGTTTCCTGGTCAATGGAAAACAGATACTCCTCCACATTCATATTTATCCTTTGTTCAACTATTTCCCATATAAATATACGATTTTGGGATATAGCCCCTCTGGGACTGAACAAGTCTGTTCTTTCATAATCAGCTTGTTTGCCACTTTAGCCAATCGGAATGTAACTAATTTAGTTAAAATGTTATAATCTGATGTGAGGAGGCTAAGAGGCCTTTAATTCCTCACATCAGCTCTATCCCCTGATTTGAATACAAAAAATTGTGATTCCTTCATTCATAGTGTCATTGAGATACTCAACTGTTGAAATAGACAGAAAAACCTCTGACAGAATGGGAGCTAGCTGATCAATAAAACATTTATAAAAATCATTAGGGATTCCATCCACCCCTGGTGCTGTTTTTGGGGACAATATGTGAATGACTTCCCATTATTTCCTCTACTGAAAAAGCCTCAGTTAACATCCCTGCCTCTGCTGTAGATAACTGTGGGAACTCCACCTTTGTAACTGGAAAGTCAAAAATCTCTTCCTCCTCTGCCTGATATTTCTTTTTCACATACTGCTGTACCATATGCAATATGGACCCAGTATCTGATTTTAAATTTCCTTTATTATACCTTAAGGATGACATAACCCTTTGTGTGACATGATCCCTGGGAGTGTCATAGAGGTTCGTCTGTGGTTCGTCCTCTTGTGTACAGAATGTTTGTCCCATCTGAAGTGTATGTACTGCCTCATATTGATAGCTAAAGATGTCTGACTTTATATTCCCCTGGTCTGAACTGAGGTATTGTCCTGTTTCCCTCATTCAGGTGATGGCTTGCAAATATTTTGCCCTCAGGCTGAGATACTTGATATAATTACTTTTTACAATTTTCCCAGACATTTGCTGTAATAAGATTTGCATGTCTCTTTTAATATCTTCCCACCATATAATAGGATCATCATAAAGAAATTTTGCTTCATGCTGGGCTTCTAATAAAAGCAACATTTCTCTATGATGAGAAGCCTCTTCTAACAATAAGGTATTCATTCTCCAGTACTCTCAACCCATATGTGTTTGTCTACTTTCCCCAATCAGGACTTTTACTGCCATATGGTCAGAGGTTGAAAGGGGCACTAATGACAAACCTCTGTGACTCCTGTCCTATTTGAGAGAAACCAAAAGTCAATCCTAGTAGACAGGGACCCTTTATCGAAGATATGTGTAGGTGAAGTTTGTAACACATCATAGTTATCCTGAAGTCCAGACATCTATAAAATGTTTATCAAACAATTGGTATCACAAAAACTGTTGTGTGTCTTCCTCACCAATCCCTTTGGGACAGCCCAAAATTAAAATCCCCCCCCCCCAAAGCACTGTCTTGGATGTGCCCAGATAGGGTTCTATTTTTTTAAGAAGAGTAGTCCTTTCAGATTTTTACTGGGGTGCATAAATGTTTACCAAATGATAAACCCTACCATTCCGAACAATGTCCAAGATAAGGACTCTCCCCAAACAAACATCCATCACTTTCAGGACACCCATTTGGTCACCTGAAAATAAAATCTCAACCCCTGTACAGGGATCCTCCCCTGTTGACCAAAAAGATGGTACCCACCTCCAGTCCCTCTGAGTTTGTGTGATCTCAGGGAGAGTCTGCAGTCGAGTATCCTGCAAAAATATAATTTGCCCTCTTTCTCTCTGCAAACTGGCAAAGCACACCTGGCATTTCTACACATTCTTAAAGCTATGAACATTTTCTGTAATAATAAAGAATACCGCCATGATCCAGAAAAAGATGGGGGGAACCAAATGCTAAGTAATCATCAAATCATCAGTAATCATTTCATTTTTTTCCATTTCTTTGGCTTAGGCTTATCACCTTTGGGTAGTTCACTAATCATTTCAGCCTGTGAGGATTTCTCAGAAGAAACATCTGACTCTCCACCAGCTTCTTCCACCTCCATTAATATTGCATAAGCATTTTGAGTGTTTACAGGTTCCACCTCCTCTACTTGCAGTGGCATCACTGGAGTTTTAGACAATCCCTCAGAGTGGGTCACTCTTTGAAAGAAAGGGCCTTCTACTGAAACAGGGGAGGCATTTCTGCTATAGCAGGTATTAATGTCTCTGTTTCAGGTAGGGGTTCTTCATGGATTGGGGGGGTCCTCCCCTCCTTGCATCTAAGGACTTCTATTAGGGTCAGGACTGATGTCATCCTGTGCAGGACGATGTTCAAGATTTGCATCCTCCATGTTAGGACATTCAACTGCGGGTGTGGATAGGCCATGGGGGTGGAACAACAGGTTGGGGTGGCTCTACTACCTCGGTCACTACCCTTCTAGATGCACCAACAGCATTAAAACCAGCTGCTTCAATCTGCTCATCAATCTGCATCCATTCTTTCTGAGCAGCTGCCACATATACTTCATGGTCTACCCTAACTGTTTGGTCAAGGCTATTGTGGGAAGCCCAGGAGCAAGAGCGTAAAGTATGCCCCAGCTCATCACATAAATTACATTGCATGGGTTGGGTACAGTTCATACTAGTATGTTCCACCATGCTACACAAAACACATTTCAATCTGTCACAGACATTACTTAGATATCCCACATCCCAACATCTCTAATAAGCACAGGGCAGTCCCAGACAGAAAATCATACCCTGTCATAGCCCAAGAAGAAACAGTTTGGGAGGTGTTTTATCAACCCCTCTTCTTGCTTCAAGGTCACCTTATACCTCCATTCTCCTGTCCAAAGCTGATCATCATCCAGAATAGGTTATAGGTAGCCCTGTACATTGCAATGTTGTTTTAACCAGTACATGACATCTGCCATGTTCACTCCCTCTTTTCTAAACAGCACAGTGATTTTCTCTAAAGAGGGCCTAGTAGGTGGAATGGCCAGGAAAGGCTTCCACAGGACAGTATATTTCAGTAAAGTATATTTTTTTCCAAAATCTCTCCAAACTGGTAGGATGTTTAAAACTAATGTCAAACACAGTGTCACCTGGCATATGAATCAGTACATAAATTTCATATGCATAATACTTCATGCTAGTTTTAAGAAGGGCTCTTCCCACAAAAAGTCTGTCTGGTATATCAGTTGCACTACCACTTTGAAGAGTGCAGTTATTCTAGATGCCCTACAGGGGGCATGCCTTAGACAACTAGTACTGGATCCCACCCGAGAGGGAGCAATATTAGACTTGATACTCTC
This sequence comes from Neoceratodus forsteri, assembly GCA_016271365.2. NCBI lineage: Eukaryota > Metazoa > Chordata > Ceratodontiformes > Ceratodontidae > Neoceratodus > Neoceratodus forsteri. The sequence goes on along the minus strand of CM028134.1, from coordinate 571,080,690 downwards.
AAATGGAGATGGAGAGAGGATCACAGATGTAGAAGTGGGTAGCAATCTGGGAACTGGTGACCATCGAACAGTATGGTTCACAATAAACACAGCAATAGAGTCAAGCCATACAAAGACAAAAGTACTGGACTTTAGGAGGGCTGACTTTGCCAAAATTGGTGAGTGCCTAAGGAATGCACTAGCAAATGGGCAGGAAGGAGGGGTGGAAGAACAATGAGGAATAATAAAAACTGCCATCACAGAGGTAACAAGCCTTTGTGTGAAGCAAATAAACAAAACAAGACGATGTAAGAAACCACTATGGTTCTCAAAGGAAGTGGCAGTGAAGGTTCAAGAGAAAAAGAAAGCATTCAGGAAGTACAAGGAATTGCAGAAGGAGCAGGACAGAGAACTGTATCAGTTAAAGCATAAGGAGGCTGGAAGGCAGTCAGAACAGCAAAGGCCCAAACCGAGGAAAAGATAGCCAACTCAGTTAAGAAGAGGATAAAACCTTTATAGGTGCATCAGGGAGTGAAGGAAGACCAAGGGAGGGATAGTGAGGCTTAATAAAGGGAGGGAGGGAGGGGTGGGCAGAGGGAGACTGTGAAAAGGCAGAGATACTAAACAAATATTTTTGCTCAGTATTTACAAAGGAAGAGGGGAGGTACATAAAACAAACAGTAGTAACACTCTGGATACAGAAGTTGATTCCGCCCATTTACAGAAGAAAGGGTTCTGAAAGAACTCTTAAAACTGAAGGTGGACAAAGCAATGAGGCCTGATGAATTCATCCCAGAATTCTAAAAGAACTAAGCGTAGAACTAGTGACACCACTGACTACCCTTTTTAACAAATCATGGGAGGATAGGGTGGTACCCGAGGACTGGAGGAGGGCAGATGTGATTCCCCTTCACAAAAGTGGGAGCAAGGCAGAAGCAGGAAACTATAGACCTGTTAGTTTAACCTCAGTGATAGGGAAAATGATGGAATCACTTCTAAAGGAAAGAATTGTCGAGTATCTAGAGGCCAGAGGGGCACAAGACCATAGGCAGCATGGCTTCACAGCACTCAGGTCATGCCAGACGAATCTGATAGATTTCTTTGACTGGGTGACCAAAGTAGTAGATCAGGGAGGGGGCTGTGGACATGGCCTACCTAGACTTTTGCAAGGCATTTGACACAGTCCCACACAAAAGATTAATATACAAGTTAGCCGGCCTGGGAGTGGATCCCAAGATGACAGCCTGGGTAAAGAATTGGCAACAGTAAATGGAGTCCACTCAGAAGAAAGGAGGGTTACTAGTGGGGTACCGCAGGGTTCAGTATTAGGACCGGTCCTCTTCAATGTCTTTATAAGCGACATTGCAGAAGGACTGGAAGGAAAAGTATGTCTCTTTGCAGATGACACTAAGATCTGCAACAGAGTTGATGCACAGGGTGGGGCAGAAAGGATGAGAAGGGACTTGGCAAGGTTAGAGGAATGGTCAAATGTATGGCAGCTTAGAGTCAATGCTAAGAAGTGCAAGGTAATGCACCTGGGAAACAAGGGCCAAGCGGTCCTTATCTGCTGTCAAATTCTATGTTTCTTTGTTTCTATGTTTCTATATCATCCATAGGCCCTCTATACTTCTGCTGTACCACATTTTTTTCTTGCTGCTGACTCTGAGGACAAGTGCACATTATCAGGAAAAAGGCACTCTCTCACATTCATATTCCACACATTGGGGGTCGTTTCAGGTCTCATAGAACCATTTATCACACTGGCTACAGAGGGAATTGACTTTGCCTGCACTATAGGTTCTTCTGGAACTGTTTCCAGATCTTGTTTTTCATGATCAAAATTCTGGGACTCCCCAGCATCCATTCCATCATTATCCTCTTTATCACCTTCCAAGTCTTTAATTAATTGTATCAGGTTTGGCCCTTCACTCACTTGGGTAAAGGCCTCAGCACTTGGGGGTTGTGGTTATCCCAGCAGATGCTGTGAAACAGTATCCATTCAGTGACCCGGGTAATAAGGTATTCAGTGGTTTTGCATCCCTCCCAAAGAAAAACAGGAGGTTAGCTTCCCACCCCTTCACATGCAATGTTTTAACCCATCTAGCTTTTTCCAAGGCATTCATAACCCACTCAGGAGTATCTGTCGTGAGACCTGCAGAGGGCCCTGACACACTAGGCATAGTCTGAGCTTCTCCTGTATTTTGTGGGTCTTTAGACAACTAATTCCCTTTTTGCTCTTTCCCAGTAGACTGTCTGTTTTTTAACAGGGCTTCCTGCAGCAGTTCCAATTGTGAACATGATAGCTGGTAAGTGTACCATGGGGGGGGGGGACTGTAGGAACAGTCCCGAGCTCAGGCCAAGATCTCTCGGTACTGCCATGGGCAGTGTCCTTTTCTGTAACAGGCTGCCCTGTGTCTCCAACCACTCTGATACCCACAACATCACTCTCAAAAACATGCTTATTTCGTATTTTGGGTACAGTACCGGTAGCGACATTAAAAGCTTGACATGCCAGTTCTTCTGTCACTCTCCTGGTAACATTTCCTGATCACGCAGTCTCCATATCTACTGCCTGCATCATTGATACTCCAGCCAGTGCATTTGCCTGTAGTACTCCATCTGGCTCCAAAGTGATCCTCCTCAACAACAACTCCCATTGGAGTCGTTTCTTCCATCGTCAATGCTGTAGTTCTTCCTCCTGCAGTAACTGTTACTGCTCCGTCATGGTCAGTTCTGTCACTCTGTGATCCTCAAACAAAGCTCCAGGTGGAGGGGAATTTTCCTGGTGTCCTGGCCAAATTTCCCCCATTCACTAAAAATACCACCAACAGATTAAGGTGGTTCAATTTCAGTTGGTTGCCATCTGTATTCCCCGAGTCATCCCTGAAAAACCGACTTCTAGTCTCAGTGGGCCTACTCAATCAACAAAATTCAATCAATCAATCAATCAATCAAACAATCAATCAATCAAAAGCTGATTGAGAATTTAAACCCAGCTGACAGGATTGTTTTAATGGGATACTTTAACCTACCTGGGATTAACTGAAGAATACAGAAAGGTATAACTCTCACCAAGGAGGGATTCTTTGATGAGTTCGGGCAGATAAGGTTTGAACAATATGTCACGCAACCCATTAGAAGAGATAAAATTTTAGACTTAGTGCTCAGCAACATGGGTAGTATGCTGTGGGACTGTATGGCAACTATACCTTTGGATAACATTGACCATGCTGTGGTGGAATTCAGACTTTTTGAGTCTACTATTAGGGTGCAAGAAGCTACCAGGACATTGTGCCTTGGAAGAGCTGACTTTCATGGTATGAGAAGGATCCTGGGTAGATGGGACCAGTGAAAATTCCAGCCTGGATGAATCCTAAAGTGAGGAAATTGATAAACAAGAAGAAAAAGGCTTACAACATAGCAAAAGCAAGCAATCAAGCCAGGTGATGGGTACATTATAGACGAATCCTGAAGAAAACTAAGCAGGCTATCAGGAAGGCAAAACGGGACCTTGAGTTTGGTCTGGCAGAAAAATCAAAGGATTATTGTAAGTCCTTCTTTAATTATGTTTATAACAAAAGAGAGAGAAGAGTTAAGGTGGGGCCTTTAGTGGATTCACAAGGTGAGCTAGTCACAGAGACAGCTCAGATAGCAGAGATGCAGAATAAATATTTCTCTTCAGTATCTAATTAACAAGGCTAATACTGACAAAGATCAGCTAATGGGTGAATTTGGTATACCATTCATCTTGAACATAGAGAATATTAAGGTTCAACTACTCAAACAGGATAACAGAAAAGCCCCAGGACACGATGATGTTCACCCTAGGGTTGATAAAGTGTTGACCAATTAATTGGCAGATCCATTAACTAAGATCTTCCAGAAATCAGTTGATGAGGGGGAGGCTGTAGACGAGAATAGCTGTGATGATACCAACTTATAATAAATTCTAGCAAGACACAATATGGCAGCAAAGTAATGGCATTGTGGGCAGTAAAAAATGTGTAAACTAGCAATTTTTGCACTCACCACTGAGCCACATAACTGCATTTTCTAGTTGTTGTGATACACACACTCACAGACTAATACATATATACACATATAAATACATATTCCAGTATAATATAGCAGTGCGCTGTCTGCACACATTTTTGCAGATTAAAAAAAAGACATTGAGGGACTGTTTTCTTCTTTTAAGGCTCTGAGGGACATCAGAGCATGGGGGACTGCCACTAGACACCTTATTTAAATCAGCAATGACATGCATAAGGCTGAAACTGATCTAGATAGCTGGGGAATGTAGAATAGCAATTTTTGCTCTAATCACAGAGCCACTTAACTGCACTTTCTAATTGCTGTGATACACACACACACACATATGCACACCGACTAATACATATACATATATACGCATAAATATATGTATATATATTCCAGTATAGCATAGCAGTGCAGTCTATACACGTAGAGCATTGCCACACGCACACACACTAACACACATACACTGCCTTATATGGCATTTATTTACTTATACATCTAACCTTAACTTTTACTATACTTAGGATAAGCACTGTGATTTGCATTTCCTCATTGTACTAATTTATGGCATAACTGGGTAACTAAGATAGTGGACCAGGGAGGGGTACAGTGAATGTGTCCTATCTGACTTCATAACAGCCTTCATACTGTCCACAACAGAAGGCTGATTAATGAACTGTGAGGTTCGGGATGGATCCTAAAATAGCTCTGTAGTTGGAGAACTGGCTTGAGTCAGAAAGTTGTGGTAAACAGGGAGTACTCTGGAAAGAGAGAGATCATGAGCAGGGTGCTGCAGAGGTCAGTGTTTGGGCCAGACCTCTTCAGTGTCTTTATTGTGGACATTGCAGAGGAACTGGAGGGGAAGGAATGCCACTTCGCAGACAATGCAAAGGTATGCAATAGAGTGGGCATGCCAGAGGGTGTTGAAAGAATGAAGGAAGACCTCAACAAACTGGAGAAATGGTCTGAACAATTGCAGCTGGGATTCAATGCAAAGAAGTGCAGGGTCATGGACATAGAGCACAAGAACCCAAGGGCAAAGTACGAACTAGGTGGTGAGGTACTGACAGTCACAAAGCAGAAAAGGGGCCTTGGAATTATCATCTCAGAGGACTTAAGAGAAACTAGGCAGTGAGATAAGGCAACTGGAAAGGCTAGCTAGATGCTTGGATGCTTAAGGAGGGGTATCAAGAGGGAGGTCATCTTGTCCCTGTATAAGACACTCATGAGACCACACCTGGAATACTACATCCAGTTCTGGAGGCCTCATCTGAGAAAGAACATGGACAGGGTGGAGGTGGTGGAGTGGAGGGCAATTAAAATGGTGCAGGGCCTGTGGGATAAGACCTATGAGGAAAGACTAGTCAAGCCAATTTTTAAAATATTTATTTCATTTGGGTGAAGCATTTAAAGGGTGCCTAAACAAGCAGTTTTTTAAAACTGCAAACTCCAAAATCTGTCTTCATAGCGAGGTAAAATAAAGGCTGCTGTTTACATTTATGCGAAAACTGCATTTATGTAAATAACATAAATGTAGTGTCTTCGCTTTTGGAAAATGTAAACATCAGCCTTTCACTTTCAAAACACAGCCTTGGTTTCTCCCTAATATGTCTGCCAAGTATGTTAAGTGATGAGTCATGATGACATCATCAGAGCCAGAGACAGAGATCCATATATATTTCTATAGTGCTAACTAGTTCTTCTTTCCCTCCTTACTTTGAATTGTTGTGCCAGAATGATCAACACAATGTATTAACTCATGGATAATTTTGATCATTACACCTGTTAGGCTATGATTCTGTTCATTTTGTTTACTTTAACTTGCAGAAAATGGTTTGCAATCCAGCTGATTTTTTCTTAGGAAAACTGCATTACGGTACAACACTTCAAATACCTGATGATCTAGTGGTTATGTGATGCACTGAATTTTGTTTTTTATTAACCAGGAGAAACACACTAAGCTGAAAGCTTGTTTACAGTGTGACCTGGGAGCACAAGGAAGTTTAGTGACTTGCTCAAGGTCACACAGCAAAGTACCTGTCTTGTTCAGTTCCAAAGCTCGTGCTTTCTTGTTAATCCACAAATAAGGCTTTCTTTTTCCATGTGAACCCCCTGCACCTGGTCTGCCTTTTGTTGAGCACCCCACCACCGTCCATACCCTGTCCTTAGTGCTGCCTGGGGCCACATATAAGCTTGCTGTCTCATGAACAGAATTATCATACCTCAGATTGTAATCTCGTACCTCAGAGAGTTGTGCACACCTATACTGATATGCATCATCAGCTGGCACTGGTAAAAAATGCCTCCCAAATCACTCTTCAGTCCACATTCTCAATGTTTGACTTCTGCTCCCACAGTAAACATTGAGTGGATCACCACCCTTCTGCACAGTGAAGGAAGTATGTACAGTTCCCTGTTGTGTTTTTTCCCATGTCATTAGCCAACAACTAGGTCTTCCTGGAGGTACAAGCAATAAGCATCATGACCTACCAGAAAAACTGCTGTTCATGCCTTCATAAAGGCTGCACTTACAATGGATAACACTATTATTACCAGGAGAGGCATACTAATACCTTGAGCGAATCCACCTGACTTCCAATGTCAGTCTACTCCTTTACCTGTGATCTGCAGAACCCCGCAGGACAGTTCCCAGCAATTCTTCTCTAGTACTTTTCTGTGTGCTACTCCACAATGCAAGTTGGTTGGCTACCACCCTTCCAAAACTTGAATGAGCTATACACAACTCCTTCAATACTGTCCTAACAAACGTCAACATGCCCCCCCCCACCCAAGGGTAATCTCCCTACAGTGAATTCAAGTAACAGTTTAGGTGCAGCCCTGCCACTCTGAGTATTTGTCATTACTGGCTACTCTCATCCACAGTCAGGTAGTGTTCACGATGCTGGCAGACCCATATTTCAGATCTCACAGTGATCTGCTCAGCGTCCTCCTTCATGTCTTCAACTAACCTGAATATAGCTGTACCCTGTTGGAATGGCCTCTTCAGTCCCTCTCTGGCATTCATTCTTCTCACCTGCTCCCCACACCAAACAACTGGTGAGTTCACTACCCTTCCGCATCATGAATGTGTTAAGTACAGTCCCCCATGTTACATTTACGTATTAATAATAAACATGATCTTCTGATAAGCCAGGTTGATAGCAGCATGGCACAAGTGGAAAATAGGCTTTCCTACCCATATAAGATCAATAAGATCAAAGCCACATATAATTAGGCACTAATAAATGATGTGCATAATGATGTGTATACCCATCATTTAATAGTTCCTTATCAAAGGTAGTCTGGATCTTTTAAGGATAGGAAAGCCCATCATTCCCTTTGTTTCTTGCTGCTATGAGCCAGACTTACTGGAAATATATGTTTATATTGATACGTCAAAATAAAACAGGGACTGTACTGCTTGCATTCATGATGCAGAAGGGTGATGAACTCACCGGTTTTCAGTGTGAGGAGGAATAGTGAAGAATGAATACCAGAGAGGGACTAAATAGGCCACTCTGGCAAGGTGCTTCTATATTCAGGGAAGGGGGGGAGACAGAAGGAGATAAATATGAGCAGATTACTGTGAGAAATAAGATGTGAGGCTGACAGAACCTTGATCACTACCGAACCCCACTGTCCTGGCCAATATTTCCCTTCCCATAAAACCAGTTCATGCAATTGTCTAAGGCTGTGTCTGGATATTAATGTATGAAATGACTGCCACTACATGTTCAGTCACTTCACTACCAGTCTAGTATTGCTTGTAAAGCATTTTGGGATACACTGTGTATGAAAACCACTACATAAATGCTGATTCTTCTTCTTCTTATTATTATTATTTCCCATGGAAAGGAAGACAAGATAAGCATATATTTGAGTTTTAAGAAAGTATGAACTCTAACATTAGACTGCACAAGAATTTGCTACAAAAAAGTGGTGGCTCTAGGGGGTGGTGAAGGGTGTGGCTGTAACACCCCCCCCCCACCACCACCACCACGTAGTAATGTACTTGCTTGCAGCTGCTGCTGCATTTCACTTTGTTGAAGAAGTCTGATTTATTGATTGTACTAATGTTTAACTTCAAAGTATGGATTACATTTGTAGGTTCTCTTAAAAAAGTACTAGAAAAGAATAATTGCAGAAAATATAGAGGTTTAATAAAAATGTTAAAAAGTGCATATTAAGAATGCACACCACCCCAGCACCCCCACTGTAGCATCTTGGATCCACCATAGCCACTAGACCACCAGGTTATTCAAGATTTGTACTGCACTGTGGTTTTCCACAGAGAACGTCAGTTGGATTAAAACTCATTTTCAGCATGTTAAAGTAAACAAAATGAATAGAACCATAGCCTAACATGTGCATTATACAAAATAATGCACATGGTTTTGAACATTTAGGTGAAACAATTCTATTCAAAGGGAAAAAAGAACAAGTTAGTACTATAGAGTGCCATATATCTCTTGACTTTGGCTCCAATGATGTCATCACATAACACATTTGGCGGCCATTTTAGGAAGCAGGCAAGACAGTTTTTTTGAAATTGGAAGGCTGATTTTACAATTTTCAAATGCTCTGGAACCACATTTAGGTAAATTATGTAAATGTAGATTTAGCATTAATGAATACAGCAGCCTTTCCTTTAGTCACCTACGGAGTCCAATTTTTGAATAGTTTGTTGTCAAAATGTTGTTTAGGTATCCTTTAACCCATTTTAAATATAGAATTTTTACAGGATATGCCAGTTGAGATTTGACATGCAATTTACAGTATGGTCATGTTTTTACACATTTTCTAATGTATTTGCGTAATGCAGATCTGCTGAGAGGCAGTTTCAATGTGGTCTTCCTTTTACACATTTTTACAATGTATTTTCCTAGAATATGCCTACTGATTGCTATATATTTAGCCTGGATAGTTGACAGAAGATGTGACATCTTATTTTCAGGGGGTTCTATATCTACACATAATTATGCTTCATTGTGTGAAATCAGAACATGCTGAAAACAATATTTTACATATGGACTAGGCTACCTTGGATACATACATTGTAAAAATTGGTAAAATCATGACCCCACTGAAAACAAGATATTGCATATAACCTGGGATATCCTGAGTAAATCAGTGCAATAATATGTAAAATAAAGATCCTCTTGAGAATGAGATGTAGCATCTCCCCTGTGCTACAAAATGCAGGATGTGTTCACCAGTCATACTGTAGCTCAATATAAATGTTTCTTTTTTCCCAAAAAGGCATAGTAAAAGGAGTAAAAAAGATACTGATCTTTACCTGTCTTAGGCTGGGATAGTCAAAGCTTTGCACTGCTCGCAAACAGATTGCACCAGGTTAGTGCTGGATCGCAGTATTCAAAACATTAAATAGTACCTGCTCAACAGGTTAGTGCTGGATCGCAATATTCAAAACATTAAATAGTACCTGCTCAACAGGTTAGTGCTGGATCGCAATATTCAAAACATTAAATAGTACCTGCTCACCAGGTTAGTGCTGGTGCAAAGAGATAATGTATGCAAGGGGCAAAGTGAGGAGTGGGGACCTGTATAAAGGCGCAATGGCATATTCAAAGATATACCGCCATGCTAGGCCACTTTGAGCAAGACATAGCACAGCACTACCTACCACCTATTAAAGGCTGGTCTTAACCCAGGGCAATCCATGGGGGGGTGGCCAGTGCTGCAAACACAAGAGGGCATTCATCAGCAATGCTGTGTTGTTCTATCTGATGGATGAGGTAGTCTAGGAAGAGGAGAGGAGAGGGACCAGGCCCACCTTGGCCCACACCACAGGCCAAGGAGAAGATAAGCTGTGCATGGGTTGTACCGGCCCAGAGTCTCCTTTGAGACCCTTCCTGATGAACACACCATTGACTGGTACAGAATGAACAGGGACATGTAGAGACAGCTATGCAAACTCATGCATGAGCAGCTGCAGCCCAACACCAGACACAGTCATGCCATGCCATGACAGTTGAGGAGAAGATGATGTCAGCGATGTGTTTTCTAGCCACCCGGATGTTCCAAACCCCTGTGAGAGACACCATCGGTGTATCACAGTCCTCCACCTTGCGCCTTCTGACCCAGTTCCTTGATGCTTTCCTGCCACACGCTGCCAAAGTCATACTATTCCCTAGCACAGCAGCAGAGCGCAGAGCAACCATGCAGCAATTCTATCAGGTTGTGAAATTAGCATCTGTACTCGGTGCCACTGACTACACCCATGTTGCCATCCATGCACCGCTTGGTGATGACAGTGATGTCTACGTCAACCAGAAGGGTTCCACTCTATCAATTGCCAGGAGATGTGCGATGCAACAGGTTGCATCAGCAATGTCTTTGCACAGTACCCCAGCAATGCCCACAATGCCTTCATATGGCATCAATCAAGGCTGTGCCAGGCCTTTGAGGATGGCAAGATACTCAGTGGGCACCTTGTCAGTGAGTATCAGCAACCATACCAATAATATCACCTAAGTGGAGGATAGTGACCAGCAACAGTAGACAAGGTGGAGGGGGTGTGCGGACAGGGGGTAAGGGGACAGCAACAGGAGTGACACAAACAGGCAATGGCTATAAAATGTGAAACAGTAACTAATATGTCCACGTATGTTCACAGGGGACAGCGTCTATACCTTGAGACCCTGGCTCCTAACACCAGTCCTCCATCCAACCACAGTGGCCAAGGAGGGATACAATGAGGCACATGCCACAACTAGAAACATCATACAGAGGGTCTTTGGCATGCTGAAGATGTGGTTCTGCTGCCTTGACCATTCAGGTGGTGCCTACAGTATAGTCCTCAGAAGGTATACCATATATTTCTAGCATGTTGCATGCTGCACAACATGGCTCTAAACCATGGTATAAGTGCACCTAAACCTGAGGAACAGTCAGGCAGTGACCTGGAGTCAGAGGTCCAGGGGATAGTAATGCAACTTGAGAGGAGAGATCCTAGAATGGCCTGGAGGTCCCTGGAGCACCGGATCAGCATAATGGGAACACTAGCATGGATGGGAAGGTGAATGAAAACAACACAGACAACCAACATGCCAGGAAGAGTGCCTTTAATATGAGTGACATACACGAAACAGTACAGAACAGTGACAACAGTGCAAACCTGAGTTGTAGCACACTACATAACTGTGCACAAGTGATGAGTGCAGATGAAGGCAGTGTGAAGTGCATGGCTGTCATGGGTGAATGAATGAAGGGCATGCAGTGTTCAGGGTGTAGGTGTGAGGGTGTGCATAGTCAGAATGTGTAGTGTGTGTGGTGTGTGTGTGTGTGTGTGTGTGTGTGTATGTTTGTGGGGGACAATGGCCTAGGGTGCATGGCAGCTGAGAGCATCACTAGCACCTACCACCATGCACATGACATGTCTCTTGGAGGCGGCCCATGGAGGATGGGGTGCTGTATGCCGATGACACAGTAGACAAGGACTGCAGGGATGCCTGTCCTGCAGCATGTCTGCACCTACATTATGTTGAAGTCCCAACCAGGGAAGCAGGGCATCCACAACACCGTGCCTGGACTGTGGAGGAATGTGATGCTTTGGTTGATGACCCTGAGCCCAGACCCCATGTGCATGATGCACGCCAGGGGACACTCTTGGACCATGTGCACCATGTGCTGTTGGTGCCCTGCTGACTCCCCATGGCTACAGACCACACCACCACCATGTGCTCCCTCATGGCTGCAGTTAAGTCACCAAAACACTGCTCCACGGTGGCCAGTGTGTGAGTCATGCACTCCTCTGCCCGCTGCTCTGTATGGAGCAAGGCCGAACCAACTGTCTTCCGTAAATGGGACAGTTCATGGTGAATCTCTCACTGGAAGTCATGCAAGTCCTGCCGGGCAGCAGTCTGGGACTCCAGGGTGGCTCAGAGCATAGGCTGGGCACCCTGGCTATCTGGGCCATGGGGTGGCATCCTGCCCTGGCCTGTGGGTGGGGATGGTGGTGGTTGGTGTTGGTGTTGTTGTAGTTGCTGTTGTCACTTTTGTGGCCAGACAGCGAGCTTTGTGTGTTGCTGCCCTGTGTTGCACCTTCTGGCCTACAGTGCATATCCAATGGCACCAGCTGGACAGATGCCTGGCCAACATCACATTGCTGTTACATGGCGCCATGGTCCGTGATATCCTCTGCCAGCCCTGCACCTGGGTGTGTGGTCCTTGTAGTTCCCTGGCCACTGCAGCCATCCTCAGTGTTACCCGCCACCTGCTAATCACTTGATGGAAAGTTCCCCCAACCAAGGTCACTGCCCAGATGGAATGCAAGCACAGGGTCACATGCGATCTCCTCAATCTGAGTGTCCTCAAGGTCTTCTTGATCCGCATCTCCATAATTCACAATGGCACCCCCGGTCTAAAGGGTAGCATGTCCCAGAGCCCCTTGATGTTGTGCGGCAGATGCATGTCCATTGGCCACAACCATGCCTGATGTTGGTGGGACCACCTGTGTGACATTGTCATCCTCATCTGCATGTTCCTGCTCCTGTTGTGCCATAGTTGGATGCCCACTCTGTGCTGTGAAGCAAATGGAACATGCACACAGGGATCCAAAGCCACCACCACAACATGCACCACCCAACAGTGAAGAACATGCAAACAGGGAGTGCACATGGCAGACACTGGTCCGCACAATATGACTGTGCAGTCCCATCCAGGGACCATGATACATTACAACAAGCCCATGGGTGTGTGTGTTTTGCAAATGTAATTGGGCCACAACGGTGGAAAGATGAAAAATACCCCCTGTAGGTAACATGCAGACAATGGTACAGTAGTGTCAGGTACACACATGTCCTGGGGGGTGACAGTTGTGTCTCAGATTCCCTGCCCTCAACACCCTCCACAGCCACTGGCCTCAGGGTTAATGCCACAAATGCTAGGATTGGGTCCCAATCACACTGGTCAATGGTCTATGGTCCCCCCCTGTCCGCAGATGGTTCCTGAGCCATTTGTGACTCCTTCTCCTCCTTTGCTCTTTGTTGAAGGTCATTCCACCACTTCCTGACTGCCTCAATGCTGTGTCCATGGCCATCCACAGCTTTGACCTCTGCTGTTATTTTGGCCCATATCTGGTGAACATCGTTATCAGATGGCTTGCTACTACACATCACCTGCTCCCTCACCTTATAGCCATGGACAAGGGCCCTGAGCTCATTGCCAGAGAACTTATGTGCATGTAGAAGTGCCTGCCCACCTGCATCACCTGTATGGGACAGGAGGAATGGCAGTGGTGAGTTTCAGGCAGATACATTGTGTGTGCATGTGGGTATATACCAGATGGACATGGCATCCGACAGATTGAACAGACCATGCCAGTCTCTGTGTACCTGGGGAACCTGACTAGTGACACACAATGTTACACACAGTCCATACATGGCCACAGTGTACTGTATCAATGCCTCCCATAGCCATGCCTGTGCTCAATATAGCACCAATCACATGCACAGCATTGGAACCCCATATGCCATGCAGGGATCCAGCTTAGTGAGTGTGGTACTCAGCACATAGTAGCAATGTAGGTGCACAGAACATTGGCCCCATGGGGTCTATGAGGCTGTCATGTTGCACATGCGCACATTGCTGGGGACATGGGGCATGTGGCAGGATGTTGCAGCCATCCACCATGGCACAGTAGATGCTGTGTGGCACACACACATGTCCTTGCAGCAGACTTCCCTTCCTGTCCCCCACCGTCAATGTGTCTGTGCACCTCATCCAGCTGTCCATGATGGACATACACCACTGACACAGACACTGTTTCCTGCCACACCATGCTGCGGTGGTGCTTTCAACCAGCGATCAGCTGCACTAGTCCCCACCCTGCTCTGACCGACAACAAGGCAACATCTCATGTAGTGCAGTAGGATGCATGTGGTGCAGTCATGTCCAGGCCCCAAGGCCCCCCCACCAACCCACACCCCATTGTGGCAGTGCTATTGGCAGTGTGCAGGCATCTGTGTCCCACAGTGTGGTGTAACAAGGACACTCATATTGACCACATGGCATGCCCCGTGTGTACAGTGAACACTGTCAGTGTGGCCCTTGCTGTAGGCCTGCAGCATCTTGGCCTACAGTGCAGTATACACAATGTCCTACTGACATCACAGCAACAAGCCATACAATTCCCATGTGCGTTGACAACTACCCATCTGTCTATTGTGTTGACACTCCAAACAGCAGCAAGCTCAGTGGGTGTTACTGTTCTGTTTCAGCCTGTTGTAGCTCCTGGGACATCCTGCAATCTGTGACTCACAGCTACTTCCTCCACAGCAGTGCAGTTCCTGTCAGCTACAGAGATGGAGCACTGTTTGCCCTTAAATAGTCCAGCTGGGCAATCCACCTAGTTATCCATGCAAATCAGGCTGTAATGATATGTTAATGTGTAAGTTTGCCCGATGACTACACAAGTATCCTCATTATCATGCATTTACATACATCTTTGAATAGAACAAACATTTGCGCTAGGCAAACTGTTAGCGCTGGGCAAATAGTTAGTGCCGGGCAATCATGACCGTCATTTGTGTAGCACTATTGTGTTAGTGCCATGCTACAGGGTAATTGTGTGGTGTATTAGCACATGTGCGCAAAAGCCCCCGTCACAGGGGTCACGGTGGGGTTGTGCATGCACAGTGCAGTCGCTTCCATGTAGCATGGTGCTAACGCAATTGTGCAGCCTTGGATGCACTCAGCACTGTGCAAAGCTAAACTAACAGCACTTGGTAGGGAAGCAGAGCAGGGTATGGCAGGTGTGCAAGGGAGTTGCCCTTCCCAGCCAGTTCCAGCTTTCTTTGGGATAATGTCATCACGCAGGAGGGTGAAGGCAGTTGTCCACAGGGATGAGAGATGGGGGGATGTGGAGACTGCCAACCTTGTTGAGTTGGTGCAACAGCGTGATGGGCAACTGTTTGGGGAGGTAACGGATGGGGACAGGCCCCATAGACAGGTCTGGGCATCCACTGCCCATCACCTGGCCATTTGGACAGGGATTGACAGGGATGGGGAGAAGTGCCACCACAGGTATATTGATCTGAAGTGGAGGCAGCCGCACCAGCTGGAGTGCTTCAAGCACATGGCCTGGAATGGGACTGTGCCTGTGCCAGGAAAGTGTATTGCAGTGCCATGGGTATGCATCATGCCTGTGGGTGTGCATGTGCATGTGTGTGTGTATCTGTCCATGTGTCTGTGTGTGTATGTTTAGGTCTATGTATGTGCATGTGTATGTGTCCCTTTCCATCTGCATGTCTCTGCTGTGTGTGTTCTGCCCTTGGTTGCCTGCATTTGACCACAGTGTGCATCCCCATTGCCATGCAGCTGTGGTTGGTGTGCATATTGTCTACACAACAGGGCACTGTTGCTTCCAACATCCCTATGTCTGGGGTTGTGCATGTTATGCATGCCACAGTGTGTCTGCACACTGCTCCAGAGGTGCACACACTAGCATGCTCTGTGCCATGCCACATGTGGCGGGGCGGGTGGGCCATGGTTTTGGTAACCACTGTGTACCATGGGCATTGGTGGGGCATACTGTGGCATTACTACAGGTAATTACATTGATGTACCCTGTTCTTCCCGCAGAGTGCAGTGGTAGGAGCAGGGATGGTGACAGAACCCAGGAAGATGGCCAGGGAGTCAGGGGCCCCAGCGCCAAGTGGTGGATTCCAGCCATGCCCCAGCAAGCATAGGAGAGCAGTGATGGGCAGCAGGGCATGTTGCATAAGTATCATGGTTGGTAATACACTTTCCTGCATGCATAGTGAAGGGTATGTCCACGATTTGCCATTGTGTCCCTGGAGTGCACACAGCTGTGTACATGGTACACTGTGTTGTGACAAGTGAATGGGTCTGGGCTACTTTATTCACATGGTGTACTATAAAGTCTGGATGGATGGACAGAGTAGTGCCATCCTGCTATGGGAGGTTGGGCTGTGGCACTGTACCAGCCTGCGTTGCTGTGTCTATCTTGTGTGCAAATGGGGTATTGCTGTCCCGGGGGGAAGGGGATGGGGCTGTGGTCCTATATTGGCTTGTGTTCTGGGGTCCTTGCAGTGGCTCATTAGTGTACCCCTGTCATGGCGAGAGGGGGAACGATGGGGATGGGCTACTGTACTGGCATGGGGTACTGTGGTTCTAGATGGGTGGATGGCATATTGCCATCCTGCTATGGGGGGTTATTGGGCTGTGGTACTGTACTGGCCTATGCCATACTGTACCTGGCATGGGTGACTGGTCTACAGCTGTCCTGCTGGGGGAAGCCCTGGGCTGTGTCCCTTTGTTACATGTGGTTGACTTTGCACTGCACATCCACATTGTGTACCACTGCCATGGTTGTGCTGTTGTTGTGAGTGGGGGTCCCGCCACATACCCTGCACCTCTCTAGTACATGCCGCATTCCATTGTACAGTAGTGTGGCTGTGGCCATTAATGTAGTGGGTGTGCTCTCCTGTGTGACTTCTTGCTCTGTTCCTTTGGGCAGCATGTCCCAACCAGTGTGTTGTTCCATGGCTTTTGTGTGCCCTGGGCCACTGTCCTGGTCACCTCGGAGGTTGCCAATGTGGTTTCACTGTGTCACTGTGTGCTCCGCTGGGCTGTGTGGATTGCATTGGCTCATGGTGTTGCCATTGGCCTTCCATTCCTGTCCACGTACTTTGGCTGGGTGGGTGATGCCTGTGTTGTCATGCTACAGCATACAGGTGCTTGTTGGGTTGTGCGGGATGTTCTGCATTGTATCAACACATGAACATGGTTGTTGGGACAGTCTGTCCACCCCAGGACATCTGTCTGGGGAGTGCATTGTACTTCCTTGTCAGTGTACCATCCTGACATGGTCCCCCTTTCTCCACTATGTCCACATTGGAGCTCACTATGGGCCACATGGCCTGAGGAGATGGAAAGGAGGGTTGATCTTCTACGCCACATGATTCACCAGCAGAGAAAAATCATCAAGCAACAGGCAGTCATCATAGCAGAGACACGGCGGGTGGCTGCAGTCCTGGAGACAAGCCTGCCTAACCCATCCTGTGAGCAGCATTAAGACTGTTCCCTTGTTCGTTTGCTTTGATCTCCCCCCTTACTGGACGACTGGTTTTGTTGCTGCCTTCTGTTCCTTTTTGATTTCTGTATCCCCTTCCCCTTTTCATCCATTTTCATTTCTGTTAGTAGTACTAGTGATAGTTGTAGAAGTATTAGCAGTTGTTGTTTAGGTATTAGTTGTACTAGTGATAGTGATGATATTAACATACTAACATACTAAAATGCCAGCAGAATAGGGCTAACGGTCTTTTGTGTCTGCTCATGTGGTCAGCCCCCATCCTGGGTGCTGACCTTGCTGCCCCCCCTCGCCTTCTCTGGCTTCTCCCTTCCCAGTTTGGGATATTCTCGCTGCATTGGATTTTGCTTCCAGAACCCTTCCCCTGTATCTGTCCCACCCCCTCTTGAACCCCTCCACTGTCTCTGCCTCCACCAGCCCCATAGGCAGTGCATTCCATGGCTCCACCACCCTCTCAGTGAAGTAGCACCTCCTCCTTTCTCCCTGAATCTTCCCCCCTCCAACTTCCACCCATGCCCTCTAGTGGCCCCTTCCTCCTTCCTTCGAAGCACCCTGACTGTTCCTCCCCATTTACCCACTTCATGTACCTGAAGACCTCTATGATGTCCCCCTGGTCCCTTCTCTCTTCCAATGTGTATATATTTAGCTCTTCGAGCCTCTCCTCATAGGTCCTGTCCCCCAAGCCCCAAATCATTTTGGTTGCCCTCCTCTGGATCCTCTCCAGGAGTTTAATGTCCCTCTTTAAGTGTGGCCTCCAAAACTGCATGCAGTACTCAAGGTGCGGCCTCACCAAGCAGTTATACAGAGGGGGTACCACTTCCCTCCTTCTGGAGGTGATCCTCAGAGCGATGCATCCCAGCATCCTGTTGGCCTTGGCTGCTGCCCTCCTACAAGTCTCAGAGTTGCTCATCTTGACATCCACCACCACCCCCAGGTCCCTCTCAGCCATCGAGACTTGTAGCATTTCCCCCCCAAGGGTGTACACTTGGCCCGGGTTTCTGGCCCCAGGTGGAATACCTTGCATTTCCCTGCATTGAACCTCAGCTTCCACTTTCTAGACCATCTTTCCAGAGCCTCCAGGTCCCCCTGTAGGGCCACCCTCCCCATCCACCACCGCCCCCAGTTTTGAGTCATCCGCAAAGAGACTCATCTTACTCCTGATTCCTGACCTTACATCAGAGACGTAGGCGTTGAACAGAAGGGGCCCAAGGACTGATCCTTGTGGGACCCACTAATGACCCTCCTTGGGGATGAGACTATCCCGCCAACTACGACCTTCTGGGTCCAGTTCTGGAGCCACTTGCCTATCCATCTGATCATCTGGTTCCCCACCCCCATTTCTCCCAGCTTATCCAACAGGTCCACGTGAGGAACAGAGTCAAATACCTTGCTGAAGTCTAGAAAGAGGATGTCCACTGGTCTACCCAGGTCCAAGGCACTCGTCACCCAGTCATAGAACTCCACAAGGTTTGTCTGACACGATTTCCCCAGGATGAATCCATGCTGTCTATCGTCCAGGCACCTGACTTTTCCAGGTACCCCCCTAGCCTCTCCTTGACAATGCCCTCCATAACCTTGCCCACCACCGATGTCAGGCTGACAGGCCTGTAGTTCCCTGCCACGTCCCTTGATCCCCCCCTTGTGGATAGGCACTATATGCACCACCTTCCAGTCCTGGGGCACCCACTCTGTCCTCAGAGAGATGGTGAAAAGCTCCACCAGGGGTTTCGCCAGGACATCTGCAAGTTCCTTCGGCACTCTGGAATGTAATTTATCTGGCCCTGGTGCTTTCTCCATCTTAAGGGAGCTGAGGGCTTCCCTCACTCTCCCTGCTGTGATTTCCACTTCCGGTACCTCTTCTCCCTGCTTAGCCCTCCCCCCTCCTGCCAGTGATGCCTCCCCCTCTTCCCAGACCCGCCGATTGGTAAGGGTCCCCCCTCCTCACTATCTCTGTCTCCTCCCATGTATGATGCAGCACCCCCATTTTCCTTGGTGAAAACTGAGGTGAAATACTCATTTAGTACCTCAGCCTGCTCCCCCGGGTCTTGTGCCCATCTCTCCACTGATTTAATCCTGCTAATCTGCCCCTTCACCCTTTGTTTTTCCCCAATGTATCTAAAGAACCTCTTGTTCCCTCTCCTAATTTCCCTGGCCA
The DNA here is from genome assembly GCA_016271365.2 of Neoceratodus forsteri. NCBI lineage: Eukaryota > Metazoa > Chordata > Ceratodontiformes > Ceratodontidae > Neoceratodus > Neoceratodus forsteri. The sequence continues at coordinate 571,061,443 of CM028134.1, read as the reverse complement.
GGTTCTGCTCCTTCCTTGCCTTAGCCGCCCTCACCACCCTAGTGGCCCTTCTAGCCATTAGCTCATACTCCCCTTGATCCCTTTCACTCCTTGAGCACTTGAACTGCTTATAGGCTGCCTTCTTTCCCCACACCACCTCCTGGACCTCCCTGGTCCACCAGCAGGGTTTTTGGGCCTACCGCATTTTTGTCTTACTCTTGCACAGGTGCTGGTAGCATTCTGTACCCCTCTCCTGATGATTTCCCACCTACTATCAGAGTCCATGTCTGACCCAATCCCGTCCAAATGCTCCTTAAGGATCCTTCCCATTTCCTTAAAATCCACTTCCCTGAAGTCGGTTACTTCCATCTTTGTGCAGCCTTCTACCCCTTCTAGGTCCAGGCAGAACCAGACCATGGCAAAGTCACTCCCCACCAATGGGTCCCTTACCTCCAGGCCCCCAATCTGGTCACTGTCTGCCAGGACCACATCCAGTACCCATGCCTCCCTGGTCAGTTCCCCACCTGCTGAGTTAGGAACGGGTCTTGAAAGACATCCAACAACCTCTGTTCCCTGGTCACAGAGGATGTCATAGTCTCCCAGTCTGTTCCTGGCATGTTTAAGTCCCCCAACACCACCACTGTTTCTCTGCCCTGTCTGCAGTGTCTCCCAACATCTGCCACCAGACTCTCCTCCAGCTCCTCCGCCAGGGTAGGGGGTCTATACACCACTCCTGTTTTTACTCTCTTGCCCACCCCTTGTTATCAAGGTGACCCAAATTGCCTCCACAGTTCCCTCCACCTCCTCTACTCCCCCTGTGCCAATGCAGCTTTTGACTATCATTGCTACCCTTCCTCCCCTTCCCTCTCACCTGTCCTTCCTGAACATAGTGTAACCCTCCAGGTTCAGGTCCCAGTCATGTCCTGCAGTGGCCCAAGTCTCAGTGACCACTCCCACATCCACTGCTCCCTCAGTTAGCATTGCCTGGAGCTCAGGCATTTTATTGCCCAAGCTCCTGGCATTTAGCAGGACTACCTGCCACCCTTTCCCTATACTTCCATTTCCCCTGCTCGTGTTCCCATTGAGATTCTGTTTTCCCCTGGTCTGCACTTTACCAGTCGGCCTTTTCCCGCAATCCTCCAGCTCCCCACAGGGGTGAAGACAGAGTCCCTCCTTTATCGGCTGCCCCTTGACAGCCTTTTCTCCCATACCTCCCCCCTTCACAAGTTTAAACCCCACTTTTCACCAATGAACCCCTCTATTTTCAACTTAAGGATTCCCCTTCCCTCCAAATTGAGATGGAGTCTATCTCTAGCAAACAGCTCCTTATCCTTCCAGGTCTCCCCCCAAATCCCCATCAACACATACCCTCTGGCCTCACACCACTCCCTGAGCCACTGGTTTATCTCTCTAATCTTTCCTTTGTGTTCCCCACTAGCCCTTGGCACCAGCAGGATTTCTGAGAAGGAAACTGCATCCTATGTCATGACAGACCCTGGAAAGCCCCTGAATCTTGCCTGTATCTCTAGCTCGCTATTTCCCTCAGTGTCATTTGTTTCCAGGTGGACCAGTATATCCGGAGAACCCCCACAATCCTTTGTCAGCTGATATACCTCGTGCTTAGCCCTCTGCACTCTTAGTCCAGGGAAGCATTTTGTTCTAACTGGCCAGGCTTCTTCCTCCCTATCCTATTTGATACCCCTGATCATTGAATCCCCCAACAGGAACAATCTGACTGCTCCTTTTCCTTCATTTCCCCCTTCCATGTCCCTCATCTTTTCTACCAGCCCCTCCACCCAGCCAGCTCCTTGTTCCTCCCCTATCTGGGTGCCACATGCCACCCCCTCCTTATTTACCATGGCAGCCCTCCCTCCAATGCTATACCTCTCCTCCTCCTCCTGAGTATCCTTCTGTACCTTGCTAATTCCCCCCTCACTGCTCGTGACTGGTCCTTCTCCCCCATCTGCTAAACTAGCCTTGCTCATCCTCCCTTCCTTCCTGTCTCCATTTAGTCCCTCCTTGCTTGTCGTGCTCTCCTGGCCTAAACCCTCAGCTCCCTTTACTGAATCCTCCTTGTACTTTTAGTCCTTCTCCTTTACCTTTCCTCCCAACTGGTCCTTCTCCTTGCGCTTTCCTCCCTCTTCCCTCTGCCCCTCCTGATCTGAATCTCTACTTCCCCCATTTTCCTGCATTCCAGGTTCCCCCCTGTTCTTCCTGCTATCTGGCCCCTGCCTCCTGCCCCCCACTCCCTTTCTGTCTCTAACCACCTTTGTCGTGGCTACATCACCCCCCTCATCCTCTAACAGAAGAAGAGATTTGAAGCAGTTACTGAGTGCAAGGTCTGATCCACCTCCCCGCCTTGCTTCCTTCTGTCCAGCCCTGGCCATCTGCCTACTTCCCTGAGAAAGTTGTCCCTCTGTCCCTTCTTTGTGAGGGTCCCCAGTAACCTGCCTGCTTCCTTGGTAGTGTCCTTTTGGACCCCTTCTGCCAGGGTCCCTAAGTGACCCCTGAGTATTCTCCTGCACTCCTTTCCCTATGCCCCCAACCCCAGTGCTTGGTGCAACCCCATGGGAGATCCCCAGCCCCCTTTCCCAACCATACCTCCCCCCTTCCCCCAGCTGTCTCCTAATCCCCACAACCTCCTCCCTAAGCTGTGCCAGCTGGTAGCACACTGGGCAACCACCGAGCTTCCAAGCCAAGTCCAGTATCATGGCTGCTCCACACTCTGTGTACCCCACGACCCTCCCAAAGATGCCGGCCCAAATGACGTGTGGTTCCATCCCCTTCCAAGTAGGTTTCCTTGGGTGAGCCACCAGGTTCCCCTCTAGTCCAAGATACACCCTATTGCCTAATCAGGCCACCCACTAATCTTAGAGACAGTCTTACTGTACACCAGTAACCCTGTTACTAGGTGCAGTACAACACAGTAAACTTATAAGGAAAATGAACAACTCCCTAAGCTCCTCTCTCCCAGCCTTTAAATCCAACCCCCAGTGGCTAGAACTACATGAGCTGCACCTGCAGCCTTTTCCTCAAATTGCAGGGCAGGTGTTCCCCTATAAATTAGCAGAATTCTGGGGAGGAGGGTGGGGAGGGTGGTCTTGGGCAGACACCTGACGAGAGAGAGAGAGAGAGTATCAGCCCTGTGTCTCCCCTCCAAGCCCAGCAGCCAAAGAACCAGGCCCAAGAAAATCCCACCAAATAAGTTTTAAGTCAGAAGAAATAGGCCTCCACCAGCGCAGCCTGTTACACAGTGAAACATCCAACAAATGAGCCCACTTACAGCAACCGAACCAGTTTTCAAACTTCCAACATCCCCAAAACAATACCCTGCTAGCCCCTTAGAAGTAAGAAAGAAAAGAAATAACCTTCTACCAAGTAAAATCCACAAGAACCCTGTGAAAACAACAAGAAGAAGCAGCTACTGTCCTGAAACACAAATGATCCTGTCCCCTTCCAGTTCCTTCTGAGAAGACAAAGCAGCTAACACCACAAACCTGATTCAGCTCTGCCTCCAGTCAATTAGCTGAGTGAGACCTGGCCAGACCATTAACACCCTTCCCCCACTATGCAGTAATCTTTGCAGCTACTGAAGTCAGCAACAAGGAATCAAAATTCATCTCAAAGCCCCCAAAATATGTTTGCGGCCAAAGGAAACATTTCTCCAATTTAATCAGCTTCACTAACAACACATCAAAATAGGCTTGAAATTAACAGATATAGGTCTCCAATTCAAATAACCAGCTCCAAGCAAATCCCACCAAATAAGTTTTAAATCAGAAGAAATAGGCCTCCACCAGCGCAGTCTGTTACACAGTGAAACATCCAACAAACGAGCCCACTTACAGCCACAAATCCAGTTTTCAAACTTCCAACATCCCCCAAAACAATACCCTGCTAGCCCCTTAGAAGTAAGAAAGAAAAGAAATAACCTTCGACCAAGTAAAATCCACAAGAACCCTGTGAAAACAGGAAGAAGCAGCTACTGTCCTGGAACACAACTGATCCTGTCCCCTTCCAGTTCCTTCTGATAGTAGTGTTAGTTTTAGTAGTAGTAGTAGCTTTAATGGTAGTTTCATTAATGATTGTTGAATATATTGTTTTTCTTGTTGTTGCTATTCTGTTATTATTATTGTTGCCTTTTTTTCTCTTTGTTATGTATTATTTTCCACTTTCATGACTTTACTGTGTCTGGTGTTGATTTTGGGTGCATGGAGTTTTTCAAGGGTTTCTAATGCGCTTTGGTTTCCATTCATGGGTCCTGGGTGTTACTGGCCCTTGCCATGGCTAGGTGTGTGTCATATTCTGGGTTATGCACTGCTGATGGCTCTTGAGGTCAGATTCAGGGCTGTACTTCTTTGCATGTGCTCCAGGGCATGGCAGACTCATCTCTGCAATGTGTTCCTGTAGGTGTTTGCACTGCCTGACTGATTGCTGCATTCAGAGCTGTCTTATTTGCTGTATTCAGTGTTGTCTTACTTACTAGGCTAATTTAGCACTGGACTTCCAGTCCAGTTTGTCCGACTTCCTTTGCAAGCTATATTCAGTAGGTTTAGCATCAGACTATTCTTTTTGAATATAGTGGGCTATTGGTTCCAGGCTAATTTAGCATGCTGGATAGTGCTAATTTAGCAACGGGGCAAAGTTTTAAATCTCTGGCCCATGGGGTTTAAAGATGCAGCTGTCTTCTGCTATACAAAATGCATTCTAGACACTGCTGAAGGGCAGTAACAAGTTTAAAATATTGTAATTGGTTGTGCTATGCACTTAGATTTGAAACCAGAAAAGGTGGCTGTTTTCAGGGCTAAAAGTTTCATAATGTGTTTGCCAGCTAAAGCCCAATATTTTTTTTTTCAGAAAGCATAGTTAAAGAAGAATCAAAAGATAACAGTTCTTTGCTTTTGTCAAGGGTTAAAGAAACAGGTGTATTCTGCTATAGTAAACAACGTCTGTCACAGTGCTAATCAGATAGTGTCTAAGGAGGTTAAAAAACAGTGTACTGTAAATCTTTTTATAAGCTTCATATCTTGGAAAGGGTGACTAAGCTGACATGTTTATAAGTGAATTTTTCTTGAAAGAGTATACTAGCCAAACTGAAGCTAGTAGATATCACACAAAACAGTCCAGTGTAAACACTGCTCAGCTGAATAAACACTGTAGAGCAGAGTGATAGCTCAAAACCTCTAACTGTATCTAGTTCTTTAGGAATCTTGAGAGGTTCCTTCTACTGTAATAGCAAAACATCTGCAGGGCTGTGCCAACTGCAGCCATAAAAAGGGCACCGAGAGCACCCAGGAATTACAGGCTGATGAGCCTGATATCCATCTAAGGCAAAGTTATGAAGGGCATAGTGAAGGACTGTATAGGCAATCATATGGAAGAAACTAGTAAGATTGATAACAACCAGCATGGATTTACAAAAGGACATTTACGTCCAACGAACCTGCTAGAATTTTATGGTTGGGTCAGTCATGCTCTGGAATGGGGAAGCTGGTGGATGTAATATTCTTTGTCTTTACAAAGGTGTTTGATAAGGTCCCCTATCGTGAGTTGATTGATGCATGGATTGACTCAGGTGTACATGAAAGTATTAAAAAATGGATTACATTGAAGTTGAACTATAGGAAGCAGAAGGTGAGCGTTCATGGTGTCTATTCAGATTGTGCAGATGCCTGTAGTGGATTCCCACAGGGACTGGTATTGGGGCCATGTCTGTTCAATTTATATATTGCCTCTGTGGGTTGTGAGGAGGGTGCTTGGGTAACTACGTTTGCAGACGACTCAAAGATTGGAAAAAAAGTAGAAACTATGGAAGATTCAGTTAAATTACAGAAAGGCTTATCCAAGTTAGAAGAATGGGTCATTAAACATAGATTGCAGTTTAATACAGACAAATGTTCAGTTATGTACATGGGAAATAAGAACATCAAGGCAAAATACAAATTGTGTGATCATATTCTGAGGGAAGTGACCAGGAAAAGGACCTCGGTATTATAGTTTCCAGGACTTGACCTTCAAAAGTCACTGCCACATAATTACAAAAAGAGAAAATGGTTTACTAAATAGTATGTTGAGGCACATAAATAGCAGGGGTAGGGAGGTCATTGTTCACCTGAATGTTTCTCCGATCTGCCCACATTTGGAGAACAGTGTCCAGGTCTGGGCATCTAGCAACAAATCTGAGATTAAATCTCTAGAAAAAGCACAGAAAAGAGCTACTAGATTATTTAAGGATCTAAGAGTTTGTGATTATGAAAGCAGATTGGGATAACTGGATATAATCTCACTCGAGTGTAGAAGACTGAGGGGAGATATGTGCCTGTTGTATCATGCCTTAAACAGTCATGAGTTATGGGAATCACTGGGGCTGGACATGAGAGAACTAACATACAGCATGAGGACTCACACCTTACAGCTGAGGGGGAGACTTGCCGCTCAAATAAGAAATCTAATTGGTATAGCCAGAGTGTAGTTACACTATAGAATTCACTTCCCCAAGAAGTGGAAAGCAGTAAATCCATGTCAGAATTTAAGAGAAAACTTGATGCTTTTTGTATGTTTAATAACATCAGAGGATATGGAAACTGATATAGGTGAGCTAAATGGACTTTTGTCTTCAATACTCTGTATTAACCTATGTAACCTACATTATGTAAGTGAGGGCACGCTGTGAGCATTTTTGTTCTTTAGCACCCCATACTATGTAATCTGTATAGGTGAGTAAATATCGTAAAAACATTTTTTTTTATTCAGCACCTATCTCTTTGTAACCAGTATAGTTGTTTGCATGTTCTAAGTGTGTTTTTTTCCTTTATTACCCATCACTTTGTAATCTGTCTAAGTGGGCACATGTCCTGAGAATATTTATTCTTCAGCACCTGTCACTAGGGGTGAGTGAAACTGCCATTTTCTGCCCCTGTGGAACTTCCGCAGAAATCAAGAAACTTCACGAAAGTTTCCAAACTTCTGCCTGTAGCAGAGCGGAAATATTCTGTGAAAGTTACAAGTTGAAATTTCTCCTGGTATTAATAAAATAAGCCCTGGTGGACAGTGGTCCCTCCCCCCACCAGCTCCACATGTAAAAAAGATATCCCTCGTGGCTTGTGGTCCCTCCCCTTCACCTGGTCACCCACCCACCCCGAAGTGTACAGTAGTAGTATCCCCCATCCCAAATCTCCAGTACTGTTTAAAAAAAATTCCCTGGTGGTCTAGTTTACACAGTTTTACACAGTTTTTACAAGGCAGAAGAAGGCCTTAAGACCCATTAAGTCTACCTCCCCACACCATGTGGGTCATTAAAGTATTTATCCAATTCACCTTGAAATTGTTCAAATTTGGTTGAATCAATTATCTTCTGTGGAAGTTTATTCCATATTAAGATTGCCCTAATTGTAAAATAATTTTTTCTTTTATTTCTAAATGCCATTTGTACAAATAACTCTTTATTATTTCATCTTAGTATATTTGGTTTGCTTGCATATGTTATGTTACATTCCTTCATGAGATTTTTATCCTGTAAGATTTTAAACAGCAATAAAAGAGCTCCTCTCTGTCTCCTAATTTCTAAATCGCACAATTTCAAAGCTATGCATCTTTCTTTATATGATAAATTTTTTAGTGATGGAATTAATTTAGTAATTTTCTTTGGATATTATCTAAATGTTTTTTGTCTTTTGACAGGTAGATAGACCAAAAGGCAGCTCCATAATCTACGTGAACCCTAATATAGGTGTTATACACTGATAATATAAATGTCTCTTGCCCACAAATAAAATATTTTTTATGGATCTAAGAATATGATTAGTCCTGACAGCTATATGTCTGCAATGATCTCCTGGAATTAATAGATCGTTTATCATAATTCCAAGATCTTTCTCAGTTTTGACTTCTCTCAGTTCTTTATTTTTCATATAATAATTTTCTTGTGGATTTTGAGAACCAAAATGCATTATAACACATTTATTTTCTTTAAATGCCATTCTATTTAAATTTGCCCAGTTTTCTAGGGTATTGATATCTTTTTTTAGTACATTAATATTGTCTATAGTACTAACTTCCTTCCATAGTTTTGTATCATCAGCAAATTTACTAACATAACCCACAATATCATTTTGTAAATCTAATATGAAAATTCCAAATAGGACCAGACCAAGAACCAATCCTTGAGGGACTCCACTAATCACTTTAATAGGATCGGAGTAAGTGTCTGAGACTTTGACTACTTGTATTCCGTCAGTTAACCAGTCAGCAACCCACCTGATTATAAATGGGTCTAACTTTATGTTCTCAAATTTTTTGACCAATATATCATGACTAACTCTGTCAAAGGCCTTTTTTTTAAATCTAAGAAAATAACATCTACTGGAATACCTCTATCCAAGGATCTACTTACTGTCTCATAAAAACTAATGAGGTTAGTGGTACAAGATCTCCCCTTTGTAAAGCCATGTTGTCTAGTATTTATATGCCCTTTACAATCCATATGTTTCTATTCTATTTTTGAGAATTCTTTCCATATTTTTACAAACAACTGACGTTAAGCTTATTGGTCTATAATTCTCTACTTCCTTTTTATTACCCTTTTTATGTATTGGAACCACCACTGCTTGCTTCCACTTATGGGGTACTGTCCCTATAATTAGTGCGGTATTAAATAAATGTTGAAGTGTTATTGAAATAGAATGAATTGTATTTTTTAGAAAAAATGGATTTAAGCCATCTGATCCTACCGCTGCATCTGCTCTAATGTATTCAATGGCTGTTTCTATCTCTTTCATAGTGATCTTTTGTAGTTGAGTCATATCTATTTCATTCTTTTTGACAAATTATTACAATTATTAAGACTGACCCCAAAAAAGTATTTAATTTCTTTCCCATATCTAGTGAATTTGTCATTTCTTTACCATTGTCATTCAGTGCTGTTATACTATGAATCTGGTTTTTATTTTTATTAATGTAAGAAAAAAATGCTTTTGGATTTTTTGAAAATGCTAATTTTATTTCAGTCTTTCTTCTTTCCCTTTTGATTAATGATTTTGTTTTCTTTAGCTCTGTTTTGTAACTATTAATATTTGTTTGACTCTGATATTTTTTCATTTTTTTAAAAGCTTTTTCTTTATTTTTAATTTGTAGTATTATTGTTCTTGTCAACCAAGGTGTAATCTTTCCTTTTTTATTATGGGTTTTCTTAATTGGCACATATACATTTTCCAATTATATTATGATAGAATTAAACAATTCCCAATATTGGTCAATGTTTAAGTTTTAAATAATATTTCCCAATTATAATTTGATAATGCTTTATTGATTTTTAAATAATGGGCTTTTTTGTAATCATAATTATAGTTTATTCCCCCTCTAGTATTTTTATATTTATTAATTTCATACATTATAGTATTCTGATCACTATCCCTGATAGGATTTGAAATACTTAAATCTGTTATTTCAGATGCAATGTTGGTTAAAACTAGGTCCAGTGTGTTAGGTCTCCTAGTTGGATCTTGTACCATTTGTTCTATCCCAGCCATTACGAAAGAATCCAGAAAATAGCTTTTCAAGGATGACTTAGTTACAAGTTTTCCCCATTCTATCCCCACTAAATTAAAATCTCCTACCATGACTACATCAGATGAAGCTGATAATAATTCAATATCTGCAATTAATAACTGATCTTGTTCAAGTTTAGAAGATGGTGGTCTATAATAATTTGCTAGTATAAGATGTTTTCCATTCTGATGTGTAATTTTTATAACAACACCTTCAAAATCAGTTTCTTTAATAGATAATGCATGTTCTTTTGTATCTAATGTGTTTGATACATAAATGCAGACCCATCCCCTTTTTTATTATTTCTATTTTTATAAAAAAGGGTATATCCCGGAATACCATTGAACCAATTTGCTGTTTCATCCCACCATGTTTTGCACAATGCAGCGATATCTATTTTTTTATTTACTAATATAGCAGTTAATTCTGTAATTTTAACCACATTTAAGCTTCTTACATTAGCTACCAGGACCTTGTAATTATCAAAATCCTTTATAGCATATGCAGTGGCTTTCCCTGTTTGCCCCTTCTTAATTAGTTTAAACTTTCTTCTATAATTTTAGTTCTATAATTAAAATGCTTCCCTGGACTAACGGTGCACAGGGCTAAGCCTAAGGTGTATCAGCTGGCAAAGGATTGTGGAGGTTCCCCGGACATACTGGTCCACCTGGGTACAAATGAAGTTGAGGGAAATAGCGAGCTAGAGATACAGGAAAGATTCAGGGAGCTTGCCAGGGTCTGTCATGACATAGGATGCACAGTTTCCTTCTCAGAAATCCTGCTGGTGCCAAGGGCTAGTGGGGAGCACAAAAGGAAGATTAGGGAGATAAACCAGTGGCTCAGGGAGTGGTGTGAGGCCAGAGGGTATGGGTTGATGGGGGGATTGGGGGGAGACCTGGGAGGATAAGGAGCTGTATGCTAGAGATAGACTCCATCTCAATTTGGAGGGGAGGGGAATCCTTAAGTTGAAAATAGAGGGGTTCATTGGTGAAAAGTGGGGTTTAAACTTGTGAAGGGGGAGGTATGGGAGAAAAGGCTGTCAAGGGAGTGCTGATAAAGGAGGGACTCTGTCTCCACTCCCCCAGGGAGCTGGAGGATTCTGGGAAAAGGCTGACTGGTAAAGTGCAGACCAGGGGAAAACAGAATCCCCATGGGAACACGAGCAGGGGAAATGGAAGTATAGGGAAAAGGGTGGCAGGTAGTCCTGCTAAATGCCAGGAGGTTGGGAAATAAAATGCCTGAGCTCCAGGTGATGCTAACTGAGGGAGCAGTGGATGTGGCAGTGGTCACTGAGACCTGGACCACTGCAGGACATGACTGGGACCTGAACCTGGAGGGTTACACTATGTTCAGGAAGGACAGGGGAGAGGGAAGGGGAGGAGGGGTAGCAATGATTGTCAAAAACTGCATTGGCATAGGGGGAGTACAGGAGGTGGAGGGAACCATGGAAGCAATTTGGGTCACCTTGATAACAAGGGGGGGCAAGAGAGTAAAAATAGGAGTGGTGTATAGACCCCCTGCCCTGGAGGAGGATCTGGAGGAGAGTCTGGTGGCAGATGTTGGGAGGCACTGCAGACTGGGCAGAGGAACAGTGGTGGTGTTGGGGGACTTAAACATGCCAGAAACAGACTGGGAGACTATGATATCTTCTGTGACCAGGGAACAGAGGTTGTTGGATGTCTTTCAAGACATGTTCCTAACTCAGCAGGTGGGGGACCCGACCAGGGAGGCACAGGTACTGGATGTGGTCCTGGCAGACAGTGACAAGATTAGGGGCCTGGAGGTAAGGGACCCATTTGCGGGGAGTGACCATGCCACAGTCTGGTTCTGCCTGGACCTAGAAGAGCTAGAAGGCTGCACAAAGATGGAGGTAACTGACTTCAGGGGAACAGATTTTAAGGAAATGGGAAGGATCCTTAAGGAGCATTTGGATGTGATTGGGTCATACATGGATGCTGATAGTAGGTGGGAAATCATCAGGAAAGGGGTGCAAGATGCTACCAGCACCTGTGCAAGAGTAAGACAAAAATGCAGTAGGGCCAGAAAACCCTGCTGGTGGACCAGGGAGGTCCAGGAGGTGGTGCAGAGAAAGAAGGCAGCCTATAGGCAATTCAAGTGATCAAGGAGTGAAAGGGATGAGGGGAGTATGAGCTGATGGCTAGAAGGGCCACTAGGGTGGTGAGGGTGGCTAAGGCAAGGAAGGAGCAGAACCTGGCCAGGGAAATAGGAGAGGGAACAAGGGGTTCTTTAGATACATTGGGGAAAAATGAAGGGTGAAGGGGCAGATTAGCAGGATTAAATCAGTGGAGAGATGGTCACAAGACCTGGGGGAGCAGGCTGAGATACTAAATGAGTACTTCACCTCAGTTTTCACCAAGGAAAATGGGGGTGCTGCATCATACATGGGAGGAGACAGAGATACTGAGGAGGGGGAACCCTTACCAATCGGTGGGTCTGGCGAGAGGGGGAGGCATCACTGGCATGAGGGGGGAGGGCTAAGCAGGGAGAAGAGGTACTGGAAGTGGAAATCACAGCAGAGAGAGTGAGGGAATCCCTCAGCTCCCTTAAGACAGAGAAAGCACCGGGGCCAGATAAATTACATCCCCAGAGTGCTGAAAGAACTTGTGGATGTCCTGGCGAAACCCCTGGTGGAGCTTTTCACCATCTCTCTGAGGACAGGGTGGGTGCCCCAGGACTGGAAAGTGGTGCATATAGTGCCTATCCACAAGGGGGGATCAAGGGAGGTGGCAAGGAACTGCAGGCCTGTCAGCCTGCCATCGGTGGTGGGCAAGGTGATGGAGGGCATTGTCAAGGAGAGGCTGGGGGGGACCTGGAAAAGTCAGGGTGCCTGGACGATAGACAGCATGGATTCATCCTGGGGAAATCATATCAGACAAACCTTGTGGAGTTCTATGACTGGGTGACGAGTGCCTTGGACCTGGGTGGACCAGTGGACGTCCTCTTTCTAGACTTCAGCAAGGCATTTGACTCTGTTCCTCACGTGGGCCTGTTGGATAAGCTGGGAAAAATGGGGGTGGGGAACCAGATGATCAGATGGATAGGTAACTGGCTCCAGGACCGGACCCAGAGGGTCATAGTTGGTGGGACAGTCTCATCCCCAAAGTGGATCATTAGTGAGGTCCCACAGGGATCAGTCCTTGGGCCCCTCCTGTTCAACGCCTACATCTCTGACATAAGGACAGGAATCAGGAATGAGAAGAGTCTCTTTGCAGATGACTCAAAACTGGGTGTGGCAGTGGATGGCGAGGAAGGGAGGGTGGCCCTACAGGGGGACCTGGAGGCTCTGGAAAGATGGTCTAGAAAGTGGAAGCTGAGGTTCAATGCAGGGAAATGCAAGGTACTCCACCTGGGGGCCAGAAACCTGGGCCAAGTATACTCCCTAGGGGGGAAATGCTACAAGTCTCAATGGCTGAGAGGTATCTGGGGGGTGGTGGATGTCAAGATGAACAACTTGGAGACTTGTAGGAGGGCAGCAGCCAAGGCCAACAGGATGCTGGGATGCATCACTAGGGGGATCACCTCCAGAAGGAGGGAAGTGATACTCCCTCTGTATAACTGCTTGGCGAGGCCGCACCTTGAGTACTGCGTGCAGTTTTGGAGGCCACACTTAAAGAGGAACATTAAACTCCTCGAGAGGGTCCAGAGGAGGGCAACCAAAATGATTTGAGGCTTGGGGGACAGGACCTATGAGGAGAGGCTCGAAGAGCTAAATATGTACACATTGGAAGAGAGAAGGGACTGGGGGGCGTGATAGAGGTCTTCAAGTACATGAAGAGGGTAAATAGGGAGGAACAGTCAGGGTGCTTTGAAGGAAGGAGGAGGGGCCACTAGAGGGCATGGGTGGAAGTTGGAGGGGGGAAGATTCAGGGGAGAAAGGAGGAGGTGCTACTTCACTGAGAGGGTGGTGGAGCCATGGAATGCACTGCCTAGGGGGCTGGTGGAGGCAGAGATGGTGGAGGGGCTCAAGAGGGGCTGGGACAGGTACAGGGGAAGGGTTCTGGAAGCAAAATCCAATGCAGCAAGAATATCTGGAACTGGGAAAGGAGAAGCCAGAGAAGGCGAGGGGGGCAGCAAGGTCAGCACCCAGGGTGGGGGCTGACCAATCAAACAGACTCGAAAGACCATTAGGCCTATTCTGCTGGCATTTTAGTATGTTAGTAATAGATTTTCCCAGTACAGCAGTTCCTCTCTTGTTGAGATGGAGACCATTCCAACAGAATAAACTTTTATCCCCTGAGAATCTTTCCCAATGTGTAATGCATCTGATCTTTTCTTGAAGGCACCATTTCCACAGCCATTCATTGCCTCCTTTTATATTTTTATGTTTATCCATGTTGGCTTTGGGAACAGGTAATATCTCAAAGAAACAGAATTCACTTCCATATTCTTTTAGTGTTGATGCCAGTTTTATATAATCCTCTTTTATATTTTCTGATGTAAATTTTGAAATGTCATTTGTGCCAAAGTGTGTTATTATTAATGGATTGTCACCTGCATTTTTCATAATATCTGGGGTCAATATCTTGGATCCAAGCCCCTCTAAAACTAGAACATGTGGTACTGGCTTTGTCTTTTTGGCAAATATAGCCATCAGTATATTTATAATCAAATCTGCCAATACTATAATTTGTCTCTTGATCTCTAAGTGGTCATTAGTACTACCATTTGTTTGATTTGGTTGAATGTGGACTGAATTATTTCTAATCAGTGTATCAGTACAGATATTTATGCCTTGCTGTAGCATCAATTCACCACTTTTTCCTAATTCATTGTTGACCCCTGTTCTAATTAAGCAATCTACTTCATTTGTAATATGACCAACATCTGTAAGGACAGGACCTAAAACCAATTTGGGTTTGGTATTACTTGTAGAAGGATTTTCATTTTTATTTGGTGTATTTTGAACATCATTTGTAGTAGTGTTATAGTGCTTATGTTCATTCTGAACCCTTGCAATATCATTCAATATTGTACCTTCATTATCTAGATCTAAGATTGCAAATTTATTTTGTGTAATAACGGGGAATTCCATACGTCTTTTTCCTTTTTATGTTTTTTTGTTGTTGTTAATAACTGGGCTCCAACTATTATCTTCACTACTACTATTTTCATCTCTTGTTCTTTTGTGTCTACCCTCTTTTGATTTATTTATTTGTTGTAGTATTACAGAAGTGGAAGCTGGTTTATTACTATTGGTGTTTCCTTGTTTTTTTTCCCTCCTTGTTTTTTTCCCTCTCTCATTACATTTGTGATAGAGTTTTCCAGTTCTTTAATCATGTCCTTAAGTGAGATAATTTCTAGACATTGGATGCACCTGAGGCCAACAAACCCAGTTTGACTATCAATGCAAAATGTATTACACAATATACACAGCATTGCAATCTCACCTGTTGGCAGTGTAACAAATCCATCAGAGATGTTCATTTTAAATTAACTTAAGTAATCATTTTATGTTACTTGTCCATGTCTGCTCAGACTTATCTCTTCCAGCACCCTAGCAGCCCCAGCTGACATGCATAGATGCATGTATCTCTGTGCACGTCTCCATGCACAGCCCTGCGCATGCTCACCCCACTCGCTAACACAAGCGTTTTATGCTGTCTGAGCCTGAAACCTCACGGTAGTACCGCTGCCTGTTTTGGTGAGTTCTAGTGTAAAAAATAGTGTTTAAAAACACTGTTCTAAGCCTCCGATTTAATTTGAAGGATTTTTAAACAAAAGATTCCCCCTCTGCAGTCACTAGAGTTGCTGTGGCTGGACTCAGTTATTTGCAGCACTTAGATACAAATGGCAATCAGTCTAGTTCAACACACTACAGGTATATCAGGGATGTAAGCATTTAAAAGTTTATTGAGTTAAATAAGTAATTCACCACTTGTCTCCAGAGGTTCGCACAACTCCAGCTCAGATGAACAACTAAACTAGTGTTTTTTAAATTTTATTTTAACCCCCTCCTCATCCCTGATCCCCAGTTCCAAATCCCTGGTGGTACAGTGCCCCCCCACCCAGCCTCCCCAGCAGCCAAGTGTCTCACCACCCCACTCCCACCCACATCATAAAACCTCACAGTGGGTGGACTGGTACAGCCCTCCTCTCTGCCAGGGTTTATGATGGGGTGGGAGCAGAGTGGTGGGACACCTGCTGGGGAGGAGGGTGGGGGCACTAGACCACCAGGGATTTGGGACAGGGGAACAGAGATGGGGAGGGGATTAAAATTAAAACAAAACACTACAGCCCCAGAGATTTTTTTTAAACTGTAATACTGGAGAAGTGGAGATAGGGATGGGGGGGGGTTACTGTACATTTTGGGGTGGTGGGTTACTGGGTGGAGGGACCACAAGCCACCTGGGATACATTTTTACAAGTGGGGCAGGTGGGGAGAGGGACCACTAGCCACCAGGGCTTTTTGGAGGGCAACTAGGACTTGGAACTTGAGAAGCAATCGTGGGCAGAATATCTACAGAAGTTTGGAAATCAATTTCCGAACTTCATGAAAGTGAAAGTCAGACTTTTGCTTGAATTCCACCCACAGAAGATTTTTTTTGCCCATCTCTACCTGTCACAGGATGCCCTGCATAAGTGGATCCATGACCAGAGTATACTTTTTTAGCACCCCTCACTATGTAATATGTAGAAGTGGGCACATGTCTTAAGCATATTTTTTTCTTAAGCATTGCTCACTATGTATCCTGCATAAGTAGATGAATGCCTGAAGTGTGTTTTGTTCATTAGCCCCCCCTTGCTATGGGGGTTGAAACTTGAAGTTAGAACTTGAGGTTTGTAACAGTTCCCTCCATCTCCCTGTCACATTCATGCTCTTACTCTTTTCATCTGAATCTTGAGCTGTCTCAACTGGATCTCTTGCTGGCACTGCTTCTCTTGACTCCAGCAGCATAATTTCTAACTGGTCTACTTTTGCAAGTGTCCCAGTTATGGCTTTGTCTCACTTGCCCTCTCACTAGTAACAGTCCCATGACTTTGGCCAGCACTGACCCCTTTTCCACCACTTCCATGACCACTTTTCTTCTCGCAGGTATGCAGTGATTATTGGTTACTGCATATGCATGAGTACCATGTAAGTACAGCTTCTGCCACGGTGGGAGATCTGAGTACTTTTCACTCTGACTCATCGCTCTGAAGCAGCTGTGTTGGCTCTGACCAGATCTTCTTAATACAAAGGGCTGGTGATTGGAGAACAGGTAATGACTAGTGCTGTGCAGAATTTTCAAATTCCAGTAGAACATAATTCTGTGGAATTTTCAAAAGTCCACCAACATTTCATCTAATTTTTCCAGAAACAGAATAGTGAAATTCCAGGGCAGAAAATAGCTGTGGAATGATTTTCTACAGAAAAAATGCTGTTACGTAGAATAATGTTCCGTGGATCTTGATATTTTCCATGGAAATGTTGTGGAATAATTTTCTGTGGAAAAATTGCTATTCCACAGATTACAGTAGGTGGAATTCCGAAGAAGAACCTGTGAAATTCTGGCACAAATTACACTGGCCGAATGGTCATTCAGCACTAATTCCACTGGTGGAATTCTGCATTCTGCACAGCACTAGTAGGGACCACTAGACTACCAGAAAATATGTATTTAAATAACCTGCTGTATCACTGTGAGTCAAACCCCTTTCTGCAAGACTGTGTCTCAGTGTTCAGGACAGCTAATCTGGAACTGCACCATGTGCTATTTAAAAAAGTCTCAAAGTTAAGTCTCAAGTTGTTAAGGAAATAATCAAAATTCAACTGAATCTCATGAGCTAAAATAAGGTTAACAATTGTCAAAATTCAACATCGGACCCCACACCCCAAAAAAACTCGCAACTAATAATAAATGGTAAAAATGGGAGCTTACACAAATATGCAGAGGAGTATGGAGTGATGTGAGCACAGGGCCCTAAGGGCCCTGTGCTCACACAGGGAAATAAGGATGCAATTACATTCTCTCAAAAATTATGTATGGTTGGGAGCACAGGGCCTTGAGAGCCCTGCGTTTCCACAAACAAATAAGCCTCTGATTATAATTCCTCAAAAACTAAGGAAATTATCTGCAAAAAACTTTGTTAATGCACCATTAGGGTTCCAGTGACAAAAGTTGGGAAATATGGTCTTAGAGTTTCCAACCCTAAGACCCCATCCCCACCCTCAATTTCCAACCCTAACACCCCACTACTACAATGCAGGCAGGAACAGGGGTATGTGCCTTGGAGCTGTGAACCCAAATGTTCACCCCATTGCAAGTCTAAGTATGCTGAGATGGGTATAGTATAGGAGAATGAGGTAAGCATTAGGGTTCACAACCCCAAGGCACACCTCCCACACCTGTTCCTGCATGCAGGATGGGAGTTCGGTTATTAGGGTTGGAAAACCTAAAGCTGCGTTTCCCAACTTTTGTCACTGGAACTTTAATGGTACATTAGTGAAGTTTTTTTGCATGGAATATATAAATTATAGGGGCGTGGTCTTGACCCTATAGTTAGGGTTCAACGATCACGTCTTTGTTAAACCCCAAATTGTTTTACTTTAATAACATTGCAATCTTTCAATCGATTCACATGAACTTTTGCATGCATCACTGGGGACCAAAGATTTCATAATGTGGCAAGTTTTGTTCCGGTCATATATGTGTTACGGAGATATGGAGTCTCAAAAAATGTGAAAATTACCATTTTTATGCAAATTTCAATCACGCCATTTCTTGGAAATGGCTTGAGTATTTGGTTTGAAATGTTTAGGGTATACAGGTCTTGGGTCATAGATGTGCCTTCTGAAGGTTTAGTGAAAAATATGAATCTGTTCAAATGTTATTAAATTTCAAAATGTCCCATTATTTCCTAAGGGAGAAGTTAGATGACCCATGTGAAAGTGGATTTATTGATCACAAAAGTGTCATCCTCTCTAGAAAATGGGGAATGCTCTTTCATGCTACCACCATCTTGTTTTCAGTTAGCGAGGCAAACAAACTTAAATATTTCAAAAATACTGCCACTTGGTAAACACCAACAGTTGTGTTTACCTATTCAGTGCCAGAGTAATCAGATTCTGGAGTCAGTTTTTTAAAACCATGGCAAGAATTGTGTTTATTTTATCTGAGGCATTGTTTTGCTGCTAATTGTGGTACTGTCTTTTGCAAAACAACCATCTTTTGTTGCAAATTGTGACACAGCATTCAGTTGTAGTGCAAACCCTTTGTGTGTTGCCGCAATTTGTGAATGCAGTGCCACCTGCGGAAGATGCAGCTTATGGCAAAGTACTGCACTGTTGGCCACACATCCCTACTTCAGTGCCCCCGAGCCTCACTCCGCCATCCCTTTATGTAACCCTCCACGTCTCCGATGTAACTTTGTTTTTATTTATATAGCTATATAATGAAATAATAATCTAACTGCAGTATATTTCATTTTACTGGTGGTCTAGTGTTCCTCATTCTCCGATCCCTGTTTTCATCCACCCCCACATTATCAATGTAATTTTCTTTTTATCTATCTATCTATCTATCTATCTATCTATCTATCTATCTATCTATCTCTCTGTCTGTCTGTCTGTCTGTCTGTCTATCTATTTATCTGTCTATCTCTACACAGAATATACATATATATATATTGTGCCACTATATATCACTATATATATATATATATATATATATACACACACACACACACACACACAGAAAGAAAGAGAGAGATACATACACACAAATACACACACACACATATGGCCACTTCTATGTTAAACCCCAAATTCTGCACTTTATTAACTTTGCAGCCATTCATCCAATTTACCTAAAATGTTCATGCTCCATCTTGTACCACAGATCTCTGGATCTGGCAAGTTTCATTCCAGTTGGAATTGTGGTTGCAGAGCTGTGGAGTGCCAACAAATATGAAAAATACCACTTTTTTGGCAAATTCTTTGCTTCTGACTATGGCCCAAACTGTCTGGGTGTTTGGTCCAAAATTGTCAGGATATATGGGGTATAGATCACTGATGTGTGTTTTAAAGGTTTGGTGAAAAAATATTAATCCATTCAAAAGTTATTAAAGTTTAGAGTTTCCCATTATAGCCTAAGGGAAAATATGTATTTCCACCCCAAAAGCACTTATTGCTTTTGTGAAAACACTTTGGACTGCTACAAATGGGTTGTGCACTTTCGTGCTTCTGCCATCTTGTTTTCAGTAAGTGACAGCAAAAAAGCACTGTAATTCAAAAAATGCTGCCCCTTGGTAAACATCAACAGCTGTGTTTACCTAATCGGGGCCTGAGGAACACAATCCTGACATTATTTTTTCAAAATAGTGAACGGAAATAGGCTTTCGGCATTTTGGTCATTGGTATTGCCGTAATTTGCAGCACTTCTTTTGTGAAACTGCAACAAATTGTGACAATTTTCACACAACTACTGACACTGTTGCATGAAAACTGCTACAAACTGTGGCACTGTTTTGCAAAAATTGCCACAATTTGTGGCAATACTTCAGTGGGAAAAAAACACTGGCTACAGTAAAAATGCCCAAAACCTTTTCTGGCCACTTTTTGGGTAAAGAAAGGAAAAATCATGTTCCTCTGCCCCCATTTAGGTGAACACCTGTTGGTGTTCACCTAATAAAAGGATTTTTTCTCCTTTTACTGCATCTAAGTGGGCCAAGGCACATGTTATTTAATTCTAATATTTCTGCCGGCATTGAGGTGACCAATCCCATATCAGTGGTAGAAATACCCCCCACATACACAGTTGCCACTGTGGGACACTGGGTAGCCCACTCCCAATGTCCCCAAATGTTTATTTTTTTTAAATGCTTCTGTTGACATCAGGGTGCCCAATCCCCATGTCAGCAGTAGAAATCCACCCCCCTCCACCCCCCACCAGTGCGGTACACTGGGGAGCCCACTCCCAGTGTACCGAAATATCTGTTTTCTTTTTACAGTTTTTCTGCCAACATCAGGGTGCCCAATCCTCATGTTGGCACTACCCCTACAGTGTAGGACACTGGGTAACCTACTCCCAGTGTCCCCAGATATATAGTCAGTCCTCAGTATTGTGAGACACTGAGGAGCCTACACTCAGTCTTCTGATATATATTTTTACCTGCAAAAAAAGAAAACAGTCCCCCAACATCTTTTTTTTAAAGCCTGGAAAGAAGAAAATGGGCCCTCATCATCTCCTGCATCCCTCTCCTCCATCCGGAGCCTCCCACTGAACAACCCACCTCCCCACACACCCTCTTGCCTTAACTTACCACAGAAGGCTATCAACTGACACATTCTGCTGACCTGGGACATGTCTGCACTCTTCAAAGCCGAACCACAAAATGGAAAATCAAGGTAAGTTCTGTAAAATGACTGTCAATGGCATTTTGAACTTATGTTGATATCTTTGCCATTTTTTGACATGTTTTGTGTCAAATTTTCAGCATGGGCTTTTTGGGACTCTACCTCATGAACAATGACACTGTTGTTTCATTAATCAGTCCCGGAAGGTGATTTTGTGGTAGCTACATGAAATCACCTTTCGGGA
The DNA here is from genome assembly GCA_016271365.2 of Neoceratodus forsteri. Classification (NCBI taxonomy): domain Eukaryota; kingdom Metazoa; phylum Chordata; order Ceratodontiformes; family Ceratodontidae; genus Neoceratodus; species Neoceratodus forsteri. Next base: position 571,040,378 of record CM028134.1, on the reverse strand, counting down.
CCAAGTAACGAAATGACAGTACCAGTATTCATGAGGTGTGGTCCCAAAATGCCCATGTTGAAAATGTGGTGCAAAAATACCAAAAACACCCAAGCTACACACAGTGATTGACATGATTCTATGCAGGATTGTAACTTCAGCAGTATTTTATATTTTCACTCCAAATTTTCAGCATTGCCAGTTTTACACATCACCTCATGAACTGTACAGCTGTTCTTTTTCACTTCTTGCCTGAAACATGATTTTCCTACAGTGGCACAGAGTGGCAAATACACTGTGTGAAACCACCTTTTGGGGCTGATTAATGAAATAACAGTGCCTCTGTTCATGAGGTGATGTACTCAAAGGCCATGTTGAAAATTTTGTGCAAACATTCCTCAAAATGACCGAGTTACATGCATCCATTGAATTAATTCTATACACGCACATAACTTTATTACTTTTCAATATTTTGCTTTCAAATTTTCAACATAGCCGTATTTCACATCATCTCATCAACAGTACAGCTGTCATTACCCACATCATGCATGAAATGTGTTTTTGCACCTGTGGCATGGAATGGCATTGCAATTGTGTATAATTATGTTTTGCCCTGCATTTCACAATTAATCTGTACTGGGGTACATGAGGTGGGGTAATAAGATGGCTATGTTGACAGTTTGGTTACTATTCTTCAACACATGGATGCACAGGGCACAGAGTTTTTTGCAATGTGAATATATATATATATATATATATATATATATATATATACATACACACACACACATAGTAAAGCTCGCCATGATGAAACCCAAGTCTGCAGCATTTTGCAGCATTCTGCAGCATGCTACAGTAGAGTTACTGTGAAAAACAATGTTACTTCAATGGTAATTAGTCCCTTTTGTCATACAGGAAACTGTGACATTTGCTTCATCCTGGCAGTGCCACATGTCCCTACATGACAAAAAAGGTATTATTTCCATTTGAAATTACACTGTTTACTGCAGTAACTCTGCTGCAGCATACTGCAGAATGCTGTAAAGTGGGTTTCATCCTGGCAACCTTCACTGTAGTATATATACTATATGTATATATATTCACAAAGAAGGCTGATATTGTGCACACAGTTCACAGAGATTTGATCTATTAAACTGTGTTGTGTCCGCCATTTTGTTTGCCACTTAGCGAGGATGCTGAAGTACCGAACATTTAAATAAAAAAAAACATCAGAACACAGCTAAAGAGGTGTATTCTGATGGTATTTTTTTTCAGCTGGACCCAAACAACTTTTTTTGTCGGGTGCCAGCTTATACAGAGAATGGCTTGCAGGCCATTCTGTGTATGAGAAGTGCAGTATTTTCTTGACTTCTACAGCCACAGCTGGAACTCGTGCTGCTGGCTGCAGAGTAAGGGAGACCATCTTTGTTTGCACTGACACAGGGTGCTCAATCCCCATGTCGGTATGTATCCCCTGCAGACACGCACACTTATTTGGCACACTGGGAGCCCACCCCAATGTTCCCTACATTATTTAAAAGCCTATAAAAAAAAGAAAACTGTTCCCCGATGTCTTTTCTTTGATAAAGAACTCAGCATTGAAAATTGCAATCATTTTGATGCAGGATCCTGCATCGAACTAGTCTTCCCCCTCCCCAAATTCCAATGTTTCGCAATGGCATCAGGGTGCCCAATCTCCATGTCAGTGTGTATCCCCCTCAGTATTGTGGCACACTGGAAGCCCACCCCAGTGTGCTGAGATATAGTTTCATTTTTTGAAAAATGTTTCAATACCGGGATGTACAGTCTCCATGTCAGATGCCCCCCAGCCCTCTTTTATTGCCAATAGGGGTGCCTGATCACCCTTTCGGCATCATGACCCCCCAACTTATGTGACACACTGGGAGCCCACTCAAGTGTGCCCATATTCATTTTTTTAACCTGTGATTAAAGAAAACCATCCCAGGTGTCTTTTTTTTAACAAACCTGTAATAAAGAAAATGGTCCCTTGTCATCTCTCCAGTCCATCCTCTCCATCCCCACCCTTCCTCTGTGCACCCACCTCCCCGCACCTTCCTTACCCTATACTTATCTCCGGACGTAGACACTGTCATCTTCTTCAGACTGGGAACACATCTACATTCTTCAAAGCCCAACCGCAAACTGAAGAATCAAAGGTAAGCAGTATAATGGGAGTCAAAGGGGGAGTTTCAACTTATGTTGCTATCTCAGCCAATTTTAGGAATTTTTGCACTAAATTTTCAACATGGGGTTCTTGGGACACCACCTCACGAACACTGGCATTGTCATGTTTTTTGTACCGGGTACATGTGGTGAGGTGATAAGAAGATTATGTTGAACAGTTGGGGTGACACTTATTTAAGGTGGCACAGTTATGACTATGTGTTACAATTTTGCTACACCTGCTCGTAACTTAATGTGTGGAAGTGCAGAGGTCAGAGTCCCCTGTACTTCCACAGCTACATACATATGTGCATCTGTGGAGGATGGGTCAGACTGTGCGCTCTCACTGTAAAATATGGATACTGTTGTACTATCTCAATGGAGGGATGGGAAGCTCCCACATTGACATATGGGCACTTTTGTTCTATTTGGAAAGAGTGATGGGAGCACAGAGTCCAAAGGACCCTGTGCTACCACCATGACATATGGACACTGTTGTACTATATGGATGGAGGGATGGAACCACAGGGTCCAAAGGACCCTGCACTCCCACAGTAAAATGAGGATACAATTATATTATCTGCAAAAAAGGGAACTTCTTTACAAAAAACTTTGTTAATGCATCAGTTAGAGTGAATACCATAGTGACAAAAGCAGGGAAATGATGTGTTAGGGTTTCCAACTCTAATGCTCCACCCCCATGGTTCCCACCTCTTCCACCACACCCCCTCCTCCCACACTCCATATGCCAACAGATGTCAGAGTGTGCCATGGGGTCATCAGGCCTAACTCTCACCCCATTCCATGTGTAAACAAGCTTACACACTATAATATAGGACAATGGGGTGAGAGTTAGGCCTGATGACCTCATGGCACACCTCGATGCCTGTTGATCTGTGGAGGGTGGTGAATGAGTGGGGAAACTGCGGGGGGGTGTTATGCTTAAAACCCTTATATACCCTCATTTTTCTGCTTTTTGTCACTGTGGTATTCACCCTAACTGACACATTAACAAAGTTTTTTTCAAAGAATATCTATCTATATATATATATATATATATATACACACACATATATATATCTTACAGGGGCGCAGTTTCATCCCTATTGTTAGGGTTCAGTAGGCACTTTAATGTTAAACCTCAAATGTTGTGCATTAATAACTTTGCAACCGTTCAATGGATTTGCATGAAATTTTGTATGCACAGTCTGGCATGATAGATCTCTTGATTTACCAAGTTACGTTTCAGTCAGACATATGCTTTTGCACAGCAAAATGCCAAAAAATGCACTTTTAGACAGTTTTGAAAGTTTTTTGTCCATGGTGCTGCACGGCTGCCATATGGACTGTTGGTCCAAAGCTTGGGATGTAGAAAGAGCATGGGTCAAGCAATATGCCACTTTTTGTTTTGTGAAAAAATATTAATCCATTCAAAAGTTGTTGTTTTTTTAATTCAACATCTTTATTAATTTTAAATTAACAGAAGGTGAAAGTCAGGATGAGAATGAATCAGGACATGAAAGCCCCCCAAAACCCATTAATGGAAAATGGACACCAGAATATTATTAACACAAATAAACCAGAAAAGAAAATAACATACTACTTTACCCAACCCCCCGTCCCTTCCCAATCTCCTCCCCACCCCTATGGTGTGCCTTTTTATGTTGTTTTTTTAAACCAGCATGATAAGAAAATGACAAAAGATAAGTAATAATCCAGCAGCACCAAGCTTCAGAACAAAAAAGAAAAAGTATAATAAAAACCGAGATAGTCAGAGGTAAGCATTATATGGGTCTTAATTCAAATATAATGCATACAGTTTACCCCATTTCAAGTTGAAAGAGGTCATGCAATTCCTGGAACTTGCTATTAACTTCTCAGTATTTAAACAAAGAGACATTTCCTTAATCTGCTCAGCATATGATATGACCAACTGATCCATCCAGTGTTTAAGAACCAGCCTCTTAACTACTATAGAAATTAAAGCCATATGGAATCTGCGCTCCCAAACTTTAATATTGGAAAACATTCCTATGATACATATTTCAATAGTGAACAACTTACCCAAACCCAAGAGTGGGTCTAACTTTGACTGAATTGTGTTCCATAAAGGAGCCACTTTGTCACAGTGCCAGACAACATGTATTAGGCTCCCTTCAGCTGCCCCACACCATGTACAAAAATTTGAGGGTAGTCTACTTAGCTTGGCCAACTTAACCGGTGTACAATAGAGATTATTTCAAATATGACACTGGATTAACCCAAGTCTATCTTGAGTAAGGTATCTGTGCATTTCCACCCAAATCTGCTTCCAGATCAGAGGGGAATCTGGTAGAAAGGATATCCAAATGTTAGCCCCAGTGAGTGCATTAGGGTATTTACTTTCCAATAAAAAGGAGTAAATCTTAGAGATTCCATGAGGCTTGTTTGCATATTCCTGTATCTGATCTAGGAAGGGCCTAACCTGGGATGGTCTAAACATAGTCCCAGAAGTGGAGACAATAAAATGTCTCATCTGAAAAACTCTAAATACATATTTCTGAGGAATGTTCAGATTAGCACTTATATCAGTTAATGAAAGGAGGAGGTCCTGGGAAAACAGGCTTTCCACAGGGGAATCCTGTAGCTGAGGAAGCCATTCTGGGGAAAGCGGAGAGCCTCCTATTTTGATGTTTGGGTTTGAAGTGAGAGGTTGCGCCATATCCTTTTTGGGTGAAATGTTAAAGAAATTCCAGCACTGAATCAAAACCTTTATGGAGACCCCTACAGCTGAGCTTTGTAAAGAAGGAGGTAGCACAGAGGTGGTGCAATAAAAAAGTCTAGGTGAATAGAGACTATATGTATCTAGCAGCCTTTTCACTAGCTGTAGCCAGATGTGCAGATATGAATCAGGCCTAACATCAAACCATCTCCCTATTTTAGACAGGTGACTCGCCCAGTAATATAGCATAAAATTGGGGAGGCAGAGTCCACTTCTCTCCTTGGGTAGATTAAGTTTGAGAAAAGCTGATCTGGGATGTTTGCCTTGCCAAATAAATTTAGAAAAAGCAAAGTGGAGCTGCTGAAAATAAAATATTGGGATCCAAATGTTCAGTAAATTTAAAGGGTAGAAAATATGGGGCAAAATGTTCATTTTTATAATACTTATTAAACCCCATAAAGACAGTGGGAGAGTGATCCATCTTTGAAGATTATGCTGTATCTTCACCAATAAAGCATCCAAATTGAGTTTCCCGAGAGCCTCTGGGTCTCTAGTGAGATGTATACCTAGATATTTGAATGAGGAGGAGGACCATTTCCTACCAAAATGAATAAAGTTGGCATGGAGAGTGGAAACATTTAATGTAAATATAACAGATTTGGATAAGTTCAACTTATAATTAGCCACTTGGCCGAACCTATCAATAATTTGTATTGCATGTGTTAGGGAAGATTCCGGGTTGGCCAAATGTAAAAGAATGTCATTTGCACACGCAAATAGGGTCAGGGATTGCTGGTATACTGAACAACCTATGACCTGGGGGGAGTTCTTAATACTAAGTAGCAGGGGATCCAAATATAAATTAAACAGAAAGAGAGATAGTGGACAGCCTTGCCGAGTACCGGTAAAGAGGGGTAACCGAGAGGCGAAAACCCCATTACAATAAATTCTAGCAGTGGGAGATTTGTATACCGTCTGAATCCAGTAGATGAAAGTTTCCGTAAAGTCCATTCTCCTAAGAGTGGCCCAAACAAATTCCCAGTGTACTCAATAGAAGGCCTTTTCTGCATCTAGTGAGATTAAAGCCATAGGTACCTGGGAGTCTTGGGCCACCTGAAAAACATGCAAAAGAGTTCGCAAATGATCAGCAGGGGATTTGCCTTGAACAAACCCCACTTGCTTGGCACTCACCAAATTAGACCAAACCTGTTTAATTCTAAGGGATAGGATTTTGGTTAAGATTTTGATGTCATAATTTAGTAGTGAGATCGGATGATAGCTGGCAGGATCCCTCTGAGGTCTGTCCGGTTTCAGGATCAGAATAATCGTGGCTTCCAATAAAGTAGGGTCTAGGGAGTCAGAAGTGAACATGTAGTTAAATAAATTCAAAAGAAGGGGAGCTATATCTTTACAAAAAACTTTATAGAGGTTAGAAAGAAAACCATCGTGTCCTGGGGATTTGTCCAATGCTAACCCATTAATCGCTTCCTCAACTTCAGCCAAAGTAATAGGGGAGACTAAAGTCTCAGATTGATGGGCTTGTAGGAAGGGGAGATGCAAGTCATCCAGAAATTGCTCAATATGGGGATGGGAGGGTTGAGAAGGGCCCTTACTATATAAGTCCCTATAGAAGGACTCAAAAACCTGAGAAATATCCTGAGGTGAAGTCTTAATAGAGCCATCTGGAGAATGCAGGACGGGAATCAGTCTCGAACTTTCTACTTCCCTCAGTCGAAGGGCTAGCATTCTACCTGGTTTCTCACCTTGATCAAAGTAACGGGCTTTGGTTTTAAGGATGGCGTACTCTGTCTTTTCCCTTAACTAGTCTGCATATTCAATCTGAAGTTTTAGTAAAACTTCTAAATTGGATTGGGAAGAGGAGGAGAGTAAATTATTTTTGGCCAACCTAATTTGATTTGACAGCGCGATAGCTCTAGCTTCTCTTTGTTTTTTCCTTTTGGACTCTAACTTAATGAATTCCCCCCCCCATGAAACATTTAAAAGATCACCAAATTAAGTCTTCCCTAGTTGTAGAACCCACATTGAAGCTTATAAAGTCAGAAATTAGCAACTTAATGTGGGAAATTGTACATTCCTCTTTTAGGAGCTGTGTATTTAGTTTCCATGAGTTGTCTCTATGAGCACTCGAATCAGGGGAAATCAAAATCCATGCCGTAGAGTTGTCAGAAATGACTACTGGCTCAATTCCTGTCAACTGAATGCTCTGCAGAAGAGTATTACTGATTAAGATGAAGTCAATTCTGGACCATGAATGGTGGACTTGAGAATAAAATGAGAACAGTTGATCAGAGGGATGGAGCAACCGCCATGGGTCACATAAACCCAGTAGGTCTATAAAATCTCTCAGGGCAAGATGTGAGGGGGAAAGTGGTTTTAATGGTCTATAGGTTTTATCCAGATCTTGTGATGGAGCAGTATTCCAGTCACCACTGAGAATTAACAAGGAGGGCAGCAGTCCACTCAACCTGTCAGCCAATCTCATCAGAAAGTCTGGGTCCCCTCTCACTGGGTCATAAATTGCTCCTAAAACCACATTGACATTATTGAGCAAGCCTTTAACAATAATAAATCTACCTTCTTGATCCTTTAAGCATTCCTCTGCCAAAAATAATACGTCTTTTCACCAGAATAGCCACCCCTCTGCTAGATGATGAACCACAGGATACAAAAATTTGAGAGAAACCCTGCTGGTGTAACCCACTGACTTCTGAATCTATAAGGTGGGTTTCTTGTATCAAGAGAATGTCAATATTTAAAAGGGCCCAGTGTTTGAGAACCTGATATCTTTGGACACTTCTCTGGCACCTCTGACATTCCGAGTTGCAATTTTGATTGGCACCATTGTCATATATTTATTTGCTTGGTAACAGAGTAATCATATGTCATTAACCAAATAGACCATCCTGAATGGCACACCCCACCCGCCCCCATCAACCTCGGTGACTGAGCTCCACTAGAACAAACCCATCCCTCCCAGCACGTAACAATGATTGAAAATGTGAAGAACTTTAACCATGCTACATTAATTTCAGACACTGTAATCAGTGGGACAGATTTATGATTAAAAAAACCCTCCCCCCCACAAATCCATCCAACTATATACAAAAGGTCCCCCAGTAAATACAAGAGCAATTCTGGGCTCATTTAAAGCAGTTGCGGAGGACCAAAACCTATAGGCACCATTTCGATGGGAGGCAAAGTCTAAACTTAAATACCAATACATGAATTAAAGACTGCAATTTGACTCTAGCAAGAGTATCAAGTGAGAACAAAAGTAACCAGAATATCTATGCCTCCCAAGAAATGTGCCCTTCCCCCCTTCCTTGGTGCAGCTCTCCTGAGCTAGCTACATCTCAAAGCTCCCCACCCACCACCCCTTTTGAGAAAACGAGAGAAAGCCCTGCTATGATAAACATCGGGAGTTAAAGAAACTGGCAAGAATACAAGAGAATAGATGGGCTCACAGTTTACCCAGACCCTGAGAAAATGAAATAACCGTGACATGCAGTTAAACAGCCCAACCTACTTTAGTTAGAACAGCTACTCCGGGGAGCTTCATTCAGGTCAGCTTGAGGTGTTAGCCCAGTTTTCCCAAGGGTAGAGACTGCCAGGACTCCTCTGCAACCTGTAGTATGCCATCTGCTCTCAGGCACTGCCGACCCTGCGAGAACAAGGAAGTGACAGGGGAACTGAAAAGTTGAAGGACCAAAAGGTCCGACCCTCAAAGCAGCCAGCAGGAACACCCGCTGAACAACGGTTCCCCCCCAATCACCTCCTGTGACACGCATATGCCTCTCGGAGGTGAGACCAGGCCTGGAAGGCCTTGATCTGGCCCACCTGGCCTATAAAATTTGCCCCTAAGGCATTAGAGGAAGCAGGAAAAGAGAGTTAACCAAGCAGGTAAGAATTTAACCAAGACAAACATTAAAGTTCATCCAGACTTGAACAAGTTGGGCATCTTGGTGGTGAGGTCTGTGGCTGCTTGCTCATGAGATTCATAGGAATTCCATACCCCGTCGATCATCACCTGTAGTTTGGCTGGATAGATCATTTATAGTGTATACTTGCAGCTTTCGGCTTGCTGACCATGGGGTGAAAAGTCGCCCACTTCTGGCGCGTTTCAAAGGGAAAGTCCTGGGCTATACGCAGTTTAGAGCCATTCCACAAAACAGCTTGAAGTTCTCTTGATTTGGTAAGCACATGCTGTTTTTCCAGGAAGCTGAGGAACTTCACAATAATAGGCCTTGGGGGGGGCTCCAGGCAAAGATTTCAGCCTAAGAGAACAATGGGCCCACTCTAAATGGTACTGAGGATTGAGGGGAGTTGGTCCAAGGATCTTATTGAAGAATTTTTGGAGAAAGATAATAATGTCGGCCCCTTCCTCGGTTTCGGATAGACCCAAAAGCAGCAAGTTATTCCTCCTGCTTCTCCCCTCCAAATCTTCTGTTTTTAACTGAAGCTTGCTAATTTGTTGCTTTAGATGAACAACTTCTGGGTCCATCTTCTCCCTCCATTTCTCCAGAGATAAGGTTCTTGCCTCTGAGTCCCCCATTCTAGTAGACAGAGTGCTGAGATCTCCTCTTAAGGATTTTAGTTCAGCATATATGTCCTCCAGCGTTTCTTTAAATGGCATCAGCTCCTGCAGGAAGTGACCCTCAGTTAGGAGAACCCCTGATGTACTGGAAGGGCTTGCTTTAGTGGTATTCCCCGAGTTTTGGTGTTTGGATTTCTTAGTATTTTTCTCTGGGGTAGGCGGCGGGGTGTGCTTAATCCCAGCCTGCTTCATCTCCGCATCCATTGCTGTTTGAAAGATGATAGTGATGTTAAAATCAGGCAGAAAAGCTATTGTTGAAGCTAGTAATGCTGGAAAGGCTTAAAACTGAGATTCAGCTGGCGTTATACGGTGATAGTAGGGGAAAAAAGATGATTTATTAGAGGGTGATAGGTGGGAGCTCCAAAGAAGTGCTGCTTCTAGGCGCTCTGCATCACATGACCCCCTAATCCATTCAAAAGTTATTAAAGTTTGAAGGTCCCATTATAACACTATGGGAACATTTATATGGTTATTTTGCAAAAGAAGAAGAATGGGATTCTGGCCATCTGGTCTACCCTTATTGTCAAAAAATTTGCAAGCTCACAGCTGATAAATCTTTGGCTGCCAGAAATCTATTGGCTGTGATGGCAGACATTTTTTTTTTCAGTTTGCAGTCAGAAAAAATCTAATATCTCAGCCCATGGGTGACTTCTGAAGTAAATGAAGGATAGGGTTTGCTCAGGGGGCTCTCCTCTACCAACCCATGCCTCTGGTTTCCTCTAGTTGTGTTAAAAAATAGAGTTTTAAACTTTTTATTTAAGGTCATGACTCACTAATGATTTTCAGCTGTGAGCCTGCAAAATCTTTGGCCACGAGATTGTTTTCAGCCTTGGGCTTAGTCAGCTAGGGGACAACCAGATAACCAGATTTTCATGACCAGATGTCCTTGGGAAAGATCACATGCCCCCAATTTGGGATGACCAGATGTCACCTCATGGCCAAAATCATCTTAGGTCACAGTTGCAGCTGATTATTTTGCAGCCTCACGGTCAAAGAATTTTTAAAGGTGCTAACATTTTAAAATTAAATATTTCTTAAACGGTTTGGTCTTTCTACTTAAAATTTGGAGGGTATTGAGGGGATGTTCTAAAGATGTAAATTATGCTGCTTAGGTGCTGGGAAATTAATTTTTTGTGGAAATATTGAGTGACGTATTTTATGTTTTTTCCATAGGATTATTCATGTTGCTATTGGCTTGCAATTTATAGGGTAGGTAGCCCTAGTGCCACAGAGGTGCCTTTCAGTGGTTTGGTGTGTAAAACTTAAACAAGTGTGGCATTATGCCATTGCAAAAATTTAAAATTTCATTTGTTCTGCTTTAATAACTTTTGAACCGTTTGTGAAATGTGTCTGAAATTTTGAAAGTAGAAAGAGTAATCATAGATCTTCCACTGTGAAAATTGTTATGTCAGTAAGAAATACAGTTTTGGAATCATAGCACGTGCTCATTATAGTCAATGGGAAAGTATATATGTGCATTGTGAAAACAATGGCAAGCACATTTTTGGGTGTGCAGGAAGATTCCATTATAAGAAATAGGACAGCTGAAAAGGTACAGCAAGGCAGATGTATATTGTTATGCAGTACTGGGCAATGTGGTGGGAGCGCAGACCAATACATATGGTTCACTACTTATATTATGATGTTATGCAGAAATGTGCAAGTTGATGGAAGCGCTCCCACCAGCAGTGAAGAATGCATTTCAGTGGCTTCAGATTGGGTTGTAAGCATGGGTGCTGGGCTATGCTGTGCCCTTTGAAGATTTCATGAAAAAATCTTGCTCCATTCCAAAGTTATGCCAATGTTTGGTCTGTCATTATAGTCAATGGGAAAATATATATGTGCATTGTGAAAACAATGTGATCACATTTTTTTGTGCACAACAAGAATGTGTTTGAGTGGCTTCAGATTGGTTTGTTTGCATAGGTGCTGGGCTGTGCTGCTGGCCTTTGAAAATTTTGTGAAAAAAATGTTGCTCTGTTGAAAAGTTTTATGAGGTTTATTTGGAGTTTTGTTAAATTTGTTTGATATTTTTTTAATTTTTTATATTCTTGTAATGTTTTTGAATTATAAATTACTTTAAAAAACATTTTCCATTTAAAACATAACTTGTGCATAAGAATTGGAGGAAAACTATTTGATTTTCAATATATATCTGATTTATGTTTTAAATTAATTTTGAAAACATTATACGATGGCACAATTTTCAGATGTAGGAGGCAATATAGAAGCCTCATATTCATTTAGTAGTTTCACTGATGAAGGAAAAGTGGCCCTTCTTATGACTATGAAAGGGGGTAAGGATCTCAGTTCATCAGAAATAGATACAGTCAAAAACATAAAAAGGAAGATTGAGCATTTAAGATCCAAAGAAATTAGACTGGAATGGCATGGTCTGACGTTAACTAAATACTAAGAATATGAAAGAATCACAAGAGGCCTAAGGGTTCCAGTATAGCCTAATTTAGGCATATATGATGAATAACTTGATAAAAAGTGGGATGGGATACAAACCCACTGTAGCATAGACTTTATGTATGCTCTTATTGAAGCAATAATTACAGCACATCATAAAATATCTGAGGACAATAATACACTGGAAGAAGGGCTTAAACATCAATTGAAGTTAGAGGAATTTAATAAATGGTTAGAAGAAACCGTTGGAATATGAAAAAAAGCATTAAAGAAGTTAAATAAAAAAAATATTACAGAGACACTATTGACTATCGTGATAAAATATACACATACAAGAGATTTAGATTTCCTACTAATGGGGTGAAGGAAATAGTTCAGACAGCTCAGATAGCTATACAAGAAGCACATTCCATACAGGAACTAAAGGCCCTTTTTTAGGCAGAAAAACACAGGTAGACAGACAGAAAAAAGAGATTGAGGAACCGAATACATCATTTGTACATCAAACCAGAGAGACTGATGCAACAGGGTCTAAACAAACAATAACATCTGAGAGAAAAACACAGAATGGAGGGAGGAGGAGGAAATGGAGGGAGGGAGCAGAAGAAGGGGACAGAGGGCATACGGCAGGGGAAAGAGGGGAAGATAGCTATTTTTAATTTAAGTAAAATGGTTCTATCACAGGAAGAGAGTGATATGCTGAGCCTTGGCCTTTCATATTCAGTTACTAAAAAACTTAATAACTTTCAATTATTGGTTGACTTGAATAGATTCTTTAGAAATATCAGATTACAAGTTCAGTTTGATAATGTAGAAGTTAGTATTCCAGATAGAGTTAAACTGAAAGCACCAATGGGTATTCATTCCCATTATATGCCACAAGTAGGCTTAAATAACGTGATGGAGGTGTATATTGGTACAGTTCTTCAGGAAATAGAATATTTTTGTGACTCTGTTAATATTGGTAAATTAAAAAGTCATAATTTGACTAATAAACAGTAAGAATTATTGTCAAATTTGTAAAATGACCCTTCAATAGTTATTAAACCAGCAGATAAAGGAGGGGCTGTAGTCATTATGGACTTAAAAAAATATAGGAAAATGTGTAATAAATTATTAAATGTTAGTGAAAACTATGTAAAGCTATTTAGTGATCCAACAACATAAATTAACAGGAAGCTAAGAGAACTTTTGGAGGAATTTCATATGCTAGAGTTGTTATTGCCCTGGGAAGTAGAATTATTAAGATGTTACAGTCCAAGGATTCCAATTATTTATTCTCTTCCAAAAATACTCAAAAAAAGTTGAATGCCCACCAGGAAGACCCATTGTTTCTGGTATTGAGTCAATTTTAAAACCAGTTTCTAAATACATTGATTTCCATATAAAAGATCTTATTCAAAACTCAGATACTTATGTAAAGGATACTACACATATTTTACAGATGTTAAAAGAGGTTAATTCAGAAGATTTAGTGAATGATAGAATGATTTTGGTGACAATTGATGTCAAAGATTTGTACACGTCAATCCCTCATACTGAGGGTGTTCAAGCCTTGTCTGAACTCCTTGAAAAAAGATCAAGTGATATTAGACCTAAGTCTAGACTAATTATGGAGCTAACATAATTTGTTCTTAACAACAGTTATTTTAAATTAAAAAAAACAATTCTTTTGTCAGAAAAAGGTACAGCAATGGGGAGCAGTATGGCCCCTAGCTATGCAAACTCTTACATGTATAGCTTTGAGCAAAAATATGTTTTGAATTCAGGGCAACCTTATTTTGGAAATATAATATTTTGGAAGAGGTTTATTGATGATATAATATTGTTGTGGAATGGTGAAATTAATGAATTGAAAGAGTTTCTTGTTTATCTGGACAATTGTGACCTTAACTTAAAATTCACATTGAACTACAGTGTTGACAGCATTCATTTTTTAGACGTCAAGATTTTTAAAAATGGTAATAATTTGGAAACAAAAATTTACAGAAAAGACACAGACAGAAACGCAGTTCTTCATAGTAGTAGTTTCCACCCTAAAAGATTAAAAGAAAGCATTCCTTACTTTTAGCTACTTAGACCTAAACTAAATTGTAGTTTAACACAAGATTTTCAACAACGAGAAAAAAATTACTCTTGAGAGGTCTAAATCCAGGGGTTATTTGGTACACGCATTAAAACAGGCTACAAGGAATGTAAATAAGTCCCTAGAGAAGTCCTTATTCAGGAGAAATACCAGCAAATTTCATTGGAGAAAAATAGAACTTTTACTTTTAGTACAACGCACTGTGAAGAAATGCCAAAGATTAAAAAAAATAGTTATAAAACACTGGAGTATTCTGCAGAATAATCCCAGTAAAAAACAGATATTTAATAAAAAAAACATGTGTTACATCTAAAAAAGCTCCCACCTTAAGGAATAAATTAGTTAAAACTGTACATGAATTAGGAGAACAAAAAAGTGGACAGCTATTACTTAGTCCATTACAAAATGGTATGTTTCCATGTAACAGATATATAGTTTGTTGCAATACATCAAGAAAAACAGTATTTAAACATCCATACACAGATAAAACTTATGAAATTAGCATATTAATTGTAACACAATGGGTGTTAGTTACGTAATACAAAGTCCTTGCAACAAATTGTATGTTGGCCAAACAGCCAGAGAACTAAAGAAATGGATTTCAGAACATAAAAGTAGCATTAGATCAAATGATGAAAGATCCTCAATAGCTAGGCATTTTAATGAAAGAGGTCACACAGTGATGCAGCAGCTAAGATTTTGGGGGTTAGAAAAGATTCAAGAATCAGAAAGAGGAGGTCATTTTCAGAAAATGCTGAGAAGTAAAGAAACTAAGTGGATTTATGAACTGGGAACCTATGATAAATATTGTGGTTTAAACAAGGAAATAAATTGGTAGTCATGCTGGTAAACCAAAATGAGATACATACATTTTATCTACTGTAGTTACATTCCCTGCAATTTCTACTGGACTTTCCTTCCACCTCCCCCCCCCCCCAGTTTGTTTTGTAGTCAAGACAATTTATTTTAACTTTATTTTCTTTAATATTAAAGTCAAGGGCAATCTCTAATTTGTCATCAGTGAACTCATAGCGATACATGACTGAAAATAGTCTAAATACTTTGTAATTAAGAATATAAAGCACAGTGAATAGGAATATGAGTTCACTTTATTATTAGCCCAAGGTCAGTGTTTACTTCAATTTAGCCAATCAAAGGCATCTCTTAGCAACTATTTTTTGCTTGGGTACAACTTGTTGAGAAGCTGATAGTATTATCAGTGCGTGTTGAGAATGAGTATAAAAGGTAAAAGCTGCTGCCAATCTCTTGCTGCCTCAATTAAGATTTGGAACAGAATGCATGCCAGCTTTTTGTAAATAAGAAATGTAAAATAGAATAAATTGATTGCCAATCTGAGCACAACACTTAAGTTGTCTATCCTGTTTTTGGGGGGAGAATCCAGGACAAAGGTGAATGCAGAAGAGATAGTTTTAAGTGTTTGTTTGTATTGTTTCAGGTATGCATCTTGGAGTGGTGTGGTTTCTGTTCTAGGGTTGTTCAGTATTTTAGAAGACAGGTGTATAAAAAAATAATGTAAATTATACTACTCTTTTTTCTCCGAACCCCAGGTGAATGAAGGCCTACCTCAGTGGATTAGGAGCTGAGGACTGGAAATAGCCAAAATCGGTGGTGATTCAGTGGCTGATCCAGCAGCAAAGCTCCCTGCTGGTGGTGCGGGACCCTAAGTGGATTAAAAGACACCAGTCAGAATGGCTTTGCAGCAGGGAAACATCACCAGATAAAGGAAAAAATAGATTGTCGTTTGTATCAATCTTCCTCACTGTGTTTGAACTATCGAATTACTGAGAGCATACAGGACTTACTTGTGGACTATATGTGGATATATTTTAAACTATTTACTTTAAAAAAAAAATTTTCTTCTCAGTTTTAGTTAACATTTTTATGCTGTCTTTTGAGTTTTATTTGCAGGCTTGGAGACTCTGTGTCTGGTTTCTGTCGGGAGGTCATGTTATGGGGTTTTGAGTCATTGTGTGACTAATATTAGAGTTTGCTATTCATTTTTATAATAACTTTTTCCTTTTTTGCATTCCCCATATGCAAATTAGGATAAAACAGTCACATGACTTCAGAGTATAAAGCACATGCTCAACTTTTTACTCCATAACACCATAACAGCAGTAGGCGTTTGGGCGTTTGGAGCTCAGGAATGCAGTCAGTAAGAAGGAGGACTCTAAAAGTTTTATTGTCCTGCAAGGGTATCATTGGAACACCTGGTCTGCTTGTACTAGACAGCAGATTAGTAGCTAATGCTCATTAAACGCCTTTTATTTTTCCAGTAGTCGGCATTCGGGGCCTGTTCGTTTAAAGTTAATACAACTGGATAATGCCTTTATAATACAATAGTTGGCCATTTATACTTAAATTTAATGATCAAAAACAAAAACAAAAACAGCTATAAAATGATTGAGGTGCAAGCCCTGAGACGATCAGCTGTTGAACAGAAATTTAACTAAATACAAGAGTGAGTATTATTTTTGATCTGTTTTTTGCTTTAGGGGAAAATAATCTCAGATTTAATATATTTATAATAGTAGATGATTGGTTGAATTTTGATGATTTTAGTGAGCTAAATGTGTTGACAGAATTCTGTGCAATAATGTTTTTCAAGTTTGATGAACTGTTTTAAGTGTTGTTATTGCTGAGCACTATAGTTGAGCTTGCAGAGACATATTGAGAATTTAGCATATATATATATATATATATATATATATATATATATATATATATTTTATAGTGATTGAGTGTACCATATGAATTGTAAGCCCTAATGTACTGCATAAGGAGGTGGGTAGAGACTAGCAGAGTGGTTGCCATAGCAATGCTAGTGCTGAAACCGAATGAAAATTTTAGTGTTAATTTCAGACCACCCAGATGAAACATTTAAATGCAAGCAATGTTTTGATGCTACACTACATTGTGAGGCTGAAATATTTTGTTTCTGTTTTTTAAACAGTTATTTTAATATTTCAACACTGTTGCGAGCATCTGCAACCCTGATTGCTACTTCTGGGTTTTTTAGACCAATAAATATTGGCCATGCAGCAAGCGGGTGATCCATTTCATAAACACAATACTCTAGCTTGCAGAGACATATTGGGGGAATTTAGCATATATATCTTTTATTTTACAGTGATTGTGTGTACTATATAAATTGTGAGCCCTACTGTCCTGCATAAGGAGGTGGGTAAAGAGTAGACCAATAAATATCGGCCCTGCAGTGATCAGGGCAAGCGTGGGCAGAGCGCACTTGGAGACGCACGAAGAGACACATGCATCGGAGCATGTCAACTGCTATATGTTTAAAGAAGGGGATGGGGTTAGCATGGTTAAGTATATATGTGCTAAATATCTCGAAATAAAAGAGCTAAAAGCTGAACTTGAGACCCTTAGGCAAAGGATCAAAACCCAGTCTGAAATAAATAGTCTGGAACAACATATTGATTCCATGATCAAAGCTTTTCCTGAGGAAAATTTGCTAAACAATGCAAATGCTGTGCTTCAAGATGGAGTAGAAAGTCCTGATAAAGTTAGTCCAGATGAATGGTGTCTTGTTCAAAAAAAACCTTCACAATGAAGGGGCAGAAGAAATATAGGGGGTTCATCTAATATATTGACCCCAAATAAGTACCAGACTTTGTCATCTGTTGTAGATATTGATCCAAATGGAACATCACACATCTACACTAATCCCGAGGTTTTAGATCAAGTTCACCAAAGCACACAGGGCTCTGAACAAACAAATGAGCACAACATTACTCCCATATCCACAACTCCTCATGGCATTTTATACATAGGGGATTCTATCTTGCAATATGCAGACCATGTTCTGTGTAAAAACAGGAACAAATACACCACAGTGTGTGTATTACCAGGGGCTGTCATAGGAGACAACAAGCAGCTTTTACCAGGACTTTTAGATAATACAGTATTACCTGTCACAATTTTACATATAGGAGTTAATGATGTTGGCATTCAGTGAGATGTTGAGTCTGTAGGGTTGTCTTTGAAGAACCTAGGGTGTGATATTTTAATCTCTGGGTTGCTCCCTATTCCAACAGCAATGATTGCACTAACTAGGGAATTACAGAGATTAAATGGATGGCTTAAACATTGGTGTTTCAGAGAGGGGCATGTTTTTATTGACAATTAGCAGGAATTTCAGAGCTTCCACTTTTATGCTTGCGATGGCCTATACTTAAATGATCTGGGAAAACACTTACTGGCACAACAACTTAGAAAAACAGTAGAGGATCATTTAAACTACATCAGCAGGAGGATGATGGGGACCAGAAGTGTAGGATCACACCGACAAGCAAGACCCCAAACTCCAACTGGAATTTCTTATCAATTAATGCCAGAAGTTTAAGAAAGAAGCATGATGAGCTCCAGTTATTAATGCATGACAATAAAAGTCATGTTTGTGCCATTGTTGAAACCTGGTGGCAAGCAGAGGACACCTGGGACAAGTATATTGCTGGTTATACACTTTATAATAAAGATAGATCTCAAACTAAAGGTGGGGGTGTAACATTATATATCTCCAATTGTATTCCCTCTGAAAGTGTAGATACATCCAATTGGCCAGAATCTGAAGTTCTGTGGATTAAACTAACCCCTCCACATGAAAAAGCTATTAATCTGGGTCTTGTGTACAAGCCACCATCTATTAAAAACAGTGAGGATACTATTTTATTAGATTTTATAACACAAATAGCTTCAGCTAAGGATGTCATACTACTAGGTGACATGAATCTCCCTGGTACCAACTGGGATACACAAAGGGCTAAAACCACTATGGAAACTAGTTACCTAGACACATTTAACTTGGCAGGCTTAGAACAATATGTGCCCTGTAATATTAGGAACAACCACATTTTGGATCTCGTATTAAGCAATTTAAATAATCATATTCAAAACTGTGGTGTACTGCCACCTTTAGGTTCTAGTGACCATTCTATAGTAGGTTTTCAATGTGTGGGATCCCCTGGGGAAATTAAAGGTGACACAACTTTTTTTAAATATGATTCAGCTGATTATGACCAAATAAAAATGGATTTAGCAGGATGGAATTGGGAATCTGATTTTGCCAATATAACAGTTTCTGAGAAGTGGGACAAGCTAAATAAAAAAAATACATATTTCAGTTTTGAAGTATGTACCACAAAAAAATATATATATATAATGGGACAAAATAATCCATACCCCCATGTATGACCTCTGAGATTAAAACATTAATTAACAAAAATAGCAAAGCATTCAAAAAAACAAAACATAGTGGGGAAAAATTAGCCTGGGTGTACTACAAAAAAATGCTTAAAAAATGTGAAGCATAACATTGCCTCAACTAAAGGTAACTATGAGTTAAAATTGGCCACTAGGGTTAAGGACAATTACAAAACATTCTATTCATACATAAATAATAAAAAGGACCAAAATAGCAACATCAGCCCAATAAAAGCAACTGATGGTACTCTAATAACGGACCTTACTGAGATGGCAGAACGGTATAATAATCACTTCTTCTCTGCCTTCAAAAGGGTGTACCTCCAAATAATGATATAAGTAACAAGGACTGCTCAGATCCTATTTTTAAACTTCATGTAGCCAGTGTAGCTAATAGACTTCACAAAATTAATCAGAATAAAGCACAAGGGCCTGACGGCATACACCCTAGGTTGATCAAGGAGCTCGCAGATCTTTTAGCTAGCTCAGTCACTCATCTCTTTCAGAAATCTTTGGAAAAAGGTGAAGTCTCTATGGACTGGAGACAGGCTATAGTTACACCCATTTACAAAAAGAGATCAAGGCAGAAGGTGGAGAATTACAGGCCTATTAGCCTCACTTCTGTGCTGGGTAAGATCCTAGAGGGTATTAAAAAAGATTATATTGATGATTTTATGAGCTTGAATGGAGCCGTAGAATATAAACAACATGGATTCACCAAGGGGAGGTCCTGCCAAAGCAACCTGTTGGAATATATAAGGCCCTAACTGATGCACAAATGTGGGAACAATTGGGCTTGATATTAAGGATACAGCCACACAATACTAGAGCTCACCACTTTCAATTGTTTAAGGATAAATTTACTACAAAAAAAGAAAATTTTGGTTTAGTGTCAGAGTGACAGAAATCTGGAACACATTACCTAGCATAGTTTTAAACAGCAAAACCATGATAGAGTTTAAAACAAACCTTGATAATTTTCTATCAATAAAGGCATTCAGGGCTATCTGTAATTTATGGCGGGCTAAATGGACTAACGTCTTTGTATGCTCAGTACAACCTATGTATGTGTGGATTGTTTGAGGTGTGTGCCAGCCTGTGTGCCTTCTTAGTGTTTTGTGTTGTTGTGTATACAGTGTGTTGATTTCAGAAGTTGAGTATTGTGTTTTTTGTGCTACATTTTTGATTATCATGCAGGACATGGCAAAAGCAAATAGTATAACATAAAACGCGCATTGCCAAGGGGGGGGGAGGGCAACAACATGTGTGTTCTACTGAACCATGCAGGGAATGAAAATACTAACCGACAAGTGATGGTAGGTGCTGATAATTTAGAACATGAAAGATTTCTGTCATAAGATTTTTTGTTGTGTAGTGTGATGTTGTGGGATAAAAAACAGAAAGAAGAGGTTATTGAAATGTGTGGACAATTTTTATAAGTTAAGATCTTCAGTTGTTACATGATGATAAATAGCATTATGATTTAAATTGTCCACATGGTGTTACATTGTGTACTCTCAGTATATTGATAGCATGCACATTATTTTGAGTTTGCATGGGCCATGTTTTCGATTTCCACAATGGTTGTACAATTATGTTGCTTGCATTAGCATGTGTGATACCTGTGGAAAAAATAGTACAGCAAGATACAAAAAAATGAAACTGAAATAACATTTGCTACTATTCAATTGGGGTAGCAAAACTCTGTTACCTAATTTGAGAAAAGGAAAACATGTTAGCATTATACAGCCTCTGATATATATAGATCATGGAAAAAGAGTGCTTTTACATTGTGACACAGCAGCATACCATGACAGGAAGTGGGTAACTTTGTGGACTCAACATGTGTCTTTTTCTGGCATAAATTGCGTGTGCCTTGTTGGACTATGCCAGGTGTAGTTAATATTGAAATATTTACCACTTGCCTGTCATGACACATTCTTGAGCTATTCAGTGGGATACCATACTGTTGTGAAGGTATTGGACAGGAGATATCACACGGTTGTGATATTTTGTTGATTTATACAATGGGGCAACAAAACACTGGCTACTGATTACTGATTCTTAAACTCTTTTTGTTAATTGTTATGTGGATTACGAAGTGTTGGTATGTGCATTGTGAGCAGTTGTTGTTTAAAGAGGATCACACTAATGTGTAACATATTGCTGTTACTCATGCAGACTCTTCATTGAGTTATTAACATTATGTGCTATGCTCAGTTAGGAAATGGGCTAAGTAATTTCTGGGCTCTGATTGATGATGGTCGTGGTATCGTGGTCATCTATCAGAGAACAGAGCCTGGGCATTAAAAGTCCTAGTTCCCACAAACCTCATCAGCAATGTCAAATGCCACTGTGATTTTGCATTTTAAATGCCTGCCATTTTTTTTTGTTGCACTTAGTGAGAACTGACACCCAACTCCAGTCTGCAAGGTATTCTGCTGATCTCCTGCTCTGATTTTGTCTGTCAAATGTGTCTCTCAACTACACTGTGATAGATAGTTTTAATTTAAGAAAAAAAAACTGAAAAGAAACCAGTTACTGTCTATGCCCCCCTTCACACAACCCAAAATTGCACTGAAAATGCATCTATTGAGTACCACCCTATCTTAAATTTCAGTAAATATCATGGTGCTGCCTGCTACTCTCTGAAAGAGATGCTCCTACAGTAGCAGATATAGCACTGTCCCTAACTGGCAGTGAAATTATTTATTCTTTGAAGTAACTGCCTAGTAATCCTGCTACAGTTAATGTGGTGACTGAGTAAAAATAAATAAAAAGAAAATAGTAGCTATCTCCAGTTGCTCCTAATTCTGAAATGCTTCACACAACTGCACAAGTAAATGCTGCAGTGTTTGTTTGTTTTATTTTTAAATCTAAAAAACATTGGTGAACAGCTAAAGGAGGGAGAGTGAGAACACAGTCCAATCTAGATCTACAGGTCAGGAGGGAAGACGGCACAGAGTCTTTTATTTTCTGTCTTTTACAAATGTGCACACTAGTGTAGTTGACACAGTTATGACAGGGGGGGTTGGGTTATATTTATATCTGGAAGTGGTGTGTATGTGTATGTGTGTAGAGGGGTATCTGCAGTAGAATGGCTCTCTGGGGAGTTGCAGCTCAAGATGGAACAGCATTTTAAAGAGAGGAGGGACAGCTTTATCAATAACAGTTTTTTCTGGATTTTATTTATTTTACACTAATTTACTCTTCTAATTTATTATGTAATTACACATAACACAGATGTCCATTTTCTAAGTGCAATAATAACCTCCAGGGTGGGTGGCATGGACAATACTGGACCTTCCAGGGGTAAAAGTTGTCCGTCTGCAGTGCTGGGCCTCATTACACCCATAGATCGTTCGCTATTGTCTAATGCTACCCACACCTTTGGGTATTATTGCTTATTGAATATCTGAAATGATTGATTGACTGATGTTAAACATATATCACAATATGTAACTTGTAAGTGATTAGTGTTTGTTTGCTACTGTTATCATATCTTCTTAAATGTAAGAACGTGTCACATTTACCTTCCTAGAGAGGTGCAGCAGCAGGACATATAGTGCTTTGTTCTGTTGTGGAAAACAAAGATAATACATTTTGAGTAATTGATGTGTACAGTGAATTTGCTATTCCACTACTGTATTCATGCTTTAGACTTTTACTAAGCATACAACTATTTAATAGTCTGTGGTACATTATAGCAGCCTGGGTCTATGGTGTATAGTACAGTATTGTTCTCCATAGATTTACATCCCTTAGAAAATAGTATTCTTCCACAGTTTCAAAGTAATGGGATGTGATTCTACCTAGTGTGTTATAATAAGATACTAAACCCTGTAGAGGCTGCTTCAGTCAGTTTTACTACTGAAAGAAAAAGAACTGAGAAAACATTTACTTCAGATAGTGTCATGCACTGTTGAAAAATGCAGAGTGAACAAGTCTATGCAGAACCAATGTGTTTTGCAAACTCTGAGTTATGATTGCTGTTGACCTATTGAGGTTTGTTCTGTAGGTCGTAGGGAATCCTTACATGCAAACATAGTAACATAGACTTAGATGTCAGATAAGGGTTGCTTGCATCATGCAGTTTACCCATTCCCTATGTATTGCATGAGCTGCAGATTCCAATTAATCAACAAACTACTTCCTCCTACATTTGCTATGATTGGTTTTTGTATGTTGCATGGATTGATGAATCCCTGTGCTGTTCTTTTATCCAGAAATTCTTTTGGAAAGTGACTCTTTGTATCTGTTGCATAACACAGTGGTTCTGCATGATTGCCTATGCTGTATTCTGAATTTGTTAGTTGCCCTCTGTTTATTATGGTTAAATCCAGTTTTATTTCTTTTTGTCTACAAACCTGTACATGAGACAATGTGCAGCATGAGATATATCCGTAGTTCATAGTGGGTGAATATTCTTTTTAATTATAGTGGTGAAGAGATTGTATTGAAAAAATACATGCACAGAGAACTGTGACTGCCATCACACTGCTATCATAGAGTGATGATAAAGGAATAATGCCCGACAGGGTGGGTGTTATGTAAGCAGTAATACCGAACAGGGTGGGCATTATTGGGAAATATCAGACCACCCAGGGGTGCAATGAGGCCCAACGCCACAGCCAGAGGACCTTATAGCCCCTGGAAGGTTCGGTATTTCCAAATAATGCCCACACTGGAGGGTATTATTGCACTTAAAAAAAAATCCATCAATAACATTTTTTTGTAGAATAGAAAAAAAATGTTTTAAAATTGTTTGATGAATATTTAGAAAAAGATTAAACTATATTTTTGTAAAGTAGTTCCTGTATTGTGGCATGTGTGTCACTTGGGGGCAATGTTATCTATGATATTTTGGTTGAATGAGGTATATAACTGCCTTATTGGTTTATGGGACTTGTAGTCCTGTATGTAAAATACTGATGGGTTCAAGTCCATGTAGTAAAAGTATGAGAGGATTTAGTATGTGGAGCCCAGTACCACTGGTTTGGAGAGCGAGGAAGGGATCAGCGGTACTGCTCGTTTGCAGAGCAGGCAAGAAATCGGCTGGTACGGTCATTTTGAGAATTGGGGAGGAATTGGCTGTTGGGAGTGGTAACCGCAACAGGATGTATGCAGTGCAACCTGAGAACCCAAAACATAGTGTCAAAAATACCGTTATTAGTACATGTTTTACTCGGTAGTGCCTAATACATGGTTATATGATATACAGGCCCCTCCCACTCCCCACACACATAGTATAACCTGTCTCTGCCACATAAGCTAGGTACCTGCCTGCAATGAGAATCTGAGATGTCAAATTGTGGTGTGAAAAATAGTGTGTGTAGTACCTCTGCCACCCAAGACATAACAATCTATGGTTGCATGGTGCATAGGTTCATGTACAGTGTGCATCTCACCCTCTGCAAAAAAACAAAAACAAACAGGAGCTGAGTACTACTCAACAGTGAGAGTTTAAATGATCGTGCACTGAGTGTGACACTTGACATTTAGCTATTCATGGCTGCATGGTGCATGCCTTCAGCCACCAGTATGCCTACATCTGGTAATCCCAGGCACCTGTCGGGAAGTGAGCTCCGAGAAGCAAAACAGTGGCTTGAAAAGTACTGTCTGTATTCCCTGCCACACCTGATACCCAGCTATCTAAGTCTGCATGCTGCAAACATTCATGCCTAGCATGCCCTCCTCTCTAAAGAAAAAACAGGTACCTGTCTGAAGGTCAGCCTTGAGAAGCCAAATAAAGGCATAATGAGTACTGTATGTAGTCTGTGTCATACCTGATACCCAGCAACAGGCAGCTGCCCATATCTGCATGACATGTGTTTTAACCCCCTTCCCTGGATGCCTTCCCTGCAGGAAAAAAAAACAAGTTCCTATCCATAAGCTAGCCCTGAGATACCACATTACGTTATGAAAAGTACAGTATGTGGTACTTGTTGCACCTGACACCCAGGAAACCATGACTATATGACACGTGCCTTTACCAGGTGTATGTCTGCCCCTCCCCCGAAAGAAAAACCAAAAAAAATCCCTGGCCACAAGCCAAGTGCAAGAACCCAAATAATGGCATGAAAAGTGATGTCTGTGGTGTATGTGACACCCAACAGTAAGCAATCGATGGCTGCATGCTGCATGCCTGCAGGACTGGTCTACTGCACCTACCCCCAAAAGAAATAATAGGTACCTGTCTATGGCGCAGCCACAATTTGTCAAATAATGGTGTGAGAAGTACCAGCTGTACTATCTCTTACAACCGTCAGACACCAGTATATGGCTGGATGGTGTACAACTTGAAGTATGGTATGCTGTCACCCACTAAGCACACACATAAAACATCTAGTAGGCATGCATATCATAACCCTCAGAGCTCAAATAATGGCATGAAAAGTACCAACTCTAGTACATGTCACAACCAATAGAGAACTATCCATCTCTACATGGTGCACACCTCCACCCCTTGTATGCTGCCCCAAGCAAAAAGCTAGGTGCCTGCACACAAACAAATTGAAGACATAAAGTAATGGTGTGACAAGCATAGTTTGTGGTGCCTCTCATAGTTGGTGGCAAGCAATTAATTTCGGTATGGTGCACTGCTCACTCTGACAGAAGATATGATAACTATAGACAAGACATTCACCAGAGCCTAAATAATGGTAAGGAAAGTGCTGTGGCTAGTATGTGTTATGTCCAACAATCAGCTAGCCATGGGTGTGTGATGCGCAGCTGCACCCCAAGTATGTGTATGTGCAAAAAAAAAAGAGAGGTAGATGTGCACAAAGTAATCAACTGAACCCCAATAATGCTGTTAAAGATACTGTTTTTAGAACATGCCACACTTCACAGTCACAATACATGGTGCATGTTGCATGCTTTAAGCCTTAGTTTAGCCCTGTCTCTAATAAAATGCTTGGTAGGTATACATTGTGCAACTCTGAGAGCCTGCATAATGCTATTGGAGGTACTGTTCCTAATCTGTTTTCCAGCTGATAGTCAGCTGTACATGAGCCAAGGGTGCACGTGTTTTAGCCTAGTATACTTCACTGTACTAGTTCCTCAAATACAGGTGCTTGTACACAGCCCAATACCAATAGCATAAATAAGACCTTGAAAAGTACTATCTGTGGTTACTGTGAAAGACAACATATAACTGCTCATGGTGACATGGGGCCTGAGTCAAAGACGGGCTACATAGGTGTGAGGTGAGATATGCCAATCACCATGGCTTTATCCCGGGTCTTACACCATGTGATACACCAGGTGCTATTACACAAGATGGCTTATGCCATGGCATCTGTGGGCTGTGACAATCACAGGATATGGCACCACTTACGACATAGCCGCAACACCTGGTGCAACTGCAGGTTACAACAGCAACCGGGCCCAATTCCAGAAAGGCAGCTGTTGTGACCTGCAATTGCGATTCCAAGAAATGAAATGGTGTAACAAATGTATGACAGCTCGGTGCTGTTGTAGGTGGCACCTGACAGCTGGCACCATCGCATGCCACCATGCAGAGCCTTGGCAGTGGTACCACCATGACCCCCAAGTCCCCACTAATGCACCCCTGCCCCCAACCCCCGATCATCTTGGACTTCTGAGGGTCCATTTCTGGTGCCCCCATCTGGCAGCCTGTGGCATGTGTCCTGCCCCCATGCCCCCCGATGTGTGCCGTGGTGATTCAGGGCTGGGGGGGCTTCGGGGAACTGCCTATCACCAGCTGTGGGTCGCGACATATGGCTGTGGTATGCCATGCATGGGCTTACACCATATGCATGGTGTATCTTGCATGTTGCAAGTGCTGGGATCCTGCCACTTCTGGAATGTGGTGTAGGGTCCCTGGCATGGGGTGACTCATGTAACTTGCAACTGCATGCAAGTTACACCAGTCAGCATGGAATTGAGCTCATGGTGTACAGTTTTACCTACAGTTTATATCTGCTGCAAAAAAACAAAACAAAAAAAAACAGGTGTTTGACTACAAATGAACCCTGAGAGGCCAAATAATGTCGTGACAGAATATTGTTTGAAGTCCCTGTCACACCCAACACCCTGTGATGCATGTCTGTATGATGCATGTATTGAAGAGCAGCATTGTCTACTCCAAAAGGTACTGTATATAATTGTCATTATGAACTGAGGATTGTAAATAGAGGTATCTGATTGGCCAACAGCTCATTGGAGCCGTGATGATATTGGGGTATATCATCACAGCTTCAAAAAAGTTCAGACACCACCAGTGTCCTTGATCTCAACACAGTGTTCCTGTATGAGAACTTTTTTTTCAAAATTTGCTACTACATCATTCAAAAACTGATTCATGAAACCTTTAAAACCTGTTTCTTTTAGTTTTTTATTAATAAAACTTCAAACTCAGTTCAAGAAAGCAATAAGTCACTCCATGGTATGGTATATCATGGTATGTTGTCAGTTCTCGGGTGACTGAATGCACTCAGCCTATGGCTTGTTGCTCAACAATCCTAGGTGTGATGATATCTCATGATATTCTATGCCCTGTCATGTCTTATTGCTTAATTATTAAATGGCAATGATAAATGCTGGAATCTGACTGGCTGAAGTAGACTTTGACTTGTGATGATATGTCACAATGTCATCATGGTGCAAAACTGATTACCAAGATCAGCCATTTACTAACACTTTAAGACCATTTTATGATCGCAGTAATACACTCCAGGGTGCGACATATCATGGGATATTGTGACTTGTCAGATGCATGAGGCACTTGACTTGCGGCCTTGTGCCTCACAATGTACCTACCTGAGGTGTAACAATATCTTATGATATACCGCATTTATTTATTTATTAATTAATTTTGTGACCGGGCAGGCCAACTGAGCCCTGCAGGTCCCTTTATCAGGGGCAACCAGGGTAATATTACAGGGTGGACATAGCACAAAATTATGCAATGCAGAATAGGTTCATATCAATTACAGGTGAATTATTGCTGTAAATTGTACAAGACAGTCAAAGTGGCACATAGTGATAAGTGATGCTGTTGTTTATTATTGCTTAATTAACTTTTGTTTTGTAGAGAGATGTCAGTGTTGCTTACCCGCAGAGTCGAGCACGAGGACCTGCTCGACTGGAGCAGCCTCTCTCTCCTCACTTTCTGGGAGTGGTAGAGATGGAGCTGATGGTGAGAATCAGGGAGTCTTTCTTGAGCTGCTGATAGAAACAAAAATTGGTGGCATATTTGCATTTTGAGAGACAGTGAGAATAAGTCTTACTGGTGAACATTAAATAGTCTATCAGTACTCTAATGCTGTGCAACAGTAAATCAGCCTGCCTGAGATTTTGCACCCCCTCTATCCTTTTCTTCTGGATGCTCTTCATCACTTTGCACACTACTGATGTCAGGCTAACAGGCCAACAGTTACCCAGTTCCTCTTGCGAGTCCCCTTTGTGGATAGGCACAATATGGGCATCCTCCAGTCCTGAAGTACCTATCCAGACTGCAGGGAGTAGTTAAAAAGATCTGCTGGGGGGGTGGCCAAGGTATCTGTCAGCTCCCTGAGCACCCTGGGGTGGATCCCATCAAGGCCTAATGGCTTGTCCTCTCTTAGGGTCTTGAGTGCATCCAACACCCTACCTCTGGGTATTTCATCATCCTTTTCCCCCTCTTCAACTGCCTTATCCCCTGCCCCTTTTTCTACCAGTGCCACCATCCCCCCTTGGTAAAGACAGAGGCAAAAAAGTCATTAAGTACATTTGTCTTCTGTCCCACCTCTTCCACCCACCCAGCTCCTATCCTAGGCTGACTGATCTGCCCCTTTCCCTTTCTTCTTTCCCTGATATGCCTAAAGTCCCATTTCCCCCCTTCTAATTCCCTGTGTCAGTCTCAGCTCCGCCACTGCCTTAGCCGATCTCACCATGCTGGTGACCCTTCTGGCTGCCACATCATACTCCTCCTTGGATACAGGCCACTGAGAGTGTTTATTTCTGCTATAAGCAGCCTTTTTCACTCTCATTGCATCCTGGACCTCTTCCGTCCACCAACTCGGCTTCCTAGAGCTTTGTCCCCTTATGTCTTTCTCTCGTACAGGCCTTGGTAGCCTCCAGGACCTCTTTTTTATAATTTCCCATTTTGCCTCTGTGCCCATGCTTGGCCATTCTCTATGCTATTTGAGTGCTATTGTGAGAGAAACAATCTCATTATACAAAGCTGTGTCACAATCCTGTAACCTTGTTGCTCAAAATTTGTCATGTGACCGTGTGCAAATCCTGCATTACGCATGGCTGAGCGATTGCATTTACTAACAAACAATTATTCAATGGGGTATGAAAAACCTGTAATCTCATTGTTGAAAACACATCATGTGACCTTGATAAATTGTCCAGTATACCCACTGTAAATGTTTCATTTCACTATTGGAATGAGGAAAAAACTGAAGATTATATATCCACAATATACCATGACAGAGACTAGACATGTGGGTGGATTTAGCACTTTTGGTGTGGTCAAGTCACTCAGCTGTGCCTCATGAATGAAGCACTCTAAGCAAGGTAAATCCACCAATATACCCACTCCCTGTCATGGTATATTCCTTAATTGAACACATTTTATGTTTATTTTACACATGGGTCCATTGTATGATCACAGTAAGTCATTCTGGATTGTGAGCTACTGAAGATTTATTCACTTCTTAAGTAGATAAGTCATTTGCATGTGCCTTGTCACACACCACACCACACAAGGCATGCGTAAAGCCCTAATAATCCAGAACACTTTACTGCTTAATTATTGATGTGTAGGGTTAAGTAATATAGCACAACACAGTGTGGGTTATTGGGGGATTACATATGGCTTGTGTGGTGTGTCATGAGCCGCAGTTGAATGAGTTAGACAGGGAAGAAGTTGGTAAATCCTGAATAACTCACAGATCTGTAGTACTTTATTGCATTAATACAATGGAGTCATGTATAATACATGTTAAATGTGTTTATTTATGCTTTTCATAAGTGTTATTCTTCAGCCATGGTACTGCAGGATTTATCCATGGTCATGTGATGGCTTTCCAGTGATGAGGTTACATGATTTCCACACAGATAATTGTATAAGATATGATTATAGAATGGTGTGTGGAAATTGTGTCACCTCTTTGTACAAAGTATGTCTCATGATTGTAGGTAAATTCTGCATTAGGCATGGGTGCGGATTTATTTTTTCGGGGAAATAATGTACACACATTAACATTTGTTTTACAAATGGGTCTATTGTATTATTGCAATCAGAAAGTGCAAGGTGTGAGTAATTGGGCATTTACCCACCTGTTTGTATTGGTATGTTTCTTGGGTGAGCCTTGTGACAGACCTGCGAGTTGTGGGTGAAGTCCCAATAAGCCACAGCATGTTGTGCCTTATCAATTGAGTATACTCCATTTAAAATGTTGAGAAACATTTGTGGATATGTGCTTATGACAGTGGTGTCAGCCCCCAAAGTTTGGTTTCCCTGGTTCCTCCCACATAGTAAAAACTATGTTGTACCACTCTCAGATGCTTCTGCACATTTCACCCACCGACACTTTATTGCAGTAGAAGGTCTGGTGGGTGAACTTCCACTTCATCCTACACCCGTCTGGTGTTTTGATGATTTGGTCTCTTCCCAAGGCAAGGCTGACCTGTAGAAAAAAAAAACAAGAAAAAGAAAAAAAAAATAGAATTTGAAATTTCTTGCATGTACGTGTTATGTTCATTATTCCAGTAGAGGTTAGAGGAGTGGTCATTAACATAGAACTATCTTACTATGTATCCCATGGTGGAGGAGCAGGGTACTGAATAACTCACTGAACCTAAGAAGTTTTGTGATATTGCAAGTCCAGTACACTCTCCCCCACCAAAAAAAAAAATACTATCTGGCCTAGAATATGTTACATGGATAACTGAATATGTTATTTTCAGCTGTCTTATTGTTCAGTGTCATCATATTATTTCCTACAAACAGGTTGTATATATTACTTATATGGCATGCTATGTTTGAAAAAAAAAACCTTAGGTTTGAATACATCATTTTACTGCTACATATACTTGAATAACATAATGATATATATCTAAGCAGAGTATATAAATTGAATGTTAGTTCAAGTTCCTTACCTTACCCCAGGTATGTGCAAGTGTGAAGTTTGTTGCCCTCATCACAAACCTGGGGTTGGCATATCTCTTGACAGCCTGCCCGAGGGCCAGCACCTCCCCATCTGTCCAGACTTTTGGCATCTTGGTATATTCTGTGAAAAGACACTTCATAAATTTAGAGTCATGTAACATTAAATCAGTAATACTTTAATTGTTTGTGTTAAGCAGATTGAACTACTGATCTATGTGTATTGTTTTTGTCCCCCCCCCCACACACACATACCTTGTCTCCTTTGCTCCATTGTATGCTGGTTTGAATACCATGAATGTCAGCAATTATAGCAGATAACAATATGAGTGATAAATCGACAACTGTTATCACCCCCCCCCTTTTACTACATGGACAAGGTGAACAGAGTGAAATGTCATTGTGTAGAATGGCTTACTAGATCTGGTGAGATGAACAGTCCTCTGGAACGGTCTGAGATGTGTTTCAGTAAATCTATAGGAGACAATAAATAGATGTGTCTTACAAAATAGTGATAATTTCAAGAAATACCTTTTGCTACTGTACATCTTATGCTATTTTGTTAGCGTATTCTTTTTACCCACATTGTTACTTTACTTGTCCAGTGTGGGAAAAGTGGAGATTGATACAAGCACATGTATTCAGCTCTGAGCCAGGTAAAAAAAATAAATAAATGCTGGCCACACACAGGTGGGAGGCACCATTGCAGGACACAACATAGGAACCAAGATCTGTGGGTGGGCACCCACCCACACAGAGTAATGCCCAGAAGCTTAAAAAGGATTAGTTGCAGTCTACTGGTATTCTGCTCCCACCTGTAACATAAATTGTTAGTTACATGCTAGACATATTGCGCCTGGTGGTCTAGTTATACCCTGCACCATGACCCACACAGGAACTGCTGCACACTGAGCTCCCCCCACCCCGTGATCGGTGGATAACTGCAATGTGCATGTATGCCATCCGATCACTTGTTTAATAACAGTTCACTGTATGTAGTGTTAACACATTGGTAGAGATTGTGGAGTAATGGGCTTGCAGGCATAAGGTACTAGATAATTGGAAATGTGTGAATGAAGCTTTTCAGATATTTGTCAATGTCTGAAAGACTATGCCCTGCATGCCCATTGGTCCACAGTGCACAGCAATTGGTAACAGTACATAGTGTAAGTTGTCATTTATCAGATGGTGGGGTGGGTTGCAGGTGCATGATGCTGACCAGGGCAGGGGGGAGCTGGGTAGGCATGTGGTGCTGTCTGGGTGGGGGGTACAGGCTGCCACTACACTACCAGGGATGATAAGTCTAGCATTATACCAGCAGTTGGAGTTGTGTGTAGAAGTGTGATACCACTAGACAACAGGACTACTTTTTTTGTCAATTTACCATGAATCATGGCTATGGGAGGGATGGGGGTACAACTAGAATTCCAGACATGGCTTTACTTTCATTTTACCACCAGATGTGGTTACAGGGCAGGGGATGCTGCAGGGTCCCCTCTGTTTGTGCCACATGCTGTGCAGGGTGCCAGGCGGATTTTTGTAGGCATGTGCTGCACAACTTATGAAAATGGGGCCATAATGACATGCAAATGATCTGATTTGTGTGATGCATACATTATGGCCCCATTTGCATGTCCAGGTCTAAATATCTTTAAAATGTGCCCAGTGCAATGAGAGCTATGCTGGAGCATTACCAATGGTACCGTCTGGGGGATGCACTGGCTTATTGTATATGTGCCACACGTATTGTGTGCAGTATGCAATGGTGAGGCACCAAGTGGATCACCTTTGAATATCCTCCTGTCTGGCTATAGTGTAAGTTAGTTGTGGTGTCACTCGACTTGTGCTATTGCTTGACCAATGTGAATATCTGGCCCACAGTGTATGGGTTTGCTTATACTGCATATTTTCTTATTCTATTTTTTGACCATTTTGTTTGGCTTTTAAAAGAGCCATTTACTTAGGCTGCACAGTACATACTGCAGAGATATGTATATAGAGGTTTGCATTCAGAGAAGTGCAAAGATGCCATCTTGGAAGTCCCCAACAAAAATATTGTTACCCATGCTTGAGAGATGTACACCATCTTTTAGGTATAGCCAATGTTTTTGGTAATTAATTTTAGTGTGACGTATAGTGTGCATTCCCATAGCATGGAGGAATCCAGATATTTGAATGTTTACCTTTCGTTGTGATCTTTCAAGTGCAGGACAGTATTCCTCACCTTTTCAGATCATCCACTGTGTAATATCTGAATACAGCATTTTACAAGCTGGTAGCATCTGTTTCAGAAGCTGTAAGTCAGACTGTGCAGCTTCTATCAAATCAACTGCCCTTTTGTGCTCCAAATCATTACCTCTGAGGTGGATAAGGAGTACGTCTGGGGCTGGGTGTGTCTCTAGCAAGTGGTATGTGGTTAGCATGAGCTGCTCCCGTCTCATGCCACCCTTTCTAAACCAAGACATTGAGTAGTGTGGTAGATGCAAATCACTACCCAAATGACTAGCTGTACTGAAAACTGCTGTCTTCTTACCAGGCTTGACCCCACAATCCATACACTGAGTCTGGATGTTTCTGCCATGCTGAATTTAAAGCAGAAATTACTCAGATGAAGAAATATCAAAAATGTGTGTCTCTCTCTCTCTGAACAGTACCAAGGCAAATCAGCACTGTGGCTACTGATAGTCAGCAGGCAGTAAATAAATGTTGTCAGAGACGATCACAAGCAACATTTTCATACAGGATTGGCTAACACAGGTTAAAACTAGTTGTTTAGTCTGCAAAAGAGGTCTCAATTGTTCTTTTGTTTATAACACATTATCATTGTTTTGGTGGGCTAATACAACCAATTGATTGGTCATCCTAAGTTACATGCCAAGACTGACCATTCCTATTGGATAGAAGTTATGTGTAATACTGCCCACTGATGCTCGGTTCCCTCTTTTTCTGATCTAGCAGCTTGAGTGGTGAGAGCAAGTATAGATACCTTTCTTATAAATGGTGTTTTGAATACAATGGGCCAGATAAAATTATTTTTCCTGTGGGACTGGTTTTCTGCTAAGCATTCAGTTTCTTGCTGTTTAAAATGAGTATTAAAGATTTTAGTGTGGCTGTAAAAAAACAAAGGTTGTTACATGCTGTGATTGTTTATTGAGATTTAGCAATTTAAACTTATATTTTGATACATCAGTGTGTGAAGTTTAATATTGTCTAGAAAAAAAAATCCTGGTTTGTAGTTTGATATGGCACTTTCTTAAAAGGTTAAAAAAATGGTTTGTGTGGTTTAATAGTTGTATTTTATGTTTTGATTAATATTGATATGAAGGAGAAGGATAAAAATAGTGCTGTATTGTTTTACAAAAAATAATCATTTTTGCACAGCATATATATATATATATATATATATATATATATATATATATATATTTAAATAGATATATTACATATCAAGCAAAAAAAGTGAAAGTATTGATAAGATAGTGAATTTTGATGTGTGGATTATATTTAGATGACGTATTCTGAAATGGGAAGCATAGCAAGATAAAAAAGACAAAATGGTGGATATGCAGTCTGCAGTGCTTTTTCTCAATTGTGTTTTTACTGCTGAAAGAGACATAGGATCAGTATAGCAGATATATCATTCTAATCAGTGAACATCCCATTTTTGGAAAATATTATCTATGTAAGAAATTTTTATTGCTTAATTAGGTAATATTATTGTGCAAAATGCAAAGTTATTTACATATTGTGGATGGCAATGATGCTGCTCAAACACTTAACTCAAAATGGCCACTCTGATGTTGTAGCTCCTTGTTGGTCGAGAGGAGTCATCTGAAGCTGTTTAAAATTTTTTGTTTCATGAGCATGTAAATTCTTTGACCATGACTCACCTCAGTCTTGATAATGCTTCACGAGCTTACAAATTCTTTGACAGCAAAAGTAACATGAGATTTCGGCTCATGAACATGTTTATTTAAAAAAAAAATTCAGTGTTTTGTTTTAAATGTTAAATATAATTTTAACTAATATATTGTGGTTATTAGTTATTAAGGCTATGTGTAATGGTGATGAATTATTTTATTGTTTTTAAAGTTTAAAATGTTTTTATTGTTTTCATTTGCAAGTGAGCAAATTCTTTGACCGCGACTCACTTCACCCGTGATAATGCTTCGCCAGCTTACAGAATCTTTGACCGTGACAGTAACATGAGATTTTGACCCATGAATATGTTTATTTTAAAAAAAGTGTTTTATTTTAAAATAAAAATTTTCTAATGTTATTTAGCTTTGATTGGTCATTGAGGTCGACATGTACAATGTGAATGATTTATTTTACAAATTTTGCATTTTTTTTGTGCTTTAATGTTTTTCATTTGCGAGCCTGCAAATTCTTAGGCCATGACTTGTAATCATTCATGAGAATGCATCACGAGACTACACAATCATTGTTTGTGAGGTTATTTCGAGATTTGTCTATTCATTGGGGGTCTTTTTTGAGTCAATAATGTTTTTTGCAGTGCTGAGAAGTAATTGTAGCATATTTAAATGCTTTTCATGTTAAATAGTGGTTATATTACTGTTGTTAATATGTTATTTTAGGCAGAGTTGGACTTTTTGTAGGTGGGGCTGTGTGTGCAGTGGGTGCTGTATGGGTGGCACGAGGGGGATGTGACATTAGAATATCATGCATTTATGTTTTACAATTCTACTGTCAAATGGAGGCTTGGAGAAGGATGGTGGTACCACTAGATTACCAGCAATTGATTTATTTCTTTTGTACAGGTGATTATCATTATAATGGGTAGGGAGGGGGT
The DNA here is from genome assembly GCA_016271365.2 of Neoceratodus forsteri. NCBI lineage: Eukaryota > Metazoa > Chordata > Ceratodontiformes > Ceratodontidae > Neoceratodus > Neoceratodus forsteri. The sequence continues at coordinate 571,004,217 of CM028134.1, read as the reverse complement.
TCTATTGAACATCATTTTTTTTATTTTATTTTATCAATGATAGTGGCTATGGGGCAGGTTGGGGGGCTCCATGACCATCCTCTAAGGACAGCATGTGTTGTGTGGTGTGCTAGGCGCATTTTATTTGCGGGTTTGTCTTGCTCATGGTATGCAGATCTGCCCATGATAACATGCAAATGATTACTTTTATATATTGCATGTATAACTGTACCATTTGCTTGTACAGGTATGAATATCTTTGAAATTCACCCAGGACGAGTATGGCTCTGATGCACCAATCCCAGTCCTAGCTGTCTGAGGGATGCAGCACTGGATTGCATATGTGACATGCACATTGTCTATAACATCCTAAGCTTATGCAGTGTGACACATGTCCTTTCAAAATGCACTTGTGTGGCTACAGCACTCCTCACTTGTGATGTGCCTCTCCACTTTTGACATTGCTGGGCACAGTCTGAATACGTAGCCCCTAGTGGGTAAGATTCATTGTGGGTGTTCCAATAGTTTAACTGGAGCTCCAGCACTGCTAAGGTGGAGTGAATCTAGATAGCTTGCTATTCTAATAAGATGTGTCATACTGCTACTGATGAGGTAGGTGTGGGTGGATAGCTAGGGGTTTTATGATGGTAGGGGAGGGTGGCCACCCATGAGTGATGGTTGTTGTGCTCTAGTCTATAGAACAGCAGTTCATGAGTGTGTGGCAAACATTGATTATTTATTTCAGAGTCAAGTTTATGTCCTACTATGTGTTGCATGTTAGGGTTGTGTTAGCATCTGCTGCACTTGTGTTGCTATGAGTATCATGATGTGCTGCATATGCATGTATTGCCCTCCTTGTACATGTGGAACATACATTTTCATGTTATCCAGTTGTGTCACTGGTTGTACTGCACCAATAATAGTTTTAAATATGCCTGCATGGTGCATTTCTGTGGTTCTAGCGATGCAACTTGGTTGCGCCACATGCAACCTCTTTGAATATCTTAGTTGTAGTGTCATGCCTATATGTTCAAAACAGTTGCCTGATACCACTGTAATACCAATACTTCTGTATGATGAAATGTATGTAGAAGTTTCAAGTGGCACTGTATTAGTATTACTATACCAGGTGTCCTGCTGATGAACTACCTCTGCATTTATATGAGTTCTGCCATGTTAGTGTGGTGAGTGCAACATTACATCACCATCCTTGTTTTTTTCATTACTCATGTGAATGGGGAAGGTGTATCACATGCTATTCAATACCAAGTCCCAGTCCTGGTGTCACACACACATATAAGACCTCCTCTACATGCATGTTGTGCTCCATCCCCCACCCACCCTATAGGCCCCCCATCCAAACTTGGTTTGAGCGCATGAGTAGAGTTATAAATGTTTTTAAGTACTTATGTTGCACTATTTATTCTGAATATTATTATATGGATGGTAGTGGTTACTGTCAGTAATTCAGAGTCTACAAATCTTAAACGTAGTTATACTGGTATACTTTTGTACATGTTTACATGGTTGATTTCTACTAATACTGTTCTTTTTTTTTCTTTTCTCTTTTTTAGGTGAAACCTAGAGACAGAAAGGCTGAATTTGAGTTTCACTGTTTGTATCATGACCATTTCATGTACAGTCAAACCACGCACAAGAGGCAATAGGTGTATTGTTGGCTCTGTGTCATATCATGTACAGAGACATGTTGTAAAATGCACACATAAAAAAAGAAAAGCTTCTTCTGATCCACATGCAATTCTAAAAAAAATTGTGGATGCAAAGAAACAGATAAGAAGTTCCAGTCATTCACAAATGAAGACTTAAAAAAACTGCAGTGGACAAACAACGTCCAGTGCTGTTACCAGTGAGTCATAGCTGTGTAAGATTCAACTAAAATCTTGCACACGTTACTTCTGCTACTGCCCTGCACAACAAAGCACTTTTTAAAAAAAAAAAAGACTTGTCCATCATGCTAAAATTGATCACCTCATCTCTGATATCAAGAGATGCAAAGGCAAGAAACTACAAAATAAGGTTGCACTTGTGAAGTTACAGTTGAGAGTAAGACATTTTGTCAACATAGATGTTGCAATACGTTCACAATTGTGGGCTGTGATGATGTCAGCCATTGATAAATTAACTGTTAAGGTTGAAGACATGAGGAACAAACTCATGTCTTTTGAACACTTAAACAGATATAATTTGTGTGTAGTGTTCCAAGGAGAATGATTGCACTCTGAACATTCAGAAGCATTCTTCTGAGATGAGATATACCACGTGCACAGTACTAATGTTACTTTGGCAGTAGATGCACCTGGCAAAGTTCAGAATATTTTAGTTGTGACAGATGACGATATTTAAGCTTGCCACTAAAAGCAAGCCAGGTTGTCCTGGAACCCAGCCAGGAATGAATGCAGAAGAAGGTGGGAGGGAGGGGCAGGGAAGGGGAGGAGACTACAAGGAAAGGGGAGTAGCTATGACCTCACAGATGGTGTCATTTGACCAGGCTTGGAGCTCACTGGCTATTGCCCAATGGGATGGGCTAGACGGGGTCCTTATCAGGGGTCCTTAGGGGCTTTTTGATGGCCTGTAACCTCAGTAAGCCCTCTTCCTTGCTGTAAATTTCAGAGCTTGAACTACAGCACATTGTTGGCAATCTAAGGTAAGGCACTCAGGCAGAAGGTGTGTTATAATGTGGTGGTTTTGGTTTACATGCATTGGGTGAACTGCAATGCTGCCTGTGTGTAGGCAGAGTCACTGACAGAAAAAAACAAATGCATATCTTTAAGAAGCAGAGGATTTGGGGCAGAGTGTTTGGCCACAGGGCCCCAGAGCTAGAACCTGTTTGCTAGTATGGTCTGGGCTGATCTGTGTGATTGATGGCAGTGGATAGCAGAGGAAAGGAGCACAGCACTGCCAGCAGCAGCATGTGGAGTTGGTAGCTGCAAGTGGAGGGCCAGCAAGAGACCTGGCATTAGGCCATGCAGTTTGGACATCGGGGGTGTTTGGAGCTAGTTAGATGAACTGCTGTAGCAAGGTTTTATGGCACAGCACAAGCAGCAAAGGCAAGTGTGGCTGCTGTGTGGGCCACAGGTCACAGCACCAAGAGGGGTGGTGCCGCATGGTGCTCTGTGAAAGTGATGGGCCCCAGGAGGCGTGTCGAGGTCACAGGTTTGAGTGGTGGTGCTGTGCGGCAAAATAGTGGTGCTGCTCAGTTCTAGACAGGCTCAGAGAGGTGGACCATGGGTCACAGGACCCTGGTATGGTACCACACAGTGCATGTTTTACTGTGGACAGAGTAAGGCAGGTATGACCCAGAAAAGTGAACAATGGGTTGTAGGACCATGTGGTGGCCTCGCACAGTGCAGTTCACAATTGGAGGGCAGCTGTTTGGTGGTGGGGGCCCAGAGAAGCTGCATGAGGGTCACAGGCCAAGGAGCGGTGCCGCACAGCACAATGTTAAAGGTGGCACCATTGTGTGGTGGCACCGTGTGGTACAATTAAATGCAAGAATGAGTATTCATTGGGCAAGGAGAGGCAGGCTGTGTGTTGCAGGCCATGTGATGGTGCCATTTGGTGCATTTTAAAGGTGAGAATGCAGTGGCATTGGGCCAGGGGAGGCAGGCCACAGGTCGCAGGACCTCGTGGTACATTTTGATAAGGGAAGAGGCAGTGTTGGGGCATGGAAAGGCAGACTGCTGGTTGCAGGACCATGTGGTAGCACCATGTGGTGCATTTTGGAGGTCAGTGGAGTTTTTTGGTGTGGTGGGCCCAGTGAAGCAGGCCCTGGTCAAGGGACTGTGTGGTGGCACCATGCAGTGCATAGTCAATCATGTGGCAGGGTATGGCCAGCAGTGGGCCTAGGGATGAGCAGCAAGGAGTGGTCACAGTGCTACAGGATGGGGGAACAAATGAATTTCATGGTTTTAGCCACAAGGCACATGCTGCTTAGGGGCTGGAGGGTGTGGCGGCACCAGGGCCAAGTAGTGGCCATGCTTGGGTGGGTGTGGGTGGCCCAGAGGCCAGAGCAGGGGTTTCAAGGATGTGGTGGCACAGAATGTCCTGTGGCAGGTAGCAGGGCACAGTAGCCATTGGTCAGGCTCGGCCCCCTGCCTTGCAAGGCATAAAATGGGCCTACAGGCCTGAGAAGGAGGGAAGGTCTGCTGAGGCCTAGCCACATGGTGCAGATGATTCTAAACTCAGAGGACTAAAGTGATGCTATGGAACAGACTGATAGTATTCAATTAGATTTGGATAAAATGCCATTAAGGGCCGCTCAGTGGGGTATGACAGTCCAGCTGAAAAAAGAAAAAAAAAGCTGTGCATTTCAATTAGAGAAGAACACTATAAGGGGCCTGGAGAATCAGTGCAAGAAGCCACCATGGCATGGGGGGATTGGGCAGTGGATGACCGCCCCCCAAAAGGGGGGGAACATAGGCAGGTAAAAGAGGGGTGGGCATTTTTTGGGTCTGTAATAGGATGTGGGATAACAGATAGACACAACAGTCTGGTATAAAGTTCAGTGCACCATTGGCAAGGTGCAATGTTTGTTCCAAAACCAACTTAAAGGTAATAAAGTAAAAGGCTCAAACTGTGAGCAAAATAAAGGCTATATATAGCAAATAACATTCTGTACCATTGTGGCCAACTTAAACATTCCATTTCCACCTGTGTGATAAGGTCTTATGACCCTTCTCACTCCCTGGTCAGAAAACACTGATCCTATCTGAAAAAATGCTGAACAGGTTAACCCTTTTATACCCGCCCACACAGCCATGTGTCCACAGCATCATCATGTTCATATAAGTTTGTTTTTAGAGCTCCATTTAATTTACATAATAAAGGGATTTCATATTAATATTCACTACATCAGGTCTGAGCAAACAGAACATATTTTTAGTTAAGGAGAGCTTTAATTTCAAACAGAAAACATTTAATTCAGGCCTAAGGTAAGGTGTTGCAGTATAAAGGTAGACACTAGAGGCAGCTGCTGCCCTATAATGAGAGCACACCGCAATTAGGCAAATAGAGCACACACCCAGCTTGCAAGCATATGCAGAGCTTCACTTCTTTTGGGAGTAAGTTTAGCTTAATTTGCTTTCTTTCTTGACTCTCTGACTGGTTATTTATTATTTTAATACAAGAATGCCTTGTTACCAAGCAAAGGAGACTAGCTGAGTTTTTTTTTTAAACTTGTGTAAATTTGCACTTCCTAATGGGAAAAGCTTAACTATGTAGCTCCAGTCAGAACAGTTTTTCCTTTTGAAATGCAGCCTTTAGCAGCCTGTAAGTTTCCCTTTTAAAGTACGTTCAGATTTTAAAATAATAGAGCAGCTTCTGCTGCATTTTAACCAGTATTCTTTGGTAGAAAAATATTTATTTAGCCCCTTCCTAATGGCTTATGTGTCAGCTAACAACCTGAGTGTTACTCTCACACTCTAATGGGGCTGTAACTCAGGATAGCCTCTCCCATTTCATTTCAGCATGGAAACAGCATTATTTTATTTAAACAACCCACTGCTTAGTCAGCAGAAATTCAGGAGGGCTTCTTGAGTTAAACAGTACCTGTCTGGCTTTTAAATTACCAGACTTGTTAATACAGTGAGGTGGCTTCTAAAACCAGATATTCAAATATGTAACTGTGCCTGGCGATTATACAATGCCTGGCCATTTTCTATCACCATGTTTTGACTGCACCTTGCCTTATTTGTGGATCACAGAAAAATTGAAAAACAGCAGAAACAGAAAAGCTTTAAGATGGCGGAGGGGCTCAGTGGTGGCCAACCATCTGAACTAAGAGCATAAAGGACAGTATAAAGGCAGGACAGAACTGTTGCAACAGTAGTGTTTAAAGAATGAGAAGGTCCAATGCAAAGAACAGGCTTACATTAGCCAGTAGAAATCTACTAACTTCTTTTGGAAGGTTTTGTAACACAGACAGTACCATTCTATATTTCTCCTATAAGGGCTCTGTGCTTAGCCTCTGCATTTTGTAAGTGTTTCTCTTAGTTAGGCACTTTAAGCACTTTAATTCCTCTGCACTCATGCATTTTATAGCTGCCCATTTATTTACTAACTCTACATATGTAAAGTACAGTTGCACTAACTGTTGCACCGTTGTTCATCAGCACTTCAATAGTAGTACTTCCTTCTTAGGGGGTTAAAAGGGGAATCAGAAAAGAAGAATTCAGTCTCCTACCCAGGGACCACCCTCTGACAGGGTCCCCTCTTGGGAAGGCAAATGACAGGCAGCAGATTTTACGGTATGCTCATGTGGTGTTTATTATGCAGTCTAGTTATGCAGCAGAAGAGATGGCACCCAAGAGAGCTCCAATGTCAAGCACTACCATCCTAGCGGAGGCAGTGAAGCTGATGACCCAGATGACAAGTTGGTGGAGGCTGCAAAGAAAAGGGAGGTGGAGCAGGAGGCCCAGAAGAAAAGGAAGGGGTGAAATGAGGGGGCTGGTGCTGGGAAGACAAAGAAGAGACCAAAGAGGGTTGGACCCAGCCCACTGGTGGCACCTGGTTCAGGAGTTGATCTAATCCCAGTTCCTGCAGGGCCACAGCTGGATAGTGATAAGGATGATGTGGACATGAACAATGAAACAGATTTAAAGGACTATATTGAGGGTTTGCTGGGGGGCCATGGGGGAGGAAGGGATCTTGAAAATGAAGTGGGCCTTACAGGCCATTAAGGAGGTGGGCAAAAAGGGCACTGTGGGGGAAGGCACCACGGGGGGGAATATGGAAGCTGTATGATGGACTGCCAGGTTTCACACTGGGTGACCATGTGCTGACCTCGATAAAGGACAAAATATGGAAGGGAAGTACATTGACATGTTTGGATTGGTGGATGAGGAAACAGCCAAAAAGTATGAGTAAATGGAGTCAGTAGTAAGTTGGAGATCACAGTGGCATTGGCGGTGGTATGGCACAGAGCAGAGGAAGCAAGTTTCAAGGGGAAGAGCATTGATACATGGCAGGCTGGTTTCCTGATTTATAGCACATTGCTGTTGAAGAAGCAGCCAGACCTGGCAATCCCACTGCTGACTTATATAGCGATCATCAGAGACACGTATAAGGTGAAGCTGGGTTTCAGGTGGCTTAAATATGATGAGGCATTCCATAGAAGAATGGCAGCGAAGGGTGACCTGAGGTGGGATTGCACCCATGCTGAGTTGTGGGTAAGCACCCTTTCGGGTTCAGCGATGGGGCAGGTAGTGGAGCAGGGGATGAGAGTAGCACTGGCCCAGGGCACCAAGGCCTGCTGAGCTTTTAACAGGACATCATGTACGTGGCCTAGCTGCAAGTTTAGGCATGTCTGCTCATGGTGCAGGGGGTCACACCCAGTGATGACCTGCAGGCAAGGGGTGACAAAGCTGGACAATCAGGTGGGCAGGTCCAGGAACAGCCCTTTTGAGATGGAAGGGGGGAGCTGGGAGGGGCTCGGGGGCCTGGGAGAGGGGGATACAATTCCAACTATGGTTGGAATTAGGATGGTACCAAGGGATGGAAGGTGGGGCTATGGCCTGGTCTGCACCCCTATCAAGCTATGGGTGGTGGAGGCCTGGACAAAAGGTTACTCTGGCAAGAGAAGAGTCGAGCTCCTGAGACCAGGGTTTCAGGGATGATTTCCACTTGGTTTGGAGGGTGCACAGGTGGGGATGCAGGCTTAGAACTTGGGTTCCATAAGAGGAAAAGAGGACATAGCCCGGTAAAGATTCAGAAAGAGATCAGGGCAGGTCGGATGGAGGGGCCAATGCAGGACCCCCCCTTTCAGGCAGTTCTGGGTGTCACCCCTAGGGGGTGGTGCCCAAGAAATAAGCAGGGGAGTTCTGCCTCATGCATCACCTGTTCTACTCTAATGGGTGGTCAGTAAATGGAGGGATCCCACAGTCCCTGAGCATGGTCTCTTACACATCACTAAACCAGGTGATGGAGTTGATCCAGGAGGCAGAAGGGGCCTGGTTGGCAAAGATGGACATCGAGTCCGCATTCCATTTGGTGCCAGTCCACCCAGCAGACCGGGACCTGCTCAGTTTCCAATCTGAGAGCAGGTTGTACTTCAACAAGGCCATGCCCATGGGCTGCTCGGTGGCATGCCCAACATTCAAAACATTCAGTTCATGGGTGCAATGGGTATTTGGGTACCGTATGGGCACAGAGGGTAGCCAATTACTTGGATGACTTCCTGTTGATCAGGACCAGCCAGGCAGAGACCCAAGGGATGTTGACAGACTTCCAGGACATTTGCAGCACCATGGGGATCCCCCTGACAGTGGGAAAGACTGAGGACCTGGCCCACAAGCTAGAGTACCTGGGAATTGAGGTGGACACTGAACATGAGTGTTTTCAGCTGCCAGGAGACAAGGTGACCTGACTAAGAGGTTTGTTAGTGCTAGTGGGCAAAAGGAGGAGGGTGCTGCTGGTACAAGTACAACAGCTGCTGGGGCACCTTAATTTTGCCTGCAAGGCCATAAGCTCAGGCAGGACATTTATGAGAAGGTTGGGGAGGGTCATGGGAAGGGCAAAACAACCCCATCACTGGGTGGACATCAGTAAAGGCATGGGAGAGGATCTGCAGGTATGGGAGGCTTTTCTGGAGTCAAACAACAGGGTGACATTCTGGCAGGAGGAGTGGGCCTATAATACGGACATAGACCTGTACACAGATGCAGCTGGAGTTTTTGGGATGGGGGCCTACTTTCAAGGGAGTGGATTTTGGAGGCTTAACCAGTACAATGTCAGGAATGGGGCTGGACCAAGGATTTCATGTTCCTTGAGATCTTCCAAATATGGGTGGCTTTGGAAATATGGGGTGACTGGATAGCAGGGCAGCGCATCTTATTTTGGTGTAACAACAAGGGTGTGGTAGAGGTGATCAACAGGCAGAGTGGCCATATGGAGTCAATGGATCAGGTCCTAAGGTGAATGGTGTTATTGAGTCTGCATTTGAACCTGTCTTTTAAGGCACAGCACATTGAAGGGACATGGAATGAGGTGGCTGACTGTCTTTCTCATTTTCAGATAGAGCAGTTCTGAGAGTTGGCACCACATGCTGTATCTGCCTGGACCAAAGTCCAGGACTGGCTGTGGGAGATTGGAGGGAAAAAGCCAGGGCCTTGTACAGAGGGTCATGGTCAACCAACACCCTGAAGGCCTACAAAGAGACTTGGGCAAGATTACAGGCATTTCGGTCCAGGATGGCTGGGAGACAGAGGAACGAGTATGGGAAGAGCAAGTCATGCAGTATGTGGTAGAAAAATTAGAGGAAAGGGGTGACTCACATCACCATGTTGGTCCAGCTGATGGGTATCAGCTGGATGTGCAGGGATGGGGCAGCTGGGCCATCAAGCGGATGGTCACGGGTTGGCACAGGGGGAAGGGCATGAGGCAGGATGGGAGAAGACCCATAATGGGGCCCCTGCTCTTGAAGGTAGTAAGGGGGTTGGGCCATGTTTGCAGTTCAGAGAACAAAGCCAGTTTGTTCAGGGCCATATTTGCAGTCATGGCAAAGGGGGCTTTCAGGGTTGGAGAAATGGTGGTGCCAAGGAAGGGGAAGGCTACTGCAGGCTTGCAGGAAGGGAATGTGAGAGTGGAGGAAGATAAGGTGGTCATCTGGCTGCAGAGGTCCAAGACTGACCAGTGGGGTAAGGGCATCACAGTGAAGATGTACAGACAGGCAGGGGCAGGAGTCTGCATAGTCCAGGCCATGATGGACTACAGTAGGGTTCGAGGCCGTGTGAAAGGGGCCTGGTTCATGCATGGGGACAGGTCCTCAGTGGCAGGGTTTCAGGTGGATGAGGTACTGGAAAAGGTGGTGGCATTCATGGAGGAGAACCCCAACAATTTTGCCCCACACTCCTTCAGGATTGGTGAGGTGTCAGAGGCAGCTGCTGTAGGAGTGGGGGAGAGTGAGGTCAAGTGGGGGGAGATGGACATCAAACTCTTACAAGCGATGTGTGAGGTGTTGACATGGCTAATTCGTGTTTCTTTTTCTCTTCCCACAGTAGGCTCCAAGAGATAGATGTGGATTGTGGGGCACTCATTCATCTACTGGGCAGAGAGTTTTGCAGCCACCACAAGGATAGGGATGCAGTTGTGTCCTGGAGCAGAGCACACCAAAGTGTGATGGAGAGGCCTGAGAGGCATGATGTGGTTGCAGCTGCTTCCCCTGCTGGAGGAGCTTCGGGTGCACTGGGTCAGACTGGACTGTATCATTGTTCATTTGGGGGGTAATGGCCTGGGGCATTGCCTTGGAGGTCCCTGATGAGGGACATTATCTCAGACCTGGAGAAGATGAAGAGCTGATGACTCTGGGTGGTGATCGGCTAGTCAAAGATCACATCCTGGAGGGTATGGAGGGGGTGAAAGGGCCTAAGGCAATAGAGATGGTGCGGAAGTGCATGAACAGGAAAGTGGCCATGGTAGTGATCGAAATGGAGGGAGGTTCACATCCAGCATAGGGATATTTCCTACGAACAGGAGGAGGTGTACCCAGTGGATGGGGTACACCTGATAGAGTTTGGTATGTATCTGTTCCTCTGGCCCTTTGGGGAGCTAGTCTGGGAAACCAATAAGAAAGGCCTGAGATCTTAACCCACAAGGGGGGGCATCTTCCATGGCAAGCTGGAGATAATCAGTGGAAGGGTTTGGGAGCAAGGGGAAAAAGCGGGCCAGGTAGAGGGGGGAGGGAGGTAGGTACCACAGGCTGGGGACAAAGGAACCCAGATGTGGGAGTAACGTGGGAAGGAGAAGGGATATAGAACTAGGGGCAGATCACTGTGTCCACACCTAGCGGGGGGGAAGTGGTCAGGGTAAGTGTGGTGACCTGGTTATGGTGATTGAAAGGGGGGGCTGGATTACGGCGTCTGGACCCCAAGAAGCAATGTTGAAAGAGAAAGAGAACAAGAACAAAGACCCATGAGAGGGAAGACAGGACTGCTATGTCCTAGAAGTGACTTTTATGTCTAAATTGTAAATATTGATTGTTAGACATGAATTGGGATGTAAATGATGAAATATATAATTGTGCCTTTAAATAAATATTGCCAGCGAGCATCCAAAAAGTGACAAAGCAGTGGCCTGAGTTATTTCTGGGTGGTGATCCAGGGACAATTAAGCTTGTCACTAAAAGGCAAGTCAGGTTGTACTTGGACCCAGCCAGGAATGAATGCAGAGGAAGGGGGGAGGGAGGAATCAAGGAAGGGAATGGGAGGGGATTACAGGAAAGGGAGGAGGAGCTATAACCTCACAGTTGATGTCATCTGACCAGGCTTGGAGCTTACTGGCTATTGGCCAAAGGAAGGGGCCAGAAGGGGTCCTGATCAGGGGTCCTTAGGTGATTTTCAAGGGTCTGTAACCCTCAGTAAGCCCTCTTTCTAGCTGTAAATTTCCCCACCCATCCTCCCTGCAAGAAAGAGGTGGGGAGCATGGAATAGGCACTAGACATGGAGAGGCACAAGGATGGAAGTGACCTCTAATGGGGCCCTGCACAGGTCAGGTGGGGCCACAGATGGATGGCCAGTGGACAGGAGCAAGGTGGAGCCCCACCAGAGGGTATCAGTCAAATATAGGGAGATAGCAATGGAAGAGTTTGGGAGCAAGGGGGAAAAGGGGGAGCAGGTAGAGGCAGGATAGGGGTAGGTACCATGGACTGGGGACAAAGGAACTCAGGTGTGGGAGTAATGGTAGGGGGAGGGATATAGAGCTAGGAGGTGGATCACTGTGTGTCCACACCTAGCAGGGGGGAGTGGTCTGGGTAAGTGTGGTGACCTGGTTTGATGATTGAAAAGGGGGAGCCAGATCACAGTGTCCAGACCCCATAAAACAATGTCAAAAGACGAAGAGAAAAAGAACGAAGAACCACAAGAGGGAAGACAGGACTTCTGTGTCCTAGAAGTGATATGGGACTGTTATGTCCAAATTGTAAATATTGATTGTTAGAGATGAATTGGGATGTAAATGATGAAATATATAATTGTGCCTTTAAATAAATATTGCCAGCGAGCATCCAAAAAGTGACAGAGCAGTAGCCTGAGTTATTTCTGGGTGAGGATCCGGGGACAATGAGTTTGGTGATGAGACTGAAATATCAGAGGTTGAAAGTCATTGAATGTTGTCTGCTAAGAAGTGGCCATGTGACAGTATGAGCAATATCAGAGAAGAATCAATGCTTGCTATTGAGAATGTCCTGTTGGCATTTGCTAGCAAAAACAGGAGTGTGTGATATAAGTTGCTTGCCAATATTGACAAGTGTGAGATTTAACCTTATACTGGCCTAATGGGCCATTCTCTTGCATGCTTGCAGAGTATGCGCAAATTTGTATAAAGATTATACCAAGTCAGATCTGTTGTCCAAGACATTGTGCACTTTGAATCATTGCTGGATGGTGGAGATGTAGATGCACTTATCGAGTTTATTAAAGACTTGTAAGCCATAAATTGAGGTCAAGTCCTCCTCATGATGAGTATGTCAATACGCTGCACACATCTGTTGTGCAGGAATCTCAGCTTCTAAGGAAATTTGATAGTGAGTTTGCTAAATTTGAAATTAGCAAGGCTCAGAAATCCAATGTTGCTTGTGTATCATTTAAGCAACTGCTCTGTAAAGAACAGTGTGTCACCATAGACCTACAGAACATACCACGTTGGAATGTTGTGTGGGGCCGTCTCATTGCATATCTGTTCTTAAAGTCATATTTTGCTGAGCTGGAAACTGTGTCGCTTTACCTCCTCGTTCCATTCTAAATAAGATGGATGTTGAACAGACTTCTACCAAAATTGCAGGGTTGAACTTCTTTGAATGGCTTCTGATCCAGACAATGAAGCCATTTCAAACAATCATCAGGCTTAATACAAAAATGCAAGACCTACTGAAGAAAGAGCTGTTATGGTCTCTAAAAGGGTCAGTTGAGTATTTGCCTTTGCAGAAAAATGCAAACACTATTTCTAGGGATATTAGTGTTGTAATTTTGGTGAATGGTGTCCCAACTAAGACAAAAACTATATGGCAAGAGATCGTCAATCTTGACAAGGTGAAGCATGCATTATGATATCTAAAGGAGAATTTAGCTGTAGCACTAAGACAGCGCTAGAGCTGATATCCCCTACAGCCATGGCTGCAGTGCCAACAGTCGGCATTGTAGTCACAGGGATGTGGGCGCACACAATAGAGGTGCTGCATCCCCGACCCCACCTTGTGGGAAGCACCACCCCCACACCCCTGGTCTCTAGGATTCTAACTCCAAATCAGAGTTGGACCAGGGGGGAGCAAACACCCAGTGAGGCAGTCCCGATCACCGCACAGACCATCACAGTGAAGGGGAGGTTTTGCCCAATTCCTGTTACTGTTGTGGTCTTCGTGGTGTCAGAGTCACTGCGGTGATGGCATACCCTAAAGGACAGCTGCACAGTTACTACAGTGGTTGGAGAATAAAGACATGGCACTGCAAGCCAGTCTTTCTTCTATTTTGTTGAATATGCATGGTACTAAGGAATATTGGTACCAATAACACTCTGAGGTAATGTGCATGTTGAGGAAGTTTGGACCAGCAACATGATTTGTGATACTAAGTTGAGCTGAATACTACTGGGATGAGTTAATTGATCTCAGATGGGGAAATTCTGATATTGATAACATACAGAATATGACTCTCAGTGAGATGTGCTCACTTGATCCAGTATCAGTCTCACAATACTTTCATCATTAGTTCCAGGCTGTTTTGAAGTTCATACTCTCAAAATCAAATCCTCCTCTTGGGATTGTTGAACACTATTTCTGGAGGACAGAGTACCAAGCTCATGAAGCTCCACACATACACATACTGCTGTGGATTAAAGATGCTCCACACATTGGTGACATTGACACAAGTGAGATTCTGGACTTCATTTTGAAATATGTCACCTGTCAGATTCCAGAGGAGTATGACAGTGTGACACTTTGGGAGTTGGTACAGAAATTCCAATTGCACTTGTGTGGCAAGTACTGTTGTAGAAAAGTAAAACACAGAGGACAGTGGTACACAAGGTGCCATTTTGGCTTTCTAAGATAAGCTTGCATGGATGCTTGTTTGAACAATTTCTGTTCTGCTATACATCATCACTTGAAGGCAAAATCAACACAATGACTCTATGAACTGCCTCACAGAGAGTCTGAAGTCTACATCAATAACTACAGTCCTTCTCTTTTGTTGTTATGGCAGGCAAGCATTGATGTTCAGTATGTCGCTGACAATTCAATGGTTTTGGTGAGGTATGTCACCTCATACATCACAAAGCATGAGCAGACATGTCTACAAGAACTGTGAGAAGACCTGGCAAACTGCAGTAGGTCATCTCTTCTAGATTCTGGTCACTTGGGCTTAGGACTTTTTCACACCATGAGCGTGGACCTTATGAAGCAAGTGAATGCCTTACAGGGATATGTCAGTATGGAAAGTCAGAGTCCCTTAGATATTTGAATGTGAACTACAACAGAACAGATGTCATGTGCTTAAAAGCCATGGCAAGATTGAGGATCTTGCTGCTACAAGGCCAACATCCACAAATATTCTGAAGAGCAACTTGATTGACACTAATATCCACAGCGCCACAGTGCAATGTAAGATCTGTGTTTGTTTGAAGTTGCTCAATGATATGATTACAAGTGGGGTGCTTCTTCTGACCCTAAGAAGAATGTATATATATAGTTACAGGTTTGGATGGCTCACTAGTGAAGAAGCAAAAGACATGGCTAATTGACCACTGCAAACTGAGCTGGAATACAACAGAATGTGAGGAGCATTACTACTGTTTCTCTTCAATCCTTGGAGAGCAGAAAGTGAATTGAAAGGATTATCTGACACATATGAACAAGAGTTCATGCTAACTTTCAATTCCTTTAAAAATGAGCTGTCAAAGACTTATATTGAGAGACTTGAGATTGAGAAAAATCTGTTGGAGAAAGCAAAGGAGCAATTGGATGATGATACCCCAGTTACATCACAAGAAATGGTTGATGCAGAGGGTGAAGGGGAACTTGGTGTTCCACTTCCTTCTAATGATCCAGCTGTGCTGATGTTGGAGATAGAAGATGCCATGCAACAAAATATGCAATTGTCAGAAGCAGCTGCCAACATTGTTGATGACCTTAATGCACATCAGAAAGGTATGTATCAGTCTCTGATGCATGGCATTGGCCATGCTATTAAGCACACTAAGAGAGACTGTGTGTGTGACAAACATAAGCCAGTAAGGATGTTTGTCCATGGTGCTACTGAGACTGAGAAAAGTTTCTTAATTGAGGCTATAAGCAGGGGTGTGTGTGTGTGTGTGTGTGTGTGTGTGTGATCTTACTAATTCTGCAACTTCTGTTATTGTGGCTGCTCCTACAGATCTAGCAGTTTACAACATAGGTGGTGTAACTCTTCATAGATTGTTCATGTTGCCAATTGAGCATGATAAAACTGGTGAGTACAGAGAACTGTCTTTTGAGGCCGCCACTGAACTGAGGTCAATGTTTGATGAGATGCAGTTTCTGATAATAGATGAGATCAGCATGGTTTCAAATGTTCTCCTTATATACATCCACCTATGCCTCTGGGAGATAGTTGGCACTAATGATGACATCCCATTTGATGGGAAGAACATTCTAGTGTTTGGGGACCTTCTACAGCTGGCTCCTGTGAATGGCAAGCATGTTTTCTGTACTCTTTCTATAGAAGAGGCTAGGAAAACAATTGGATGCATAGGTGGTGTCAATCTGTGGGAGTTCTTCTCCTATGCTGAACTTTCACAGAATTTGAGGCAGCAAGGGGAATTGTCTTACAAAGCATTGCTTGATGAGGCTCGCGTTGGTGTATTGTCACCCAGTCACCTAGAAATGCTACGGCAACACATAATCAGAAAAGACAGTCCTATTCAGGATGCTTGTGAGGTCTTTGCACATGTGCAGAAGTCTGGGTAACATGTTGTCTGTCTATTCCCAAGACTGAAGCAGTGCGCAGAGTTCAATGAGATTATGCAACCGAGAGAACAGGAATCTATTGTGACTCTTATATCCTTAGATACCATAGATGGTGTTAGCCTAACAAGTACAATGCTATCGAAAATGGTTGAGCATCTGAAGGAGCTCACAAGCGATGTGTCACATTCTGCTGGTTTGGAAGCTGTGTTAATGCTTTGCAAGAATGTACATGTCAAGCTTTGCAGAAACCTTGACATTGACCATGGCCTCATGAATGGAGCTATGGGGTACATTCATGAGTTTCAGTATAATGTGCAGAAGACAGTTGTAGAGTTTGTGGTTGTGAAATTTGACAACTGTGATACTGCTCTTCCAATTGACAGAGTTACTATCAAGTTTGAGCTTGTCAAAGACATATATGTGACACAGAAACAATTTCCATTGTGTGCTGCTTATGCAGTGTCTATACACAAGTCACAAGGGCTTAGCTTTGTTAGTGCCATTGTAGATGTAGGCAGTGGTATATTCAAGGATGGCATGTCATACGTTGCTTTATCTCAGGTGAGACGGCTATCTGGACTGCACATACTGAGACTTGCAGAGAGTAAGGTATGTGCTGATAGTAAATGTATTGTTGAGTACAACAGATTACATATGTTGTACCAGCCAAATTCTGCTTTGCTTCTAGTACCCAGAAATGTGTCAGCAACAGATGTGCTAATGGATGCAAGACGCAAACTGAAGAGGAAGCAGACTAAACTCCACAATCGTCACCACACTGTCTCATTACTAATCAGTCCCTAGGTGAACAGATCAAATCTCTACCTGTTAAAAATGTATTGGAGTTGAGAAACTGCTAATATTTGATAACAGTACAGGAGTGAACAGCTATGCTAATGCTATGATGCAGGCACTTCTGCATATTCCTGAGTTCATCAATGTTTTGAGTACAGCTCAGTCAACTACTCTGTCTGATGCAGTGAAGAGAGTCATTAGAGGTACTCAAGAAAAGGTTCCTAGCTTGCAGAGTTTGACATCTCTACGATTAACTCTGTCCAAGTATGCAGGGCAAGGCATGTTCGCTGACAATGCCCAACAGGATGTTTCTGAGCTTATGATGGCTATCATAAGCAGTTTGAAAAATGATGGCATTGATCTTCTCCAGCACTTTTGGGTTCATTATGTGTGTAAGTACACATGCTTGTCGTGTGGACACAAAGAATCTCAAGCAACCCATGACATCCTATTGCTTTCTGTCTATGTTCCTGAACAGAGATCTGTGAAGTTTTGTAGGTTTTTTCAAATACAGACAGTGGCTGGCTGTGTTGAAGATGTGTTCAGTCCTGTGTTTGCTCTTTGAGAGTTCCCTCTTTCTCTTCATACATTATGATTATTTTGCAACATTTCAACTCTTAAAGCATGAAAGTCACAACACCGATTTCTGACTTTATTGCTGGAAGAACTATGTTCTCAGAAAGTCAGTTTGACACATATGCTGTCATTTTTCACCATGGCCCAACTATTCACTCTGGACACTATGTCACTTGGCGAGGGTTCAGAAAGGGATGGGTGGAGTGCAATGATACAGTATGCACCATGAGAGAATGATTACCAAGGAATCTAAATGATGCATACGTAATCATTCTCCATAACAAAAATGTTGCACACTGTGTGGAAGAGTGATGATATCTGAACAGAACTGTTTAATCAACATGCTTTGCAGAAATACGATGCCCTCTCTGTATTAGAGTAGATATGTTTTTTTTTTATTTTTATAGTTATGTTTGAGCTGTAAGAACAGTCCAATCTGCTTTATGCAAAAGAACCACTGTTCAATATCATTGATAGTGGACTAAAGCTTTTATATGTTCTGTCGTAGTACCACGAGGTGTGTGTATCAGTGAAAATAACGTGCCATTACCCAATACAGCCACAAGAGTACACCTACTTAACACAGTTTTGTGGATACTGTGTTGTTTATGTCAGTGCTATGCTGACGTTCTGTAGAAAGCAATGTACTTTTGTTGATTGATAACAATAAAAGTTCTGCAAGTATTTTTATTGTTATTTGAAGCATATGCAACTTTGATGTGCTTGCTAAAATGACTGCCATGGTACTGTCTCAGTACACTTGAGGGTACTCAGCAGTTATCATTTGACAGACAGTAATATCTTTTTGCATATGTTTCAGGTGCACTGCTTAGTTTTGCAGAATTCACTGTGTATACAATTTTTCACATGGCTGTCTTACATGACAATGACACAAGACACAGCATTCTTGTTCAATGATAACAGTTTGTGCCTTCTTCTCTAGATAATGTGTGCTAACAGGTGATTCTTTCAACAATCCGCAGCAGGTTAAGTTTTGACTTCTTTACCTGTTGCTGTCTTTATGGTTGACCTTGATGATTATACTTACTAAATTGACATCCGCAGAATCCAAGCAGACTTGAGGGCATTGGATATTACACATATGTCAGTAAGTTATGTCTTGGCACATGTAGTTATGCAACTCACATTTACTGATTGGCTTTCTATTTGGTAATGCCATCTGTTTATAGTGGACTGCATTTGTTGAACTGGATATGGGTGCATGATACCTCCCAGTCATGGGAATATCATGTTCACATTTGATAAGACAACTTCAACCACTGGAATGTGACTCAGTTTTGTACATATGTAAATAGTGCTGAAATACAGTTTAATGCTATGTTGTTTATATTGCTTCATAGCTGTTTTTCTTTATTAAAAAATGCATACATTGTTTATGTTACTGTTGAAATACTTTGGTACATAGGCATTTAATGTTATTGCATTGTATTAAGTGCTGCTTACAATGTTGATGTGCACTGCACATACACATGTATACATATGACAATCTGTGCTGGTTTCTATTAATGTATGCATATGTGTATGTATCTGTAGATGTGTGCAACTCATCACTTCACAGGCTAACAAACTGATGATTGTGCACTTCCGCATCATAATGCAAACTATTGATATGCTCCTGCTTTTATAGGATTGCCCATATTTTGGGGGTCGGATCAGGAATATTTTCCCAGTTCAAGTAATATTTAATACAAAATAACATGCGTACATTTGAAACTGAAGCAACCTTTGAAAATATGGTTTACAACATGGGTGTGATATGACTATACATTTGCCACAGTGTGATATGCTTAATAATTTGTTACATTATATTCTGCTGTGCATGACCTGGTTACAGTACAGTAACAGTTAATTCTGTGTCTATCACTGTATGTTATTAGTTTTACTCACTGTTTATATATAAGGTACTCATAGGGTTATGCATGGCTCTTCACATTTGAACACTGGAAGAAGAAGTTTATGTCTTGCATACAGTGTTTGTCATGGAGACACAGTACAATGTTTAACTTTTTTGATATTTTTCTTTTCACTTCTTGATATTGGATGGTTCAGTTTCAAAAGATGTGCCAGTAAAAATGTAATGAAAGTATCAAAAGATGAAGACAGATTTATTAGTAAGTTGTATAATTGCATACGAGAATATTAAAGCAGCAGTGCAATGAAAAAAGTTATTCCAAAAAGCTAATTTTCTGCTATGGTTATAAAAATATTGGCAGAACTGTTGATTTGGGCTTTCTGAATGCTTCCTATGCTGTGTACTGTACATTTGCATTTTTGTCTAGACCCTTATCCTCCTCAGGTCCTCAGTATTATTTCTATGCAAAAATGAGGTGGCCATCTTTTTTCTTGATAAATAATTACTTTAAAACATTCATAAAATTCTTAAATGATAACTAAAACTGAAAATTTCACCACCGAAATAAACTGGAAGACATCTGGCATCAATTAGAAAGAAAAAAGGTGGGTCACATTTTAACCCATTTTTGTTTCACTGCTCCTTTAAACAACCACAGTTCACTTATTTCTAGATAATATATTTATTTATTTATAGTCTAGGAATTACAACCCTTTGAGTCAGAGACTCATTTGCAAAGGCTCCACATCTTACATAAATGGATTAGAACACAGTATAACATGGAATACACAATATAGACAACAGCTCTAGTACAGAAAATGACAGTAACCTACCGAGGTGAAAGAAAAAATACAATAAGCACAGACATGTCACATCAGCAATTGTGAAGTAATGGTGCATTAACATTTTAAAGTTTCATCTGCAGTCACAGTGGGAGTTTGACATAATGTGATTAAGTAACTCATGTTTAAAAGGCCCAAGCCTGGGGATTGATAAGATAGAGTCGGGGATTGAGTTCATCCAGAGTGGGGCCCTGTAGCATAAGGACCTTTGGCCAGCACTGGTCTTTACAAAGGGGACACAAAATGTGGCGGTATCAGAGTGTCTAGTGGAGCGAGCTGGTAGGTTCTTTTGGAGGAGCATAAGACAGTCTGGGGGGGGCTAGGCCCAACTGGATTTTTTTGGCTTGTAGGCAGGTCTGATAAACTAGTCACCACTGGAAGTTTAGCCATGATGAGCATAGATAGAGGTCACAGGTGTGCATAAGACAATCACATCCTATGGCCAATCTGCAGGCTTTGTTTAGGGCACGTTTAATGCCGGACAGTGCTGTGTCAGAGGTGGCCCCATAGATGATTATGTCGTAGTCTAGAAGTGAAAGGATGGAGGTGGAGATAGCTAAGTGTAGAGCCTCCGGAGGTAGACAGCGCCTAAGCCTGTAGAGAAGACCAATTATTTTGTTTGTTTCAGTGCAAGTTGACGTGATATGCTCATGATAGGTGAGGGCGGAATCTAGAGTAACACCTAGATATTTAAAATTGGAAACAGGTTCCAGCGTGGTGCCCATCACATTGTGTACAGATAATTTTGTAGTGCTGTGCTTATGTTGTGGGTGGGTGAATAGCATTACTTTCATCTTTTTTGTGTTGAGTACTAGCTTGTGTGAGGAAAACCAGGCTTCAGTTTGAGTGAAAGAGCCCCGCAAGGATTCTTGAAGCTGCGTGGGGTCAGGGTGCCGACTGAAGATCACAGCATCATCAGCATAAAGGAGAAGATGCCCAGAGGTGGCCTGAGGTAATGAGTTCAGGTAAAGTGAGAAAAAGAGCAGACAGAGGATAGACCCTTGAGGGACACCCGATTGGATGGGAAGGTTTGCGGAGAGGGTGTTTTTTATCATCACCTGTTGAGTGTGGCCAGAGAGATAACTGGAGAACCAGTTAGTAATTTCTTTGGAGACACCGACAGAGAGGAGGGAGTTTATGAGCATGGTGTGATTGACGGTATAAAATGCCTTGGAGAGATCTATAAAGACTGTACCAGCCAGATCTCCATGGTCAAGAGCATCATGAACAAAGGAGGTGAGTTCTAGTTGGGCAGTGGTGGTACTGTGACCTTCCCTGAAACTGTATTGTTGTTGGCAGATTAGGTGTTGTGTATCTAGATAGTAAGTTGATCAGCCACTACTTTTTCCAGTGCTTTTGAGAGTGGAGGGAGTATGGAGATGGGCCTGTAGTTACTAGTTGCAGTACGTGTACCATTTTTATGTACTGGCGTAATCCTCGCCTTTTTCCGTAAAGACGGGAATTGCCCTAGGCACAGGGACATGTTGAAAATTTTAGTAAGAGGTTCTAGAACAGCATCAAGGGTTAAAGATAGCAATTAAGCATCTGGTGAGTCACCACTATGTCTGGTCTTTCCTAGGAACCTGGAAATGTATGAACAGGCATCACTAGTGGAGATAGTTTTGAGACGAAAAGGTGGCTCACTGGGGGGTGGCGGGAAATATCCCACGTCAGTACTGAAAAAGTCAGGGGGGGAGAATAGAGCTTAGGTCTGAGAATGATATATTGAAAGCACCTGCTATTTTGCTGGGTTCTTGGGTAGGGATACCATCTTGGATAAGCATGGCAGTGGGAGGGGAAGGAGACTTTCCACTAAGTTCCTTAATATTATCCCAGAACCTCGTACCATCACCCCAAGTGGCAGTGAGTTTTGTTTGGTAGTAAGCAGCCTTTGCCAGCCATATTTCCCAGGTGCAAGTATTTCTGGAAGCACGATAACGTTGTTGATCAGCGGGTTGACCAGACTGAAGGGCTCTGCACCACAGGTCATCACGCGCATTCATTTGATCAAGCAAAGACCTAGTTACCCAGGGGGATGATTTAGACTTTTCAATCCGTTTGACATGGGGGGGTGAAGATGTCACAGGTGGATTGGAAGGAACTTATGAAGAAGAACAGGGTGGCATCAACTGACATCAGGTGATCAAGAGGGGACCAGTCAAAATTCTGAAGTAGGTTTCTAAGATGTTTTAGAACCCCCCTCTTGAGTTGGCGACACCTGGAGATCCTAGGTGGGGGTGATTTCCAGATATTTGTCCAGAGACAAGTTACCGGGGAGTGATCACTGATGGAGTCCGATAGGACCTGGACATCCAGTATGTGCTCAGGATGGTTTGTGAGTATGAGGTCAAGAAGAAAGCTGTGGCACATATTTTTGTTCACTCTAGTGGGGGTTAGGACCATTTGGGACAGATTTTGGGCAGCAGCTTCATCCCTGAGGGGGAGATGTCTGGGGGGCAAGCCAGTTTGAGTTAAAATCACCTAGGGCTATTACTACCAAATTTTTTGGGAGCTGTTCGATTATATCTTTGATGGATGTGAAGGCATCCCTTTGGTTATGAGGGGGTATGTATATGGACATTATGTAGAGGGATTTTCTCGAGTTCCCAATTTCAACCCTAACAGTGGGAGACTGTACACCTTCCAAAGGACTTATGGTAGTAGTGTATATTCCTTGTAGGTGCTCTTGAAGATACAGAGCACTACCCCACCCCGTTTATTTAGTCTATCCGACCTGAACAGTGTATAACCAGGTACACTTACAGCTGAGTCAGGGATACGCTGTGACAGCCATGTTTCAGTAACAGCTATTACATCAGGGCAGTGGAGGCAGACCCAGGCTTGAAATGAGGCAAGTTTATTTTGTAGACTACAAACATTAATGGTGGCCAGCCACAGTCCCTTTAATTTAGCTGGTTGCCATGGGGTATGGAGAGTTGGACCAGGATTTTGGTGGATGTTGCCCACAAGTAGTAGAAGGATGATTGCTGTCCTGGTTTGGGTAGTTTTGTTGATCTTTTTGGAGGTGTGTCGAGATGTGACCACAGGATGGAGCAGTTTATTGGAAATATGGGTGCATGTAAAGCGTAATATTTCCTGTCCATAAAGTAATGGGGTAATCATGGTTTCAGAGGTAGGGTGACATGGTAAAAGAGGAGGGATGGGGATATAGGACATGGTAACTGATGAGGGATTTTTTTATTGGTCGGGTTAATGCAGGAGGTAAAATTGGGGCAGAAGGAGGGGTAGCACTAGAACTAGTATGAAGAAGGCAGGAGGGTAGTGGGTGTTGGGAGAGGGTTAAAATGAGGAGGCTAAGCCATGACACCGCTATGTGGACAGAGAAAGGTGATATGGTATTTATTTTAGACATGCTTAGGAGGCATTTTAAGTATAACTTAAAGATTTTTCCCAACTCTAGAATTTTTATATTTTTTTTTTTTTACTCACACCGAAAGATAAACCATGCAGCAGTAAAAGAGCAGAGAGTGAAAGAAAAACTGTGGAAACAATTTGTAGCCCCCTAGTGGCAGGTCCAGATAACCTGCTAGTGGAGAAGTTGCATGATAGGTTTTTGCTCTTCGCCAATCAAAAGAGCTCTCCGTCTGTATATAAAGAGAACATGACTAAGGGTGGTGGTGGGCGCAGTGGGGCAGCTGACACACAGCAATAGAGGGGCTCGAATGACTGCAGAGAGAGCTTGGCTTCAACATTGTTCCCCACTATACCTGCTGCACGGTTTCATGAGGCAAAACGCGGGTCCCTTTCTTTTCTCAGCAGTGGGTCCCTTGATTTATTTCAGACTCCAGGGAGGGAGTTTGTTCCCTCATGACCTCCAGCACCCATGAGGGGAGCCTTGCTGATGAGTTCTGCTGAGGAAGAAGGAAAAAGCAAGGATTAATATAGGTGAGTTTTGGGAGGGGGGAAGGAGTTGTGTAGAGAGTTAGTGCTGTGTGCCTGAAGTTATTCTAACTGTGTGGGACACAAAGAAGATGGCGACTCACAAGTTTCACCGAGTTTCTATTAACACACAGTATTATGTGATATGGGTGTTCAATTTGCAGTTTAGAACTGGCTATGGGGCTCAGGAGGCAAATTCAGCGTGAACAACAGGCAGTAATTCAGTTTAAAAATGAAGCCCAGTACTTATAGTCAACACAATGTTAATTTCAAGTGGAAGATGTAATTTAAACTGCTTGAAAAAGGCTATGGGGCTAGGAGGCAAATTCAGTTTAAACAAATACACAGTAATTTGGTTCAAAAATGGCCCCAGTATTTTTTAACAACCCAGTGTTAATTTCAAGTGTAAGATGCAGTTTAAACAGCTTGAAAGTGGCTATGGGGCTTAGGAGGCAAATTCAGTTTAAACTACAGACAGTAATTCGGTTTTAAAAAATGAAGTCCAGTATTTAACAACATGATGTTAATTTCAACTGTAAGATTTAATTTACACAGTTTGAAAATGGCGATGGGGCTTAGGAGGCAAATTCAGTTTAAACAACTGACAGCAATTCAGTTTTAAAATGAAGCCCAGTACTTTTAGTCAACATGATGTTAATTACAAGTGTTACAATGGCTATGGGGCTCAGGAGGCAAAAAATTAGCTTCAACAACAGTGTTACAGCCCACAGAAATTCAGTTATTAAAGCAAAGCCCAGTACTTTTAGTAATACGAGGTTTGTTGGTTTGTACAGACAAAAAAGGCAAGCTTTTAAAGTAACAGGAAAAAAGCGACAATTTAGGACCTTTTTCTGATTTTTTGCCATGGAGAAAACTATCTCCACATGTGTGGGAGCAGTAATTTGGTAATGAAATTAAAGTCCACAACTGCAGAGAGTGCTCGGCTTAGTAGTGTTCCCCACTATACCTGCTGCACAGTTCCACGAGGCAAAACGTGGGTTCCTTTCTTTTTTCAGCCACGGGTCCCTTGATTTATTTCGGGCCCCGAGGAGGGAGTTTGTTCCCTCATGACCTCCAGCACCCACGAGAGGAGCCTCGCTGATGAGTTCTGCTGCACGGTTCCATGAGGCAAAATGTGGGTCCCTTTCTTTTGTCAGCCATGGGTCCCTTGATTTATTTCAGGCTCCAGGGAGGGAGTTTGTTCCCTCATGATCTTCAGCACCCATGATAGGAGCCTCGCTGATGAGTTCACATTAAGTATACATTAAGATAGATGGCATTTCTTAATATTTATGGTCATGGTACAAGTTTACTTTTCTAATAATATTAAGTAATACTATACCTTTTATAGTAGTGTCCAATTATCTACAGATGTAGTACATCTATTGCAAATATATCATAATATGGTAATGTAAATTACAACTTTTTTGTTAATATGTTTTACAGCAAAGTAAGGAAAAACTAAGTATGGTTAAATTCTGTATTGAAACAAATGAGTTATTTCTTGTGATAACTCTGTTTAAATGGGGTCAAATACTGATATTATTATGAGTATTTTAAAAATATTCTTACCATTCGTCTGAACATTTCATAAAGAAGTCTACAGGCTCAGTGACATACTCTTGATGGAGACGTAATTAAAAATACTAAATAATAGATTGATATAAAATTGTAAAATAATACAATACATGTTTTGTTATATGAAGTAACATTGGTAATTGCTTAGTTTGTGAATGTAGTTTTGAATTTTAATAAACTAAATAATATAATAGTGTAGATTTAGCATGCTGAATAGCAAAACTTGAAATGAGAACAACTGATCATATTCATTTATAAAGAACTATTTTTTTGCCCATCCCAGGAGCAATCAAATAATTCTGCCAAAATTATTTTAAATATTTTTTAAATAAAATAATTTTAAACCTTATGCACTGTGTGTTGTGTATTATTTATTTAGATAAGTGGAAATACTGTCTATGTATTTTGAGATACACATGAACTTGGTAGCACGTGAGGAAGGCAACTGAATATGGGTGACCGTCATAACAGCGAACCCATATAATGGCGCTTACCTTGTGGGTGTGTGGAGGGGTGACTGCCTACATGGTGATGGTAGGATAAGTGACAGGAAGGGAGGGAGGGTGGGCAACAGGATGTGCAGGGATGGAGGACAGGGATGTGACCCGCGGGGAACCTGCTTCCACCAAGCCAACCATGTGGTGTGGTGGGTAGGGTGCATGGCTCTGACGGAGCAGGTTCCAGGTTCAGGACTGGGGGCAGGTGTGTAATTTTTGCGATTCCCGTAACTGCAGGACTTAGATATTTTTTGAAGTGGGATGTGCCTCCCTCCCTCCCTGACATGCACCCCCTTGAGTTTAGAATCTTTATTTAGGGGGGCGTTGGGGTAAAGGGTGCCGGGGGGGTGCAGCTTTATTTTGCATATTTCCAAAATTGTTTTTGGTGATATTGCAGGTTGGGATAATAGCGATCACCTTTGTGCCGTCACTATTATCGCATAGAACCCATGAGCTTGTGTTTATATTTTGGAGTATCAGTTATAGATGTTATGAACGTTACTTACATAGGCATCTGTACAAGAAAAAGGGTAAGGTAATTGGGTATTATTATGGCATGCTGTTACCTCATTAATCAAAACATATCACATAACCATGAGTAGGTACTATATTGGCCATGGCCAAGAAAATACATTTATTAAATGACTTTAAGCACATTGTAGAAATGGCTCTGTTGTATGATGACAATGAGGAACTCCAGGGTGCAAGTTATTGGGGATTTACCCAGTTGTTGTGTGGTTATGTCATTCAACTGTCCCTTGTGACACACCCCACAAGGTGTGGATATGCCCCAATAAGCAATAAGCTGTTGTGCTTTATTTTAGGCATGTGGCACAAGAGAGTGGGTGTTATTGGAGGCTTAGCCACAGCTTGTGTGTTGTTTTATAATGCTCAGCTGAATGAGTTTAGCAGACAAGAAAGGGGTAAATTTTCAATAACTCATGCCGTGGAGTTCCTTATTGTGATAGTATGAATGAGTCATTTGCATAATAGATGTACAGTGAGTTTCGTTCTGTTTTTTATTTATGAAAATGCTCGGCTGTTGGTAATACAAGATGTATGCACGGTCATGTGACATTTTTTGATAAAAGACATAATGGAATTTTCAATCTGTGTTGTATAATCCTTACATTATATGGAGTGTCTCATGCCTTATTAATTAAGTATTGTGATGGTTTCCATATTCCATCAAGGGCGTAAGTTTCATTGATGCTGATTTCTAGCACACTACTGCCATGCTGTAGAACAAAAGGAATGTTGGATAGATTGTACTAACAGTGTAACATTTAATGATTCTTGATGGCACTGTGAGACAATAGAAATATAGCTTAACATTGTTGTGCCCTTTTGGGGCACAACAACTTTTCCAAAGTAGTGAACACAGCTTCAATTACTTTTGTGTTGTCTCACAGAAACAATTAAGGTTGTGTATGGATGACGAAGTATTATGCAGAGTTTTAACATTTGTATTGAAGAACTTTCACCTAAGATGCAACAGTGTAGATAAAGTGCTGTTGTTCAGGTGAGTGTACGACTATGTATCTCTTAAGGAAGCAGCAAACCTCAACAGTGTATGTGTACAAATATTTTGTTCTTCATTGACAACCAATGTATTATTCTGTACATGGTTAGAAATGTGTGTTTCAATTAAGATTTCATGATCTTGCTTACATGTACTGTGCTAAGAGAAGGTAACAATTGTTCATGTCTTTCTCAAAAAGTAAGGAAATTCTTCACAAAAAACTGCATTAATGCAACAGTTAGGGTTTTTCACAGTGACAAAAGTGAGGAAATTCAGCGTTAGGGTTTTTAACCCTAACTCCAACTCCCCCCTTCACTGCCACACACCCACACACACAGACACACATAGACACACACACACACACACACACACACACTCAACACACATACAACTGGGGTGGTACAAGGCAAGACAACTAATCACAAACACACACCATAACACAATAGAAATAACATGCAACTTCTTAAACAACAGTTATCCATCATCATGCTTCACCAACTGTATCACTTCTGCTACCATCCCAGTCTCTTGGGTGTGTACAACCACATCTTCCACAGGCATGTGAGATGGTTGCTGCATGAAATCTGTATACCGTTGTGGGCAGTGGTTCACATGGACAGACATGTGCTTTAACAGATTAACAACCAAGATGCCTATGTGCTTATGACCGTATAACATGACACAACATTTACAACACCCTTTAGTGTCTGTTAATGTCTCCTGATGCTACCCTGACATACACAAGACTATGCTGTTATGGCTGGGTAAGATCGACTGGCATTAACACACACCACAGCTTCATATTAACCTTGACTGTTGTTGTACAGTCATCATACCATAACCAATTACTTCTAAATCTCTCATTCCACTTTGGTGTTTATGTCAGTTGATGTCCAGGTGTGCAAACACATATGCAGCACTAATGTGTTTATCAGTGCCCTAGTGCTGTCTACAAATGATACTAAGGCAAGACACAGTGTACGTATAACTGGGTAACATCAGCAAGCATTAACACACTGCACAGTCTGCTGAAAAATGCTCAGTGATGTCTCTTCGTAATACCATAGTCATTTTCCTTCCTAATCTGTCATGATAGTTTCACGTTCAAGTCAGCTGATGCCCAGATGCACATATTCACATGCAACAGTCAAGTTTAATTATTTGTGTGGTGTTTTTGGAAAACCATATGAAGGTAAAACACAATCAGCTTATAACAAGGATAACATCAAAAGGCCTTAACACACTGCTTAAGCTGGTGGAAATGGTTGAAGTTCTCCGGTCATAACTTCATTCTCATTTTTGGTCCTAATGAGTTATTCCAGTTTGTTGTTGATGTCAGCTGATGAACAGGCATGTATGCATATACGCAGCAGTGAAGTGTTTATGAGTCCCTCCAGCTCACTAGTTTACCATTTTCAGTGAGTTGCTATTGTCAGGAGGTCTAAACCCTCACTCTCAGATTCTTGGCAATAATTGGAATGCTTGAAATCACAAACAAGTTGCATAAGAGTAATAAATCTTGTTTATTAATACCAAAAGGAAAAGCACAGTTGGCCTAAGCAGTTCTTACCATTAGGAATTGGAAGCCAATGCTATGGGTTCCCTATACCTCAAGGAATGTAGAAATCTCAGGGGTCTTCGAGGTAGAAGACATAATGTCTTACATTATATACCTAAGATAGCTGCCATAGTTACTGCAAGATAGAAACACTTCTAGTTACGGAGATGAGTGCTATTGGCTAAATTAGAGGTGGCTCCACAGTCCTAGATAACATTATACAATTTTGTTATATTCGTCACTTTGTGGAAACAAAGAAAGCATAGTTTGTGTACATGGCCATGTAATAATACAGATCATCAGAAGATAGCAATGCCGACTCCTTTATCATAATACTACAAGGACATAGGCTTTCTAACATTTTGTAAACAAGAAATACATATGTATATTAGAAAGTAAAATGTATAGCAATCATGTGCATACATATTCTGACATCTACTCTTGTACGGTAAATGTCCTTAGCCCTAAATGTTAGTATAACATATACATAATGCTGGCTGCCTGTGGTGTACCTCTGGGGTATCAAATAGGGTGCAGGGACCTTGTGTAACATTTTCCCCTTGTTACCTCTGAAGGGGCAACAACAAAAGTAGGGAATTGGAGAGAGAGCAGATATCATTTACAGACCTAAGGCACGAGCCTTGTAAAGGAACTCTAGCTGCTCACAGTGTTGGCAGAGTGTGCGCTGGAGGCAGCAAAGCATGATGACGAGGAAGAATATCAAAACTGCTTGTATAATGACAAAACTTTTAAAGGTAATCTCTAGCCAAGTATTAGTAAGTGCACTATTAAAATCACCATCATTAATAAGATCATATACTGTATTGCTTCATTTGCTTTGGTCATATTATTGCTGATGTGGATTAGGGGTGTGTGTGTGTCTTTCCTGTCTAAAAGTGACTTCAGTGTTAAAGTCAGAGGATCAATATGTACATTAAAGTAAGGTAAATACTCGGAAAGGGTAAGAGGATAATCAGAGTCACCATCAATGATATCTGGTTCCACAAGGGGAACAGGGGTAATAACTGTGTGCTCAAAAATAGTGGCCTGATGAGGGACAAAGCAAAAATTGGGGTCTGTAACAATGCATAACTCATTGCCATAAGTAAAGTGCAAGGCAACCTTCTCCCACTCCCTCTCCTTGATTACTGCTCCCCATCTACTCCCATGTGTCCATAAAGTAGCACTCCTGCATCAACACAACATACAATGCCATCTGTCAATTTGTTCTCAAAGCCCTCTCATTAACTCACAACTGTTCACTCTACCAGTGCCTTGGATGGCTCCCTTTCCAGGCACACTTTAACTATGCCACAGGCTGCCTGGTAGACAATGCTCTCAGAAGTAACAACTATACTACGATACCCCGACTCATAAATAGAGTAGCCATGAGACCTCTTAGAGCATCCTCCCTTCAATCCCTGGAAGTTCCCCATGTCTCTTCAGTGATGAGCAGTAACACCTTCTCTGTCTCTGCCCCCTTCCTCTGGAACCATTTTCCCATGTCCATTCATACATCTCCATCCCATGCGTCTTTCAAATCTAACCTAAATGCCTGGCTAATGAAAGACTCCACCTGTAAATGCACACAGGGCAGCACAGGAGACCAAAAGCCACCATAATCCTACCACTGTCTGGTGCCTTTTGCCCATCCTCCTCTCTCCTCCCCTACCACTGTCCCTAGAGTACAAACCCACACTCTTGACTCTCATGCTGCCTCTCAAAACCTACCTGCGAGAGCTCCTCCCACATCACTGTACCCTGTCCAGGCCATGGCACAAGGATGCACCAGGACTTGGTAGGGCACAGCACTTACTATCCTGCTCTCCATTTTACTAAGTCTATGCTCCCTCATTGCCTGAACTTGGTAGACTGTCTGGGAGCCATGCTGTACTTTTTTGCCACATCCTTTCTCAGGTCAGCCAGCTCTCTTTCTCATCAGGACAGGCATGTTACCTAGACTAGATATTAATAAGTCTGTTACATGTAAACTGCTCCTTTTCAACCTGTGCAAATGCATAAGTATTCTCTCCTTGTACTGTTGTATGTATACCTATGGCATTTTACATACCATGCTTGTATACCATAAGTAAACAATATCTGTTTTGTTGTCCATTTGTGCTTGTACAGTATAATAGAATTGTATATTGTGTCTGCTGCTGGTATTTCTGTATCACCACCTTGTGGCCCCAGTTGTGACTGAAAATGGTCCTCTGGATCAGCAGACTTACCTGGTTACCAAAAACATAAATAAATAAATAAAAATAAATAAAAATTAGTTACCACACAAAATTCACCATCTGAATTATATTGCATATTCACAGTAGGTAGTCTCCATTTCTGTAGTTGTACTGGGCAAGTGTAAGCCTGGTTGGAAATCCATGTTGACAGCCAATGAACCTCCTTCTGGTAAGACTGGTACAATTGAGAAGCATCTGGAGCAGATGTTGAGTCCTGGTATTCTGAGCCATTGTTGGTGATGTCATCATCCATGGTAAAAGACCAATCAATACTGTCTAGGGAATATCCACATACAGGTGTAATAACATCAAATATGTCACATCGACACAAATA
Source organism: Neoceratodus forsteri (assembly GCA_016271365.2). NCBI lineage: Eukaryota > Metazoa > Chordata > Ceratodontiformes > Ceratodontidae > Neoceratodus > Neoceratodus forsteri. The sequence goes on along the minus strand of CM028134.1, from coordinate 570,972,574 downwards.
AATATACCCTTTCTTTGCACAGCAGTCTGTGTGCAGTGAGACCCATGCATCCAGAGGAGGATGAAAAACCAGAAGAGGCAGCAAGTCGAGGCGTTCTTGGTAGATGTCTTCATCAAGGTGCCCAATGTAGTGTACAGATTTCTAGCAGTAGAGATAGGAATAGAAACACACATGGCAACACACTTAATGAGGGCAGTGTCATTCAGAGATATGTCTATCGTGTATAATATCAGGTATTCTTCTGGATTCCAGATCACGGAAGAGATTGATGATGGTAGTGATGATGTATGACCCATAAGCAGAGCATAATATTTCATGGGCAGTTTATTGCTTATCTGCCTCTTTATTGTCATGTTCAATAAGGGTGTTAATCTTTTCTTTAGAATCTGTAAACGCCTTAGCAATATCATGCATATTATACACAGTGTATCTTTCTTCCTGACTAAGGCCATCCACACCATGCAATAATGGGGATATGATGTAATTGATCAAACCAGTTTCAAACTTCTGTGAATGTGCTTTGATAGTAGCAATGTCTGCTTTATTCTAGATAAACATTGTAGTACCAAAGAGACCAGTAAGGGTGCCAGTGGCACCAGTGACATCTGATGTGTCATGTGTGTTTCTTTGATGACTTTGCAAATCATCTGCTTGAGAACTAGGTTTTCTCCTAAAATTGTCTCTATGATCAGTGGTGTGTACCCTGGCACGGCAATAGGGTCTTGATTGTGAATCTGAAAAGCTGCTAATCTATCAAGTAAGAAAGTGCCATAAAATAATGATGTGTTAGTAATATGACACATACCAAATTCTTTCATATTCCAGTAAGTTAAGTTAAACAAAACCAGTATATGCATATATTGTAGGTTGCTGAGTGTGCCAGACAAAGCAGTGGCTGTGAGCCCACCACAAGGAACAGGGTGTTGTTTGGGACATTCCAAATGTTCTTTCTTAGTGGGGAGTAACACAGATAAATACTTCAGAGTTGAGACCATGTTGTGTATGGCACAAAATTTCCTGGCAGAATTCTTAAAAAGTGAATTACAATAAGAAGGATCAATTAAGACTGTAATGTTATGTAAACTTGAATGTCTAAGAGAGGTTTGGTGCAAGGACAGGGTATCATTTGGGGATAATTTTGCATTTGGCCATCCATGGAAAGTTCCCTTGGAGAGTTTGGCTATGGGGAATATTTGTCCTTGAGACTTGGTTTTCCATTCAATTTGTAGGGTAGATTTGTCAGGAGCAACAACAGAGGCAGTGAAGTAGGCATCTGAACCTTCCTGAACTGTAATCAAATTGTCAGGGACATTGCTGGAGACTCCCTCTGGGGTAGTTGCAGGTGGATCAAGATGAGGAAGGATGTGCTTTACCATGCGTAAGATGCAAGGGATTACTCCTGAGATGAGGAGAAAATGGAACAAGACAGCTATCTTGTCAGTGTCTCTGAAAAGGAAAATCAGACATTAGCAAGGTTAGTACTAGCTTGCCCATGGGGTTAGGAAAAGTAATTATACTCCTTTATACAATTTCAGCTGGTTGGCATGTAATCATTTGTCAGTCAATTTGTTGTTTTGCATAATTTTAATTTGATAGACTGCTGGACTGAGCTTATTGACAATTGGGTAGGGTCTTTCCACTTGTTGGAGAAAGTGTGTGTTGGATGAGCAAATCTGAGAACCATTACCTGATCTCCAACTTGGCAATTAACTTCTTGTGCGTGTTTGTCAAACTGAAGTTTGGACTGTTGCTGGGCTTTGCCCATGCAGTTTGCAGCATACAAATGAGTGTGTATTAGATCTTTTCTCAACTTTTCCACATACTAGTCCACACAGACATGGTCTGTGGTAGGAATGTGCAGGTCAAACAGCAGGTGTTCAGGTAATCTCATACTTCTGCCAGTCATTACTTCAAAGGGTGTCAACTGAGTGGTGGATGAGGGTGTGCCCCTAATTGACATAAGGAGTAATGGCATCAGGGAATCCCAATCCTTGGGATTGTCCTCAATAAATTTGGAAAGCATTTGCTTAATCAGTCTGTTGGTTCTCTCTACTTGACCTGATGATTGTGGGTGGTATGGTATGTGGAACATCTGATGAACTCCAAGGAGTTCAAGGGCTCTTTTCATCAACTCACCTGTAAAACTGGTTCCTTTTGTCAGAGTCTACCTTAAGAGGTAGACCCCACCTGGAAAAAATCTGCTCCCCCAGGATTTTGCCAGTGGCTTTTGCAGTGCATGTCCTTGTGGGAAAAGCCTTAACCCACTTAGAGAAAAAATCAGTGACCACAAGGGTGTATTTATTGTTTCTACTGGTATTGGTGAGGGGACCAATAAAATCGATCTATAAAGCATGCCAAGGGCCAGAATGCCTTTGTGGTAATAATTTGTGTTTCTTTTTGTAGGGTTGGGGTTGTTTTGTGCACAAACAAAACAGTTATCTATGTACTGTTTGACATCCTTGGTGATGCCAGGCCACCAGGCTGTAGTCTTTAGCTTTTGGAGTGTATTTTCCACTCGCTGGTGTCTACCAATGGGGATGTCATGCACCTGGTGCAAAAATACAGGCCTAAGATGATGAGGAAGCACTGACAATGTTGTGGTGGTGTCATCTGGTTTATACCAGATGAGCTTGTCATCTGGGGATAAGTGTAACTTACCTTCATGCCTTCTGTATGAGTTATAGGCAGATAGATTCTTCTCAGTGCCTTTGCCCAAAAATCTGAACACATCCTTGAGTTCAGAGTCAACATGCTGAGCTTCTGACAAATCCAAGGGGGATAAGGGTTCAGATTTCTTTCTGATGGCTGCAATGTGCACAGCCACTCTGGCTTCTGGATGGTCCATTATTCAGATGCCCCCCCCAGCACCTTCCTTAGCAAGGGTGTCAGCTGTGTCATTGAAGGCATATTAGGGGTCATGTATGGAATGGGCCTTAACCATGTGTACATAGAGTTTGTGTGCAAATTTCTGTGCCAGTGAATGAATGCATATTACCAGTTCCTTGTGTTTCACTGGGTTGCCATCAGAAGAGGTAAAGGAGTTCTTCTGCCAGAAAGGGAGAAATTCTGTAAGATATAAACAAACCCAGTTAGATTCTGTAAAAATGATGGTATCCCCAGTTCTATGCTGGATGAACTCGAGGGCACAGGCCACCGCTGCCATTTCTGCATACTGTGACGACACTACACTGCAATGTTTGGAAATTTTAACAGTGTTACCAAAAGGGTAAACCACAACTATACCCATTCCTGTTATCTGTTCTCCCTGATAGTAGGAGGATGATCTGTCTGTGAAAATGTGACACAATGAGGTGTTCTCAAGTAGTTGCTGTGTAGCAGGAAGGAAAGGGCCTGGATCTAGTAGATCAGCTGGCTGCAGTGTACAGTCGTGGTTTTCCTTGGAAAAAGGAGGCCATGTGCCAGCATGGATGGCATTTTGGTTGGGTGAACCTTGATGTTCCTATCCTGGAGAAGGAGGGACCAGTGTGTCAGTCTGGTGTTAGAGACGGATCCATCCTTTACTCTGTCTGAGAGTAGGAATGTTGTAGGGGTGTGGTTTGTACTGATGATAAGAGGGTAATGCCCAATGATATACAAATAGTGCTTGACAGCCCAGTAGGTTGCCAGAAGGTTCCTTTCACAAAGGCTGTACTTCTGTTCTACTGGGGTCAAGAGCTGCAGTGCATATGCAATGGGTCATAGGGTGCCATGAACCTTCTTGGCCAACACTGCAGACATTGCAATGTCAGAGGTGGCAGATTCCAGATGGAATGGCAGGGCTGGATTAGGGTTGACCAGGGCTGGAGCTGAGGCCAGGGCCTGCTTCAGTGACATCACAGCTTGGGTGTTCATGGGGCCCAATGTGCAAGGAACATCTTTTTTCAGTAATTCATACAGAGGCATGGCCTTCTGTGCAAAATCACAAATGAAATCTCTGGAATAATTTACCATACCTAGAAATCTTCTAAGGGTAGCCACAATGGTGGGCAGTGGCAAATCCTGTAACCCCTGTGTCTTCTTCCAGGTAGTGCTTCTGCCTTTGTCTGTTATCCTTAAACCAAGAAAGAGTTCCTCCTTCTGGCACAGCTGTGATTTTGCTGGGTTACATTTGAGGCCTGCCTTCTCAATGAGGGTCAGCAATTCATCCAAGAGGTCCAGATGTTGCTCCTGTGTGGCTGTTGCTAGCAACAGATGATCCACATACTGCAAGAGGCACTGGGGTGTAGAGAAACCCTTGAGATCATCTATCATGTGCAGATGGAATAGGAAGGGGCTGTTGTAGAACCCCTGAGGTAAGCAAGTCCACGTGTACTGCCTACCTTCAAAAGTGAAGGCAAACTAATAGTGACTTTTGGAGGCCAACGGCAATGATCACAAACCACTGGAAATGTCCAGGGCACTAAACCATTGTTGGTCAGGGTCCAGTCATTATAGTACATCTGGTGCTGATGCAACCACTGGGACACAACTAGGGGTTTATTTATTTATTTAGCTTTTGTTAACCAGGGAAGTACACTAGACAAGACATTTTTCTATTTTCATGTACCACCTGGGACAGTACAAGGAAATATGACATAGGACAACATGATACACTTTAGGCAGTTACACAGAGTCAGGGAAAACAGATGCATCACATAGTAGGTACACAGAAATGGTCAGAGCATATACATCAAGTCACCAAGGCTATAAGCAGTGAATTTTATACAAACTATATACAGTATAGGACCCCAAAAAAGTGGCAGCACAGTCAGAGCAATGCCTAATACATAGGGTGTATACACTGTGTGCAGGACAAAAAACATACAAGCAGGCTATACATTAGGAAAGATGTTCGATGCAGGGGGCCAGGTGAGATTATGGAGGTTTGGGACAACCACATACTGAGGAGAGCTTCAAATGATTCCACAGAGAGGTTCAGAGGCATACACGAGAGGGGGAGGAGTGGACCAGGGCAGGAAGGGAGTTCCACAGTCTGGGGGCACCTGAGACAAAATCTCTGTCCCCATTTGAGTGTGAGTGGCAGGAATCCTAAGAACAGCAGGGCCCAGGAACCTGAGGGAGCACGAGGAGGAGGCAGCCAGCATGAGGAGCTCTACCAATCCAGGGGGGGTGCCAGTATCAAGGACCTTGCCCATGAAACAGCCCAGGACAAAATTTAAATAACTGGGTGGGGAGAGCCAATTAAACTTACTATACAGGTCACAGTGGTGGGTGAGATGAGGGGCAGCAAGAGCACAATGGCAAATGTTGTTGTAGGTGATGGTCCACCTAGAGAGGCGGTCTTTGGAGGTACAAGTAAACAGGAGAAGCCCATAGCAGAGGGAGAAACATACCTCTAGCCAGCACAAGGTGAGCAATGGAAGTGAGATTGCTCTTTGCTCGATAGGCCAGATGCAGTTTGCAGTTGATGGCTCTGCATACATTCTGAATATGGGGTCCAAGGTCAAACTGAGGGTCAGGTGTCACCCAAAGTTATTTGATGGAGTCAGTGATGAGGACAGGAGCACCATCAAGACCAGTGATACACAAAGGGGCAGGGGAGGGCTTTATCTTGGCCAGGGACCCAAAGAGCGTGGCCTGTTTTTTTTGAGGTTGAGGAACAGCTTGTGGGATGTTATCCAGGATTGGATACTCATAAAGTCCTCGCTCAGCTGGTGGTTTAATACCCCAATGTCCTGAGAATGGGTGAGGATGACAGGTCATCAGCATATCAAATGGACCTACAGTAGGAAGAGGTAGTGGGTAGATTGTTGACAAAGAAGGAAAAGAGCAGGGACCCCAGGGCTGAACCTTGGAGAACACCTGAGGACACAGAAGTGGTGTCCAAGAGCATCTTACTGTATTTGATCAGCTGCTGTCTGCCCTGTAGGTAGTTGGTGAACCAACTGAGTTCAGGTGATCTGGTTTAGTCTACTGTAGTCAATTGTAAGTCTCCATGCACCCGTGGGTTTTTTCACAGGCCACGCAGGGGAATTTGCAGTGGAAACACATGTCCTGATTATACCTTGTTTGAGAAGTGATTTGATTATTTCCCAAAGAGAGGGCAAGGCATCAGATGGAAAGGGGTATTATCTTTGCCTCTCATGGGCTGAGCCTGTCATCTCAATGACAGAATGCATCTTGCCACAATCATGTTTGTTGGTGGAAAATGCCTTCAGATGCCTTTTCAAAATGGAAAGGAGCTTTGGGAAAAGCTTGTGGTTTTTGAACAAATCTATGATGTCATATTCTTTGTCATTTGTGGCAATTGTTGCAACCACATGTGAGTCAGGAATCAAGACATTATGGTACCATAAGCTGAAAGGTATGATATGCCTCCAGGTGTCCCAGTGTCACAGGCAGTGGCAGGGAGTAGTATGCAGGGAGCCTAATTCTGTCCACACCAGACATATTGGTCTTCTGTCCAGTGGACCAAGGTGATGTGGCTGGGTTGTCATCATGCAATTTAGACACTGCCATGCCTGTATTCAGCAATACTGTGAGTAGGCAGCACCCCACCTTGGCCCCTGTACAGGGCCTTCTGTTTGTATCCAAGACTAGCTTGTTTACAATATGGGCTGGGCCCTGTAATTGTCAATCTGTACTAACAGAGGCATGGGGATGCTCTTGAAAGAGCATTTGGGCCAGCTTCCTGTGAACCATTTCACCTTGATGTACTGATGCTATATAGGGAGCCACTTCTGGGTTCAGGCCTATAGGGGTCTGGGAGTCTGGGTTCCCAGAATCCCAACAGCTTGTTGAGGCCTGCCCTCCCTGTTATACTACAGCAAGGGCCAGAACTGGGACAGCATCCTCTACGAAGCGCACTTGCCCAAGAAGGTCTTGGTGGCTTTGGTTTTCATCAGCTAGTTCCCTATATGAAGGGTTGTTTGCCCTTATTATTTTTATGGTGTTTCTTGATTTTTGTGGTAGTTCCAGTTCCTGCCCCAGGATTGTTGTTGTTGTTGGGCCTGCTGGGGTTGTTGGTTGTCTGTAGGGAAGGGCTGCTTTTCTTGGGCCTGCCTCTCCACTATGTAGTACATTGTGGCCTCTGTGATGGATTTCATGGCAGCTATTTTCTTGGAGCTGGAGCTTGAATCACAGATGTAGGTTGATTAACTCTCTCTGTTTTCTGAAGAATGTCAGAAAACTTATCCCTGGTGGGATAGGTGGTTGGCTCTACCTTTTCTCGCACTGCAGGGATTATGTTCAGAAGGAACAAGGCTTTGTACTCAATAAGATCTGCATCTGTGGCCTCTCCTGCAAGGTTCTTTCCTGCTCGGTAGGCCATCCAAGGCCTCTGGTGAAAGGTTGCTGGACTTTCCTTTGCATTCTGTTTCATAGGGTATGTGAGCATCACCCATACCACACCTGGGTTATGTGCGGTAATGAGTTCAGCAGCAACTTCTTCAAAGGTGGCATGGCTATCCTATTTAATAGTATTGAGGAGTTTTGCCCATAGACCAGGATCGATGGTCTGACATAGGATCTGGACATTTGGTACTCTGCAGCGAGACTAAGCATTTCGCATTTGGAATGCACCTTTTCCAAGTGGCAACTGAAGTTGTCGGACGGGCTCATCTGACCAATGCTGTTAACTATCTGCTGAACAGAAGGGGCCATTTGTAGGGGATTACTGGGATGATCATTCGGAGGTAGACTGTCTTGGGTGCCCTGCAGGGCTGCCCGAGCTGTGGCGTCAGGGACAGTCTGGACCATCTGTTCCTGAGTAGCACTCTCCTGCAGCATCTGTTTGATCTGTGTTTGGAGGGTCCACTTGCTCCTTTCAGGAAGGGTCACAGTGCCTAAGGCATTATCAATCATTGGTTCTATCTCTTCCCCATCATCCACAGAAATAACAGTGATTGGCGGTGCCATTGGGACTAGGCCTGGGCCTGCTTCCCCCTATCATGGGGGTCACCATGTTTGCGTTGCCATGATGGTCATCATGCCATTGATGACATAGGGATGTGGTACCATGGGGTCGGGGCCCGTCATGTTGTGGATGGTGGGGTGGGCTCACTGGACCATAGTAGGGTCATGACTGGGAGTTGTATTGAGAAAAGTCATCATCTGACTCCTCCTCCTCAGTTAATGTTGTCAGGATGAGGGCTACCCCACCCATCGCTTTGATGTAACCAGCAAGTACCTCTCACTGACTGGACAGTTTCACCATCTTACATTCACATTCATCATGACTAACTTTGGCAACATTCTGATCCACATCTTCCTGCAACTGCTTCTGAAACACTATATATGCAGTGCTCAATTCATGATTGTCCCTAGTAGCTATACCTAAATGATTATGTACCTGGTTTATCTCACCCTGGAGCTCTCCCAACTCATCACAGATCTGATCATTAGTTTTACTTAATATATCATTAATTTGCAATGCCTGCCTCTTAGCCTGTCTCAAGCTTTCACAATCCTGCTTCAACATACAAAATTCCTGCTCATTTTCCTGAACAGAATGATGCAAAAGTGAATCCTTTTCATTTTGCAGAGTTTGGAGTGCAGACTCCAAATCCTGCTCTCTTTTCAAGCATTCAGTTTCCTGTAGTCCCATCTCCTGCTTGAGAAATGAGACTTGCAGGTCAATGGTTCAAAACCTTGCTTCAGAGGCTTCCAGAGCAGTGTAGAGAGCCATGACCAGCAGCCCTTTAGCTTCATTCTTTCTGGCTGTTTGTCTCGTCTTTGAGTACTGGGTTGAAATCCCCAGCATGGGGTTGTCAGATTGATCTGCGTCTAGTGCAAAGTCAGACCATATTCCATGAGAGGCAAGGAAGTTTGAGACGTCGGGTCTCAAGTCTGCGCAGATATTTGATGTGGTCGACATTTAGTGTGAGGGAATGTAAAATCAAACTGTGAAAAGTTGCCATGCTGTGTCTCGATCCACAGCAGGTGCACTAATTCACAGGCAGGCTACTGTGCACTCATAAGCTTGCAATTCAAAACTACCATGGGATGAGGTGAGTCAGCATCAACCACACCCAGTAAGCAGCTAGACTTTTCAAGGAGTTACAAAGTCTGTGGAAAAACGGGAGAAGTGATGTGGGTGTGCGCACACCTTCTGTCCCCATTGGGAAAGGAAAGTAGTAGCAATGAATGAAAACTTTGCAAACACCAAATATTGCCTGCACACGGCTGCCAATTGTCAGAAGGTCTAAACCCTTACTCTCAGATTCTTGGCAATAATGGGAATGCAAGAAATCATGAACAAGTTGCATAAGAGTAATAAATCATGTTTATTACTACCAAAAGGAAAATCACAGTTGCCCTAAGCAGTTCTTACCAATAGGAACTGGGAGCCAATGCTATGCATTCCCTATACCTCGAGGAGTGTAGAAATCTCAGGGGTCTCCGAGGTAGAAGACGTAATGTCTTACATTATATACCTAAGATTGTTACCATAGTTGCTGTAAGATAGAAACATTTCTAGTTACAGAGATAAGCCCTGTTGGCTAAATTAGAGGTGGCTCCACGGTCCTAGATAACATTATACAATTTTGTTATAGTCATCACTTTGTGGAAAAAAAGAAAGTACAGTTTGTGTACATGGCTGTGTAATGTTGCAAATCATCAGAAGATGGCAATACCGACTCATATATCATAATACTACAAGGACACAGGTGTCTGAACATTTTGTAAGCAAGAAATACATATGTATATTAGAAAGTAAAGCATATAGCAATCATGTGCATACATATTCTGACATCTGCTCTTGAACAGTAGATGTTCTTAGCCCTAAATGTTAGTATAACATATACATAATGCTGGCTGTCTGCGGTGTACCTCTGAGATATCAGTTAGGTGCAGGGACCTTGTATAACACTATTAAATCAATTTTACCACTCCTCTCCCCAAGTCTGGGACTATGTTTCACCATATTTAAATAAAATAAAATACTATTATTAAATATTTAATAATGTGTCCAGAGTTTTGTTTAATTGTTATAGAAATAGTTGTTAACCATTTTATAAGAATATTAAGAGACTTCAGGGTGTGGGTTGTTGATTGATAAGAGCACTACCCAGCTGCTATAGTCCCTCGGCACAAGTACCTCATGCCTAACAATGCATCTGGGGGAGTGGTCTTATCAATCAACAACCCACACCCTTTTGTGTCTTGTTGCTTTTATGGTGTTCATGGGGACTGATGCTCAGGGCAGTATTTATATATGCAGTACTCAACTGCTGATGAGCTCCCTGTTGGTCTCTCATAATCATAATAACATAAACATCATGTTCTTATAACTGGGTAACATCAGGATGCATTTATGTATTACAGAAGAAGGTGTAAATGCTGAAATTTATTGCCCTGTTATGGCCCATGGTAACTTTTTATTCTGTTACGCACTCTACTGCCCATGTTAGCTAATACACAAACTGGCATACACACAAGTACCACTCAGGTGTTCATAAATTCTGTGCTAATCCCTGAGGTTGTAACTATGAGATTATGAGTGGCTAACATCTAGAGGGTGCTTTGGATGCTGTGTCATGTTATCCAGTCATAAGCAAATAGGCATCTTGGTTGTTAATCTGTTAAAGTACATGTCTGTCCATGTGAATCACTGCCCACAATGGTATACAGATTTTATGAAGTAACCATCTCACATGCCTGTGGAGGATGTTATTGTACACACCCAGGAGACTGGTATGGTAGCAGAAGTGATACAGTTGATGAAGCATGCTGATGGATACCTGTTGTGATCTGTTTAAGAAGTTGTATGTTATTTGTGTTGCATTATGGTGTGTGTTTGTGATTGGTTGTCCTGCCTTGTACACCCCCAGTTGTATGTGTGTTCTCTGTGTGTGTGTGTGCTCTGTGGGTGTGTGTGTGTGTCTGTGTGTGTGTGTGTGTGTGTGTGTTTGTGGCAGTGGGGGGAGTCGGAGTTAGGGTTAAAACCCTAACACCGAATTTCCTCGTTTTTGTTGTTGTGTAAAACCCTAACTGTTGCATTAACAGAGTTTTTTTGCAATGTATATATATATATATATATATATATATATATATATATATATATATTATATATATATATATATATATATATATATATATATATATATAGAGATACATGATGGGTAGGAGTGTGATATGGCAAAATATGTTCACTCCTGCAGAGTGAACTATGGTTACTCACGAGTGCCGGAGGTATGAGTGAGAGTATCCATAGCTCATGATGCAGGAGTGAGCATATTTTGCCATACGACATGATCTGCATATCATGTGTGTGGTTTATACAAAGGGGTGGGAGCTCTTCTTTGATTTCTTTATGTGATTTTCATGCTTTGTGATGGTTTGTGTTGGTAGTCTGAGTGAACAGCTAAGAATGGGTTTTGTATGAGGGTTGTTATTGGTGGTTTTGTATGTGTGTGCATGTTGATTGGTTGTTGCTTGTGTGAATGTGGTGCATGATTGCCTGTGGTGTCTGAGAGGGCAGGAGTTTGTGTGGAGAGTCGGGAGAGAAGACGAGTGAATCAGCCAAGTTGTTCTGTTTGTCTACGTGTTTGCGATGATTTGGCTGTTTCTTTACCTTTTGCAGGGGGTGAGTGTTCTGATTAGGGTAGTGTATGTTTCATTTTGTGATTGTGTGCTTCAGTTTCTGTCAGCACTATGGGCAATATCCGATGATAGCACTTGTAAAGAGCTTTGTTTTATTGAGAGAGATCAGAGACGTGGTGTTCATCTCAACGTTTCAGGCAGCAGTCTCGGGGAAAGTACAAGAGAGAGCCGATGGAGTTTTATGATGCATCTTATGTGAGTATCAGGAGATAAGCAAATTGGGTTGTGGAAAGTAAATTAGAGAATGAAGTTTACAGGATGTCTATGGAGAGTAGTGAGTAGAGTGAACATAACAGAAGTAGACGTCAGAGGGGTATGTATAAATGCAGAATATTTTAACTTCACTGACATCAGCTTCAGATATCTCACTCAAGTGGAAATAACACATTTTATTGTCACTGTGGAGCTCTTACCCCATTGCATAAAAAAAATATATATATATATATATATATATATATATAGTAACAGGTTTGGGATTTCTGAGTAACACAACTAGACAGAGCCAGGATTTAGTGCATAAAAAACATCCAAAGGCATTTATCAATTTATTCCATCTTCAGCAATCAGAAAGATATATGTACAGAAATCAAGAAAATCATGAAAGTTAAAACTCAGTTGAGAATAATAAAGTAATAAACTTAGAAAGAGGAACCACTGCTTTGCCTCAGCAGGGTTGCATGGCTTTTCTTTTGCAAGCCAGCCAAACAGTCTCGGGTGTGAGCTCACACCACTTGGAGGTCTTTCTCTTACCTCTGTCAATACAAGACTGACTCCATACCTCATATTTCAGTCCTAGGGGAAGCTTTTATATCCTTTGTGTTCCATCATACTTTTGGGGGAAATTCCCATTTGCTGTGGCATTACATTATGAGGAGTTTCCATAGGTCATGATGTAACATAATTGGGAGTTTCCATATTTCATTTATTTTAATGCTTGCTGGCACTTTATTTCATATTTTTGGGAAAAAGGTGAACAAGTGCACCAGGGACACCAATCCCATCACCGGGCACCTTCTCCTGACAGAGGTCTCTCTGTCACATACCTCCCCACTTAAGAGGGCAACCATCATAAGGTTGTTAAATACACATACCCATCACAACTAGGGGGTATGGTGGAACTCTGGCCCTCCCTCACCATGCAGCTCCACCCCAGGGTCCCTTCAATCAGATGTGCAGTACTAAGCATCCCTACATGACAATTCTGAAATAACATTTACCCTGGGGCAATTACCATCCTGTTACTCTAGTAAACATCTAAGTAACAGATAATATCCCTACACAGTAATCACTGATACCAGCCAAAGTGGCCCAGAAGCTGTTTCTCTATGATTCACTTTCCCACATTATATTTAGACATCCCTTTTCAAAAGCACCTTTAGGCATACTTTCAGAGCTACAACCTGGATTACGCTTATTTTGGACCAAAAGAAGAAAGATAAAACAGATCAAACAGTAAGAAAATAGATTTAAAGAGAGAGACAAAGTTGCCTGATGGTGGCCAACCATCCAGACTTATGAAGGATAGAGAGGGAAAAAAAATAAATACGATAGAAGATAACAGTTGCAACAGAAATGTTTTTAGAAGAGAACAGATGGTCCATATATTTGTGGCAGGTAGTATCCACCTTCACTTTTATTAGGAAGGGGATGGAGATATGGCCCACCCACTCCATAAGCTCCATCTCAGGGTCCATTAACTGAAAATAGTTTCTATACATATTTTTGCAAATCAGATTCATTCTGCTCTTTACATTACATGATCCTGAGACACTGTATAATTACCTTCCTAGTGTATCATCTGCAGTACTTATCTGCAAGTAATTCTCTACAGTTTTATGCTGCCTTCTAGTTGTTAATATGCTCACTTTATAACATATTTCCTGGGCATATACATCCCGCTTAAACAGTCATTATTGAAAAACAAACATTTAAACATTCCATATAACCCAGTGCATCAAGGGCCACCATCTAGCTCTGGTTGCCCCATGGGTGAGTCTCTCATGCTTCCAAGGGTGCCACTGTTGTTGGCTTTAAACATAGAAACATAGAATTTGACGGCAGATAAGGACCGCTTGGCCAACCTAGTCTGCCCATTTCCCTACCTGATGGAAAAGTTGCAGATTCTAGTTAATCAATAGCTTATGTCCTCCTACCCCCCACTTCAAATTGTGCCCCCTTGTTCTTGCACATCTCTTTTTCTGAAAGATACTTCCCTCTGGTACTTTGTTAATTCCCTTGAGATACTTGAAAGTTTCTATCATGTCCCCCCTCTCCCTCCTTTCCTCCAGAGTATACATATTAAGCTGCTTTAGTCTCTCCTCATATGTCTTCTGGTGCAGATCCTGCACCATTTTGGTTGCCCTCCTCTGAACAGCCTCCACTCTGTCTATGTCTTTGCAGAGATGAGGTCTCCAGAATTGCACACAGTACTCTAGATGGGGTCTCATCAACTTTCTGTACAGAGGGATAATGACTTCCTGCTTTCTACTGTTCAGGCCTCTCCCTAGCATCCACTACCCCCCAGCCCTCCTTACTGCTTTCTCACATTGCTTGCCAACCTTTAGGTCATCTGATATAATTACTCCTAGGTCTTTTTCAATTTTTTGTTGTTATTATCTCATCCCCCATTGTGACTCTTCCCAGGGTTTTGTTTCCCAGATGCATTACTTTGCACTTCTTTGCATTGAATCTGAGCTGCCATGTATTTGACCATTCCTCCAACCTTGCCAAGTCTCTTTTCATCCTTTCCACTCCACCTTGTGTATCAACCCTGTTGCAGATCTTTGTGTCATCTGCAAAGAGACATACTTTTCCTGCCAGGTGCTCTCCAATATCACCTATAAAGACATTAAAGAGGACCGGTCCCAGCACCGAACCCTGCGGTACCCCATTAGTTATCCTCGTTTCTTCACTGTGGACTCTGTTTACTATTACCCTTTGCATCCTGTTGTCCAGCAAGTATTTTTATCCAAGCTACCACCTTGGGACCCACTCCATGTCTGGCTAACTTGTATATTAATCTTTTGTGTGAGACTGTGTCAAATGCCTTGCTACAATCTAGGTAGGCCATATCCACAACTCCTCCCTGGTCTATTACTTTGGTCATCCAGTCAAAGAAATCTATTAGGTTCATCTGACATGACCTTCCTGCTGTGAAACCATGCTGCCTTGGGTCCTGTGCCCCACTGGCCTCTAGGTACTAAACAATTCTTTCCTTCAATAGTCTTTCCATCTTTGTCCCTACCACTGTGGTTAAACTAACTGGTCTGTAATTTTCTGCCTCTGCCCTGCTCCCACTTTTGTGAAGTGGAATGACATCTGCCCTCCTCCAGTCCTCAGGAACCACCCCATCCTCCCATGATTTGTTAAAGAGAGTAGTCAGTGGTGTTACTAGTTCTCCCCTTAGTTCTTTAAGAATTCTGGGGTGAATCCCATCTGGCCCCATTGCTTTGTCTACCCTCAGTTTCAAGAGTTCTTTCAAAACCCTTTCTTCCGTGAATGGACTGGTATTGACCCCCCCTATTCAGAGTGTATTTCTTGTTTGGTATAGGTACCTTGCCCTCCTCTTCCCTTGTGAATACTGAGCAGAAATATTCGTTCAGTATCCCTGCATTTTCACAGTCACCCTCTGCCCACATCCCCTCCCCTTTATTAAATCTCTGTAACCCTCCCCTTGGTCTTTCTTCACTCCCTAATGTACCTATACAAGGTTTTATCCCCCTTCTTAACAGAGTTGGCTATCTTTTCCTCAGTTTGTGCCTTTGCTATTCTGACTGTCTTCCCTGTCTCCTTCTGCTTTAACTGATAAAGTTCTCTGTTCTGCTCCTTCTGTGTTTCCTTATATTTTCTCAATTCTATCCTTT
The DNA here is from genome assembly GCA_016271365.2 of Neoceratodus forsteri. Lineage (NCBI taxonomy): Eukaryota > Metazoa > Chordata > Ceratodontiformes > Ceratodontidae > Neoceratodus > Neoceratodus forsteri. Next base: position 570,957,167 of record CM028134.1, on the reverse strand, counting down.
TCTCCTTAACCTTGCCTTCCACCTCTTTTGAGAACCATAGTGTTTTTTCTTTCATTTTGTTTTGTTGATTTGCTTCACACAAAGGCTTGTTGCCTCTGTGATGTCTGTTTTGATTATTCCCCATTGTTCCTCCATCCCTCCTTCTTGCCCATTTGCTAGTGCTTTTCTGAGGCACTCTCTCATTTTCCCAAAGTCAGCCCTCCTAAAGTTTAATAATCTTGTTTTTGAATGACTTGACTCTATGGCTGTGTTTATTGTGAACCACGCTGTTTGGTGGTCACTTGTTCCAGATTGTTACCCACTTCTAAATCTGAGATCCTTTCTCCTTCCACATTTGAGAGTACCAGGTCTAAGATTGCTCCCTCCTGAGTGGGTTCCAACACTAGCTGTCTGAGGCATGCCCCCTGTAGGGCATCAAGAATGACCCTGCTCTTGGATGTGCCTGCAGCAAAGGTACTCCAGTTAACATCTAGCACATAGTCAGGTTTCCCATCAACAATATTTTGCCATTTTCTGCCATTTTAAGGATGCCTTCTATCATTTCCTTGTCAATTTCCTCCCCCTGAGATGAGGGTCCCCCATGCAGATTGTGGCACCATTTCCTGTTTCTCGGGTGACCCATAGTGACTCATCAACTTCTTGTTTACTCTTTAGTTCTGTTGTTTTAACCCCTTCCATTATATAGAGAGCTACTCCTCCTCCTCTTTTACCCACCCTGTTTCTCCTGTAGATTGTGTACCTTGGTATGTTGACATCCCAGTCATGGTTCACTGTGTACCATGTTTCTGTGTCTGCCACGATATCCAGGCAACCCTCTTTCATCAAGGCCACTAGTTCAGGGAGCTTGTTACACAGACTGCAGGCATTGGTACTCATTGCCTTCCCTTTTTTGATGGCCTTACCCATTTTAGCCCCATCCCTGCTCTTACTGCCTTTTTCTGCATTTACCTCTGTCCTGCTCCCTACTGACTTCTCTACCTTGGTGTTTACCTCTCTAACTACTGTGTTTTGTGGGGAGAGGTTGGGATTTCCCTGCAGCTTTTCAGTGCCCTTCCCTTGGCTTGTTTAAATGCTTGCCAGTGAAGCATTTAAACCTATCACCTAGGATCCTGGTTCCTCCCAGGACAGATGCAGACCTTCATGCCAATATAGGCCTGCACCTCCAGGTGGCTCCCCAGTCTCCAGTGAAGCCAATACCCTGTATTCCACACCAGTTTTTCAACCATTCATTGAATCCCATGGTGCAGAATACCCTAGCATCAGCCTTACCATAGACAGGCAGCACCTCTAAGAAGGTTACCGTATGTGCTACTTGTCCGAGGCTCCTCCCCAACTCTACAAACTCCTCTTGCACTGCTCTGATCCTATTCACAGCCATGTCATTTGTCCCTAGGTGGACAATGACAACCAGCTCCCTCCCTCATGCAGCTGCTCCCATGATCCTGAGGATTTGCTTCCTGTCCCTCCATGCCGTGGCACCTGGCAGGCACTTTACCTCCCTATCCCCTTCCTCCCCCAATTCTGCCACTCTAATGATTGTGTCCCCCACCAGGAGTTGTTTCCTTTCCCTGTGGGGTCTTGTTCCACCCTCCTGTGGGTCTCCTTTGTGGAGGTTCCCAGCATCCTCCTTGGTCTCCACTGCAGGTGCCTCCATAAAGGAACCACTCTTCACCAGAACAGCATATCTACCCATCGAGCACCTCCTCCCCTATACCTTTTTGGTGCTTCCCTCTGACTGTATCCAGTATCATCCCTGAGGTAGTCAGCCACCTGTTTATACAACCCAGGCCAGTAATAACAGGGGGTTAGCTGGGATAAGACCTCTCCTTGGTCTAAACATTTCTTTGGACTGCCGCTTGCCATGTCCAGTATCCTTTCCCTAAGGACTACAGTCACCACAACCCTGGCATCGACTTTTTTTGTCCGGGGGTTAGGCCTCATGTGGTAGAGCACTCCTTGTCTCTTTTCATACCACCAGAACCTATCTCCTACCCCACGATTAACTGGTCTCCCATCCTGCTCCTTAATGTATTCCTCTAAATGGGCAACTTCAGTATCCCTCCCCTGTACTGTTCCCAATCAGGATCAAAAATACTCTCAGGTTTTATGATAGGAGGTTCACAACAAATAACAGTCCCTTCAACCTTATCAGCCTCTACACAGTTGCTTGGCTTCTTCACCCCAGGAGGTACAAGTCCAGAGACAGTCTTACCTGGGGACTTCTCCACTTGTGTCTCACCTTCCATCAAGTAACAGCCGGGAAAAATCTGCAACATTGGCAACTAATATTCAATCAGGCGGTCCTCATCTTCTAGGTCCCATGTTTCCTGGTCATCTGCAGCCTTCACCAATTCCTCCATTTGGGAATTCTCCAGCAGCACCTGGTACCGGGTACTCAGCCTCCCTCCAGTGCGGGTCTGCTTTGAGCCATCTTATGCAGAGCCAGTTTATCAACCACATCAGCTCATCCACTTGATCTCCGTACTCCTTCCTTGGTGCTTCACACAAGCATCCAATGTTTTCCATGGTCCTCATCTCTGGTGCCATGCACCTTCTGCCGTTACTCGCTTTGGTACCAGGTCTGGCACTCCTGACTTAGTTCTCTCTGGTATCCCTCAGACACTCAGCAAGTACCTCACTTCTCACACCAACTGTAGTGAGTTTGGGATTTCTGAGTAACACAGCTAGGCAGAGTAAGGATTTAGTGCATAAAAAAATGTCCAAAGGCATTCATCAGTTTTTTTTCCATATTCAGCAGTCAGAAGGATATATGTACAGAAATCAAGAAAATCATAAAAGTTAAAACTCAGTTGAGAATAATAAAGTAATACACTTAGAAATAGGAACCACTGCTTTGTCTCAGCAGGGTCGCATGGCTTTTCTTTCACAGGCCAGCCAAACATTCTGTGGTGTGAGCTCACACCACTTGGAGGTCTTTCTCCTACCTCTGTCAGTACATGACTGACTCCCTATCTGACATTTCAGTCACTAGTCCTTTGTGTTCCATCATACTTTTGGGGGGAATTCCCATTTGCTGTGGCATTACATAATGGGGGTTTCCATAGGCCGTGATGTAACATATTTGGGAGTTTCCATGTCATTTATTTTAATGCTTGCTGGCACTTTGTTTCATATTTTTGGGAAAAAGGTGAACAAGGGGACCAGGGACACATATCCCATCACCGGGCACCTTCTCCTGACAGAGGTCATGCTGATATATATATATATATATATATATATATATATATATATATATACACACACACACACACACACACATATATATAAATATATATATATGTGTGTGTGTGTGTGTATATATATATATATATATATGTGTGTGTATATATATATGTGTGTGTGTGTGTGTATATATATATATATATAAAATAGTGGAACAGTAGTGCTATTATAGTTAGGGTTGAGGAGCCATTTACATGTTAAACCCAAAATTTTGCACCTTAATAACTTTGCAACTGTTTGATGGATTTGCCTGAAATTTGGAATACATGATCAAGACCCATGCACCTTGGGATCTGCCAAGCTTTGTACTGGTTGCTTATATGGCTGTGGAGTTATTAAATGTGATCTGCGCACGCATTTATGCTTTTCTGGAATTTTACTGTAATCTCTACAGGTCGTACAATTTGCATGACCAGTCTGAAACCTTCAGTGAACATGCAGCAGGTGTCCCTGATGTGCCTTTTGAAGATTTCATGAAAAAATATTAAACGGTTCAAAAGTTATTCAAAAAACAAGTTCCCATTATAAGTCAATGGGAAAAGTTAACAGAAAGTTCGACAGTGTCGCAAATGCAGTTTTTACTTTCGTAAATGGCCCTTTTACTGTCGCAAATCTGCCATTTTGTTTTCAGTTAGTGATCAGAAAAATGCTTGGCATTTAACATTGGGACCCTCTAGCAACCTAATTCTTTTTGTATTCATCTAGTTGGACCCTGAGGATGCTAGCCATGTCTTTATTTTGGGGTAAAACATCCCAGAAATACATTTTTCAAATTTCTGGAAAAAGTGCTTTCACAAAGTGCTGTCGCACTTGCGACACTGTCGAATGAATTTGCTAAAGCTTTCGCAAACCTTGACAGTACTTTTCTAGGATGTGGGACGATGACAGCAATTTTTTGGCATCCTGCTGCAAAAGAACGGTTTGGTATTTTGGCCTGAAGTTTGGAGGAAACCCAGCCGACATCTCACAGATGTGCCTTTCAGTGTTTTGTTGAAAAAATATTACATAGCAGCAAAGTTACGGCACTCCAAAGTTGACACTTTTTCCATAGGATAACATTACGGCATCTGACTCATTACATGAATCCTTTGGCACCCTGCTGCAAAATAATGGTTTGGTCTTTTGGGCTGAACTTTGGAGGGATCACAGCCAACATCCCACAGATGTGCCTTTTTGTGGTTTGGTGAGAAAATATTACAGGCAGCCAAAGTTATGGCACTCCGAACTTCTCTTTTTTTCCCATAGGATAACATTACGGCATTTGCCGCGCCTTTCAGGGCCCATATATTGGAAACAGTGTGAGATACGTACTTTTCATCAGAAAAATGCTTAGCCCCCTAATGGGGGATAATGGGCTAATTTTGGCTAATTTCACAGATGCCCTAATGGGGGCTAAGCATAAAACTAGCCAGGAAAGTCATAAATCATATGACTTTAAAACATTTTTTCTACGTTGTACGGTTCCTGAGATATAAGCAATTTAGTATTCCAACTCCTCATTTTCTGCTCTGAGAACCATTATAATGCATACAGTCTTTGCACTCACTGTCTTTCTTTATGCAGCTTTTGGGGAAAACCAGCCTGTGCACTTACATTACTGTTATCGTTACCGTTTTCACTTGCGGTTCTGTTCCCATTTCACTTACCATTCATGTTTACACCACCATGTATGTTACCATTTGCATTTTCATTTGCACTTTGCTTTTCTCGTTATTATTCTCAAAAAGAAGGGAAATTAGAGGCAAAAAAATCCATTTAATGCATTAGTTAGGGTTGTTCCACACCGACAAAAGTGAGGAAATTCGGTGTTAGGGTTGAAAACGCCCCTTGTACCCCCTGCCCACACCCACAAGCGGCATGGGGGGAGCATTAGGGTTGTCGGTCTTAACTCTCACCCCATTCTCCTGCACCTCTGCTTCTTTACACATGTGATGGGGTGAGAGTTATGGCCGACAACCCTAATGCGCACCCCTATGCCGGTTGGGGGTGTGGGGGCTGAGGGCGCTAACCCTAACACCGACTTTCTCACTTTTTCGTGTGGAACAACCCCAACTAATGCATTAAATTGAGTTTTTTCTCATATATATATATATATATATATATATATATATATCTTAGTACCACAGTAGTGACACTATAATTAGCATTGATTAAGCACTTTCATGTTAAACCTCAAATTTTGCACCTTAATTACTTTGACTCCATATGTCAGATTTGCCTGGAACTTTGCAAGCATAGTCTGGTACCATAGATCTCTGGATCTGGCAAGTTGTGTTACTGTTGGATGTACGGCTGTGGAACTACAAAATGCCAAAAAACGCAAAATAATTGACTTTTTGTGCATTTCTTAGCTCGCGCCAACAGCCAACATGATTTGTCTGTTTGGTCCAAAGTCTTCAGGGAAGGTGCAGTCTGGGTCACTGATGTACCTTTGAAAGATTTGGTGTAAAAATATTAAACCGTTCAAAAGTTATTCAAAAAACAGTTTTCCCATTATAGTCAATGGGGAAAAAATACATGTCTCAGGAAAGATTTGCAAATGCAATTTTACTTTCGTAAATGGCCCTTTTACTTTTGTGCTGCTGCCATCTTGTTTTCAGTCAGTGAGAGAGAAAAATGCCTGGAATTTAAATTTGAGACCTTCTAGGTAAACACTGACTGTTGGATTTACCTAGTCGGGTCCTGAGGATGCCAGCCCTATCTTTTTTGGAGGGTAAAACCCCCCAGAAATGCTGTTTTAAAACTTGGAGCCAAAGTACTTTTCACAAATCACAGTAAAAACATCCACGAAACTGTCACAAATGCAAAAGTTTTGTGCTGTTTTTTGTGAAACTTTCGTGATTTGCTAAAAAACTTTGCCAAAAAAACTGCAAATCTTTGCCATCCTCCTACAAGAAAACAGTTGGGTCTTTTGGGCTGAAATTTGCAGGATGGCAAGCCCTGGCCCACAGATGTGTCCTTTAGTGGTTTGGTGCCAAAACATTCAACTGGCCCAAAGTTACAGTGTTCCAAAGTTGATAAATTTCCCATAGGATAACATTGCGGCACCCGTGGCACCTTTTGGTGCCCGTGTCTTGAAACCAAAGCAAGATATGGAGTTTTCACTACCAGCAACAACTTTGGAAATTAAATATTACATTAGCAGTGGAATTGTTTACCTACTTGCTATGGTTATGGAAACATTGGCAAATTAGAGCCACAAGGGTTCCAAAGGGTGCCTTTTAAGGCATTTCAGTGCCTGTATCTCAGAAATAATGCAAAATATGTATTTGGTCAATCTGTCATTGAGGTGTCACTGTCATGATTACGACAGCACTGGAATTTTTTTTCCTAGCTGCTACGGTTGCTGAGATATTAGCAAATTAGTGTTACAAGGGTTCCTTGCCCTGTAGAGTTGCTGTATGGCTCTGTAGTTTTGTGTAAGTGGGAGCACAGAGCCTGAACTGCTTGTGCTCCCACAGACATATACAATTATACAAAAAATGGGCAATATGAAGGGAGTGCAGGGCCCAGAGGACCCGTGCTCCCACTGACACACACACCACTTACCAGTTACATTACACTTTCTCAAAAAAAAGAGAAATTCATGGCAAAAAAACTCTGTTAATGCATCAGTTAGCATTTAGACCACAGTGATAAAAGCATGGAAATGTGGTGTTAAGGTTACCACCCCTACCACCCCACCCCCACACACATCCTCCACATACCAACATGCATCGCAGTGTGCATTGGGGTCATTGTGCCTTTCACCCCTTTCTCCTATACTGTACCACCTCAGCTTCTTTACACATGGAATGGGGTGAGAGTTATGTTGACGTCCCCAATGCACACCCTGGTGCCTGTTGGTGTGTGGATGATGTGGGGGTGGGGCTGTAGAGGTGAAAACCCTAACACCACAGTTCCATGCTTTTGTCACTGCGATGTAAACCCTAACTGATGCATCAATTACATTTTTTTGCCATGAATTTGTATGTATGTATATTTATATATATACTGTATAGCAACTTATATTAGCTTTCTGTTTATATTAGCTATATTAGCTGAAAGTACAGAACCGCTAATATAAACAGACCACTAATATAATCTGCCATGCTAACTGTACTGCAACAGTAAGCACTGAGTGCTAAATATATCAGGTGCTAATATTAACTGTGATATATATATATATATATATATATATATATATATATATATTATGGTAGCATGGTATGCTGCCATAGTTAGGGATGAGTAGCACTTTTAAGGTTAACGGGTCAAATTTTGTACCTTAATAATTTTGAAACTGTTCAACAGATTTGCCTGAAATTTGGTATGCATGATTGGGCATCATAGATCTTGGCTATACGGCTGCGGAGTTATTAAGCGACAACCAATTGCGCAATTACGCTTTTTCGCGATTTCTTTGCTCTCGCCTACAGGTTGCATGGTTTGTGCGACCAGCCCAAAAATGTTAAGGAACGTGCAGCTGGGGTCCTCAATGTGCCTTTTGAAGATTTGGTGAAAAAATACTGAATGGTTCAAAAGTTATTCAAAAAACAAGTTCCCATTATAAGTCAATGGGAAAAGTTAAAATATTCAGCAATTTCGCAAATGCACTTTTTAGTGTCACAAATGTCCCTAGTAGTGTCACAAATCTGCCATTTTATTTTCATTTGATGATCAGAAAAATGCTTGCCATTTAAATTTGGAACCCTCTAGGGACACAATTATTTTTGTGTTCACCTAGTCAGACACTGAGGATGCTAGTCATGTCTTTATTTTGGGGTTAAACACCCCAGAAATATGTTTTTCAAATTTCTGGAAACAGTAGTGTCACAAAGTAGTGTCGCAAGCATGACACTTTTGCAAATTTTTCAGGCTATGGCCAAAACGACAGGAATTCTTTGCCACCCTGCTGCAAACAAATGGTTTGGTTTTTTGGGCTGAAATTTGGAGGGACGGCAGCCAACATTTCACAGATATGCTGTTTCATGGTTCAGTGAAAAAATATTGCACGGCTGCTAAGTTACAGTACTCTGAAGTTGGTGTTTTTTCCCTTAGACTAACATGGTGGCATATACTGTGCCTTTCAGGGCTCGTATCTCGAAAACAATGTGAGATACAGATTTTTTGTTGCGAGTTGCATGGTCCAGTAGACTATGTAATAGCAAAAACCTAGCCAGGAAAATCAAGATTTTTGTGAAATTTAAATATTTTTTCTACGTCGTGTGGTTGCTGAGATATTAGCAATTAAGTACTTCCAATGCTCGTTTTAAGCTTCGCTCCCCATTACAATGCATACATTCTTTGTACACACTGTGTTTCTGTATGCACCTGTTTGGCAAAAACAGGGTCTGCACTTCCGTTACTGTTACAGTTACTGTTTCCACTTGCGTTTAAGTCCCTGTTTGCATTACCGTTCCTGTGTATGCCACCGTGTGTGTTACCCTTTGCGTTGTCATTCACACTTGCATTTTTGTTACTGTTACAATTTGCATTTCCACCACTGTTTCGGTTTGCGTTTTTGTTTGCGTCACCATGCGCATTGCCATTTGCGTTTCTGGCAGCCCTTTCATTTGTGTTTCCATTTCTCTTTCGTTTTGTGTCTTTCTTGCTGTTACTGTTACTATTTGCATTTGCAATTGCGTTACTGTGCCCGTGCACACTGCGGTTTGCATTTCCATATGCGCTTGCATTTCCTTTTGTGCTTCTGTTTCCTTTGCTGTTATTGTTGCTGTTACCTTTACCATTTGCATTTACAATTGCAGTACTGTGCCCATGTGCATTTTGGTTTGCGTTTCCGTACGCGCTTCTGTTCCTCTTTCCAGTTCTCTTTCCTTTGGCATTATTCTTCATGTTAACTTTACCATTTGCATATACAATTGAGGTACTGTGCCTGTGCACATTACGGTTTGTGTTTACATGTGTGCTTGCATTCGCATTTCCGTTTCTGTTCCCTTTCCCATTCTTTTTGCTGTGACACTTAACATTTCCATTTAAAATACTGATGCCATCACTGTTCATATTACCAGTTGCATTTTCGTATGCACTTCAATGTCCGTTTGCGTCACTGTTTGCTTCGACATCACTTTGCGCTTGCTTTTCTATTAACGTTTTCTTTACCATTTATGTCTGCGTTACCATGTGCACCACTATTTGTGCTTCTGTTTGCATTGCTGTTCCTGGGCCCCGCACTCCCGCCACATTAACATACTAACATACTAACATACTATTTGCCAGCAGATTAGGCCTTACGGTCTATCGAGTCTGCTCGAACCTAGATCCTTAGTTGGGTGCCGAGATCCTCCCATCCCTTGTTCTCTAGAAACCCCTATCATCCATCCCCACCCCCGGATAGGCTATCATCTGATACATCCACTTTCTGTGTCTGTCCCACCTCTCTTGAAGCCTCCACTGTGGATCTCTGAACCAGCTCACCAGGCAGTGCATTCAAGGGTCCACCACCCTCGGTGAAAACCTCCTCCTCTTTCCCCTCACCCTTCCACCTTCCAACTTCAAACCATGCCCTCTGGTGATACCTCCCTGCTTTAGGTCTAAAGATCCTCCATGTTTACCCTATTTATTCCCTTGAGGTACTTGAAGACCTCAATCATGTCCCCTCTCTCCTCTCCTCCAATGAAAACAGGCAGAGCTCCTCAAGTCTGTCCTCATAAGTCAAATCCCTAGCCCTCGTATCATCTTTGTTGCCCTCCTCTGTACCCTCTCCAGGAGCTGTATGTCCCTCTTCAAATGTGGTCTCAGTACTGTACACAGTACTCAAGGTGTGTCTAACCAGTCCATTGTACAGCGGCAGAATCACTTCCCTGCTCTAGAGGTGATCCCCTCACGATGCATCCCAACATCCTGTTTGCCTTGCTAGCTGCTCTCCTGCACTGCTCAGAGTTATTCATACATGTATCCACCATGACCCTAGGTCTTTTCCCTATTGAGGCCTCCAGCCTCCCTCCCAGGGTGTACCTGTGTTTAGGGTTTCCCCGACCAAGATGCAACACCTGCACTTGGTGATATTGAAATTTAATTTCCATGTGTGAGCCCAGCTTTCCAGGGTGTCAGGTCCCTTGCAGGGCCACCCTCCTCTTCTCCTCAACTACTGCTCCCATCTTGGAGTCATCATGAAGATACTCATTTCACACCCTATACCCTCCCTGATGTCCGATATGTATGCATTAAACAGGATCAGACCCAGGACCGAGCCCTGTGGTACCCACTACTAACCTCTCTAGGTTTGAGAGCTCCCCACAGACCACTACTGTCTGAGTGCATCCAGCTAGCCAGTTTTCAATCCATCTGACAATCAAAGGGCCTACTCCTAACCCCATCAGTTTCTCCACAGACCATTGTGGGGACAGAGTCAACGCTTGCTGAAGTCCAAGAATAATACATCCACAGGCTTACCCCTGTCCAGTTCTGATGTTACCCATTCATAGAACTCCACAAGCTGGTTTGACATGATCTACCTGGCACAAACCCATGTTGCCGACTCATCCAGACCTCCCACCACCTCCAAGTACACCTCAATCGTTCCTTTAGAATACTCCATTAATTTTCCCACCACCAAGGTCAAACTGATGGGTCTATAATTGCCTGGTACTTCCCTCGACCCCCCTTTATGGATTGGTACCACATGTGCCTCTCGCCAATCCCTAGGTACCCTCCCTGTCTCAAGTGACCTGCTGAAAAGCTCCACCAGGGTGCAGCCAGTATGTCCACCAATTCCCATAGTACTCTTGGATGAATGCCATCCGCCCAGGAGATTTGTTTTTCTTTAGGGCCTTGAGGGCTAACCACACCTTTTGGTGGAGATAGCATCATCATCCGCCCTCCCCTTACTGGCCTTTTATGTCCTTATCCAGATGTGACCCCCTAGGGTACCTTTCCTCCTCTTGCTCCATTTCTGTTGCTCCCTGATCCCTCCCTGCCGCTTCCATCCCTTCATGCCTTGTTTTGTAGATATCCCACCCTCCCTAGTGAACACAGAGGCAAAATACTCATTAAATACCTCTGCCTGGTCCCTCGCCTCTTCCACCCACCCTCCTTCTGATCTCAATCTGCTGAGATGGCCCTTAGTTTTTCTCCACTCCCCAATGTACCGGAAGAACCCCTTTTCCCCTCCATGTATCCCCTGTGCCAGCCGCTGCTCTTTACTGGTCTTTGCTCCCTTCACCATACGGGTGACTTTTCTAGATGCAAGCTGGTACATTTCCTTATCCCTATCCCCTCTTGTTGTTTTATATTTTTTGTAGGCCGCCTTCTTTTCTCTGACTGCTACCTGTACCTCACTGGACCACCAGCATGGTTTACGTGACCTTGCTCCCTTACGTTTCAACTTAGCGCAGATCCTGACTGCTTCATGAAGTCCCCGTTTTATGACCTCCCATCTCCTTTCCACACTTGTCATTGAGGTAATCCCCTTCAAGTGATCCTTGAGAATATTTCCCATGCCCATAAAGTCTGCCCCCCTGAAGTCCACTGCCAGTGTCCTAGATCTCACCCCCACTCCCCCCATGCTTATTTGAAACCAGACAGTATTGTGGTCACTCCCAGTCAGGGGGTCCTGTACAGCTATGTCCCTTACCAGATCCCCATCTGCCAGAACCACATCCAGGACATGCCCCTCCCTTGTGGGCTCCATCACATGCTGTGTTAAGAACACATCCTGGAAGCCATCCAGCAGCCTCTGCTCCTTGCCACCTTAGAGGACATGGTTCCCAGTTTGTACCTGGCATATTAAGGTCCCCATCAACACCACTCCTTCCCTTTTGGACCACACTGGGCAATGATGTTGTCCAGCAAACCATCCTCTAGAACATCACTCATTCCGGGGCCTATATGCTACTCCCAGCTTGACCTTATCTCCTGCTGGGGATCGTGGGGTGACCCATAAGGCCTCCACGTTTCCCTCTGCCTCTTCTACCATAGCAATTTCTATATCATCTCTAATGAACATAGCCACTCCACCCCTCTGACCTCCCTTTCTATCCTTCCCTAAGCACAGTGTACCCTGTACATTTAGGTCCAGTCGTGGTTTTTGTTGGCCACGCCTCCATGACCGCCACCACATCCACCCCCAAACAGCATGGCCTGAACTCCGCAACTTGTTTCCCAAGCTCCTGGCATTTACTAAACACCAACCCCACCCCTTATCCTGATCCTCTTTGTCAAACCCCACCCAGATTCCTTATACTTCCATCCTCCCCTGCTCCTCCCAAACCTCCACCTCCAGTCTGTTCCCCTCTCCCCTCTTGGCAGCAGCGGCTACCCTCATCTGGAGGAGGCCTGGTCAGCCCCTCCTCATCCCTTCCCCCTTACAAGTTTAAACCCCACCTTTCTTGTATGTAGTCAGCCATCCCTGTTTGGGACTTCCTTCCTAATGGGGCAAGATGAAACCTGTCCTTGGCATATAGTCCCTTATCCTCCAAACTCCATTCCAGTTCCCTAACACACCCAACCCATTCTCTTCACCCCACTTCCTGAGCCAGTCATTAACCTCTGTAGTTCTTTTTTCTCCACTGAGGCCTTTGGTACTGGCAATATCTCGAAAAGGAAATGTTGCATCCATTATCCCGACAGACTCTGGCAAGTTCTTGGAACCTTGCTTGGATTTCCAAAATGCTATTTCCTCTAGATCATTAGTTCCCAAATGCACCAGAAATCCGGTTTCCCTCCACAATCCCTAACCATTTCATACACATGAACTTTGCTCTGTGCATGTCAGCCAGAGATACTCACTACCTTCACCTGGCTATGGCATCCACCCCCTGTCCCTCCCAATGGATACCCCTAATCATCGGGTCTCCCAGTAACAGAACCTTAACACCACCATCATCCTTATGGTTACCTCCACTATGCCCTCTCAGCCCCCTTCCCCTTATTCATGATCTCAATTTCATGGGAGTCTTCCTGCCTTATTAGAGACCCCCTTGTCACCCTCCCCTTTCTGCCTCCCTTGCTATTTTGCCCACTTAACTCAAACCCCCTCTGAATAGGTGTCCCCTTTAACCCTCTCTTATCTGAACCATTTATCCTGGCCCTGATGGTTTCCCCTTCCCCACACCACCATCCCCCCCTTGTAATAGTACCCCTGTCTCCAGAGGCTCTCTGTGGGTCCCCTTTAGCTAGGGCCCCATCCTTGGTACTGACCTCCCAGCTGAAGGGGGGCTCCTCTCCCACCTCCTTGTCTCCCAGTTTCTCTCCAATCATGCTCTCCTCCCTCATGTCTGGAATATGTTGCATCTCCCCCATTTGCTTAACATATATGTTTCCCCTTCTCCCTCTGGAACTATGTCTATCCTTTCCATAGCTGGTCTGTGATGCCCTATGGGTATCCGACTCCCTCCCCCCGGCCTCTGTATAAGTTTCCTCATTTCCACCAACCCCTTCCTCCCCCTCTAGGTTGCTTAGTAGCTCAAATTTATTGTGACACTCTATATCAGCCCCATCAAGTAACCTGAGTTTCCTGACTGCATCTCAAACTGACCCTTTTCTTCCTCTCTTGCACTGTTCACCTTAGGAGCTCCTTCCCACAGTCTGCTGTTTTAGGCTTCCACACAACAGCCCCTCCTGACTCTTCCCCTCCAGTCTCTTTGTATTCAGAATGTTCACCCTATCGCTTTCCCTTAGCATCAACTTCCTATCTAAGGGTCCTCTGTCCTAATATCCCCTCCTGCTTGCTGTAACATAGCGTCCTGTAATTTCAGGCGTTGCCCCAGCCTCCCTCAGCCCCACCCTTCTGCTGCCCATATCCACACACCTTATCTTTGGACATCCCCCAGCTCCCACAGCTTACTCCTTAACCAATATACCTCACTCCTGATACAAGATAGCTGTCTACAGAGTGGGCAGCCTCCCTCTCTCCAGGCCCAATTTAGAATTATTGTCATCCCACAGCCTGTGCAGCCTACAACCCTCCCAAAGATGCCTGCCATGGTGGAATATGGCCACCCTGATTTTCCCCCTCTGTTTATAATAGCACACCCCCTTTTCTCAGTCCCTTTCCCCAGAGTACAGTTTCTCTCTATACTGACTGTAGTTATTTACAAACCCAATTTCAACCCCACCAATAATGTTCCCAAGTCTCACAAACACATACAGTCCAGTGTGTGTTCGGTCCCACTAACAGTGTATGTAAGCAGACATCAGGTACCATACGATGTCACAGGCCCACCAGCTCCTGTTGTTTCGAATTTCAGTCCCAAACAGAAATACTCAGCCCTTCAATCCCAACCCCAGTGGCTTTTCAGTATTTAAGAAGGCATAAAAACAGGGTGGGTGGGAGGACTCTACCAAACACCAGGCAAACAACACATTTAAATTTCCTCTAAGTATCCCTGCCAAACAACTATCCACAAGCACCAAAGTTACAATGTAACAGTTCTAATTCAAGGTAATAATTTTAACACATAAAACTAATTTCACTTACAAACTATTCAAATATTTCAGTTAAAACAGAATATAACTCCAGCCCTCTTTCCTACCTGGCTGCTGTAAGCTCCCAAGTGAACAATGAAAGCCAAGTTAATTCCTGTTTAGAGACAAGGTAACTGCAGCTAATGTCCCATCCCCAAACACCAGGCAAACAACACATTTAAATTTCCTCTAAGTATCCCTGCCAAACAACTATCCACAAGCCACCAAAGTTACAATGTAACAGTTCTAATTCAAAGTAATAATTTTTAACACATAAAACTAATTTCACTTACAAACTATTCAAATATTTCAGTTAAAACAGAATATAACTCCAGCCCTCTTTCCTACCTGGCTGCTGTGAAGCTCCCAAGTGAACAATGAAAGCCAAGTTAATTCCTGTTTAGAGACAAGGTAACTGCAGCTAATGTCCCATCCCCAAACACCAGGCAAACAACACATTTAAATTTCCCTCTAAGTATCCTCCAAACAACTATCCACAAGCCACCAAAGTTACAATGTAACAGTTCTAATTCAAGGTAATAATTTTAACACATAAAACTAATTTCACTTACAAACTATTCAAATATTTCAGTTAAAACAGAATATAACTCCAGCCCTCTTTCCTACCTGGCTGCTGCTTAAGCTCCCAAGTGAACAATGAAAGCCAAGTTAATTCCTGTTTTAGAGACAAGGTAACTGCAGCTAATGTCCCATCCCCAAACACCAGGCAAACAACACATTTAAATTTCCTCTAAGTATCCCTAAAACAACTATCCACAAGCCACCAAAGTTACAATGTAACAGTTCTAATTCAAGGTAATAATTTTTAACACATAAAACTAATTTCACTTACAAACTATTCAAATATTTCAGTTAAAACAGAATATAACTCCAGCCCTCTTTCCTACCTGGCTGCTGCTTAAGCTCCCAAGTGAACAATGAAAGCCAAGTTAATTCCTGTTTAGAGACAAGGTAACTGCAGCTAATGTCCCATCCCCCAAACACCAGGCAAACAACACATTTAAATTTCCCTCTAAGTATCCCTGCCAAACAACTATCCACAAGCCACCAAAGTTACAATGTAACAGTTCTAATTCAAGGTAATAATTTTTAACACATAAAACTAATTTCACTTACAAACTATTCAAATATTTCAGTTAAAACAGAAATTACATTCACTATTTCTTGTCATCATTCTCAAAAAGAAGGGAAATTAGAGGCAAAAAACTCAGTTTAATGCATTAGGGTTGTTCCACAGCGACGAAAGCAAGGAAATTTGGTGTTAGGGTTGAAACTCTCCTTGGACCCTTCCAGCCCACCCTCCCAACCTGCATTGGGGTGCGCATTGGGGTCGTCAGTCCTAACTCTCACCCCATTCTCCTATTCCTCAGCTTGTTTACACATGTAATGGGGTGAGAGTTAGGGCCGATGACCCCAATGTGCAACCTGATGCAGTTGGGGGGTGGGCTAAAGGGGTCCAAGGGGGGGTTTCAACCCTAACACCGAATTCCCTCACTTTTGTGGCTGTGGAACAACCTTAACTGATGCTTTAACAGAGTTTTCTGCCTCTAATATATATATATATACTTTTTTTTTTTACACTGGCACAGTAGTGCCAGTATAGTTAGAGTTGCCCGGCCACTTCTATGTTAAACCCCATATTTTGCACTTTAATAACTTTGCACCGTATGATGGATTTGCCTGAAATTTTGGATGTGGGGTGTGGCACCATATATCTCTGGATCTGGCATGATGTGTTATTGTCTGATGAGCAGCTACAGAGCTGCAGTGTGACAAAGAAGTGTAAAAATGGGGGGGTTGTGCATTTCTTTGCTCATGACTACAGCCCACATGATTTGTCTATTTGGTCTGAAATATTCAGGGAATATGCAGTCTGGGTCACTGATGTGCCTTTTGAAGATTTTGTGAAAAAATATTAAACCATTCAAAAGTTATTCAAAAAAAGAAGGTTCCCATTATAGTCAATGGGAAAAAAATATGTGCTTCTCAAAAGTTGCTGCCGCTACATTTTACTGTCGCAAATTATCCTTTTACTGTCATGCAGTGGCCATCTTATTTTCAGTTAGTGATAAAGAAAAATGCCTGGTATTTAAATTTGGGACCCCTAGATAAACACTGACAGTTGTGTTTACCTAGTTGAGCCCTGAGGATCACAGCACTATCTTTTTTATAGGAGGAATCCTCGCTCCCAGAAATGCTGTTTGGTGATCAGGCCCCCCGTAGTGTCATAAATTGTGCCAAAATGGATTTGACACTTTCGCAAATCATGAAAGTGTCATGGCCATTCTGTCACAAATCTTTGTGAAAGTGTCACAATTTGTGACAGAACAGCACCCAAAAACAGCAATTTTTTGCCATGCCATTGCATCAAAATGGTTGTAACTTGTGGGCTGAAATTTGCAGTGTTGCAAGCCCTGGTCCCTCAGATGTGCCGTGTGGTGGTTTGGTCCCAAAACATTTAATGGGCCCGTAGTTACAGTGTTCCTAATTTGAGAAATGTCCCATAGAATGACATTGTGGCACCCAAAGTGACTTTCAACACCCGTATCTCAGAAATAATTTGACATACGGATTTTTCATTCTCCACAGTTTAGTCCACCTACCTGTGGGGAGGTTTTGAAGTCATGTTTACAACTGCATTGGATTTTTTTTCATAGTTGCTAAGGTTACTGACATATTGTCAAATTAGTGTTACAAGGGTTCCTTTTCAGTACTATAAGGCTGCTGTATGACTGTGTACTTATGTGTAAGTGGGTGTACAGGGCCCAGAGGTACTGCACTCCCACATACGCATACCATTACACAAGAACTGGGCATTGTGAAGGGAGTGCAGGGTCTGGAGGACCAGTGCTCCCACAACCACATACCACTTACCAGTTATATTACACTTTCTCAAAAATAAGAGAAATTAATTTCAAAAATCTTCATTAATGCATCAGTTATGGTTGATAGCACAGCAACAAAAGTATGGAAATGTTATGTTAGGGTTACCCCAAACACACACACTCTCCACACCAACAGATATCAGGGTGTGACATGGGGCCATCAGGCCTTACTCTCACCCCGTTCTCTTGTACTGTAGCATGTCAGCCTGTCTACACATGGAATGGGATGACAATTGGGCCTGACAACCCCATGGCACACCCCGATGTCTGTTGGTGTGTGGAGTGTGGGGGTGGGGTGGGAGTAACCCTAACATCACATTTCCATACTTTTGTCACTGTGCTATCAACCCTACCTGATGCATTAATTAAGTTTTTGCAATGTATATATATATATATATATATATATATATATATATACATAGAGAGAGAGATGTAAATATTCATATATAAATATATATATATATATATATATATATATATATATATATATATATATATATTCATTGCAAAAGCTTTGTTAATACATCAGCTAAGATTAAAGCAACACAAGGAGGGAAATGAGGTGTTGGGATTTCCAACCTTAATAGTCTCCCACTCAACACTCCCATCATCACTCTCCATATCAACAGCTAGGGTGTGCTCTTGGTAATCAGGCTTAACTCTCATCCCCATTCCATGTGTAAGGAAACTTGAGATGGTACAGTATAGAAGAATGGGGTGAGAGCTCAGCCTAATGACCACAAGGCACACCCCGATGGCTGTTGCGTGGATGGTGGGGGTGGGGTGGTAGGGTTGAAGGGTGTTTGAGTCAGAAACCCTAATGCCTCATTTCCCTGCTTTTGTTGCTTTAACCATAACTGATGCATTAGCAAAGTTTTTTTTCAATGAATTTCCTTACTTTTTGAAGAAGTGTAACCTTATCCTTATATGTTTGTGGGAGCTGGGGGCCTTGCTCTCCCATCAGGCTATAGTGTGTCATGGATGCACATGGCCCTCCAGGTCCAGTGCTCCCATGCAAGCATATTGTACAGACATTATAATCAACCATTATCTTCCTGTGAGAGCCCCCCACTACTGCATAATGGAAGGCCCTGTACTCCCATTACTGCGTAATGATATCCATAATTGCACAGGCATGGCGCAGGCATAGGGACATTCCAAGTAACCCTTGTGCTGCAAATGATACAATATCTCAGTAACTGTAGGAACACTGGAAAAAATTCCACTGCAGTTGTAATCATGGACTGGCAACCTACATCATTGCCTAGTACACCTAAAAGTGTACTAAGCTGCATTTTTTCAAAAACTCCATATCTCAAACCATTTTGAGATATAGGTGCTGAAAGGTATTGCATCCATCACAGTGTTATCCTATAGGACATTTCTAAACTTTGAAATGTTTCAAGTATGGAAGCGATGTCAGTTTTATCATCAAACCAGAAAAAGTCAACATCTGTGGGACAAGCCCTTTCTGATCTGCAAATTTCAGCCCAAAAGTGCTAACCGTTTCTTTGCAGTGAAGTGACCAAGAAACCATAATCTTTAAATATCTTTCTTTGTGAGGTACAAAAAAGGATTTTGACACCTTGCAAAGAGGAATTCATTTAACGAAAAGAATTAAGGGAGGGCAATCTGGTCCAAAAGTCCTAATACTTCTTTGTGATATGAAAAAGGATTTTGACACCTTGTGAAAAGGGAATTGGATAATGAAAAGGGATTTTGACAGCTCACAAAAAGGGATTCATTTTTAAAATCCTTTTTCATGAACTGTCAAAACCCTTTTCGTTAGCTGATTCTATTTTCATGAGGTGTCAAAATCCCTTTTCGCATCACAAAAAAGGATTAAGACTTGTGGGACAAGATGGCCATCCCAGCCATCCCTTTCCATGAGCTGTCAAAATCCTCTTTCACGATGCAACAAAGCATTTTGATACGTCATGAAAACGGACTTGTCTGATGAAAAATAATTACCTGCAGGGCCATCTGGTTCCACAAGTTCTAATCCTTTTTTGTGATACAAAAAGGGATTCTGACACCTCGCAATGAGGGAATCAGCTCAGGAAAAGGGATTTTGACAACTCGTAAAAAGGGATTGGAGTTGTCAGATAAAATGGCCCTGCCGGTAATCCATTTTTGCGAGATGCAGTTCCCTTTTTGCAAGGTGTTAAAACCAAAGGGACCGGAAACAAGTAATGAAAAAGAATTTAAAAATTAATAAGCATCCTGAGGCCACAGAAAAGGAAAGGAAAGACAGCAAACTGTAAAGGATATCCACATGAACAAAATACTTACTTGGGTGTCTCCAGAAAACATCCCTGGGCAAAGTTATAACATTTTGTTTGGACTGAAAAAAAAGAAAACAAGATGGTGGCTCATGAAAAGGGAATTTTTTCTCATGAAAAGGGATTCTAAGGATCTCTTTTTGTGAGCTGTCAAAATCTCTTTTCATGAGCCATAAATTCCTTTTTCACACCATGCAGTTAGCCAAAAGACTGAACTGATCATGCTCAGAACCCAAAATTTCTAACTTGAATAACTTTGGAACATATCACTATGTTTTCATCAAACTAATGCTGGCTTGTTATTGGGCAAGCTCAGTCTACCCTGAAATTTTCGCACCACAATTCTAAATGGTGTGGCCACAGTGCAATGAGGAAAAAACAGCCAAAAAAGGCAAATGTTACTGTTTTTTCACTATTTGCAGCACGCAATTTGCAAATTCGATCAAAACAAAACTTAGTAGGTCAAGAGACGTATCCCACGAAACAGTGCCTATCAAATTTTGTGCAAATCCATTTAACAGTTGCAATGTTATTAATATGCAAAATTTGAGGATTAACATTAAACTGCCTTCTCAATTCTTACTACAGTATAGTGGCGCTACTGAGCCACTATATATATATATATATATATATATATATATATATTGGAGACAAAAAATCTGTTTAATGCATCAGTTAGGGTTGTTCCACAGCAACAAAAGTGAGGAAATTCGGTGTTAGAGTTGAAAGCCCCCTTTGCACCCCCCAGCCCACCCCCCAACCGACAACAGGGTGTGCATTGGGGTCGTCGGTCCTAGCTCTCACCCTATTCTCCTATAACTCTGCTTCTTTTACACATATGATGGGTGAGAGTTAGGCCGATGACCCCAATGCGCACCCTGATGCCGTGGGGTGGGTTGGGGGGCCAAGGGGGATTTCAACCCTAACACCAAATTTCCCCACTTTTGTCACTGTGGAACAACCCTAACTGATGCATTAAACTGAGTTTTTGCCTCTAATATATATATATATATATATATATATATATATATATATTATTTATTTAGTTTCTGTTAACCGGGTAGGTACACTAGACAAGTTTTATGCCTATTTTCAGGAATGACCCGGGAGAGTACAATAGGGTATAACAGGTACAACAATACAGCAATAGGGTATAACGAGTACATTAAATACAACAGCAGGAGAGAAAGACAGTTTTACAGTATATATAGATATACTGTAGATATATATATATATTTGAAGTCTTGGATACAATACCTATGAGTCAGAAGACTGTTTTGTGTAGGTTCCATGTCATACAACCACAAGTAACAATACAGGCAAACAAACTGAACTAAAAACATCACCATATGACGAAATACAATTTCAGTAGGCAGATTAGTTTATCAAAGTCATAGAGAAAAGGCTAATTGAATAAACTGAGTAGCAGAAACAAATATTGCACATAATAATATAATATTATATTATATTATTATGTTATATCTATCTATCTATCTATCTATCTATCTATATATATATATATATATATATATATATATATATACATACACACATACAATGGAGTGAGACATTTCCAGTGAGATAAAACAAGTTATTTTCACTGCAGTGAAATAAATCCTGATGACATCAGCGGAGTTAAAATAAATGCCATTTATTATACCCCTGCAAACCCATGCAAAGCCATATATATATATATATATATATGACAAACAACCTTAGTGTGTAAGCACTGAGGCAAGGGTTACCACAAAAGGCATTGGCTGCGAAGCCAAGTTTGAAAGCAATACAAAATCACACATACCCCCTTAATGCAAAGCATCATGGGCTGTATATACAAATTACCACAAAATGTTATGGTGGTTCAACTTTAAGTAGAAATGCATGGTGTAAATATATATATATATATATATATATATATATATATATATATTTTATTAGAGGCAAAAACTCCATTTAATGCTTCAGTTAGGATTGTTTCACAGCAAAAAAGCTAGGAAATTTGAGATTAGGTTGAAAGCCCCCTTGGACCCCCAGTCCACCCCAACTGGCATAGGGGTGTATGTTGGGGTTGTTGGCCTAACTCTCACCCCATCACAAGTGTAAGAAGCTGAGGTATGGGAGAATGGGGTGAGAAGTGGGACCACACGAGCCCCAGCCCGATGCTGGTGAGGGGTGGATGGTGGTCCATGGAGGCATCTAAACCCAATCCCGAATTTCCTAGCTTTTTTTTTTGCTGTGGAACAACCCTAACTGATGCATTAAATGGAGTTTTTTGCCTCTAATTTCCCATCTTTTTGAGAATGAGGATGATAAATAATGAAAGAAATGCAGTGCTCCCACCACATGATATCTTGTTACACAGTAACAGGAACTGTAAAGCAAGTGCAAGCGGCAGCAGTAATGCACATGGCAAAGCAAATGTAAATGGCAAAGCAAACGTTAATAGAAACACAAGCGTAAAGTGACCAACCAAACCAAACAGTTACATAAATGGAGACATCAAACAGAAGTGCATACAGAATGCATCTGGTAACACACACATTCATGGTACCACAATTGTAAATGCAAATGGTAACAGTAACATCAACAATAACACCCAAGTAAACAGAAATGCAAGCACATACAAAAATGCAAACCATAACACACACTCACGGAACCACAGTTGTAAATGCAAATAGTTATGGTAACAGCAACAATAAAGCCAAAAAAATCAGAAATGCAAGCGCATATGAAAACGTAAACTGTTACACATAAGGTCATGGTACCACAATAGTAAACATAAATGGTAACAGTAACAGCAACAGTAAAGACAACATAAACAGAAATGCAAGCATATATGAAAACGCAAACTGTTACGCACATGGTGGTGTAGACGGGAACAGTGATTCGAATGGTAATAGAAGCGCAACTGGAAAGGCTAGCTGTCACAGTAACAAAAGGGCACACCCTTCCTTTCCCCAAAAACTGCACTGAAAAAACTAATTGAAAACAAAGAATGTATGCATTATGATTGACTTCAGAGCAGAAAAGTATGACTTGGAATACTAAATTGCTTATATCTCAGGAACCGTATGAAGTAGGAATATTTTTTTAATTTTGTATGAATTATTACTTTCCTTGCTAGTCTTTTGACAAAAAGTCCGTATCCCGCACGGTTTCTGAGATACGGGCCCTGAAAGACGCGACGGATGCCATAATGTTATCCTATGGGACAAATTGTCAACTTCAGAGTGCTGTCACTTTGCCACCCTGTAATATTTGTTTTCCAAACCAAGAAAATGCACATTTGTAGGATGTTGGCTTTCTTCCCTTCAAATTTCAGCCCAAAAAACCAAACTGTTATTTTCCAGCAGAGTGGCAAAGAATTCCTGTAATATGGCGGACATCGTAATGTTATCCTATGGGAAAAAGTGCCAAATTCATAGTGCTGTAACTTTGCTGCCCTGTAATATTTCTTGACCAATCTACTAAAAGGCATATCTGTGGGATGCTGCCTTTCTTCCCTCCAAATTTCAAGTAAAAAGACCAAACCATTTCTAAGACCTTCAATGTCAAAGATTGGCAAAATGTCCCTATCTATTCCATTATAAGAAATCTGGCCATCTTGTCCCTATTTTGTGATTAAAGATCACTATCAAAGAATCTCATGATCAAAGAATTTGCAGCCTCACAATCAAAGAATTTGCAGGCTCATGAACAAAGAATAATAAATTTAATAATTCAAAAAATAGAAGCAATTGCAGTAAACCACCACTGTGGTTTGACAGAATGAATCCCCCTGAGTAAAACCCATCCTCATTTGACTTCCTAGGGCACCCATGCGCTAAGAAAAATGATTTTTAAAGTTGGCCATCTCGTCCCTCGCTCACGATGCAACATCGAGATTAAAGAATCTCACGATCAAAGAATGTGTAGCCTCACAATCAAAGAATTTGCAGGCTCATGATCAAAGAATAAAAAAAGGGTGGAACATGATTTATTCACCGATTTGAACCAAACCATGGCATGGTTCGACAGAACGGACTCTCTTGAGCAAAACAAGCCCTCATTTGTGTCCCTAGCCCACCCCTGAGCTGAGATATTAGTGTTTTAGGTCACGATACAAGATCACGATCAAAGAATCTCACGATCAAAGAATTGGTAGGCTCATGATCAAAGATCGTTAGCGAGCCACGAATTAAGATTTTAAAAGCTTATAACTCTATTTTTTGACTGATTTGGATGGAACCAAAGCCATGGCTTGATAGATCAGGGTCTCCTGAGTAAAACCCATCAAAGTTTTACTTCAGAAGTGACCTCTGAGCCGAGATATTTGTGTTTGTGTGATTGGAAAACTGAAAACATGATGGTGGACCTCGTGGTCAAAGAAATTTAGAAAATTCCTTGGGAACAAAGTTTCTTGAACCACAAGGCTGCAAATTCTTTGATTGCCAGGCGAGACCAGATGGCCAGAACCCCCATTCTTTGTTCGCAAGATATTCATATAAATTTTCCCATTGACTTATAATGGGAACTTAAAAATGCCATAACTTTTGAATGCCTTAATATTTTTTTTTCACCAGACAAAAAGCGGCATGTTCAGCCAGCAAAGCTCTTTCAAACAAGCCATCTTTCAGAGCAGCACACCACACAACAGCTGTGCAGGACCATATTAAGAATGCCAAAAGGTGCCTTCAAAAATGAATAATTTTGCATTATTCAATGCTTTTGTACACGAAGATCAGCACTCTGACACAAAAGCAATTTGGTAAATTAAAAGATATAGTCCACCCCAATGCTTGTAACCAAATTTCAGGCAAATCCATTGAATGGGTGCAAAGTTATTAATGTCCAAACTTTTGACTTTAGTATGTAAGTGGCCGTTCAACCCTAACTATAGTGGCACGACTGCACCACTATAATATATATATATATACACACACACACATATACATACATACATACATGCATACTCACTCTCATTTCCAGGACATTTATGGGCAAACTGGACTCCTATGCTGTCCAATGGCCTTGAGCTAATAAGGAGTCCATGCATGCTCCCCACCCTGTCAGGTTGGCTTATGTCTCTAGAGTGGCTTCATAGGACAGCTCCAGAGGGGTGCTTTGCATGAGATTGTGCCTGATGGGCCACCAGGTCAGGGATTGTCTCGCTACTAGTGGTAGAGCTGTTTTCACTCCCAGGTTCTGTCCGGATGGAAAGTCCTGAGTTAGATGATAGTTCTGAAGTGGCTTAATGTTCCATCTGGCCCATGGAACCAGATTGATTCATGAGGCCATGCAAACCAGTATTTGAGCTATTTGCCCAGTGTTGGGGAGTCTGTTTGTCATTAGTGCTTGGACTAGGCTGATCATGTTCTCCACCTGTTTTGGAGATTACCTTGCCTTCCCCTCTGACATGTTTATCTCTGCCCTCAGGTGCTTTAACTGTTGAGTCAGAGTAAAAGAACTCTTGGTGTGGTTGACCACTCAACCATGTTCCACCAGGGTCTGTATAGCTAGATGTGTGTTTTTCTGTGACTGAGTTCTGGATCAGGCTCATATTAACCAGTCATCCAAGTATGGGATTATGTCCATGCCTTGTTGCCGCAGATGGGCCATGAGGATGATAGAGCCTTTCGTAAACATCCTTGGTGCCAACGCTAAGCCAAAGGGTAAGGCCTGGTACTAAAAATGCTGCCCCATTATGTGGACTTTTAGGAATTGCTGATGACTTAGCTGGATTGGGATGTGGAGATAAGCATCCTTTAGATTGATAGAGGTCAGGTAGTCACTTACTCTGATGCTCCTGAGGGTCGATCTCAGAGTCTCCATTATGAACCTGTGGGTACTGACATATTCATTTAAGAACATCAGGTCTAAGATGGGGCAGAGATGCCCATTCTTTTTGGGCACCAGGAAGAAAACTGAATAAATTCCTTGCCTGTGCCCATTGTCTGGGACAAGCTGAATGGTCTTGTTTTGAATCAGGTCCTGCACTACTCGCTGGACTTGATGGGTAGATGCTTTTCTCTTTGTTACTGTGGACTGACTGAACCTGTGTCTTTCTGGTCTCTGTGTTAGCTCTATCACATATCCTTGTGACACTAACTCCAGAACTCACCTGTATGAGGTTGTGAGCCACCATTGATTTTGGAATAATGATAGTCTTTTGCCCACTGGGGGATATTGATGCTCCTGAGTGGTTGATAGAGGGAATATGGAAGTAGTTATTGTTGTTTGTTTTTTCCTCCTCTGCCTCTGCCTCCAAAATTAGATTTTCTCCCTCTGAATGAGGTGGAGTGGTTTTTGGAACTGAAAGAGGTATGGGGACCATTATTATATTGGTATCCTCTACCTCAAAAGGAATTGGAAGCATTAAAATTTGATTGTCTTCAGCCTTGCTAGAATTTATTGCCCCCTCGAAAGAGACGTCTACCAGAAAGTTGATAAGTGGTTCTGTTCCTTTTTTGCCTAGGTCTTTGCCTTCTTCTTTTTGTTTTAAGTACTCCTGAAGGTCTTCTCTGAACACATGTTTACCCTTAAGGGGTAAACTTTGCAGCAGATTTTTAGATTCATTGTTCGCCTCCTATAGTTTGAGCCATAGAGATCTTCTGGACATGTTAGTTAATGCGGATTCTCTTGCGTCAGGTTTTAATGTGTCTACTGCCATGTCCCCTAAATATTTTGCAGTGTCCAGAGTACACTCAATCAACTCAGATTCTCTGGATTTAGGGTCTGCTTTTTCCAAGAGTTCCACCAACCATGGCATTGGCACTCTGGCCACATAAACTGCCATTGCAACAGCTCTTGCCACTATGCCTGTAATCTCAGATAGTTTCTTCAACATATCCTCCACCTTCTTGTCAGTGGGATATTTTAAGGAGATGGTGCCACAGGGTAGGACTGTATTTTTACTGAGAGTCACAATCTGTGGATCAATTGTAGGGGCCATGCACCAGACATTCACCTTATCTTCTTGGACTGGATGCATCCTGTACATATTCCTCTTTTTGGACAGGTGACCTGGCTCTGCCAATTCCCATTCTTTGATGAAGATGTCATTAATAGTTGGGCATACAAGAAAGGTTTCCTTGATGGTTTGTTTTTTTGAAACATGGGGTCGAGTTTAGATTCAGCCTTTGCTGGTTCTACTTCAAGCCCCATTGTAGTTTTTATGGCCATCATAAGTACTGGTATTAAATCAAAGCAGCATAGCTTGGAAGTAAGGGAAGGTATCAATTGACTGATTTCCATCTCTCCTTCATCCAAAACTATGTCTTCCTCATCATCTGTCAATTCTTCATCCACATTCTCATCTCCTGGGTTTGGTTCTAGGATATCAGAGGCTGAATTTCATTTTCCCATCTGGTCATTAGGCTGCAGAGCAGGATCTGGCTGTGTGGAGGTGTCTTATGCTGTGTTAATTTTTCCAGTTTTTTCATTATTCTAAGCATAATGTTTTGCTGACTCTCCATCATTGCTGCTGTGGCCTGCTGGTTTTGGAGAAGTAGTGCCCAGATTCACCCAATGAGCTCTGCTGGTTCCTGGATTGCCAGGGTCCATGGAAGGGGGTTGTTTGAGGGAAAGAGCATCCTCATCATGCAAACATGCTTGGCACTGCATCCCCAAGTTGCATGGCATTAAGGTGGCACTGCATGTTGTGCATTTCTTTGCCATCACCATCTGGAAGGAGAAAGGGAGAAGGATTAGGCATGGACCACGGTGAGTATCCAGGTAGCTGAAATAACAAATGCATCCCCTGGACACTCTGATCTAAAAACTTAAACTATCACCATAAATCATCAGCAGTCCTGTGATTCTTTATTCTAGAGGAAGCCACCCTCTGCTCGTTATATGCTTGGGCTCTGTTTCCACCCAAAAATACAGAATGTTCAAAATGGCCATCACTCTAATTCCATACATGTGCAGGGAAGAGGATGGACTACAAACATGGCCACTGCATCAGATCTGTGCATGTGCAGAGTAGTCTGAATGGACTACAAATATGGTGGCTGTTTGATGTAATGCGCATGCATGGAGGCCAGCCTGGACTACAAAAATGGCTGCCTGAAGCTTTGTGCATGCATTGACTTGGGAGGAGACATCCTGAAATGAAAGGCCTAAAGATGTCTAAGCTTCATCTCCAAGTAGGCTGGGATGGAGGCCAAGGTATCGAGGATGAGGCTCACAATGGCTGTCAGGTATGGATGCCTATTGTGTTCTAGTAATGTACTGGTCTTTATTGGGCCCCATAATATGTATTCTGTTTAATTATCCTTCATCCTCTGATTTGTGGGTACTCAGAGGCATGGTCCCTGTAAGCTGCTGTGTGAGGGGCTTACCAGGGCTGCATCCTTATTTCTGCCAGTAATAGTTAACTGTGCACCTAGGGGAGAAAATCACCATAGTTGCAATAGGGAGGATGGCTGTCACTAGGTAGCAATCACTGATCCCTTGGACCGAATTGGTCAAAGAAGAGGCCAGAGAATGCCCAATCCCAGTTGAGAGGGGAGTCAGAGCAATTGGTGACAAATCATAAATGATCCTGCTCAGCAGCCACTAGTAGGGGCTGCAAAACCCACTGGTTGTATTGACTTGTTTGTGGGCCAACATGGCTAGCCCCACTTAGTAGGGGATCCAGAACAGGTGGCAACACTACGCCAAGAACACTGAGTGTCCCACACTGAAGTGATTGGGAGCAACACTGAGCTGTGAGCTCCAGACTGGGCCTTTGCTGCCCCACTTCGGGGGGGGAGGTGGTCCATGAAAGAGCACTGGACTGTCTCCATTCTTGAGGGGAGAACAGAAAGTAGCATATGGAGAAGGAAAAAACAATGCTGGACTGTCTATTGAGGAGAGAGAAGGCAGACAGAGAGAGTGGGCCGAGAAATTGTTGGGCCTAACTGTAAGTAATATGGTGCGGAAAAGGTAGTGGGGGAGAGGGGAAAGGCATTGCCACTGGCCTCCCATGATCCCAAGCCTAGGCTTGGATGCTGGTGTGCTAGAAAGCCCTCACTGATTCAGTGCAAATCAGGACCAGCAAACAGAATAAAAGCAGGAAGAGTGCAGATATTTAAAGCACACTAATGTGCCTACATACTCAGGACTGCAGAGAGCATGCGCCTTAATGTGCGGTAGTGAAACTTAGTACTGTCCTCTGCAGACTACCTTATTTTCTAAATAAACACCAGCAGGACTAAGGAAAAAATACTATAAATAACATAATTACAAGGATGAGGACTAAACTAGGCTGGCCGCAAACCAGGAGCTGACTCGTACTGAATTTCAAATGAGGGGGGCCCACCTCAAACAATCAGTCCTTAAGCTAGCAATTAATCAATTAAGTTAAACAATTAATACAATTGTTTTAAAGGAACACTGCAACTAGTCCTTATCCAATTAATTAACCAGTTAGAACAATAGGTTCTGAGATTTCAAGGAATAATAATAAAACTCTGGTTCAAAGCACTAAGGGCTACCTTTAAGGTTGAACAAGTCAATCACACAGGGACTCCTGGAGTGCTAGGCCTTTTCTGATGCACAAAGAGAACTGGAGAGCAGGAACTCCTGGGACCAAGGTATACTGCAAAATTTGATCCTGGGTCTCACATGCATCATTAGCCTATCAAGTGGGCTAAAACCCATAATGTCATGACTGGAATGCCATGGATATATAACATAATACAATGACTGGGATATAGCCATTCCAGGCTATACTCTGTTTAAGAAATACAGGGTGGGAAAGAAAGGTGGAGGAGAGGTGCTGTATGTGAGGGAAAGCATAAAAGGAACAGAGATACAGAGAATACAGGGAGGGGCAGAGGTACTATGGGTCATCCTAGAGATGAGAAATGGAGCTGCTATTCACAGTGGCATGATCTACAGACCTCCCACATGGGGGGGGGTCTGTATAAGATTCTGGTGGAAGTCATCCAAAAGATGAATAATACATTTGGATGAATAATCAAAACATCAAATTGAGACAGGAAGTAGAAAAGAAAATCAATTCTTTAGAATTAGCAGTAAAAGGAGGGGACTCCACCAAGCAGCAAGAACTTATGGACCTTTAAAAATGGTGGACTCTACAGAATATTTTGAAATAAAAAAAGGTTGGGTATTAGCATACAGATTGTCGGCCATTCTTCCTTCAATTACAGTGGCGTGAAAAAGTATTTGCCCCCTTCCTGATTTTCTCTATTATTGCATATTTGTCACACTGGATGTTTTCAGGTCTTTAGACAAAATATAATATTAGATAAAGGGAACCTGAGTGGACAAATAACACTTTTTTTTTTTTTACTTATTTCATTTATTTAATGAAAAAGTTAACCAACACCAATTGGCACTGTGTGAAAAGTAATTGCCCCTAGTTAAATCAGCCCAATTAAAGGGATAATTAGAGTCAGCTGAT
The DNA here is from genome assembly GCA_016271365.2 of Neoceratodus forsteri. NCBI lineage: Eukaryota > Metazoa > Chordata > Ceratodontiformes > Ceratodontidae > Neoceratodus > Neoceratodus forsteri. The sequence continues at coordinate 570,926,940 of CM028134.1, read as the reverse complement.
TGAACACAGCCAGGCTTGATTACAGCCAGCCCTGCTCAATATAAACCTCACTTATTTTGGCCCCTTACCATCAGAGTCACATTGCCAGCACAAAGATTCAACAAGCACATTATGCCATGATCAAAGGAAGTTCCTGAAAAGATCAGAAAAACATTGTGTTGCCCTCTATCAGTCTGGAAAGGGTTACAAAGCTATTTCTAAGGCTCTGGGACTCCATCAAACCACAGTGAGAGCCATAATCTCCAAATGGAGAACAGTTGGAACAGTAGTGACCCTTCCCAGGAGTGGGCAGCCTGCCAAAATTACTCCAAGGGTGCAGTGTAAAATCATCCAAGAAGTCTCAAAGGATCCTAAAACAACATCCAAAGAACTGCAGGCTTCTCTTGCCTCAGCTAAGGTCAGTGTTCATGACTCCACAATCAGAAAGAGACTGGACAAAAATGGGCTTCATGTGAGAGTAGCAAGGCGGAAACCACTGCTAACCAAGAAGAACATAAATGCTCGTCTCATTTGCCAAGAAGCACCTGGATGATCCACAAGCCTTTTGGGAAAATATTCTATGGACAGATGAGTCAAGTGGAACTTTTGGACAACATGGATCCCATAATGTCTCGCGTAAAAGCAAACACAGCATTCCACAGTAAGAACACCATACCAACAGTCAAACATGGTGGTGGTAGTGTGATGGTGTGGGATACTTACTGCCTAAGGACCTGGATGACTTGCCATAATTAAAGGAACCATGAATTCTGCTCTGTACCAGAAAATTCTTAAGGAGAATGTCAGTCATCCTTCCGTCAGCTGAAGCTGAAGCGTAGTTGGGTCATGCAGCAAGACAATGATCCAAAACACAAAAGCAAGTCCACATCAGAATGGCTAAAAAAAAGTAAAATTAATGTTTTAGAGTGGTCTAGTCAAAGTCCAGACTTAAACCCAATAGAGATGCTGTGGCAGAACCTGAAATGAGCAGTTCATGCTTGAAAACCTACCAAATGTTACTGAATTAAAGCAGTTCTGCGAGGAAGAGTGGGTTAAAATTCCTCCACAGCGATGTGAAAGACTGATATTGAATTATAGGAAGTGTTTGGTTGCAGTCATTGCAGCTAAATGTGGCGTAACCAGTTATTAAGTGTAAGGGGGCAATTACTTTTTCACACAGTGCCAATTGCTGTTGGTTAACTTTTTTTCATTAAATAAGTGAAATAAAAAAAAAAAACAAGTGTTATTTGTTCACTCAGGTTCCCTTTATCTAATATTACATTTTGTCTAAAGACCTGAAAACATCCAGTGTGACAAATATGCAATAACAGAGAAAATCAGGAAGGGGACAAATACTTTTTCACGCCACTGTATATACCCCACTCAAACAGGATTCATGCAGGGTAAATCAGGGAATGATAACACCAGACATCTTCTCAATCTTAAATGGTTCACACTAAAATCTTCCTCTCCTTTAGCAGCACTAGTGATGGATTTTTCAAAAGCATTCAACTCTATCAAGTGGGAGTACCTCTACGAGGTGCTCATTAGATATGGGTTTGGCGATTCCTTTATGCAATGGGTACCTTCCCTTTATTGTTTCCCCACAGCTCGTATACTTACCAACAGTGAGATTTCCCCTCCATTTGAATTACATTGTGGCACCAGGCAAGGCTGCCCGCTATTCCCTCTTTTATTCTTGATTGCTTTGGATCCACTAATCAGGACCCTTATTGCATCCCCCCAAATTCAAGGTATCACGGTTGCCGACCATTCCTATTTTGCTGCAGCTTATGCTGATGACCTCCTTCTAACTTTGGCTAATCCTCAGCAAACTCTCCCAGTGGTTCTTTAAGTCCTAACTGACTTTGGGGTGATTTCTGGATTGTGTATCAACCAGAAAAAAAAACACCTTGGCTCCTTTAAATCACTACTGTACCAGAACTTGCATCCAAGGTACTAGTTTGTCTTGGGCGGAGCAGGGATTTAATTACTTGGGTATCAGTATACCAGTATCTTGGTCAGCTCTTGAGTAGGTTAATTTCACCCCCCCATTAGCGCAGTTAAGGGTGGAAATAGAAAAATGGCATAGACTTCAACTTTCCTTACCAGGCAAGGTGCAGTGGTTCGCATGCTTCTGCTTCCTCGTGTTATGTATATATTCAACAATCATCCGGTACCCTTATCACCCAAACTTCTCAACTCGCTAGAGGAATTAATGGCTAATTTTCTATGGGATGCCAAATGGACCAGGTGGAGCAAGCACAAGATGAGGGCACATCCATCTCGAGAAGGCCTGAATGTGCCATGGTTCTATGGTTATTACTTATCCTGCATAGCGGCCCAAGCTACTAAATGGTTTATACCCAGGACCGACCTCCCCATTGTGGGTCCAACTGGAAGCCACTCTGGTAAGAATGGTACCCTTGTATGCACTACTTAAACCACACTCAATACTGTCTCACTCTCTCTCTTCTACTGTGACATGTGCTGCATGCTCTTGGAAGTGTCTTATGGTAAAATTGCATCTGTCTATACCGAGTCAGGCCCCTCCTATACAATATGCCCCTCTATGGCATAACAATCAGATTCAAATAGATGGGATGGCAATATATTGGCCTTCATGGGCCTAAGCAGGTATCCAGATTATTCAAGACCTTTCCCCTTCTGGCACATATCCCATGGTCCCGTTCACTCAGCTACAAAAGCAATTTTCACTACCTCAGAAGGACTTCTGGAGATATTTGCAAATCAGGAGTGCCCCGCAGCCCCTCCTTCCTAAGTCTCAGGACATTACACAATGGTCTTGGCTTAAAGTGTTGCATCACTCAGCCTCTACTAGAGGAGTCATGGGTAGATTATATACCTCTTGGAGAGATTCACAGTCTAATGCCACACTGTCATGTAAAAAGAAATGGGAAATTTTCATTGGTGCTCCTATTCTGGAGGATCAGTGGAACTCCTACATTAAAAGTATTCATTCTACTTATAGGGACACCAATAGCTGTTTCTTGCAGTTAAAAATTCTTCTTTTATAGCACCTTGCCCCCGCAGCTCTTTGTGCAAGGGGCCTACTTAGCCACAGTAACTGCTGATGCTGCACCCACACAGAGGCCCATATCCTACACATTTTATGGTCCTGCCCTAACTTGGTCCCTTTCTGGGGAATGGTAGCCTCAGACATCAGTTTGGTGCTTAACCAGCCAGTGACACTTTCTGACATTAGGTTGTTCCTGGGGGATACCACATCCCTGGGTTGTTTCCCCAAATCAATTAAAGAATGGAATATGGTTGCTATCTTGGAGGTTAAATGCCTCCTTCTCACTCAGTGGTGGCAATCTGTTATCCTTAGCCATATTGCATGGCATGCAGCCCTGGCTAAACTTTCTATATTTGAAAGGCTTTCACATCTGCATCGTGGAAACATGCACCGTTACCATCAAATTTGGGATCCTTATCTCCACTCCTCTCTTTGTAAATTTCCAGCCTTGTCCTCTAATTCTCCCACTACCTAAAGGGCTGTATATCCTTCCCTGTATTTCTCCCCTCCTTCAATCAATAATAGCTATGTTAGTACTCTGCGCAAGTGACTGTTGACATGAGCATCATCTAATTATTTTCCTTCTCTATCCATGGTATATTTTATTTGAGGATATCTGTATTAATGATCAGTATAATTTTGTTAGGTCTCATGGTGATATCTTATGATAGAGAATCTGGTTTAAGAGATTTAAGAGGTTTTAAGAACTTCAAGAATTATGTTATTAATCGGTGATGTATGAAAAACGGTATCTGATTGGTGGTGATGCATCTTATATCTGTATAAAGAAACTAAAATACCTTCAATAAAACGTTATATGATAAAAAAAAAGTTGGGAAAAAATGCACGCAGTTGGAAGACAAACAGTGAAATAGTGGGGAAACAATTAGCCAAAAGACTACATGATCTTGAAAAACCAAAAAGCAGAAATCGTTAGAATTCAGAATCCAGATGGGCAGATGCTTATTGAGCAGAAACTCATTATGGCAGAATTTAAACACTTTTATGCATCACTATATGCATCAGACTGTTCTTCCTCTCAAGAAGAGTTAGAATATTATGGTATTTTATTAGACAAAAAATTACCAATCTCCAAATCACAAAAATATATTACTCCTATAACACCACAAGAAATCAAAGAAATGCTGCATCAAATGGCTAAATTGAAGGCACCAGGGATGGATGGGTTTACTTTAGAATTTTTTATATCTTTTGAAATGGAGCTGATTCCATATTTAAATGTGTTATTTAATCAAATTATGATTTCCTTAAAAAAACAGATTCATTTTCAGAAGCATACATTTCTGTAATCCCAAAACTAGAAGAAGGTCATAAAAAATAGAGAATTATAGACCAATTGTGATCTTAAACATTGATTATGAAATGTTTGCTAAGATATTAAGCAATAGAATATTACCAATCCTTAAAAATTTAATACACAGTAATCAATCAGGTTTTGTTCCAGGTAGGATAATTCAAACAGAGTTGCTTAAATTGCAATTCATGGTGGATCATTTGGAAAAAAAAAAGAACCAGCAACCTTGGTAGCACTAGATGATACCAAGGCTTTCAATATGATAGAATGGGCATACCTTTTCTATATTCTGAAGTCGTATAGCTACCCACTAGCATTTGTTTAAATACTAAAGACACTATATAATAATCCAACAGCCCAGATTAAGATAAATGTTGAATTTTCAGAGATGATTATACTACAAAGAGGCATTCAGCAAGGTTGCCCCCTGTCTCCAACTTTATTTATATTAGGATTGGAACCATTAATAAATGAAATAAGGGGTACAGCAACAATTAAAGAAATAGTAAATTTACGGAACCCTGTAGAAAGTATTAGTGCAGTAATAACCATTATACTGTAGCAAAGTTTTCCAAGGTAGCCGGATATAAGAAAAATCAAAATAAAACAGACATAGTACTTTTCCACCTGACAGACTTTAAACAAATCCAGAATATTTTAAATGCAAACATTAGGAATGAAGGTTTAAGATATTTAGGCATATACATCCATAACAAAATAAGTTTTCTATTTGATTTAAATTTTAAAGCCTTATCTGATACAACTCAAGATAGATTAAAGCTCTGGTGCAAAATCCCTATGCTGTTATGGGGCAAAGTATGGATAATAAAGATGATGGTGATCCCCTTCCTTTCTTACAGATTGCAAATGGTAATGGTACCTATTCCAGATTCTTGATTTAAATAAATAAATAAACAAATTAAGAACTTTATCTGGAACAACAAGCCTTCAAGAACAGCATGGTCCAAATTATGTTTACCTATCGACAGTGGAGGGCTGGATTGCCCAGAATAAAAAAAAAAACATTATTTATCCTACATCATGAATAAAGCAGTGAAGTGGGTCTATGAAGAAGAAATTGAAACAAGTATAATAAGTACAAACTCCTTACTATCTTCAGATCTGGAAGAAACTGTAGATCTAACACAATTACTATTTACAGCTAATAAATTTCAAAAAGCTAAAAATGAGAAAATAAAAACAATTGTGGTAGGAATTTGTAAATATAATAGTAGGGTAAAATGGGACGCACGTCTCTCCCCATGCAGTAAGGTTTGGAATAACCCACATTTTAGGACAAGAGATAAAAAACTTAAAAATAAACTGTGGGAAGGAAGGGGAGTGATTAAATAGACAGACTTCTGTGAAAATGGCCATATAATTTCTTGGGCTTCCTTCAGAACAAAATTCAGAATTGGAGAAAATCAGTTTCTATATTTCACCCAATTATTGAGAGTGTTTACTAAAGACTACAAGAGATGGGAAAGGGCTCCAAATAATAGACTCTTTGAACAAGAGCTAAATAGGAGTTTAGAAAGCAAGTACAATAAATTGTCCACCTGGTTAACAAAAAACCTGAACAATACTTTCCTTAAAAGCTAAAAAAAATAAATTTGAGAAATGGGACAAAGAATTACAACAAAAGACTTCAGAACAGCAATGGATGGCAGTAGGAAAGGCTATAGCTCAATACAGACTAACAAGAGATATGGTAATACAGTATAAGATACTGAACAGGGCATAATTTCCCAGAATAGACTGGACAAAATGTACACAAATGTAAACAGCACATGCTAGCACTGTCTGGCTTCAGATGCAGTCATATTGCACATGTTCTGGAGCTGTAAACTAAGCCAAAAATGATGGGTTTCAGTGTTTGAAACTTTCAGGAAAGTAGGCTTCAATTTCTTACAATGGCTTGCACCAAGGTATGCAGCTTTGGAAATGTGCAACCTTATAGGTAGTGGTTACAGGGTGTAACAAGGGATAAAGAAGTTTGTCCCAATATTTCAGGCAAACCTCATTTTGGTCTAAAACATAATGTATCTGTGTAACAAATATTGACCTATGAAGCTGGATGATATAAAACTTGTAAAGCTACAAGACAAACTAAACCACAAGTTGCAATATTAAGGTGTCTTTTGATATTTGTGTTGACCATGTGAGTAATATCAAACAGTTGCTTTATGTGTCTGCAAAGCAGAAACATAGGATAGTGTTCAAATTATCCTTTGACTATCATTAGTGTTTGTCGTTATCAGGACAGACCAAAATGCTTGTATGTACATTCCTAAGTCCAAACCTATTTCTTCCTCCTAGACTTTGGTAACTGGCAGTGACAGTTGTTACTAGCCATATATAATAATAGAATGTACACTATCTGTACATTTGTGCTGACCAAAAAAATGAGCTCATACATATACCAAAAGGAGAATTGCCTTTTAAGTTCATGTTTGTACTTGTTATAAACTAATCATAGACAACCATAGGAAATAATGATGCTGTCTTCCACTATATAAGCAAGCCAGCCTACACTGTTAGTTTGAAGAATGAAGAATGTATCACTTGTAATCTCTTACTGAGATTATTATTATAATCATTAAATTCTTCCGCCATCAGCCTCATCTCCGTTCGTCTCATTTGTAATTGATAATTTAAGTACAATAACACAACGCCTACAATTGGTGCCTTAAAGACTCAGATCACTGGTGCTGCATGCTGAGAAGGCTGCCTAACTACTGGTTGGTTAGTCTGCAAGCCTTAATAAGAAGGTGATGACGCTCTGAGACGTGGTGCTGAAGGCTTAAAGCGAGAGAAAAAGGTGCACACAGTTTTAGCCACTTGCTAATCAGGTGAGGTATGCTTTCCAATTTCTTTAAATAAAAGTAATGCTTAACTCTGTAGGAACTCATGGGACAGAGTAGGTAAGTGAAGGTGCTGGGACTTGCAAGCTGGACCTCACAGGGGAGCTGTAAGACATAGCCAGACAGACCAGGGCACCAGTGCACGAGTGCACCCGGCTGTAAAGGCTAGGCAGGCACAAAGATGAAAAATGAGTATGAAAACATTAATAGGTTGTTTCTTAGGGAAACACCTAAAGGGGGGAGCATACAAACCATGATCAACAGGCACAACAGTATTTTAATTAAAAAATAAAAAAAAAGGAGAAACTAGCAAATACTGTACAAAGTTTGTGATAATATAGCCAGGTGGTAATTTGTTAACACATGAGACTTTAAAAAAAAAGAAAGCTGCATGAGCAGAAAGATGTAATAATCCAGCTACAGTCAAAAATAGTTTAGAAATGCAAATAAGTCAAGAGCCAAAATCCCTGCAAGAGAAAAACCAACAACTAAAGTTACAGTTAGTAAAGGTACAGGGAGACCTTTGTCTTTTAGATAGGGATAATTCTCTTTTATTGATTGCAATATAAACTATAACACAGTTTCTGTTAATAAATAGCATGTTTGTAAGATGTAAAATGTCTTAAAATCTAAAAACAAGCACTTTACAGCGTGCTAACTCCTGTATCTGAGCAGTTAACATGTAGGAGTGAAAAATCAGATATGGCAAACTTGCGCCATCAGCCAGAGGTATTGGCAAGGCATACTAACTTAATGCCCAAAGACCTTGCCTCTTCTAATGTTAAAGAGTTTGATTCTAAATACTCTCAGTATGCTGTTGGGTGGACTAGAGCAAAGGCTAGCACCTTGTTCTTCTGTGATTGCTACCATAACCAAACAAACCACCCGGAGTTGTTTGGCATGATTAATAATGTTATCAGTAACACTAGCGTTTCTGAAGGACAAAAGATTCTCATAACAAATGATGTTGGCATACTTTTAAATATGGTATTCAAGTGTCCTTGGATAAAAAATGTTTAAGTTAATCACATGAAAAGTTGTTTTCATTTCCTGTGCAATGTAACATTAGCCAAGATGTCTAAACATACTGTCTTTCCTATGCAGTGCATTAGTACCTTAAGCTGCAATATTAAAAACAATGTTGCTACCATACAGCAACATTCCGGTGAAAACACCCACTTTACATTGGATGGGGGAGGGACAACCCTGATTCTAAATGCCCATGGCTGTAATATTTTCAGCATCATTTATCTAAGCACGTACAGTTTTGTAATAAAACTATGGGCATTACCTCAGCAAATTGGTGTCAAATAATGTCAGTCTTATTTTATGTTAAGTATTTCTTGTGGTGTATGTATATGTGTGGGTACTGTCTTGGCCAGCAGTTTCATTTCATGCTCTATTATTATTTAAAGATATTTTAATATCAGTAGTGTTCAAGGACACTACAAAAATAACTGGGTTTGAGCGACCCTTGCATGTATACTATGTGACCTTTTGCATTTTATTTGACTTTCTTGTGTTTCAACTACCAGTTCAGACTTGATATGTATTCCATACCTAAAGCACAATTTTTCACAAAATGTGTGTTTTTATAAAAGCACACCAAGAGTGAACCATGCGATGTAACTTTTTATTACATAACTAGCATTCTAAGTAAAAAGGAACAAACTTTTTTTTCCCTCTCTTTTCTCCTTTCTTCTGGGCTTGCAGCAAACACAGTCAATCAACATTTACCTGTAAGCAAAACTTCTTTGTTTCTGAATAATATCACGTGATTACACTTTTTTTTTTAAAAAAAAAGGACTATTACAGCTGTTTTTGAGAGTTTACCATATACAATTAAAAAACAATGGCTTTTGTTTTTATATGTGACCATGGTATAATCATTTTTTTTAAATGCTTTCTAAAAAATACGTATGTACGGTATTACCATCAATCCGGATCTTTTATAAACTCAGCTGACATTTTGTCATGCTTAGGATAAGGGAACCCAGGGACGCTTGGCTTCTTTTATCCTATGGGAATAATCTTGTATTACAGTAGTTGAGCTGTCTCTTCCGCCAGTAGAAGCTCAGGGGGAAGGGGTAAGCTACCCTTCCTTCCTTCCAGTGTAATGTCCAAAAAGGTTGCAAGGTACATTGCTATCTCCCCATAGGGGTAAATACCGAAAAATGTGTATTTGATTCTTCTTCAAAAACATATGCTTCAAGATTCCATAATAGATCCTTTCATTTGTCACAGGTGCAATAGGCACTATTATTAAGTTGGCATAGGCCAACAATATATGTATTTGTCCCACTATTACATAGTGTAACATGCATATTGCTATAAACTATATGTTTGAAGCGTATTATTGTAACATTACAAGATTTTATAACTCGGGTCTTAGTTAAAAAAATTATGTTCATCATTCTCTAGCCACTTCTGTGATTTAAAAGCAAGGTATAATCATAACATTGTCATGGATTTACAGATGGTCAAATGGTATATTAAACTTCGACCTGCACCCCCTAGGTGTGCAGTTGATGTCCCATTTTTATTTTTTTCTCTTGTCATTTGCCAAAACTTAGGCTCTGTCACACCACTCTTTACAAAACAAAAAGTCATTGGTAACTCGGTTTCTAACACTTTACAAGTTTGCAGGTTTCCACAGTGTGGCACACATAAAATCTCCACGTTCAACAACAGTAATACTTTCATCTAGGTTGCCAAGACCTTCATCTTTTTCCAAAAAAAAACCCAACTGCCACAGTTTTGATGTCATCACTATCTTTGTGTCTAATTGGTTCTACATAAGGACTATTGCATAAATCAAGTCATTATTACTGCTGCAAGTGTAATGTTTTTAGCAAAATTACATCTATTTGTGAAACTTTAAATCAACTGAAAAAGGTCCAGTCAGTTTAAATTCTGCAATCAAGCTTATTGTTTCTGCTTACTATGAAGTTAAGTCTAGGGTAGGGGCAATCCCCTAACTTCAGCAAGAAGATTCTTCTTCAATTGATCTTCAAGCAAGACATCCATCTTCTTCACTGCTGTTTGTTCCAAACATGGCTGATACTTTATGCAAACCTATTGCTTTACTATGGACTGTTACTCTTTGTGCCAGGGTGTAATCAGCTACCACAACACAAATGCCATTCCAGTGTGTGGCTGCTCCATTAAAAGGACTCAATGCACAATCTAAAACACCCCTGGCCAGTGTGTCTGCTAATCAGCCATCCAGCAGCCAGCAATATAAACACTGACTTTTCTACAAAATTGGTGGGTGGACATACTTAACAGCTGGTCTAGCTGTGCATCAAAGCTCAAGACTGAATCACAGCAAAGCTACATGGACTAAAAACAGAAAAATGGGTCTCTTGTTATAAACAGAGCCACACCAAAGGACAATGGTGTTTATGTGTTAACTCTGTCCTACTGTCTTTGGGGTGATAATAGTGTTTGTAAGTATGCTGGTTTAAACAACTCATTACATTTTGCAGTCTCAGATGCCATATACTTAACTGTAACACCAACCGAATGCCCAAATGTGACAACAGGGCCAGAGAATGGGCTTACATCAACACCTATTAATCAAATGCTTGTGAATAATGTAAAGTACAGTAGAATGCAAATAAATCTAGATTTTTCTGGTTGAAATATAAATGTTAACAGTAGTTGTGCATACACTGGTGTGTCAAAGTTTTATGCCACTATGTTAATTGACATGTTAAGTGCCATCATTTGGAGCTGTGATACCTCTCCTGTCTCTTAATGTACAGTCATTTTTAAATCAAAAAGATACTCATTTGATACAAATTCATAAGGCACAAGTAGTTGTAAATAAATTGCTTAGTGAGAGTGATAATGAGCACTTGATTTATAGCTATGCAGGAGGACCCTTAGGAGTCCTGTCTTTTAAAGCTTTACTTGTGTTGCAAGTGATCTTAGTGTTCTTGGTAATTATAGGCCTGTGTCGCTTAAGACTTACTTTACATAAAGTACATAATTAGATGTACATGCTCCGAGGAGCTGCATTGTTGCACAAATAATAATTAGAACATATTGGGCCAAGGGGGGCTTGTAACAAGGGATAAAGAAATTTGTCCCAATATTTCAGGCAAACCTCATTTTGGTCTAAAACATAATGTATCTGTGTAACAAATATTGACCTATGAAGCTGGATGATATAAAACTTGTAAAGCTACAAGACAAACTAAACCACAAGTTGCAATATTAAGGTGTCTTTTGATATTTGTGTTGACCATGTGAGTAATATCAAACAGTTGCTTTATGTGTCTGCAAAGCAGAAACATAGGATAGTGTTCAAATTATCCTTTGACTATCTTTAGTGTTTGTCATTATCAGGACAGACCAAAATGCTTGTATGCACATTCTTAAGTCCAAACCTATTTCTTCCTCCTAGACTTTGGTAACTGGCAGTGACAGTTGTTACTAGCCATATATAATAATAGAATGTACACTATCTATACATTTGTGCTGACCAAAAAAATGAGCTCCTACATATACCAAAAGGAGAACTGCCTCTTAAATCCATGTTTGTACTTGTTATAAACCAATCATAGACAACCATAGGAAATAATGATGCTGTCTTCCACTATATAAGCAAGCCAGCCTACACTGTTAGTTTGAAGAATGAAGAATGTACCACCTGTAATCTCTCACTGTGATTATTATTATAATCATTAAATTCTTCCACCATCAGCCTCATCTCCGTTTGTCTCATTTGTAATTGATAATTTAAGTACAATAACACAATGCCTACACAGGGAAGGACTGTTTTTGAAGGCAGTTTTTATGTCGGTCAAAAGATTATTATTAAAATACTGGAAATGTGATTCAGAGAATACCCTCTTCCCAACAAATGAGTGGAAGTACTCTTTTTGACCTTATTGTTTAATTATAACTATTTTACAAAGTTTGAATCTATATGAAAATTCCAAAAAAAGGATGTGGACCAATGATCACTAAGTGATTTTGAAAGTGAAGAGTACATGCCATGACACAGGGTTAGGAAGAGGGAATCCTTTGATGATGAAGTGGGGGAAGAATTGTATGGTATGACATAACATAGCACTGTTAAATGCAAAAGGTATTTATCCCAATATTTAATTGCGTATTTATGAAATTCTCTGTCTCTGCATGGAACTTCTCTCTTACACTAATTGTATATTTCCATTCTCCCTTATGTTACTGTCATTGTATTATGAAATTATTTTCTTAAAAATCAAAACAAATTATATTTATAAAAAAAAAAGGGGTTACCTTAGTGATAAGGTGGGGGGGGGTTGTAGAGCCGGATATCAAGCAGTAATACAGTAGGTAGTGAAAAATTGACAGACTAGGTGGGCCAAATGGCCAGAAAATTCTATGTTCTGTGTTTCCATGTTAAAAGAATCAGGATAACAGGAAGAAAGTAAAGTGACAACACTCAACTCAATTACACCTAATACTATCAAAAGCTGTGTTAAGATCTACAAAACAGCAATAAAGCTTAGCTTTTTGATATATACCTGTATATATATATATATACACACACACACACACACACACACACACACACATATATATTTATGAATAAGAGGGGATAATATGTAACAATGTTGTATGGTAAACTGATTACATCTGAAACCATTTTGCACCTCATCCAAAAGTTGATTTTCATAGAACCAAAGGTCTAGTTTCTGAAGTATAATGTTACAGAATAGCTTTTGTGATCAGTGGTTACATTGGAAATGTTAATAAGGTGGAACTCTCCTTTCTACATTTATACAGTAGAAGATGGAACTGTAGTTCATAGGAGGTGGAACTCACTAATAGTATTCAATGGAGAAATGTGTCAGAGGAGGTGGAACTGGAGGTGGAATTGAATTCCATGGAGACGGGCATGCAGGGACAGGCAGCACCAGCAAATGCCCACCAGCCAGCGGGGCAGGCATCCGGAGCCACAAGCGGTGGCAGCACAGGCAGATCCCGGGCCTCCAACTTCACAGGGGCACAGGTGGTGGCCATTGTAGCTGAGATCAGTGCCAACCATGCCTGATTAATCTCTGTGCTTGCCCCATCCACCCCCGCAGAAGTGAAGGTGCAGCTGTGGCTGGACATACAAGTGGCTCCGGATGCAGAAACCCTGACTGCCATCAAACATAAATGGTGAGAGCTGCATACAGCCATGAGGCGCAAGATAATGGAGGGTGCATAGGCACAGAGGAGCAGTGGTGGTGGCTCCCCCACCCTGGACAGCCAGTTGACACCAGTGGAGAGTATGGTGGTGGACACATTCATGGCCATCAGCATCTGTGGTGTGGTGGAGGGCATTGACACACTAGTTGGTAAGTATTGCACAGAAATGCACACCACATCCAGAGCCACAAGTACCTGTCAGCTGTGATCAAGAACATGTATGCATTGGGCCAACAGAGCACACCAGGGAGAGTGGACACACAGGGAGTGTGCTGGCAGGGAGCCAGTCCACTATAGCCCTTGACAAACAGCATGGACAGGCAATGGAGGATGATGTTACAAGTGAGTATGGGGAGGTACACAGTGGATACACAGCCATGACACATGCTGCAGCACAATAAACAATCCCCTCCCAGTCCCAACCCCCCACAGGTCCAGCACAGCCAGCTGAGGATGAGTGACATGAGTCCAATGATGACACTACCCACTCTGCAGACAGTGATGAAGGGGACACAGTGCTGGTGGAGATGTTCAATGATGGTGCCAGTGAAGCATGCCCCCACATTCACAGTGGGCAACCGCCACCATCGTCACAGGACCAGGAGGTCCACAGCACAGGAAATGTGTGTGTGGGCTATGTGCTGCATCAGGGTGGAATGGTGCAAACTGCAGGATGTGTAGGGGTGGACAGCAGTGACAAGGGTACATCCAGCAGACCCACCAGATGCAGCCAGACATTGTGGGCCACTGTAATCCTGGATGCCCAGTACAGGGAGCTGAGACAACTAGAGCATGAGAGGCTGGAGACACAGCATTGGCACACAGAGACCATAGTTGAGCTGACTGGCAGCGTCCATGCCATGGAGCATGACATGTCATGGATGGCAAGCATGCAGCAGTGCACAGTGGAGTTGTTAGTGGCCTGGGGACCACCGACATGGCAACAGAGAAAGGCCTCACCACGAGCCCAGGGCCAGGAAACACATGGCCACACTGATGGAATAGCACCTCATGCAGCCATCTGTGTGGACAGAGATAGGATGGCTGTGGTGACTGCATGCCACAGGGTCTGCACACCAAAGGAGACATGTTGGAGGACATTGTAGTGCCTGGAACACAGGACACCATCATGGAGGACACACAGAACCAGAACAATCTTGGCAAGGGGCCAGCATCCGATGAGGGGCCTGAGAACACAGCAGAAGGAGGAACACCTATGCTGCCCACCCCCAGTGCAGTGGCAGGGGTGGTAGGGCATTAGGATTGGCCCACAGAAGGGAGATGCATCCAGGGTGCATGAGCAAGTCATCCTGTATGCATTGTCACAGCTATAGGGGATACCAGGAAGGCTCGGAAAGGCATTGTGTGGCACCAGGGCGTGGGTTCACACAACACCCCTCACACACACACACACATACACACACACACACACACACACACACAATGGCACAGACACATGATGGACATGGTTGCCCATTGTGAAACACGGCAGATGCGGGCACACTCTGTGGGCACAGCAGAGAAGGACAATGCAGTGGTGGGGAGGGTGGACCCCTATCTGAGTGGCTTCCTTGCCATGGTACAGGGGCTTAGCACAGCAGCATGTGTGCTCTGTTACCAAATGCCAGCCATGGGCAATAGCACAATACAGCAGTTACATAACCATCGTTTGATCTCAGTCATGTGTCATCATGGGGCGCATGGACAACCGTGCCTGCAGACACTGCGATGTGTGCTCTAAGAATCTGCAGACAACTGAGTGTGTGGACCCCCACTATCGCAACTGTCAGGCAATGGAGTGTATGCAACACCAACACTAACATCTGAACACACCATTCATGACCGCCGCTCAAGCAGCATGACCCACAGCAGTCTTCTACCCATGACAGTGGTTATCACCCTGATGACCCTTGATGACTTGATGGCAAGGCCAGTGGGTCATACTCTGGCATTGGAAGGCCCCGACACATCACCATGTTGTGTAGCATCACACACATGGTGAACATAGCAGGTGTGACAAGACACAAGCATGATGGTGCCCCCAGTGAGATCCAGGCATCAGTAATGCATCTTCAGTATCCCTATGCTCCTCTCGATGATGGACCATGTACAGTGGTGTGTAGTGTTGAAGGCCTCCTCCATTGCATTCACTGGTGCCAGGAAGGGTGTTAACAGGTATGGCCACAGTGAATATCCTCTGCCTCCTATGGGGAAAGGGAGCCAGGTCAGTATGTTATCACACACCTGCTGGGCACCCACTCATATGCACACAATACCTACTCAATATTCATCCATTCAAGGGTCCAGCATTGAGCAGTATACCAAGGCCAGAGGTGTCCAGGATGTATGAGTCATGGCATGACCCAGGGAACTTGGCACATATGTAAGTGAAGACACCTGTCGCGTCGCACACCACCTGCAATTCAGGCTATGAACACCCTTACGGCTCTGATATGCCTCTGCAGACTCTGAGGGTGTCAGGATGGTGATATGGGTGCCATTCACAGCACCAAACACATTTGGCATCCTGTGCTGGGTGTACAAGGCCTGTTTGATGGCACGTATCTCTCCATCCATCAATGGGTGGCGTATGTGATCATGCGTGTGGTCCAGCAGTGCGTCCATGACCTGCTCCAAGGCACAGAACACAGATGAGTGGCTGACCCTGACGCCATCACCCACCATGCACAGGAATGACCTTGTTGTGTAACAAGACAGGGTGCACATGACCTTTGTCTCCACAGCCATGGCACAGGAGTGTTGTATCCACGGGGCTACCCTCTCATGGACAGGATCACACAGCTTCATGACCATGTGCCATGGCATTCAGAAATGCTCAGTATAGTGCATGTCCCTGAGCTCATTACCAGTCATGCATGGCCAAAACACATGCTCCCATAGATGTCATCTCCTGCCAAATGCATGCCCTGCATGTTGAAGGTATACATTCAACAGGAGTCCCAAGCACATCACTGTGATACACAGTCACTGAAGGACAGTGCATCAATATGGTGCATGCTATCTTATGTGTCTGTGTGCATGTGCATTGCCGTATGCAGGGTGCTGTATGAATCATGGGTGGCACACGCCACTGCGCATGCATGCCACAGTGCAGCAGACAGGCCTCACTACCATTTACTGTGTGAGACCCACACCATCCAGGGGGCATGTATGGGACATTATGCTGAATTGTGTGCAGCACACGATGCACAGCCATGTGTGTGCACATGCCACAATGGTACATTAGCCCAGGAGCATGGCCAGTGGTGGGCTTGGGCACCAGTGCTTTGGAGGCACCACTGTGTGTTTACAGTGACATGTTGTTCGCCTCTTCACACCTAAGTGGCACCACAGTACAGTCCAGGACTCACCCAGTGTGTCTGGTGTAGCACACCACAATACACTTGTCCCAGCTGTGTTACAGATACGTCAACATGCACACTGATGGCCATGCACAGCGGGATTCAGTCCATGTGATGAACACTACAGCATTCCCACACATGCACATGCAGATCCACACACACACATGCATGTCATCCAGCCTGCCATGTGGTGTGTTCAGTCAATGTCCACAGTCATGTTGGGTGACATACACACACACACACACACACACACACACACATATGCACATGTGCTGCCCGTGTCTGCAGTGGTAAGCAGCTATGCCTGTGAATGACTATGTGCCACTGCAGTGGGCCAGCCCATGCTGCACATGTGACAACACACCATGGCAGCTGGCATGGGTCACAAGGCATGAAACATGCATAGGCCACAACACTGGGAGTGTATATAAGGACATTGAGCTCACACATGTGGACACTGCCAGTGGAATGGAGCAACTACCAAAGCAGCTGTGGAGAGTGGCTGAGGGAACATATTGAGACAGTAGAGGCTTCGGGAAACTGTGGGCTGCCCAGGGCCATAGACCAGTGAGTACCTCTTGCATGCCATGTGTGTGTGTGTGTGTGTGTGTGTGTGTGTGTGTGTGTGTGTGTGTGTGTGTGTTGTGGGACAGTGCATGTCACTGTGTACTCATGTCTCTTTACCTCTTGTGTCTCCCTTCCCTTTCCCATACAGGATGACACAGGTATGCCCCAAGGTCTGGACTTCGTGATGCAGGTGCAGCCGGATGGGGCTGCTGTGATGGTGGTGCACCCCTGGGGACTGCCTACTGGATCAATATTTTGTACGCTTAATAGCGTATGACTAAACTCTGAAACTGCAACAGCGCAGTGTAGGACAGCGAGAGAGTGCAATACCGAGAATGGTTTTGTGCACAGTACTGCACCTTCTAACTGTCGCAGGCAGAGGATGATACCTCTGTTGGGATGCGTGTCTGCAGAGCAGCTGCCATGGATCAAAGGGATGAGCTACTGGCAGGAAAGGAAGCAGGCAAAGCATTTGGGATCGGGTTCTATTCCATGTCCCAAACCTATGAGCATTTTCTTTTTTTTCGCACTATGTGTGATATTTACTGCCCCCCTGGAGCTAGATATTTTAGTTGGGGGGATTAGGGAGCATAGCCCCCCATAACAGGATGTGCGTGGGGTGGAGCCCCCACATAAAACAAGAGTTATGCTGCATGCAATATATCTTGCTATATTGGCAGCACGATATATGCATGCGACATAATGTCTTGCAATGTAATGACCCCATGCCCAGGGACTGTACCGAAGGTGCTGGCAGTGGCAGTGGCCACGCTACCTATGGAGGACAATGGTGGAGGGCCAGCCACACTATGAGCTGAGACCAGGCCTGTGGAGGACCGCACTCTGTGGCGGGTAACAGTACCATCCAGGGTGAGTGTCTGTAGCCTGTGTAGTACATAGCCATACACTGAACACCTGGTGGGGCCTGAGAATTGCTATTGTGCCATGGTCTGCATGCATGCTGTGCTGGATACTGTGACAGCTGTGACCCTGCATGGTCACCTCTGGTATTGCATGCCACCAACGGCTCCTGGTCTCTGCAGGTCACACTAGCATGTGCATGGTCCAGTTTGCCAGGGATGCATGCATGTGTCCATCTGCATGAGGCACCATAGTCTGGAACACCTGAGCACAGCATGAACATGCTCCAAGGACACTTGGCTTGTGTGACAGAGGGACAGTGTGCAGTTGGTGCACCGTCCTGTGTTGCACGTACACATGGCTGTGTGGATTCAGTGTGGGCATCTCTCAATTACCCCACCACTGTCAGATGCCATTGTGTCTTGTGCATCACATGGTGCATAGGCTGCATGGCAGATGGCCTTGATTTTCTTTGGCATCGTGGGCAGGCATCACCCATGGCAGGCCCACACAGTGGACAGCGACACCCTAGTGTGACCCATTTTCTCTGACCTCAACACAAGAGTCCTGTATTCCTTTTCTCTGAATACCTGTTGCCTTTTCTCTTAAGGCCCATCACCGAGGTACTCCTGCTTACTCCTGTGTCCCATAACATGGACAAGGCATCTCTTAAGCTTTTTTATACTACCTGTCCTGGCTGCTTCCCACTCTCAACCCCTGCTTTTCCTACTCATTTTCCCCTTCCTTCCTCCGTTCTTCCTTTCAAATTTTTTTACTCCATCTTCCTGCTTATCCTCTTGTGGTACCTGGATGAACCTAACTGAGCTGATCATTACCAGCGATTACCATTGCTTGTCTAATGTTTTGCACCTCAATTACTCCCTGACTGTTTGAACACATTGGTTTTAGTTTTTTTATACTAGACTGCCATCTGCTGGCAACATCGTTGTTGTCCAGATCTCCAATGTACTTGTATTGTACAAATTTGCCTGACTGTATAACATTCCTTGTATTGGTTCCTGTACTTATACCTGTACCTGTATCTACACGTGCCTTTTGCTGTTATTTACCTGCATTGTATCTGTTGCTGTTCATTGTGTGTATTACCCTTCTGTACATTAACCCCAGGTCCACTTCGAAAATGAGCTTGCTCAATGGGCCCACCTGGCTAAATAAAGATTTTAATTGATCGATTGATTGATGTGTGCACTGGGTGGTGGTGACCCAACTGGGGGGGTGGGCGCCATGCTGTGTGTCCAGTTCTGGCTGGGGGTGGGGGCTACTGACCAGTCACACAGTGCTTATTGTATCTTTTGTCTCCACAGCACTACAGGGGTCCTTTGAGAAGGATGGTACTCCTGCATGTGTCATGGTCAAGGAGGATGGAGGAAGATGACAGCAGCCCCAGCAGTGAGGACTCAGAGGAGGGATGGTCATACTGGAGGAGAGCATGGAAGGGAGGGAGGACATTGGTTGTTGTGCCACCACTGGAGGAGGTCCCCATGGGGGCATCATTGCACCCATGGTGGGTGGGGGGCTGCAGTTTGTGGGGGTGGCGGCACAGTTGCAGGTGAGGGGTGGTTGTTTGCTCTTTGGGGGGCTGTTACCATTCCTGGGGCATGTTACTGGTTTGTACAGTGTTGTATCATTGCACATATCTGATTAGTAAAGTGGCTATACTCCTTCTTCCCTGTCTGTTCATTGTCTCACATTTTTGAGCCTCTGTGTGTGTGTGTGTTTGTTTGTGTGTGTGCGTGCGTGCGTGCATATGTGTGTGTGTGTGTGTGGGTGTGTCTGACCTGGTGAATGAGTGTGGTTGGCCAGGTGGGGTACTGGCAGACTTTGTCTTTGTGGGGGGCTGCTGTTCTGCCTACCTTTGTGATGTGCATGGTCATGCTGGGGTGTGGGGGGCCACTTTTTGCCTGTGTCCGCATGTTTGCATCCAGGCATTGGACATCTGTGCCAGCCTTTGGGGAGCCCTGTCAGTGGACACCATCATGTGTCCCCTTGCCACATTCTTATGGCATGCTGCATGTGCACGTTCCATGGCAGTGCCACATTGTGGCACCACAGTTAGGGCACCACACATCTTTGTCTAGCACTTTGTCCACTAGTGTGCTGCCTGCTTGCACCACCCTGGTGTTGGCACCCCTCACCCACTCATGGGGCCATGTGCAGGCCATGTCACATGGTGGTCGGGCACCCATGGTAACATGCACAGACACAGCATGCCCCTTGCACACAGATGGAACTCTGTCCCATTGGCATGATCTGTTCCATCTGTTGGTGTATTAACTTACACAGCAGCTTAAGGCAGCCCTTGGTCATGCATAAGTGTGCACAGCCTGCACCCCACCTCTGATGGGCCTCTGCATGTACTTGCATGTGCTGAATATGCTTGAATGAGCCTGTTGCATGGCCACGCCCCCGTGTACATGACACGATACCGCCCAGCATGGGTACATGCTGTGGCTCTGCATGGTGGCTTGTGTGCCCATCATGCATGCTGCCACTGGGTTGTGTGTGTGCATGAGTTGTATTTGTACTGGTGTGGTACGCATGTGCACTCCGGATGCCATGCTGGCATCATGCATAGGGTCCTTTATTTTTAGCATTGGTAGCTTTACCCTTTTTAGTAACATTAATTAATTTCTTAGTGTGGGTCTTTCTAGTTTTATTTTTATTTCTGGTAGCCTTTGTATCCGATACATCAACCATTATAAGGCAATCTTCTCTAGAAATGGAGGAGGAAGATTAACTTGAACACATTTATAGTATTTTCTATAAGGCTGAGAGGTTCCTCCATATTGTTCTCAAAAGTATTTTGAGAATATGATTGTCTCCCTATATTCATCATAACTTTTAACTGTCATATCATGACTTGATTGTGAATGACATCACCTTTGAGACTTTCCAAATCTTCCTTAATGGCCCAAATATATTCAAGTATGAGTATGTTTGCATAATAGGGGTTTTCAATAATTTCTAATAATTGTCTGGAAATAGAAGAATAAAAGATGAAGTTTCCCTCATCTATAAAATTATCATATTCCAGGGAAGAGGAGATCCTTTTGGATACAGACTGCTCCCAATTAGGTTCAACAGTGCTAGTGGGAGCAATTCTGGTGTAGCAGACAAGTCATCTGTAGCTGCTGCATTAATAAGGGCTTCAGCAAAAATAGGGTTAGTTACAGATAATTTTTTTAAGTCCTGTAATGGTGTCGATAAGCTCCTGAATCACTGATGCCAAATTATTAGAAGCATAAGAAGTGCTAGAACTGGTGTTTTCCCAGGTTCCAAGCCCATAAGGGATGGAGACTGAAATACTTAAGAATTATGAAGAGGGCTATTTAGGTAGGAGCTTTGAGGGAAAAAAACAGATTGAGATGCTTGTGAATCATTGGTATAAGTAAATATTAGATTGGAACAAGAAAGATCTGAGTCAAAGCTCAAATTTGGTGGTAACAGAAATTCCTTCAGGGAGTAAATCTGCAGGTATACTCCTAGACAAGTTAATTTTTCTATTTATTTTTTACCTAAGAGATGTCCCATGGTCCTCCTTTATAGGAGTAAAGAGGACAGTAGGAGTGGGAGTGGAAGCATGGCAATCCAAAAGTCCAATTGCCCTAGGCTTCCAAAATTTCTGTAGAGAAGTCACCAGTTCTATAGCAAGAAATGCAACTCAAGTTGATAAGACTGATCAGATAGTTCAAGAAGATTTGTCTTTTCAAGGGGAGTAATTCAAAAGTAAAACACCCTAAATTTGGTGCACCCTCTTGAATCATGTCACTGCAATAAAATTAATAAAATGTCAGGGTTTGGAAGTTTCCCTTTTACTTTAAAATTCAGCCATTAAATGTTTCTGACTAGACTCACTATAATGCCCTATTACGATATAGTAATAAAAATTACTTCTAAGAAATAAAATAAAACTATATATAACAATGTTAAAATGTCCAGAGTATAACCTCTAGGACTTTAGCCTCTTAATTTGCTTACTTTTCCAAACATAAAAGAATGCAGAAGAAGGCTACTAATTTGTTTAACCTCAATATCTGCAACTTCTCTGGAATTCAGCTGTATTAGTTCGATTACTTTGGGGGGCCCACAAGGCTCATTGACAACTGGGAAAAGGGTTCTGGTAGTAAACAAGTTTGCTATCTGGTACCAACACTTAAAAACTGCTTTTGGGAGAATTTTTTTTAACCTTAAATAAAATAAGATCTGCTGTGTAAAACATCTCAATAAAGTTTACTGATTTGCAAAAAAAAAAAAATATTAAGATCTGCTGTACTTCAATCAGAGCTGTTGTAATTGCCAAGCTCAAATGAAGGAGACTAGTGAATGTGAGGCTTTTATCCCTAGTACTCCATTAGTTCAGATGAACTTAATTGAATACAGGTGGTGATGAAGTATTAGAAAACTTACGAATGAGCACAGTGCAAGGAATGCCCGGTATAAAATTATCTTAATTGAGTTGCACGTAAAGGGAAATTAAGTGACTTTTATTTGCCATGGGATTTATTGGAATCAGCAGAAAAGCCAATTATATTTGAGTCCAGTCTTCAATTAAATCAGTGAGGAAAAAAGTACTTGCTCATTATACAATTCAAATGTTGAGCGCAATCAAGCACATGGCAAAATTTAACATCCAGTAGAATCAAGCAAAACAATACTAACACAATAACAAAAAAGTAATCAAATTCTCTGCCTCCACATTAATGTTTTATATACTAAATGACTTGCAGGGCTTTGCCGGGGTTTGATCAGAACCTGCACCCAGCGCTCATCAAACAGAAAGAAGGAGAATTTTAATTTGGCATCTCTGTACTGTCCTTTCTTATGGAGTTTACTCTTAGTTACAGATATTTTTCATTATTTCAACTCCAGGATCAGGTAATCATTTTTTCATTTTCCCAGTCGCCAACACTCTGACTCTTCACCTCTCAAACCACTCCCTAATGGGGGTGGGGGGTTGGGGGCAGAGTGAACCCAGCATGGCTATAGAAAAAGATAGAAAAAGACACACTCTGGGTGCATAATAGACTCCTGTCAGCATAAACACAGAAACAAAATAAAGATAGCTTTGTTAAAAGAAGCAGTACACCAGAGGTCAAACCACATAAAGCCTTTCCGCTCCTGTCCCATCCACTCTGCCCAGATGGTCACTGCCTAGTTTGTCTCTGCAGACAAACTCTGGTCTCCGGGTGACAATCCCTCCTACCTGCCTATTTACTAATATTCATCCTTGTCTATTCCACACATGCTTGAAGCCCCTATTATTTTTGCCTCCATCACTTCCACTGACAGTCTGTTCCAGGTGTCTACAATTCTTTCAGTGAAGTAGTACTTCCTCACATCCCTCTTAAACTTCCCCTCTCCACCTTCATCGCATGCCCTCTGGTCCAGGTGTTCTTTCTCATTTGAAAGAGATTCCCCCCTGCACCCTGTTTAACCCTGTGAGGTACCTGTAGGTCTCTATCATGTCCCCTCACACTCTTCTCTTTCAGGGTGTACATGTTGAGATCCCCTCAGTCTCTCCTCATAAGGCTTCTTTTGTAACTACTGCACCATTTTAGTTGCCATCTTCTGGAATGCCTCCACCCTGCCTATGTCCTTTCTGAGATGCAGTTTCTGGAACTGGACACAATTCTCCAAGTGGGGTCTTGCCAGAGATACAGTTCAACACTACGACCCTCTTCCAAATGGAGATACCTCTCCCTATGCATCCCAGTATCCCTCTAGCCCTAACCACTGCTTTGTTACACTGCCCTACCATATTGAAGTAATCAGATATGATAACTCAAAGGTCCCATTTGTGCTTAGTGACTGTCAGTACCCTCCTTCATCCTGTATTCAGCTCCAGGGTTCCTATGCCTTAAGTGTATGATTTTGCGCTCTTTGGCATTAAGCCATAACTGCCATGCTCTTGCCCTCGCCTCAAGTTATCCAAGATCCCTATGCATTTTCTCCATCCCCTTCTGAGTGTCCACTCTATTACAGATGTTGGTGTCATCTGCAAAGAGGCATAATTTTCCTTCCAGTTCTTCTGCAATGTCAGTTATGAAGATCCAAATGTAGTTGTAATTCACATGTACAATAAGGCACACTTTGGATCAATGAGAAATGAGATGGCAGCCTGGAATTGGCAAGAAGAATTTGCAAATATACCTGCATCAGAAATGTGGAGTAGGTTGAGTATTATGGTTGGTTCACTGGTTCATAGGCATGTACCATCAAAGGAAAAATATAAGGGATTTAAAAAACCACTTCCCTTATGGTTAACCCCCCAAGTAAGGAAATTGATTAAACATAAAAATAAAGCATATATGAGGGGCAAAAAAGTAATAATAAACATGTTGGGGTTGTATAAAAAATGTTTAAAAAAAATCTAAATCAGCAATAATTTGTGCAAAAAAGATATATGAGCACAAATTAGCAAATAAGGTACCAAATAATTATAAATCTTTCTATACATACATTAGATCCATAAAAGGTACTAACGGTAGTATTACATCTCTAAAGGACCCAGATGGTCATACAACCTCAGACAATCAGGAAATGGCAGATATGTGTAATCTTTATTTTGCATCTGTCTTTAATAAAGCCCAGCCAGTACAATTGAATCAGCAAACTACGACACAGGGTTCTACCATTACATTAAACATTCTTGATGCTTTACAATGACTCAAGGATATAAACCCCAACAAAGCACAGGGACCGGATGGGATACATCCAAGAGTAATTAGGGAACTGGCATAAGAATTAGCAGTAACCTATATTTTCCAAAAATCCTTGGATACATCTGTTGTACCTGATGACTGGAGACAGGCACTCATTATACCAATATTTAAAAAGGGTTCTCAACAACAGGTTGAAAATTACCGCCAAATCAGTCTGACTTCGGTCTTGGGCAAGATTCTGGAATCTATTATTAAGGAATATATTCTTGACTTTCTGAATACTAATGGCATTATAGACAGGTCGCAACATGTGTTCACCAAGGGTAGATCGTACCAGACAAACCTTTTGGAGTTTTATGGCAGGGTTAGCAAAGCCTTGGATCTGGGCAATGCGGTCGCTGTTGTATACCTTGACTTTGCAAAGGCATTTGATAAGATGCCGCATGTTGAATTAATAGGGCATCTCAGGGAAATAGGAGTACATGAAAAACTCTCCTCTTGGGTGGAGTCATGGTTGGGAGCTAGAAGGTAGATGGTTTGTGTGAGGGGTGTATGCTCTGAGTGGGCTGAGGTGTCGAGTGGAATACCGCAGGGTTCAGTGCTGGGACCATGCCTTTTTAATATATATATTTCTAATATGAATATAAGTAATGAAATATGGCTAGCAAAGTTTGCGGACGACACACAGCTGGGTTACCCAGTCAACAAAATAATTGAAGCCACTATGTTGCAGACAACACTTACAGAATTGGAAGAATGGGCAAACAATAAGGGCTCATCATTTAATATAGAAAAGTGTGTTGTTATGCACTTGGGAAGGAAAAATCTACATTTTAATTATAAACTATCAAATAAGGAATTAAGAATCATTCAGGAAGAAAGGGATTTAGGAGTTATAGTAGATAATGAATTAAAATTTGGTCAACAATACTTCCAGACGATAAGGAAGGCAAGTGGTATTCAACGCTGTATACGTAAACACATCACAAGCCATGAAAGGGCAGTGTTGTTGCCTCTGTACACCTCACTGGTGCACCCGCATGTGGAGTATTGTGCCCAGTTCTGGTCACCAGGCTATAGGAAGGACGTGGCTGCCCTGGAGTGGGTGCAGAGAAGGGCAACAAAAGGCATGAAGGAGGTTCAGGGTCTGAAATATGATCAGAGACTGGAAAAACTAGGATTATTTTCTTTGGAGTACCGTAGACTACACGGGGACATGTGCCAAGTATATAGAGTACTCAGTGATGAGAAATTACGGGAACAACTGGACATAAATATTAAAAAACAAAGTCACGATACTAGGTCACATACCTATCAGCTGTATAAAGAAAAATATAACACCAAAAAAAGGGGAAATTGGTTTACTAGAAGAGTAACAGGAATTTGGAATTCACTACCAAATGAAGTGGTGTCAAGTCCTACTATGAATACCTTTAAAAATAGGTTGGATTCTTACTTGTTTAGTAAAGGTATTAGCGGGTATTGTTAGTAAATCAGCGAGCTTTATGGACGCAAGTCTTCTATGCTCTGAAGTACCTATGAATCTATGAACCTATGACTATTCCCAGTACTAAGACATGTGATGCACTGCTGGCTACTCCCCCATCATTGGAGTCAGTTCCATTAATCAGCACCCTATATCTCCTATTATTTAACCAGTTTCTAACCCAGTTCACCACTTTAAATTCCACCCTAGACGGCTCAATGTCTTTATCAGTCTTCTCTATGGCACCATGTCAAAGGCCTTGCTAAAGTGCAAATAGGCCACATCCACTGCCCTCCCATGATCTATATCCCTGGTCAACCAGTCAAAGAAATCAATCAGATTTGTTTGGCAGAATCTCTCCTTCATGAATAGAGTTGAGTGAAATTGAAAAATTTCACCTAGTGAAATATTTTGCGTAATTCACGCATTACACAAAATAATTTGCAGGACGAAATGCAAAATTTCACCCCTGGAGCAAATAAAATGTTGCCACGCATGGGCAAAATAAAAGGTTTCTAAAGACCTCCCTGGCATCCAGTGGTCCCCTCCATCCCCCGACAGCTCACTGGCCCAAATTATTCTCCCTGGTGTCTAGTGGTCCCCCCCAGCCATTCACCTGCCATAATTGAATAAAGCCCCCCCCCAGGGTTACCACAGCCCCCTCATGTCCTTTGTAAAAAAAAAAAAATGAAACCCACACTCCCTGGTGTCTAGTGGTCCCCCAGTGACCACTCATGGTCAAAATTATTATCCCTGGTTTCTAGTGGTCCCCCTGGCTGATCACCAGCCATAATTGAATAAAGCCCCCTGCCCACAGTTACCCTGGCCCCCTCATTTCATTTTATTAAAAAATAAATAAATAAAACCCACATTCCCTGGTGTCTAGTGGACCTCCCACCCTGTCATTATGAGCTAACACCACCCTCGCTCCCCCCGGTACCCTGATCGGGCCACTGGCACAGCCTTCCACTAACCTCCACAGCCATCGCTCGACTGAGCACAACTGAGCACTTGAATCGAATGAGCACATGCTCAGGCTGCCACGCGCTCATTCACGTTAGCCTCAGTCATGCTCAGTTGGGCTGCCAGCCATAGATGTGAGGGAGGGCTGAGCCAGTGGCCCAATCAGGGTACTGAGGGAGCAGGGTGGGCGCTAGCCCATGATGACAGGGTGGGGTTCCACTAGAAACCAGGTAGTGTGGGTTTGCTTTTTTTTTAATAAAATGAAATGAGGGGGCCGGGGTAAATGGGGTGGGAGGGCTTTATTCAGTTATGACTGATGACCAGCCGAGGGGCCACTAGACACCAGGGAGAATAATTTGGGCCAGTGAGTGCCCGTGGGGACCCCTAGACACCAAGGAGTGTGGGTTTCATATATATATATATTTTTTAACAAAGGACATGAGGGGGCCAGGGTAACTCTGGGGGGTGCTTTATTCAATTACAGCCAGTGATTGGTTGGAGGGACCACTAGACACAAGGGAGAATAATTTGGGTTGGTTAGTGGCTGGGGAGTTGGGGGGGGACCTCTAGACACCAGGGAGAGTTTTACATAATGGAATGAGATATGCAGGGTGCAAAATTGTGGTGAAATTTCACCATTTCACTGCAATTTAATGAAAACTTTTGCACAGCAAAATTGCCAATTTTGCAGCAATTTCACTGGCAAAATTTAATTTTGCAACATCTCCACTCATGAATTATACTACCTGTCATGTTTCTGCCCATTGGATTCAAGATACTCTAGAAACCTTTCCTTTAACAGGATTTCAGTTAAATTCCACACCTCCGAGGTGAAACTGACTGGCCTATACTAGCCTCCTCCCTGCTGCCTCTCATTTAGCGGGACCATAGCTGTTCTCCTCCAGTCCTTTGGAACCATGCCTATTTCCAGAGAGCTGTTAAAAAAGCCCATAATTGGGGCAGCTAGCACATTCCAGAGTTCCTTTAGTACCTTTAGGTGTATCACATCAGGTTCCATAGCCTTGTTCACTTTCGGAGCTGCAAGCACCATTAGGACTCTTTCCTCTGAAAATGGACTTGTGTCCAACCCCCTCCCACCAGTTTCTGCTGCTTCCTGATGGTCCTTCACCCCTCCCTCCACTGGGATGACTGCGCAGAAGTACCTTTTCAGGAGGTCTACTTTTTGTTAGTCCTCTTCTGCACAGTTCACCCTGCCACCTTTCTTACCCTCACAATCCCGCCCCATGCCTTCTTTTTCTCACTTATATACCTGAAGAAAGTCTTATCCTCTTTAGCTACCCCCTTAGATATCCTTTCCTCTGTCTGTGACTTTGTTCCCCTCACTGTCTTTCTGGCTTCCCTCTGTTTTACTTGGCACATCTCCATGTCTTCCTCCCTCTGTGGTTCCCTATACCTCCTGAACACCACCCTTTTTTCCTTCACAAACTTCCTTCACTCAGAGGCTGGTTGTCTTATTTTGCTCTCCCTTATTTCCCCTACTGTACCTCAACCCCTTCTTTGCAACCCCCCCAACAATGCAGTTTCTGAGACAGTCTTCCATTTCTTTAAACACTGCCCTCATTAAAGTCCAGGACCCTCATCCTCATGTGGTTTGCCTCTGTTCCAGTCTTAATGTTAAACCATACTATACAGTGATCACTGATGCCTAGAGAACTGCACACTGTGGCATCTGCAATGCTGTCCTTGTTTGCAAGCACCAGATCCAGCACTTCCCTCTTCCTAGTGGGTTCATTTCCTACCCACCTGAGAAAAGTCCTTTGTAAGGAGTCCAGTATTGCCATACAGCTTGCCAAAGCTGTAGTTGGAAAGCTACAATCCACATCTGGCAGACTGAAGTCACCAACTAGCATCACCTCCATCTTACTTGCTACCCTGATGATGAATTCCCCAGTTGACTTCTCAAACTCCTCTCCCTGTCCTGGAGGTCTGTATTCCATCCCTGTACAGATAGCAGCCCCAGTATCTATCTAGCTGCAGGATGACCTCACAGCACCTCCAGCCCTTCTTTTTCCTCTGGGTGCCCCTGCACTTCTTTTGCCCTGATTTCCTCCCTTACATATACTACAGCCCCCTTCCTTTCCATCTCTGTACAGAACAAAAAGTAGCCTTGTATTGCCATGTCCCAATCATTGCTGTCTATGCACTGCAACTCCATTATGGATGCCAAATCCAAACCAGCCTCCACAATGATGGCCTACAGGTCCAAAATTTTATTTTCTAGACTCTTTTTGTTGGCATACATGACTATCTATACCTTACTCACTCTCTGCCTGCTTACCTGCCCCTCCAGCCTGTGCTGTTCCCTGATGCTCCCCGATGCACCTCTTTCCTTGTTACTTCTCATTCTCTGTCTCCTTTATTCCTTTCTTCTTGCTTCCTTAATTTATATGCACCTTATCCTCTGCCTCATCTGCAACTCTGTCTTTTTTCACCCCTTATCCTCCTTTGATTCCAGACTTGATTGGTGATGTTATTCCAAAAATTCAGAAACCAGTTACAGCTGCAGCTGGGATTTATGGTGCTGTGATATATATGCCTCTAAAAGTCACAACAGAGAATTTTCAAAAAGGAACTAATAGTAAAGTGACTGTAATCTCCCTACTGAGTTTGGGACCAATTCCAACTTCAGCAATGGCAGCAACTATCTCTCTGACCTCTCCTGTAGCACAAATAGGTAACACAGTCATTAAGAACTTTAAAGATCTAAATAATGGTATGGGGTTATTCAAGCTACTTGAATGCCGAGAGAGAGAGATAGAGAGAGACAGAGAGAGACAGAGAGAGAAGAACTGCTCCACTCAAGCAGCAGTTCAAAAGAATTTTGCTAAAACTACTATTGAATTTAACCAAATTAAACAACAGCAGACAATGCCCCCCAAAAATATTGAAGATCAGAGAATCAAATCTTTATCAACAGAAGCACTGTCACAAGGTAATACTAGAAAACATGTTACTTCAATCAAAGAATAGAAATACTGGAGAACTCCTTCAAACTTAAAAACTTAAAATGAGTTGGTCTACCTTTAAAAGTTGATAAATTATATCAACATTCACTGGTAGCAAATGTACTGAAAGATGCCCTGAACCTGTTTGAAGAGAATGTTCCATTCATCACCCATCCTGACAGACTACCTGCAGGATCTGCATTGGTTGCTGATAAAATAGCATATCTCATTTAAAGTGGGGTTGTTGACTTACAAAACCCCACACTGGCTAGGCATAGATTGTCTGGCTGAGCTCCTGTGTCTTTGCATCTCTGCTCGACTGCTCCGTTCTGCCAGAGAGAGCCTTCTTTTGGTTCCAAGGGCTATATTGAAGACTTCTGGGGACTGGGCTTTCGAGGTAGCCAGCCCAAATGTTTGGAATTCTCAGCCTAGAGCCTTGACAGAGGCCCCCTCAATAGAGGCCTTTAAGAGGGGCTTGAAAACATATCTATTTCCATAAGCATTTGGGGAACATTATTAACCTTTTACCTGTGCACATCCTAAATTGTTAACTTGTTCTTTTGTTTATTGTGTTGTATAAGTTGTCAGTAGGCAATAAAGTCCAGAAATATTCTATCCTACAGTTGAAAGAGCTTCAGCCAAATTTATTCATACAACTTGGTAACTTCAAATCCTTTCTCAACGATGATGTGGTAACAATAGAATCTGAACTACCCCATTGTATCCATAAACCAATATTATGTGATACTCCCACAATATGTTTCCCAAGCCAAAAATCACCCAAAATACTTTATTCTCTAAGTCGAATTGGGGAAGTCTGATGTTGACTAGAATACAGGTGTGACATTCCAGACGCAGGCCAAAAACGAACTTGTATGCCCTTTTCAAGAGCATCATGTCCCAATTATTATGCAGTTTTTCCAGAAGAAGAATGTATTACAAGGCCATATTCCATACTTGAAACTATATAGGTCAAAATTACATGTTTCTGAGTGCCAAGTGCATGATTATGTTACAATAAAGAGCATCAAACTGCATATTTACCCTTTTAACAAAGCATCTATGTGCAAAGAATAAGATAAGCTGGAGTCTAGCATAACTCCCACGTACCAGTGAGAGTCTACTTGTTCCAACAATGAATCTCCAACCATCTTAATTTGCTTATGCCAGTCAGCCAAATTCTGTCTTCTATTGGAAAACTGCATATGTTTTTTTTTCCATTTTCAAACATAATTTCATATCTTTGGACCATAACTGCACCCCACCAAAACCCCTTTGTACTGTAGATGATCTTTAACAGTTGCAATGTTCCTATCTCTAAAAAACAAGACTACATCATCAGCAATCAGCAGGATGTGGCTCGATGCAGCAGCCATGGAGTGATCATTTAAGAACAAACTACATAATGGGGGCCCAGGACACCCCTGCGGGACACCCAATTTTAATGAAAGAACAGAAGAAAGTTGATCATAATTTTTAACTTGCTGAAGCCTTCCACCCAGGTAGCTGCTGAAGCAATTCACAAATGAGCTAGTAAAACCTAAATGACTCAGTTTAGCCAGTAACAGATGATGACTGACAAGCTCAAAAGCTTTGATAAGTCAATATGGATTACCCCTACCATTTCTCTACTGTCCAATGTTTCATAATTACTATTCATGAATTTAGCAAGTGCTGCAATAGTACTGTGAAATTTTACAAATCCATGTTGTTCCTTAGTCTGCAGACTGTATTTATTTAAATAATCAATAATCTGATCATGCATTATTCTCTCAAAGGCATTGGGCAGTGGAGAGAGGACAGAAATAGGCTGATAGTTGCTTACTTCCTCCATTGACCCACTTTTAAACAAGGTGTTACATAGGCATGCTTCCATATTGATAGAACCTCTGGGTAAAAGAATGAAAAATTAAATAGTTGTATTACTGGTATCACTAATTCATCAACTACTATGCTGGAAAACTTAATGTCTATACCATCTGGATCTTGACACATCTATATTTTCTTTTTTTTTTAAATATTTCAAGCAGGTTGTATCCATAAGTCTTTTAAAATAAAAGGAGGTCTACCAATTTTACACAAGCTCCTTTATCCCTGATTACAAATAAATTTAGTTACTGGTAATGCAGGAGCAGCAAGACTGACACGCTGCTGCTCTGCTCACCATTCGAGCTTTAATTTGATTTTGATTACGCTAGCTACTTTACTATGCTCACAATTTTATTTAAACATTTCAGCTGTTTCATAGCCCCCCAAGAAAATAAGTCATAGCCCTTGCAGCTTAGTTATAGTGTCAGCAACCTTTGAGGCAGCAGGGGGAGTGTCTTCATTTTGGAACAGTGGAGGCTTGGAGGAGTTTGGCATTCCCTCATGCACTGACTCTGTGTTGTTTTTGTGTTGATTCATGAGTCACAAAACAAATTCAGTATGGCACGTACCTGATTTTGTATTGTCTTTAATGTTTTACTGAATTTGTACAAGTTGTAGCTCTCATTTGTGAAGGATGGACACATTTTACTCTGCTCAGGAAGCTTCTTCAGAATTGAGAATAAACAGATTATTTGCTGTTATCAGAGTCCAAAACCCTTGCTCCTAGAATAATATTTTCCAGAACTTTAAACTGTGGTAGTAGAGTGGAGATTGTTTGGAGTGGCATTCATTGTGATTTCCAGTGCTGGAGAAAATAGCATAAGGAAGGAAGCAGTTACACTATAAGTGCTGATATGCCTGTTGCACCTTTTTAAAAGGTACAGTATGCCATCTTTGCATGTGGGTCTGGGGATCATTAAATCAAAAATGAAACATTAATTTTACTATGCTCAGATGAATGATTATTTTGATTGATTCCCTAGATACATTTGTATGCTTCCACCTTGTTTGAAGGTTCAATAATGGACAGATGGCAACCCTTGGTGGATGAAAACTTGGTAGCTCTGGAGATAAGGAATGGAGGCAGAATAATCCGTAGGTGGAAAGCAGTCTGGATTTTCACCCCAGAATTCAATGGACTCCCAGACTTAGATAAGGGAGCCACATTTGCTTGTAGCTGTTGTTTCTCTCATTTGTTAACATGGACATAGTTTCAGCAACTTGAGGAAACCAGACTGAGATATTTTCTCATTCAGAGGTACTATTTTTACTTTTGTAAACTATGGGGGTTACTCATAAATTATTGTGACTAACTGCTGTTTCTGGGATGGCCTCTATGAACATACCATAAAAGTACCCCTGGATTTCAATATTTTCACAGTTTTAAGGTCTGTAGGTTTGTTGCTGCAAACATGCACAGGTGAACCTTTGTACCCATTTTAGATGTGTTTAGCTGTTTTATATGATTTGTTGAAGACCTTAAATATTAAAGAATCTTACTCCATTTTTTGGGGTGGGTTATCATGAGCTTTTGTTTTACTGGTGTATACCTTTTTAAGTGTGTCATGTGTTTTTCTGCCTCATTTAGCAGCACTGTAGGGGATCAGTTTTTTTTATGTTGGATAGCTTATAATAGAGCTATACACGCTATACAAAAGGATCCACAAAGATGGTATGAGGCAATGAGATTGGGAGAGTCATGTGGGATGGCCTAATGGGGCATAGATGGTGGGCTGCTATCACACCTTTGTGGGGGGGGCATTCTTTGACTAAACTTGAGGTTTGAATAGGAAGCCATGGTTGGGACTGTTGGTGGTTATCGGGTCTGAAAGCTGGTTGAAATATCTGGACATACTGTAGCAGGCAGGGTGCACAGGAACCCATGTACAGTTTCCTAATTTAGTTGATATATTATTCTTGTCACAGCTGGTGGTGATGAAAATGCAGAGCAGCATGCACTTTATGGTGTCACTTGGAAAGTCACCAATGGCAACATGCTTGATTGACAACATGGGATGACCTATTGGGAGTCCAGTGACTGGGCTTTTTTGCTATTTTTGTTCAGGGCAAAGTGCCCCTTTGAGTTAACCTTGGGCCCAAGTACTAGTCCTGTACAAGTGGTTCAGTTTCCTCTCCAGATGAGGTGTAGGGATGGTTTGTTTCATGATGTAGTAAATGGGCAGCTTACATGGTTGCTGCATGGGAGAGACAAGGTGATCCTTTCCAAATTGCAGCATTTCTGGTTATTGTGGGTACTTAGTTATTCTCCCCATTTTGATAGCTATTTTGGGCACTATGATAGGTGAATGCTGCTGGAGCCATTCTCCTCTAAAGTAGACTACCTACTTCTACTTCAAAGGGGAGGATTTATGAGGTTGTGGTACAATCTGACCAGTAGTACAAGAACAACTATGGTCTACTGGACCTTTGTGGAGTCCATTGGGAGTCATTATGAGTCTGCCATTAATAGGTTAAATAGGGTGTTTGTTCCTGCAAGTTATTAGGTTATGTAGGTTCTTTCTAGGGAGGCAGACATTTGTTTGGCTACTTAGGTTAACTCTCTTTATTTTATGTACAGCATGTATTTGTTTATTGGATGAGTGCACTGATCTAATGGATTGTTTTCAGGTACAACCCAGGCCATAAAAATGGCAACAGTTTTACAGAGGCAAGATACAGTACAGGAGATAAAAAAATACATAAGGTACAAAAATAATTTACAAGATACATTGCAGGAGCTTATGGATAGGCATACAAGACATGTAAAGGACATAATACAGCAGGGTGAAGTTATGTACAATGTTTTTCATAATGAGTGAACTTGGTTATTTACAGTATTGATACATACTTTCTGGGAAGAAAGGTTTTGGGGTAGTTGCTGTACACAGTGGACAGTAGGTTGCTATGAAGTAGTCCTACAGTGGTCACCCAGACATAAACAAGTGGACATAGACAGTAATGTTTCTTTGTAGTATAGCTTAAACAAATTATGTCATTCTAAGGAGTGGAGTGAGGAGGGTAATCTGTTCCATAGTTTGGGGACAGTGGATGTGAATGCTGTACCACCCAGGCATGTGGAGATCTAGGGGGTATCCAGCAGAAGACTTGGGGAGTTGTAAAGGTTTTAGGGGCAGTGCTTAGGTCTTAGCAGGGAGAAAGAGGTGACCAGTCTCCATCCCTGATGGCCTTGTCTATATGGCTATGAAACTGGGTTCTTGCTGGTCACTTGTCTGTGCCAAAATGGTCCTTTGTATTGCCCATGGGCCTTTCTTGAGGTCCTTTTGCCATGACTTATGTCTATCCTATCTTGAGGGGAAGATAGGGTCTAACAGAGGTAGCTATGGAATGCTGTGAATATCAAGGGTTTTTTGCTGCACCCCTTCCCCACTTATACTGCTTTTATAATACAACATCTGGATAGCCTGCTGTGTCTTCTTTTTGTTTTCAATAGGAAGTAATTAATGGCTTGAACTTTTTGTACTCTGGTACAATATAGATTGTAATTTCTTAGAAAACAGGTTCTGCTCATGTGTTCATGACATTTTAAGGGTTGCTATAATAAACTGTATGTATTTTATATGACTCTGATTTTTATTAGTCTGTCAATCAGTCTCCGAGTATGCTTGCTTAAAAGCAAGGACCTTATTTTTCAGAAGAACACACTGGGCAACTTTGTGTCCAATAACAGTGTAAAGGGACATGACCACTCAATGTTTCAGACAAAACTGAAACTGAAACTGGAGGGGGCAGGATAAGGGGGAATGTGAGGAAGTTTTTCTTCACAGAAAGGGTGGTGGATGCTTGGAATAGCCTACCTCAGGAGGTGGTGGGTGCTGCCACAGTGGGGAGATTCAAACATGCATGAGATAGACATAAAAGAACACAAGATGTGGAAAAGAGAGGCAAAAGCCAATGCCTAGTAAGGTCAGCATCTGCTGATGTAGGCAGGGATTATGGGCAGTCTAGATGGGCCTTGCTGTCCTTATTTGCCTTCAGCAACTACTACTACTACTATAACTACTACTACTACTATTACTACTTGTAATTCTGTGGGGATTCAAGGAAAGAAGCCAGTCAATATAGGGAGCATTACCATTTGATAATTGATCTGAGTGGGTCCTGTTATCAATTTAGTAATCTATAAGGCATTGATTATATCCTGATAAATTGTTCTTGCTCTTCCTAATCAGTCGATATTAAAATCACCAAATATAATCTTCTCATGATTTTTATTTAAACTTTTAGGGAAGAAACAAAGTTGTCAATACCACTTGACACATTTTGGGGGTATATAAGTTGCATTAATATTTAATTTTTAAATCCACTCAATGTTAAAGTTGCATTACAAATTCACAGCTTTTGTTCTGGAGCTGACAGGGATTTCACAACAGAGAAGCATTCCCTATAATGTATGATACACTCTCCCTCTTTTTTGGCCTCTCTGTTGCATCGCAGTCTGTTATAAGCAGAAATAAAAATCTCTGCATTTGTTATTTTGGGGAAACTCCAAGTTTCTTATAACCCAATAAAATCTAGGTTATGTAAATGGTCCCATGCAGAAAACTAAGTAAATTTGTGGCATCCATATATATTATTATTTGCAAGAAAACTTTGTTAATACACCAGCTAGGGTAATTTAATGCCACAAAAGTAGGGAAATGTGGCATTTGGGTTTCCAACCCCTAACTCCCCACCCCCAAGCAGCAAAAGGAAAAAAGCATTAGGGTTTTGGGTGTCTGGAGTCTTGGTGAATCTATTGTGGGGTCTTCCTTGGGATTGTGTACCATAATGCTCACCTCCCCCCCACCAAAACCAAGTTTCCAGTCCAAAACACAAGGTACAGGTCCAAGTCATTGTCTCATGATGATACATTCTTCTAAGGTACAGAAGTATGTCTTGCCACATATTGCCAAGTTTATTTGTTGTAGCTTTCGTCATGTAGGGCCTTGTGTGAAGAAAGGATATCATGTGTGACGTGATTTGATCAGGGAAAGGGGTGGGCATTAGGGCTGAGAACACTGATTCCCCAATACTCCAGAGACCCCAAACCCTAATGTTTTTTTCCTTTTGCTGCTGGGTGGGTAGGGGTGGGCAATTAGGGTTGGAAACCTTAACACCACATTTCCCTACTTTTGTGGCATTAAGTTACTCTAATAAGTGCATTAACAAGATTTTTTGCAAAGAATGTCCTTTCTTTCTGAGGTAGTGAAATCATATCCACATTCCTGCAGGTCCCTTTGGGGCCTGATGCCCTGCACCAAGGGAAGACTCCAGCCACCTACAGAAGTAATGTAGCAACAGATGTGAAGAATTTATGGGGCTGTCTAGTGGGCTGTAGAAGTGCAGGGACTTGTGGTCCCTGTATTTCTGTGTGGCCACAGATATAGATGCACAGGGCAAACAAAGCATCTGTCAGCCTATGCACAGGACCCTCTGCCACACAAGGGTGTAGAGGTCCAGGGCCCTATGGCAATAGGACAATTACTTTCACTATATGGTACCCAGGCCCATATGACAACCCTGCACCTTTCATTACTTGATTGGAGGGTGATGTTGAAGAACAGTGCCATCCCCCCACTCTCACCCGATCCAGCCGGATCATTGAGCTCACCACTGAACTCAGATCACCAGCACAGGATCACTTAGTATACACGTTGGGGTTAAGAGTGGCACTATACACAAAGGCCCAGATATTCAAACTGCGCCCAAAAAGTGCACAATAGCAGGAGAAAGAGCAAGTCCATTGCACCCATGTACAAGAGGCGCGATATTCAAAAACTGAGCCAGCCAAGTTGTGCCTACAGCTGACAACTGAATATCACACCACCTGTGCCATAGCGCAACTAGGGAGGGGAAGCTGAGCAGATCTGATGTGCCATAGTGCAACAAGGGATGTTCAGCTGAGCAGTCCAGAGGTGCCATAGCGCAACCAGGGACACCCCCCAACAGCAGTGCAGCAATGCAACTGCACAACCAGGGATGTAGGGTCCCACCACCCATGCCACAGGTGGGCAGAGGAACACACAGCAGAACAGACATCGTCCCCCTACACTCCATGCACTGCACAACGGGGGGAAGGCTGGAATAACCACTGGCCCATGGAGACAAGCAACCAACCCACAGCTGGGCCATGGTGCCCCATCACACCCCCTGGCAAGCTGTGACCGACACACAAGGAGGGCCAATAACCCCATGCCACACCATCCCCCCAATGCAGAGCACACCCTGCACCGTGACCCCCAGACACCCTGCCCAGGAGCAGCGTCCATCACTGTAGGAAACCCCATGCATGCCACCACCCCCACTGTGACAATGCAACCCTGTGCACCACAGAACCATGCAAGACAGCCCCACCATGAGCACCCATCAGCGGGTCACAGCACACAGCAATGCAACAATGGCATACACAGTGCCACCATGCGCAGCCCCACTAAGGTACAGCTGAGAGACTGACCATGCGTCAGCACATGAGGTACCCCACACGTGACTGGGCATGCCCCGGACACCACCACCAGTGGTATAGCACCCTGCACACCCTCCCAAGGACAGACCCCGACCCAGCACTGACCACAACAGCCAGCGCAGACACCCACAGTGGTGCATGGAAGCATGCACCACACCAGATGCAACACAGTGCATGGACAAACACCCACCCATACCCAAGGGCACAACAACACAGGGACGCAGTAGTGGGGCCACCAAGCCCCCAGCATGGCCCATGGAAATGGTGTACACACAGCCTGCAGTCCTCCATGGCACATGAGTGCCAGCCACCCTGCGCAGGCACAGTGGACCTGTACAGCACCATCATCTACCCAGAGCACAAGTCACAGACAGTGGTGCACATCCCCTGCAACACACACAAGCCACAGCATGGAGGTGGGAAAACAACCAAGGAGGCCACAGTGTCACTCGAGGCAGACATGCACCACACCAGTGACAGGAGGCAACCCAGCATTGTGATGGGTACAGTGACTGCCTTGCATGGACAGCCACCACTGACATGCCAGCAGACCGTGCAGGTCATAGACATGCAAGGATGTCAGCTGCACAGGCCATGAATGGGCTGACAGGGATGCCATGGACACAGAGCATACACCATGGACCACTGCACACAGTCATCCAGTCCACAGGGCACAACACACACCACAGACACTGACTGATAGCTACTCCCACACCATAGTCACGTCCCCAAGGACACACACACATACCTGTGACTGCACCACCCCCGACGCCATGCACTCCACTGCAGCTGAGCACCTATAGCCCACTGCAAATCAGAGACCACCACAGTATTCATATCAAAAGATTTGTATTCAAAAATATCAAAAGCAACTATTTACAAAACTATGTACAAATGTGTGGGGGGCCACAAACAAGGTGGGGTGGGTAAGGGGCAGGGGTGAACATATGGGAGAGGGAAGAAGGGGTGTGAGGGTGGGTCAAAGGGGGAAGGTGGTAGTCGGGGCATGGGAACATCAACGGCCACCCCTGTCCTCCTCTTCCTGGTGCCGATGTGTGCTCCTCCATCTCCTCCTGACCCCATGGTGGTGGATGCACTGAAGGAGCTGCAATGTCTCCCTCACCACCTGGAGCAGCTTGCTAATACCTTGCTGTATTTGCAGGAGTTGCCAGTCACCTAGGATGAGGGAGCAGAGTCAATAGGTGTGACTGTCCATCCCCCTGCAGCCCACCCATTGTTCATGGCATACAACCATGTGCCATGCCCCTGTGATGGTGTGTGACCATCCACAGTGACCGTGTCCACAAGACCTGCCCACCCAGGCAGCCACAGCCATGTGGACCACTGCACACACCCACCGCCCATGTCCTGCACAGCACCACCATGGCCGTACAGTGACTTGGCTATGCGGTGTGAAGGCAGTGCCACATCCATGTGCCCAGTGCAAGCATGGACCACCACTGATGCACTCCCAGACATGCAGTGCCACTGGACAGTGCTGACTGTAACAAGTTGTGTGCATGGCAGTGGTGTCAATGGATGGTGGCCATGCCCCACTGCCTACCCTGTTACACAGCATGCAATAATAATCATGGAGGTATGGCACTCACCATCATCAGGCCGGTCCCTCTGGTGCTGTGGACCATCGCCCCTCCTACCAGCCCTGTCATCCTGCTGGCACTGCAGCTCCCTGACCAGACACCTCTCTTCTGGCCCTGTGGTGCAGACATGGAGAGAGGAACATCAGTACAATCCTGTAGAAAAGTCCCCCTGCCCCATGTGTGTGTACTCCCACCCAGCCAGACCCACCCACCCCTCACCCTGATAACACCACCACCACAGCCAACACCGGACGGTCCCTCCCCCATGTTCTGGACACATACAACCGTGATACCCATATGAAAGATAAAACTGTGTGGACGTCACACCTACTTGGCCGTGGCACCATGCCCCTCCTGGCACGTGCCCACAGGCGGGCAAGCAGGTCCAGTTCCCTCCTCCTCAGGTTGCCATAGCTGTGGCTGCACTGCTCTGCCATCTGCCCCCTTCCTGTGACCTCCTCCAGGGCGTCAGCCACCTCCTTCCACACCTGACTCCTGGACCTGTCCAGGGGTGCCTCCCCAAACAGTGGGCCATAAAGTGGCTCAACAATGGCCACCAGGTTGGCCAGTTCAATTTGGGTCCACTGGGCAGCACTCCTCCGCGCCATCTCACTTGCTCAGTCAGTTCAAAATGTCGCTCTGCAGTGTGGCTCCACCACGTGCAGATGCTGCATGGTACAGCGCTGCCATTCCCTATCATGCTGTCACCGAACAGCATGATAGTGGTACACCCATGCCTGATGCATGGCACCTAGGGGGCAAAGTTCGGGCAGAGGGTCAAGGGTCTGTGGCACATGGACAGGCACAGCACCATTGGAACCCAATTCATGTAGTGAAATTCGGTGCCTGTGAGCTACCTCCAGTAGCGGCCTACTGTGCTGTTGCCCCAGTGTGCCTATGATGCCCCAATGCCACAGCGCCATATAGGTGAACATCACTTTAGCACCACTGGCACAATGGTGGCCATGCCCTGCATTGCCTCCCATGCACAGCACGTCAGCAGCGCAGCAGATGCCTGCATCAGCAACCTGGGCATGCGCAGTGAGGTGTGTACTGCGCATGTCACAGAACTGCACCCTTGGCTCAGCACGTTCAACACAATTGTGCAAAGTGCAACAGCGCGATATTCAGTCATCATATCCAGATCAGCTAATCAACCATTCAATGGTGCAGCACTGCAATTTGCATCCGCTTAAAGTTGTGCCTCACCTCATTTGCATGGGTTGCACTATAAAAATGCGACATTGGGCTGCACTGGCCATAGTCGGTTACTGCAGTCTATTGGTGAGTTGCATGCTGTTTGGGAGTGTGGACTGTGGATTTTGGGACATGCATGGGACTGCACAGTCACAGGTAATAACTTTCATTCTCACAGGCTAAATAATGACTGAGCGAGTTGTGGGAGTGGAGGAACACAGTGGTGGGAGGAGGAGGAGGCCTAATTTCACCAAGGCCAAGATGGATGCCCTATTTGAGGCCTACCTGGATCAGGAGCCGCTTCTCAGTGGACGGCAGGGAACACCACAGGCCCATGCTGTTGCATGGGAGGAGGTGACGCGTGCAGTGAACCTGCATGGCAGCCACCAGCGCTCTGTGCAGGAGCGCAGGAAGAAGATGGGCACAGACAGGAGAAGGCTAAAGGAGAAGGTGGCTGCCATCAGGGCAGCATGAGCTGCGACAGGTGGGGGACAGCTGGAGGTGCTACACCTGACCCCACAGGAGGAGAGAGTTGCTGGAAGCATGCAACGTTGTGCCATTGAGGGTGTTCCAGGTGGTGGCTTCCAGATGGGTGGTAGCCCGTCACTGCATGGTAGGTCATGGTCTGTCTATTGAGGGGGCAGAGTAGGTCACATGCAGTAATGCGACTTTGTTTTTCCTTACAGATCCTGAGCATCTGCATGGGTCAGCGGTGGTTGGCCTGTCCACTGAGGACAGTCAGATGGAGATGGAGAAGGGCCCATCCACCTCCACAGGTATACGTGGCTCAGTGCCACAGTGGGCCCGCCTGGCTATCCAGACTGATGTTGTTGGAACAGGTGCAGAGGAAGCCCTGCCCATGTCCCAGCATGCCAGCGTCCATGGATGCCAGCATGCTGTGACCCGTGCTGGTGCCGGGTACATCATCGATGATGATGGAGCTAACGGCATGGGCAGTGACACATGCGTGCCACGGGATGGACACACAGCAGGTAACATGGCGGTCATGGCTGTGGGTGGTGCCGCCGTGGAGGCCTGCGTGTCATCACAGTCCCAGCCTGTGCCTGTCAGCACCAGTGGGGCAGCACTGGTGTGTGTACAGGACAGTGGAACTGTTGAGGCCACTGCGGTGGCACCAGTGAGCCCTGGTGAGTGACAGCCAGAGGGGCAGCATCAGCAGTTGGTCAATGGGCTTGGGGGTACAGGGTCAGGGGGCGGCATCAGTGCACAACCTGTGGACATGCCTAGACATGGTCCTGGTGTGCAGCACCTACCTTCAAGGGGTGCTGGGCATCAGGGCTGTGCACACCCTGAGGGACAGGATGCCAAGAAGGCAGATGACCTCTTGGATGAGCACACCCACATACTGCAAGCATCAGTCAGCCAGCAGATGTGGCTTGCGACGTCGGTGGATGCACTGCATGCAGCTCTGGAGTGGGCAGAGGAGCGTCACAGCAGAGACACTGCTCTGATCCTGGCAGGGATAGACTGGTTTCAGGAGGATGTGACCACTGCCATTGACAGGCAGACACAGGCATTCACTGCTGTCATGGCCACAATGGGCACACAGTCATTTACCCATGCGTCGCAGACACCACGCAGTGCACTGTCCACCCCCGTTCCCAACGTCGTGTGACACCCTCCTTGTTGACACTGGATTCAGCTGTGGGCATCCTGAGCATGTCTGGCACAGGCATGTTTGGTGTGCTGCAGATCCGTGCATGAGCATGGTCGCGTTCATGCAGTAGAACCCCTGGGGACCATCAGTGCCACTCCATGAGGCCTGTGGTCTGTCTGTCAGTGCTGGCGGGTCTCGGCAGGGCCGCCCATGCATCCGTGGCAGCCTGGGCACTGTGGCGCTTGACTGACCTGTCTCCCAACGTGGTTACTGTTTAGTACTGCCCTGTGTGCATTGTGTCATTCAGTGGGCATTGCAAGGGTGGGTACCCGGCCCTGCATGCGGACACACAGTCCATCTGCACACCCTCCCGGCTGCCATCCGCAGTTGCATGTGCATGATGATGCCTGCATTGCGCTATACACCAATGTGCAATGGTGCTCAGCATCTGACACACGCACAAGGACAGGTAGTGGGTATGGTGGTCTGTGAACATGTGTGTGGCTAGGGGTGGTGTTCTGGGTCGGTGTGCCTCCTACCCTTTGTGCATGTCTGGTGCGTTTTGTGTGTGTGTGTGTTTGTGTGCGCACATGTGTGTGTGTGTGTGCGTCCGTCTGCATGGCATGTTAGACCTCACCCATCCCTGGTTGTGTGTGTGGTTCCATGCCCGGCCACTTCCCTTGACGGAATGCACCCCTGGTGTGTGTCCATATGTGTTTGTGGGTTGCGCCTTAGCCACTGTTGGTTGCACATGGCCCCATGACTTATCTGGGTTATCTGAAGTGCTCCTCCGTGATGGTGTCCCGGTGCAGTTGTGCCAGCCAGAGCAGTTGGAGGTCCTGTCGGCCAAGGGGGGACTGCCCATCACCATTGTCACCGGCATCCTCATCGTCCCCATCGCTGTACCCCTCTTCGACCTGTATGGCTATCCCACATTCGTTGGCCATGTTGTGCAGGATGCAACAGGCCAGGAATAGCCCACAGGCCTTTGAGGGCCTATACTGTAGGGCACCGCCGGAGGTGTCCAGGCAACAGAAACGTGCCTTCAGCATCCCGAACACCAGCTCGATGACATTACACGTGGTGGCGTGTGCCTCATTGTAGCATTGCTGCGATGGGGTCATGGGCCGCTGGTAGGGTGTGAGCAGCCAGGGACGGAGTGGGTATCCACTGTCACCTGTCTGTAGAGGGTGGAGGTTAGTTTGGTGATCAGCATTGCCCTGCCCCGGGCCATGTAGGCCATTACCCATGTCAACTCTGACCATGCCCCCCCAGGCCCTATGATTGTCCATGTGGTTTGCATACTCACCCACTAGGTGGCCAGTGGGGATAGCCCCACTCTTGAATCTGTGGCACAGTGCCGACTGGTGCCAGATGAAGGCATCATGTGCTCCCCAGGGTGCATGGCACAGACATTGATTATGCATCCCCTGGCATCGCACACCACCTGGCAGTTGATGCTGGCATAGCCCTTGTGATTTATATATGCAGCCCCCTCGGGGCCAGGTGGTGTGTGGATGACCACATGGGTACAGTATATTGCCCCTAGCATGCCAGGCATATGTGCAACCCTGTAGAACTCCTGTATGTTTGCTGTGCGCTCCACCGGTGTGATGGGGAAATGGATGTACTCTGCAGGATGTAGCAGCAGTGCACTGAGGAATTGGGTGAGGTGGCGTGACGTGGCCGACTGGGTTATGCCTGTGGTGTCCCCAGTTGGTCTCTTGAAGGTACCTGTGGTGAGCAAGCACATGC
The DNA here is from genome assembly GCA_016271365.2 of Neoceratodus forsteri. Lineage (NCBI taxonomy): Eukaryota > Metazoa > Chordata > Ceratodontiformes > Ceratodontidae > Neoceratodus > Neoceratodus forsteri. The sequence continues at coordinate 570,882,162 of CM028134.1, read as the reverse complement.
AAGCTGTCACTTTTGTCTCCACTGACAGGGCATGGCTCTGTCGTGTGGGTGCCTGCATCACATCACTGCACAGCTCACAAAGCCACCTCAGAATTGCCCGATTCAGGTGGTACTGGCCCACAATCTCAGTATCACTGTACAGCTTGAAGCTGGTGTGGGCTCGGTACTGCCTGTTGGTGGCATACTGCTGACAGGTCCTTCCATGGCCATGCCCCCCTGCTGCCCGCCTTCTCGCCCCCCTCATTACGGCCTCCATCTGGATGGTGGCACTGGCCATGTCCCTGGCTTGAGTTCACCCCCCCAGCAGCTGTTTCTGTATTCCCCTCGCTGTCCTGGCTGCTACTTCCCCTGCACCGGGAACACCTGCCTGTGCTGGCCTCACTGCTGTGTGATGTACTTCCCCCTTCTGCACTGTGGCTCCCTACAACTTCCCCTGTGCCTGTTAATTCCAGGTACCATTTCCTGGCCTGGTCTGCCCTGTGTGTCCCTGCTGCCCAGTTTTTCCTGCTAGACTTTACCCTCATGTGGCTTCCCTGTAGCGTTCTTGTGCCTCGCCCTTGTTCCATTTTATTTTGGCTCATTTCCGCTATAGCACAACTTCCGCTGGCTCACCTATTGCGCATGGCGCATGTTGTTGAATATCACACTGAGCCATTTATGCATGGTTCCTCCCCCTTCAGTTGCGCATGCATTCATTATTATTGCGCTGTTGCTCAGCTTGATTTGGGGGGCGCAACTGCTTCCTGCTGAATATCGCAGAATGGTGCATTTTTGGACTTGCGCAGGTGCAACCCTATTGCGCATGGCTCAACTCTTTTGAATATCTGGGCCAAAGTGTGTTAACAATTACTCATTGTTTTTTTTCAGTTCTGACTTCAAATTTTGAAGATACTTGTTTTATGATTCACCTTATAAACATGATATGTACCATTTATAGTATACTGAATGAAATATCATTTTGCACCAGAAGTGTGAAAACATGTCTCATCCAGGATTTAAAACATGACACATGTCATATTTACAAGGTGGTATGGAAAAATGTCTGTGTTGAAAGTTTGGAGTCAAAATAGTGAAAATTAGTGAATTAATGAGTGAATGTTGAAATACTACAACATTCACTCATAACCTGGGCATTTTACCATATTTGTACACCAAATTGTCAGCATAGCCTTCTTATTACTCCACCTCATGAAACAGGTAGTGAAAATTTTTGAATCCCTGCTGGAACGCCATTCTGCAGCATCAAAACTGCATTCTGAGCCACAGGTGCAAAAATGCATTTTGGCCAAGATTTGAAAAATGACAGCTTTCACATTCATGAGGTGGTGTAAGAAATGACTACGCTAAACATTTCTGGTCAAAATATTTAAAATTACCAAAGTAATGAGCAAGCATAATAAAATCTCAACATATGCACATAACTTTGCCATTTATACATATTCTTACCCCAGATTTTAAAGATAGCCTTCTTATGACCCCACTTCATGAAAAAGGTAGTAACAATTTTAAAATCTCACCACAAAATCACCTTTTGGGCCTGATCTGCATAATTCAACTACCATTGGTCATGACATGGGGTCCCAAAAAGGCCATGTTGAAAATTTGGGGTCAAAATATGCAAAATTAGAAAGTTACTTATCAAAATTCAAAACCCATTGAAATACACTGAACCACATTTACTTTAGTTTCATATTGCAGTCAGCAGTTCCAGCAGCAAGACATGTCTTTGATGGGAGAGTGGAACTTCATCATGGGACTTGTTCAGGTGAGTGAGGGAGTGTGGGGGTGTGGGTGCTGAGTGGGAGGTCAGGGTTGGAGTGAGATTGGCAAGGGATCATTTTCTTTTTTGCAGGGAAAAAAACAGGAATGGTTTTCTTATTTTCAGGGGACAGGAACATTCTGACACTGGGGACTGAACATCCCAGCATTGGTCAACTGTTTGGCATCACGAAGGGTGGGTAACATAGAATTTGATGGCAGATAAGGACCACTTGGCCCACCCAATCTGACCTTTTTTCCATATCTACATTGTTACCACAGACTGTACTTGATCTACCACTCTTTCTCCCTCACCACTTCCTTTCCACTATGCTTCCGTTGTGTCTATCCCATGCATTCTTGAACCTCGCTACTGTCTTCACCCCCACCACCTCTGCTGGAATATTGTTCCAGGAATCACCACTCTTTCTGTGAAGAATTACCTCCTAACATCTCTCCTGAATCTAGCCCCCTCCAGCTTCATAGCATGTCCCCTTGTGCTTGAGCATCTTTTCTGCTCAGAAATGCTTCCCTCCTGTACCTTATTTACCCCTGTGAGGTATTTAAAGGTATCTACCATATCCCCCCTCCTCTCTTCCATGGTGTACTTTGTGAGGTCCTTTAGTCTTTCTTTGTATGGCTTTTGATGCAGACCCTGCACCATTTTAGTTGCCCTCTTCTTGACAGACTCCACTCTGTCTATGTCCTTCCGGAAATATGGTCTCCAGAACACATCATTGCATTACTCCATTAGAGGGATACCAGTGTCAACACCAAGAAAAAAGGAAGGGGGACGGGCAACCTGGAAGATGGGCAAGAAAAGTGGTAATGTGGGTGGGCACCTCAGTCTGCTTATAAAAAATATAAATGCATAAAAAACATACTGGAAGCCAGCCAGTGGCATGGAGGGCTGAGACATTAATGCCTTACCTTCTGCCATGCTGGGCAACCCAGGTATGGGAATGATCCTGGGACATTGGGAGTTGGCCAAGGGGTGGGGAGGACAGAGCATCCCAACAGATGCTGTCCTCCTCTGGGTGGGAGGGAACACTTCAGGCTGTGCTAGTACCCATTATCCTACTGCCAGTGGAAGTACAGGCAGTGGGGAGAATATCACTCTCATGAGTTGAGGAGGGAAGGGTGCTGGTAGGCACTTGAATATGACATGCATCAGCACATCGTCAGTCTGGACAAATGTCCTTTGCACTGGCACACTCTAGGGGTTGGGACCACACAGAAAAAAGGGAGAAAAAACAAGAAAAATCTCCATGGCATCAAGTACCATGCCACCCGGATCCCCTGGGGCTGAGGCAAGGGACAAGTATAAAAAAAATACATTGAGAAGAGTGGGTAGGCAACTTGGAGGGGGCAAAGCAAGAAGCGATGGGGGGAGGGCACCCCAGTCTGCTTAATAAAATAAATTAGACAGCCAGACACATAGATAGATAGATAGACAGATAGATAGATAGATAGATAGATAGACAGACAGCTAGATAGACAGACAGGCAAGCAGACGGACAGACAGACAGACAAGCAGGCAGGCAGACAGACAGATAGATAGTCAGACTGATAGAGTAAGACAGACAGACAGAGAGAGAAACGGACAGAGACAGGCAGACAGAATAGAGGATCGGCTGCTCGCTGTTCACACAGTTCCAGCTGCAGTTGCAGAACTCAAGAAAGCCCTGCTGTTCTCATACAGAGAATGCAGGCGAATGACTCGTCTCATTAAGCTGGACAGCCTGGATTTTGGGGTGCCCAGAAAAGGTATTTCTGGAAAGTTTTATAAAAAAACAAACAAAAAAAAACAGCAGAATCTAACTAAAGGGGTCCTGTTTAGCTAGGTTCAGGCATTATTTTTAAAGATATTATTGTTATGCATTTTCAATGTCTGTGTACTGAAAGTGAAAAAAAGTGGTGGCCAACACGATCAGTATTTTTGTCAGCACAAGAGGTAAGTCATGGAAATAAGCAGTCATGATTGTTTTTTTTAATTCAAGAAGTAAATCATGAAAATAAGCAATTGCAATTGTTTTTTTTACCATTTGCATCAGAACATGAACTTTAAAATCATTGTAACTCTGGAATCATATCATATTTTTTCATGAAATATTCCAAAGGCACACACTTAGCATGGATGCCTTCGACCCTGAAAATTTAATGAAAAAATTCCACACCATCTAGGCTGTAGGTGACAGCAAAACATACCTAATGTTAAGTATCGGGAAACTAAACATGTTTTTTTTTTTTTCATTTTTTGGTGCTCCGAATCACAAAAACCAAACAAGATGCCATCAAAAGACTTTTCATGTCCTGAGACTCTGGCAGCTATGCCACATTTTAGGCTATTTCATTAAATGATGTCAGAGTTATTAAGGTACAAATTTGAGGTTTAAAATTAAACAGCCTATTTAACCCTAACTATAGGGGCACTACTATGCCCCAATAATATTGACATAGGCTAACTTTGATCCCCCTGATACATTATTCAAGACAGGGGTGAAATTATCTGCACACCCTGGATTCAGATATATACTCCCAGACAGCAATAACAGGCAGTTGATAACCAATTTTGCCCAATGACTCTTAAGCTGAATTATTCTGTGTCCCAATTTTTCCCTTTTTACTTATAGTATTCACATAAAACACTTCACAAATTATTGTAATACATGTCCCTTTTTGAATAAAACAGGTCTTGCAATCCTGATATGCCCCATACTGTTTCAAGCTAATAAACCCTGGTAATGGAGTTGTATTACAAGAACAAATCCCCCTCCAGCCCAACAACTCACTTATAATATCATCACTAGAGAAGGCAACATTAACCTTATCACATAAGCCAGTCCCCCCCAATAACAAAGAAAGAACAATAAATCAAACCCAGAATTTAAGAAAAAAAAAAAACAAGCACAAAACAAGCTCTTAATGGAAAACAAAAGAAAAATGGCTAGCTTTCCTTAGCTGCAACTAGAACACCCAATTAACATTGTTAGACAATAAGGGAATTTTTTACAGTACCTGTAAATGCTGTTTTTATCAAGAAACCAGCTAGCCACAACCTCTGATTCCTATTGCTAAAACCCACAATCTCACAAGCAGCCGCACACTTCCCTTGCCCATTTTATATTAATATGCCCTGCTGACCAATGACTGAAGTTGGCAGGGCATATTAGCACATGGTGGGTGATGGAAGTACGCAGCTGCTCATGAGATGGTGGTTCCAGCTGGTGGTATCAGAAGTTGTGGCTTGCTGTTTCACTGATTCAGAAAATCATTTATAGGTACATTGAAAAATTCCCTCACTGTCTAAAAGTGCTACACTGGGCATTTTGGCAGCACCTGGGGAAAGCTGGTCATTTTCCTTAGTTTTCCTTCAACAATTATTGCAAATTGTAAGCATCTGACACCTCAAGGCAATCAGTTAAATTAGTCCATTGGTAAGGAACACTGACATTAAAGATACCTGCAATGGCAGTTTATCAAAATACAAAACAAATTAAAATAAAAACACAAATGTTGAAACAATAACATTAATAACAGAAAGTATATGTATCTGTAAAGTTCACAACAATTAATTATTTGACCGATTGTCACAAAGTCAGTGAAAAATATACTCTAGCTATATTATTATTAGCTTATTATTGTTTCATCTATTTTGTATTCATCTTTTGAACTTTTTGCTGAGCTAAGGGTCTAAGAAGGTACAAAAAAGATGTAATTGTTAGCAGTACCAAACTATGCATGTGATACTACACAGTGGGCCAGATATTCAGATTGTGCCATGCAATGGCGCAAATGGAGGTGCAGCACAACTGAGATGCACCAGGGCCAGATAGGGGGATATTCAAAGGTGATGTGCCATGGTGCATCACCTTTGAATAATGCACAGAATATGCATGGCGCATATACACTGTTCCAGCACATTCCCCAGACAGGGAGGACAGGGAATGCTCCAGTGCACCTGTTGCTGCGCTGGGTGCATTTCAGAGATATTCAGACTGGGACATGCAAATGGGGCCATAATGTATGCAAGGCACAAATGGGGCCTTTTGCATGCCATTATGGCCCCATTTGCATAAGCTGAGTAGGGTAGCCCGGTGAAATGCACCTGGCACCCTGCACAGCATGTGGTGCAGACTGATGGGGTCCTGAGGCAACCCCCGTCACATAGCCACGATCAAGGTAGAAACAGATGAAAACACTCCCTGGTAGTCAAGTGGTACCCCCTCCCTACTGTAACCCTGATCATGGGTAACAGTAAAATAAAACAATCCCTGGTAGTCTAGTGGAACCCCCCCTCCCATAGCCTGATCACTGAAAATGAAAGATGTCACAAGCCCTGGTGATCTAGTGGTACCCCTCCCACCCCTCCCGATGCTCTGATTGCTGTATTAACAATGTTTTCCCTTACCTGGTAGTCTAGTGGTCCCCCCAACCCACCTGATGCACCAATTGCCATAAAGTAAAATATGTTCCCTTCCCTGGTAGTCTAGTGATTCCCCCAACCCACCCGATGCACTGATCGCTGGTGTTTTGTATTGAAATATATCCTTGGTGGCACCACCCACTCCCCCACCCTCACAAGACCCCCTGGCCTCAAAGCTCTCAACCCCCCATCATCGGTGGGCAGCTGCTAGCGGCCCGTATACCACCCAGCTGTTGCCGAATGACAGCTTGCAGCATGAGCTGTAAGCCCATTGGTCCACACTGTGGGCAGGGCATACTGTACAAGACAGTCACAAATATGTGAACAAAGTCCATTCACATATTTTGACTGTCTTCTAATATATACAAACCATTAGTCCTGATGTGGACCAATGGAGTTACAGCTCATACTGTAAGCTGTCATTGAGTGGGCAGCTAGGTGGTATGTTGGAAGATAGCAGCTGCCCGCTGATGACGGGATGAGCTGGGTGGGCAGGATGTCTTGTGAGGGTGGGGAGGGGGTGCCACTGACCACCAGGGATGTATTTCAATATGGAGCACCAGTGATAGGTGCATTGGGCGGGGTGGGGCAACCACTAAACTACCAGGGAAGGGAACATATTTTACTTTACGGCAATCGGTGCATCAGGTGGGGTGGAGGGACCACTAGACTACCAGGGAAGGGAAAATATTTTTCATACAGTGTTCAGAGCATTGAGAGGGGTGCCGGGTACCACTAGATCACCAGGGCTTGTGAGGTTCTATGTGATAATGGCGAAAGCCTAAAGGCAATCGCTGTTATCTCGAAGTCACAATGTTGAAAATCTTTTTTGGCACTGTGACACCCTGGCGCACAGAATAACGGCTCTGGGGACTTTCTTTTAATGTTTTTGTGGGGGGGGTTGCACCCCCCATGCGGGGAGCTTCACTCCCACACTCCCCCACTAAAGTTCTCAACTCCAGGGGGTGCATGTCGGGGTAGAAACATAAGGAAAAACAGGTTCGGGCTGGGCGCAACAAAAATGCACCAGCGCCCAGACCCGAATCCTGTACCCTGCCAGCCAGTACCAGCAACCGACCCACCTTGCCAGGGGGTTGGCTCAGCAACCACCATGGCACAACCACTCATGTCCCCTCCTGTGTGTGCGCTCCCCCCCCCACACGCGTACATATAGTGTCAGGAAGTCACTATACTCGCCGCCCCCCCTCTCCTGCCTCCCTACCCTACCTAGCCATCCCTGAAATGTGCTGGGGAAGGAGTCACCATTATTGTAGGCACCCTTTCCCCAGTGCCTACATCACGGGCTGCTGCTTGTGACATCTGTCATTTTCAGCAATCGGGCTACGAGAGGGAGGGGGGTTCCACTAGACTACCAGGGATTGCTTTATTTTACTATTACCCATGAACGGAGTTACAGGAGGGAGGGAGTTACCACTACACCATCAGGGATCATTTGGATGCTTGTGGACGGTGTTCTGGGAAGGTGGGTGGCCACCCACAGCTGGCGGTTGCTGAGTTAAGCCCTGCAATACAGCCACCTGCCTGTGGGTGGCCAGCATTTGAGCCATTTTTTCTGGCTCAACTTTGTGCCCCAGTATGCTGCGCATCTGGGGGTTGTGCCAACTCTTGCTTGTCCGAGCTGAACTCTCGGGATACTGCATATGCATGGACACACCCCCTTCAGATGCACCACATACATTACCAATGCGCCCCGGCGCATTGGGACATGCCCTGCGCAAGTCCCCCTTGTGAATATCACCCCAGGGTGTATTACTGGGGTTGCGCCGGTGCAACTCAGTTGTGCTTGGTGCAACCCCTTTGAATATCTGGCCCAGTGTGTAATGTAATACAGAAATGATCTTGATTATAAATGTTCTGATGACAAATTGGACTTCTCACCCAAATTTTATAACATGTCTATTCTTCTTTCATGTAATTTATCTGTATAAAATGTATTTCATTTGAGATGCTAAAAAACAGTTACATTGCTGTAAATGAATAGAAAATACTATGTAAATATAAAACAAAAAGACACTATCACAGTGTGGTCAGAATGACTACTAAGCACAAGGAACTTGTTTTGTGGCACATTGTGCTGGTGTATGCACAATGGGTTCATGAGCTTTTCCCTGCATATTCGTTCATGGGTGATCACAAGACGTTGCATAAAGCATAGTGGCTCTTGTAGTGGCTGGTGCAGAGTTTTCCGACATCCCTTGCCAGTCAAACTAATACAGGCTGGCAGTAATGGTTTTCAAAACTGTTCCTTGTTAAATAGCAGGAGATGGAAACTGATGGCAAGAGACAGGAAGGAAAATAACAGGGCACAGGCATAGGAGCCGGGTTTGTGAAATTTTTGGTGGGGGTCAAGGGTCAAAGCGGCACCCCGTGTCCCAGGGGTCAGGGTCAAAGCCCTGCCCCTATACCAGGGGTCAGGGGTCAAAACCCTGCCCCTGCCCCAGGGGTCAGAAGTCAAAGTCGCCTCCCTCTGCAGGATCTCTGGGAGTAGAGCCCCCTATATTTGGGGTTGAGGTGTTAAACCAACCACCACTGGACCACTGCTATTAGTGTACCACTCAAGTTACACTACTTGCCCAATTACGGCATGCTGTATACCACATTGGCCTGTTGGTTAGTTTTTTTGTTTGTTTTTTTATTAGTTTACTTGAGTTGGGGGCTTCATCCCCCACACCCCTGTGTTAAAACAACAAGGGGGTGTGGGGAAGCAGATCCACCCCAACTCGATTAAACTGACAAAACCTAAAACAGCAATCTCGTGACAAAAGTTGCTTTGCACAGTTACAGTATAGAGCAGCAAGCATGCAATGAAAGTTATGCTATATTCTCTGTAACTGTGCACTATGCTAATAGCAGTGGCCTGATATTCTACACAGCAGAAGATCAGCAAAAGACTGGGAGGAAAACACCAAAATGAATCTCTTGATTTTGCCATTTTGGACCAGTTCAGGGATGTTCGTTTGCTTTACTTGTTATACTTGTAAAAAGATACAGACATATGAATGTGCCAGTAGAAACAGACCTCCTGGTCTATCAACGTCTGCTCGAGTGTGCAGCTAGCTTTCTTAAGTTGCAGCTGCCCCACCCCCTCCCCTTTTGTCCACCCTCAGCCGTTCTCGGTTCTCAGCCTTCCCCACCTGTAATCTTCCATTATCTGTCCCATGCCCTTTTAAAGCTACACACAGTTTTGTATGAAAACATCCTCTCTGATAGGGAGTTCCACTTCAACACCACTCTGTGTGAAGTAATGCCTCCTCATATCCCTCTTAATTATTTCCCCTCTCTATTTTAGCCCATGTCCTTTAGTGTCCCTTCCCTTCCTCAGTTTAAAAGCCCCATTGGCTCCATCCTTGTTGATTCCTCTTCCATACTTGAAAGTTGTGATCATATTTCCCCCTTTCCCTCCTCTCCTCAAGGGTGTATATATTCAGTTCCCTCAGACTCTTCCCATAGTCTCTCCCCTCCATTCCCTGTATCATCCTTGTTGCTCTCTGCTGCACTCCTTCCAGTAGCTTGATATCCCGCCTCAGGTATGGCCTCCAGAACTGCACACAGTACTCCAAATGTGACCTGACCAGTGACCTGTAGAAGGGCAAGATTACCTCCCTCCCTCCGCCTGGATGAGAACCCCCTTGCTATACACCTCAGTATCTTGTTTGCCTTCGCTGCTGCTTTCCTGCATTGAGCAGAATTGTTCATGCTCCCTGTTACCATCACCCCTAGGTCCTTCTGCTCCTCAGAGATCCCCAACTTCACCTCCCCAACCAGTATTCTCTTCTTGGGTTCTTTGCCACAAAGTGCATAACCTTACACTTCTTTGCACTGAACCCCATCTGCCACCTCTGACTACTCCTGCAGTTTGGTTAGGTCCCCCTGCAGTTCCTTCCATCCCTCCTCCTTGTCCACTACTTCACCTGTTTTGGTTTCATCCGTGAACAGACTCACCCTGCTCACCACTCCATGCGCGATGTCGGAGATGAAGATCCCAAAAAGCACCAGGCCCAGCAATGAGCCTTGTGGAACCCCTCATCACTGGTATAGGTGTCGAGAATTCTACACCACCACCACTCGTTGTAACCGTCCACGCAGCCAGTCTGTAATCCAGTTTGCCATCTTCACCCTGACTCCCACACCAGTTAGCTTCCCTCCAAGCTGCCCATGAGGAACTGAATAGAAGGCCTTGCTGAAAGCCAAGTAGAGGACATCCACTGCATGGCCCCTATCTAGCTCTCTTGCTACCCAGTCATAATATTGTATTACATTAGTTTGACAGGACTTCCCCAATTTTCCCATTTTTACCTGCAACAAATAGTGACAAAACAGAACTACTGGTAGAACTCCTAGGTGAGGCTAGCACCAAACCATTGTAATATGCTGTATAGAGCAAAAGGTCCATGAGACTAAACCCAGACTGAAAAAATATGGCCAGAGGAGCAGTATCCGTAAAAACAGTTTCAATAGTATTCAAAACTCAATTTTCAAACTTCTTCCCAGCTGAAGCTTGACAGTCACAGCCACCTCACATTCAGGAGTCAGAATGTGGCACAGGAGTCCAGTCAAGTCTGCTTCAGGACACAAATGACATTCTCAGCCTCAGACTTTCCTGAGATTTATTCCTTTACTCTCACAAAGTTTTCTGTCCGGGGAATATGTTGCAGCAGGTATGTGTTTCTGGTGCATACCACATATACAGAAATCAGAGATGTCTGGAACAGAGGGCTGTAGCAAAAGGATGAAGGAGTTAAGGTTACCAGCATGAGCAGTGACAATGTTGACTGTAAATTGCACATTTCCTAAAGTTTTTACTATACATGTTTAAAGGCAATATGCAGTGTATCGACAACTGCGTTTCAAGTGTACTGCTGGCTGCATATTTGATGGGATGATGACAGGGCGTCAGCTGAGCTGCTAGAAGAGTAAAGACTAGCAGTCCATTCAGCCTGAAGGCCTCTCATTTAACAGGGAGGGCAGTCAGCATTCCTGCCCACTATGACATTCAGTGCAACAACTACCCTTTCATTCTTCAGCTTTACAGTTAGCCTGACAACTGTAAGCAAGATGGCAGTGCTTCCGACCCTGCAGTATATCCCAAATTGAAAAGTCATGCATTTAAACTTTTGAAATATAAAACACAACCAGAAGGCAACAGCATCATTGCTACTCAGCTCCAAAAGCAACATAGGAGGAGCTCTTCCAGTGTGGAACTACTGCCACATCTGGAGGACTACTGTAGAATGGGTCTTTCATAATTCCTTCCCACCTGAGCTGCAGACAAGGCTGCTGTTCCCCTCCTCAGGACCCACCAGAGAGAGACAGGCAGGGGCTCTGGTCAACATCTTAACCCAATGGAAAGAAAGGCCTAAGGGATAATATCGCTGTACCAAAGGGAGAGACATAACTGGGAGGGGGGGGGGTTAGCACTGCTGCAACCTGCTCCCAAGAGATGAAGTAGGGGGGCACATTTCTGCACCCACTGGAGAGATAAAGGGGCCCAGTTCTCAAAGTTCCCAGGTGGCACAAGGGAATTGCATCCTAATGAGTGGCACAAAGTGCCACTTGCACCAAATGATGCCCTAGGAGCAATTCAGAATGGCAACCTGCACCTAACACATGCAGCCTGCAGTGCACCCAATGGGACTAGCACTGCCCTTGAACCACACACTGGGCTGCAGCATGGTGCCAGTATCTTGTGGAAGATGCAGGCTGCCAGTTCCTCAGAATCAGGATTCAGAAAACTCCCCCATGGTGAAATTTCTAAGCACTGTTAGACAAGCCAGAGCTTGTCTAAGCGTACTTAGAAATGTTAAAACCGGGAGAGTTGACCCAGTAGCAACAATGTGTCATGGCCTCCCCTCCCCAATCCTGATGTGGCCGTACAAAGGAAAGATAAACTGAACCCCTCCCTGGTAGTCTAGCGCCCCCCCATCCCAATCTTGCCCATACTAATAATTAACACCAACGCCCCTGCCCCGGTGGTATAGTGTGCCCCCATCCCTGATGTTACCCATATTGTAAATTAATAATAATGCCCCCTTCCTGGTGGTATAGAGGCTTCCTTCCCTGATCCTGTATGTCATCAACAAATTTAAATTTGGACTGGAGCCACAGAGAATTAAAGCATGCCCAACATAGCCTTTTTACCCATTACCATACATTGAAACTGTACACATAAATTAAAACTTAGAAACCCAGCACTACATTACCAAGTAGTTGATCAACATGGTCAGAAAATGACATCACGCTGTCAATGACCATCTCTGTATTCTCAAATTTCATGAACACAATCAGATAAAGAGTAAATGTTCAATTACTGGTTCCCCAAATCAAACTTTGTTTTCTTTTGTTTCATAGGCAAAATATTGTTTTGTACACCATTACTGACAACCTGACTAGAGATTCTGCCTCAGTGAATTGTAATTCTAGTCACTTGCAAAAAACACTTGTAAAACACCTGCATATAATATAATATTCACTGAACTACAACGTTACAACAATTACATAGTACGGGTCCCTGATGTAGGAGCGGCAACCTGTGGTGTCTTGCATTTATTTATCTTGGCTGGACATATTATTTTTACCTCTGCATACATAGAAAAATAGCAAGTATCTAGAAGTTATACCGGAATGTGTGCTGTTGCTCTGTAGCTTGTTCAAGAATGCAGACTAGGGATGGGGATAACATCACTACACCCACCGGACATGGAAAGAGAGGACTTGGAGTAGCATTGCTACAATCTACACCCAAGAAGGAATTAAGACAGGATAGCTGCATCCACTAGAGACGGGAGACTAGGGGTAACATTGTTGTAAGCAACAAGGGACAGCTCTAGCTGCAAGGAGTGTGCACAGATAAAAAATATATCAGCAAAACAAACAAAACCAGCACTACTGTGGACTAGTGAAAAAGGCTTTATTAAAGTTTAAAAAGGGCAGTATAGCCACAACATGCTAAATGAGTCAAGAAGGAACCCCGACAGGTTTCACAGCTAGTGCGTCATCAGGGGGATGCACTAGCTGCAAAACCGGTTGGTGTTCCTTGCTGCTTCATTTAGCTTGTTGTGGGTATACTGCCCTTTTTGAACTTTAATAAAGCCTTTTTCACTAGTCCAGAGTAGTGCTGGTTTTGTTCATTATGCTGTAACATTGCTGTAACCTGGATACACCAGTCCTGTTTACTTTCCGAGTGTTCCACTTCAGTACAACTGGGGTGAGTAAGTTTCATTTAAGGCTTCACGACTATCATGAAACCTTTGTTAGAAATTATCAGGCTAGAAAGCACCCTGTTGAAAATCTGCACTGACCCCAACAGCAATACAGCATATTTATCTGTTTAACCATAGGCGCCGGGTTGTATGGACCCATGGGGCATTAGCAGTTCTTTCTGCTGCTGCTGGGGTCTGAAACAATCACGGGATTTAAGAATGCATGGGATAGACATAAGAGAATTCTGGAGATTGGGGGCAAGGAGCAACAGATTTCTAGAAAAACATGATAGCGGAAACTAACAAGCTCAACTGGGCAGACTGAGTGAGCCGTAGGCCCTTATCTGCCAACAGTGTCTCTGTATCTATGTACAGTATCTATATATCTGACAGGATCATCACTCACAGCTCTTAGTAAAGGACAGAGAGTGCAAGTGACCATGATATACTGTGCCTCTGGATTTATACCTTGAGAAGTTCAATCCACCTGTCAATACCATGTAAATGTAGAGCCTCCTACCAATTGACTTAAGGGTAGGGGATGCCACTACCTTACCCCACCACAGGGCTGCCATAGATATTTTGGTGGCTCCTGCTGGGTTCTTTTTCTTCTTTACTAGTTTGGGGGGTGAGAAGAGGCATATCCCATCCAGATAGCAGGAAGTGTATAGTGCCTCTGCCCAGAAAGAGATTAATGACTGGTCAGCACAACCCCCAGGACACTGTACCTGCCCACCTCCCCTTCCCACTGTGGTCACTACTCCAAGTTAATTAGCGTGCACTGATACACTTCAGAGACAACAATGAGAAACTGCTGCTTCAACAAAAACACTGCTTCATTTAGGGTTAATGCAAATGAGGTAATGCATAGCCAACAGACTGGTCTTCTGGTGCCTTATGCAGACTTCATCATCACAACCACATGTAGTCATTATTCCATGCTATGAGCAGCCAAGTAAACTTTACTGGGGCTGCATGCACTGCCACTACAAAGGTCCCCACAGGTGTTGCCCTCACACTCAGCTTGACATCACACCACAATCACAATGCACTGTGCAGTTTAAAGTTGGTAACCTCCTGGACTGAAGGCTGGCTGCCATCTTCTGCATACCAGTGTTTCCCTATTAACCAATCTAAGGAGCTCCCTTATTAAAGTCCGAAGCTGTGTAACCCAGTTTGTTGAATCAGTGCTGGCCCCATTGATGTTGCCATGGGATGGCAGGCAAATTTGCATTTTAAATTAAATGCTGGACACCTGCTTAGATATTGATAACCCTCAAAGCCCCAACCCAAAAAGACCATGCAATTGCAAAAATGGCACACAGTGCAGTCCAGCCTTCCTTCTTAAACTGTAGGATGGTATTTATTGAAATTGTACATAATAACATTACAGTCAGTGCAGTAGCAGAGTTTCTCCTGGTTTAATGTCAAAATGCAATTGTAAAGATAAAGAAAAGAAACAAAGTCTGTCCTCCTAGCCTGCCGGCAGCTGCCTTAGCCTGCCTACCTTTGTTGGCGATGATGAGGGTACAGCCGCTGCGCTCTCCTCTAACCTATTGCTCACCTCAGTTCTCTGAGGCTCCAACTGACCTGCTGCTGGCTGTTCTGCTGGTTCCCTGCTGCCATCAGCTGCCTGGACTGACAAAGGACCCCAATCCTCCTCACCAAGGCAACCCCACCAGCCACCACCACCCGGTGACCATCACCCACCCACTTGTTGTAGGCCTGCTACCTGCCTAAACCAGGCTCTCGACCCCAACCCTCACTCACCTGGCATGGTCAAGTCACCCAACCCATTCACGCTACTCCCCGAGCCGCTCTCTGCTGCAACACCACACACACCGCTATTCTGCTGCTGCTCAGCTCAGCCTGCTGGCCTCCTTGCAACTTGCTGCCTGGTGGTGTGGGTGTCCTGTGACCATCCTGGACTCCCAACTAGCTGAATCCCAGTCCTAGACTCCCTCTCTGTCTCCTGACTCTTGGCCAACTGCCAAGCTGACTCCTGCCACACCCCCACCGCAGCAGTCCTTGGCACTTGCTTTCCCTCTCTGGTGCCTGGACCACCACTTCTCCTTCGAGGCTTCGACTACTAGTACTGTTATTTCTAGGCTGGCTCACCACACGAATAATGTGGATACAATTACAAAAATGAATTGGAAACCATCTCCCTCACCTGAGCACCTCGCCGCCGCCTCACTCGCAGAATCACCCAGACGGTCACGCACGCATCTCGCGCCTATAAGCCCTCCCCCCAGCCAATCACAGTGCAGCAAATATCACTTCTTTCTTGCCAACCAGTCAGTTACAATGTTTGTTTTTTTTTGGGGGGGGGGTTGCCAAACCAAGCAGGCAAAGGCTGCAAAAGGCGCCAATTTTAAATAATGCTGGTGCCGCCTGGCATCAGCCAATTAAACAGCGGGGTGGGGGCGCATGCTGGTGCGGTCACAGCAGCAGTCAGGGTGCATGCACAGTGAAATGGGGGGGAGGCTGCATGTGGCAAAATATTTCTGGGGCTCAGCCCAGGTCAATAAACATTGCTGGGGCCAATGTCCCATGGGCCCTAAAACCCGGCGCATATGGGCACAGGGAAACTGCAATAGTGTGAGGATTCCACTGAACAACTACAGACTACTAAACAAAGCAGAGTAGAAGAGGATCCAATGGATCACCAGTGACAACAGAAAAAAATAGGAATGGTAGTAGCCCACAAGTGGGCCATAAGGTATGGATTTAGCACGTGCAGTTGACTGAGGTGGTAGTACCTCTGCCCATGACCTCTAGCTTCTAGCACCATGTGATTGATGCTACAGCATGAACAAAACTCTGTGGGTGATGGACACTAGCATGGTACTGTAATGAACAAAACTGACTTTTATGCCCACTATCATCTAGCAGCCATATCTGAATTGCACCTTAGTCTATATGGCGACTCCTCTACCCTGTGGATGGAGGCAGTGTTCTGTTCAGTGGTGGTTCTATGGGATGCCTTTTTGCACTCAGAATATGTGCCACCACCAACTGTAACTCTGTATTGAGTCCCACATCTAAAAACCCATCTCTTCTCCCTTGCTTGAACTTTTAACCTGACTTTTGTTGTTGGATCCTGGTTAATGAACATTTAATTGTGATACCATTGTTGGCTCTGCTTGTCAGTTCTTTTGTGAGGCTTGTGAAACATATTTTTATACAATTTATATGAAAGGCAGCGTGGAGAAGAAGTGTTTGCCTGGAAGATAGAATAGGCTTAGAAACTGGGCTTCCATTTGGAAGTCCAGTTTAGTTTTAAAGTAGATCCCTTGCTCTGTGGGTGCTAGAGATCATGGGATATGGCATTCCACTGCCAGGACTGCCATCTTTTGTCTTTTTTTGTACTTTTTATTTATAGAATTTATGCCATTGCAATGCATACATACATCCTGAGCAATGCAATACATCATAAGAAAAAAAGAAAAATAATAAGAGGATGTTAGGTTAGATGAGTCACTGCTCCATTTTATATAAAATAGGGGAGGAATTACAGTAGACTGAGTCACTAGAAAAAGTTATCTCTTGAGCTGTTGCTGCCAATGCCTAATACTTTCATTGTCCAGTATAATAAAGTCCCATTATAACGCTAATGGCCAGCCAGTGTTGGAGTTAATTTTGAATGAACTAAAATTCAAGATTCCCTCTCAGAATACCTCCTATCCGCATCCATATAGAAACCAAGATAATCACCCCAAAGTGTAAATTACCCACTTAACATTATCTTAAGATCAAAACTTTACATATAACTGATACAGTTCCACAATTGGAAAACTTGAGATAAGAAAAGCCCAAAGTGTCTATCACTTATTCAGAGTCTATTCTGAATTAACGCTTCTCCTGTAGTGGAAAAGAAAAGTACATAGTGGCTCATTTTGTGTCTGCCGACTAGTGGGAAATTAAAACTTCTCTCAGTGCATTTGGGGAACACAGTGACCAGTTAAAACAGTCTGATTTACTCTAGACGTCCCCATACAGAAAAGAAAAAAGGAGGGCGCTATATTTAGGGTTATAAGAAGTTCAGTGGTAGGTGTGCGAACAGAAAACTGATCCCTTAACTGGACCCAACACAAAAGCATATAAAGTAAAGTCAATGCTCAGTGCCAGCCTTGTTCAGTATACACAGCCATCAAAGAATGAAACAAGTACCTTTAGTCCAAGAAGTGCTATAAGCAGACTGCTGCTGGGCATTCAAGTGTCTCTCTCTCCTCTGAATCTGAGGAGGAATCCCTGTCTTACGCTGCTCATTCTCTCCTAAATTTATCAGTCAGCTTTGTGGCTTCTTTTGGATCCATGTAAATGTAAACCTTATGACCTATTGTGACATGCAGATGAGCCAGCATCAACATGCTATTTGGAACCTCCAATTCTTGCAGGTGATGGATGGCATCAAAACTCTTACATTTCATCTGGGTGGCATATGACAAGTCAGGGAATAACATAATTTTAGAGCCATCTATCTCCACTCCCCTCTTGTTCCTGGTGGCTTGCAATAGCTAGTCATGAGTTGCCAAGGACTTTGTGATCATCATAATGGTTCTCAGTGCCAGCCTGGCTGCTGGCTCTATGAAGATTAATTTGGTATGCCCGGATCACCAAGCCTTGGATGTCCAGCCCAAAAGTCTCTGCCACCCAGTTCACCAGGAAATAATTTAAATCATCCCCTTCAGTTCCTTTGGGAACTTCAATAATTTGGACATTCACCACCCAAGTTATATATTCCAGATGCTCAAATCTGGAATGGAGAAGGCCCGATTCTTTAACGCAGGTTGCTGCCATGGCCTGAGCCCGCTCCGACAACTTCTCTGCAGCTTGAGCCGTAGTTACAAGACCATCCACTTTTTGCTCCATGACAACCATTTTCTCACAATAAGAGTCCATTTTTTATCAATATGGTGCACTGCTTTTGTAAGATTTTGTACAGCAAGCTGCAGAGATTCCACTGTAGCTGGGCAGGTATTACATTAACTGGCTCTGCCGAAGTAAGGCCTGCAGGAGTTGATGGAGCCTTTGCAGCCCCACCTTGAAGGCAAAGAAATTCACTTTTTGTTCCATCATTTTGTGGCCCATCCTGCTATAACTTTCTCAACCAAGACATGTCCCCAGTGCAGGCCCGGTGGCACTGAGGGTTGAGGCACTGGACACCACACTTCACACCGCACCAGCAACTCAGGTTCAGGAACAGACTTTTGCCACCAGGGGCTGGCAGGGGAGAGGAAGGATCAAGTGTCCCATGACTGCTCTCCTTCTTCTGGGGTGGGTGAGGGATCTGCACCACACTGCAGTGGCACCTGGTGGAAGCTGGGTGCATTACAGTTGCGGTCATGATAAGGGGGTGGAGCGTGGCAGGTGTCTCCACGTAGGTGAGCTGACACCATAGTGTGTACGGCTCCTCAGGGGTAAAATTCTGGAGGAAAATGGTGGGGCGACCATGGCACTTGATGACCGAGCCCTGCACCCCCGGACATGAGAGGTGTAGCCATCAGGTGTCTGTGCTGCAGGTCCCAAGATGGGGGGTCTTGTTCATTGGCTGGCCTGTGTGGATGGGCGTATGAATTCACACACCAGATCTGCTCTGGGAATGCGGGTGCCAGCAGCCGGGGGTTGCTGGCTGACTGCTCTGCACGGAGGAGGAAAAATAGTGAGATGATAAAAAAAAAAAAGACATGTCCCCAAATGGAACTGCTGTGGGTATTTTCCAGGTATGCCAATGGGTTGCAGTAATAAAGTAGATCAAGTATTTGGATGCTGTATAGTGAGCTCCCTGGAAGCATGTCCTCACAGCTAGGCAGCTAGCCACGCCCCCCACCATCTTTGCTTTTGACCTTATACACGATTAAAAAATGAAAGAAAACAGAAGACTAGCAAGTCAAGGGACTTCCAGCCTCTATAGCGTGCAGGGATTTAGGCATGGCACAATATTAATATGTCACGGCCACACAGTACCCAGGGGACACTATGCTGGGGGGTGTCTCCATCCCACCACCATTCTCAACTGGTCACACAGGTATGCAGGATCCAGCCTTTTGGAGGTTTCCTGGCTTATGAGGCTGTGGGGCAGTATTTGTGCATCTGAGGATATCCATTGGACACTGAGGATCTGCATTAGTCGACAATATGCATCCAATATTGCATTAGGTAGGGTCATGAAGGGTTTATGGTTCATGTATATAATAGTGTTCAACAATATTTTAGTGTGTTGATATTTATACAATTGCAGTGGAACATGTTTTACTGAGAGAGGAGATAACAGCCAAGACTCTGGTGATATCCTCTTCTTTACCAAATAATGCAATGGGCTGTTAAGCTTCCAGTTATAAACCACCAGAGATGGAAGGGTGTGACCTCAGTTCTTTTAAACATCTCATTTGAAAGGCAGCACTTCCTGCAGAGCAACTCCACATAGTGTCACAATTAGAATTGGGGCCATAACCACTTTGTGCACTCCGGAAGAAGCTACAATGGTTTTCTGGTGGCTAAGCTTATTTGGGATACATCCAGGTTGGATTATATGTTTTGGATAATTTTTCTTTATATCTAATATATCATAGTAACATAGTAATTTATGATCAGAATGGAATCTAGGCCCATCATGTTCATCCCCCTACTTCATGTATAAATAAGTATTCAGTGTAAACATGTACTAACCTAAAGGGGCTCCCAACCTCCTCTGCTACCATAGTACCCAATGATTCTCTTGGTAATCAGAAATTCACCCAGGCTAACAATGAAGGCCTCACCCTCCCTAATCCACTGCCAGCTACCTTCTCATAAATGAAGTGTTTGTGCGCTTACTATAGAAAACCTGCTGAACCTGTGAGAGCACTTCATTCATGAGAAGGTAGCTGGCCATGGAGGAAAGAGGGTTGTGCCAGCACCTTCTCATCTTCAATTTGAATAACTAGATATTGGACTAGGTGTTTGGATGCCAGGGTTGTGTGCTGTGGGTGGGGAAGGGGTCTTAGTGTAGAGCCTCACAAGCTTACAATTGACAGTGGAAGTGGGAGGGTAGAACTGATCACCCGACACCCACAATCTGTACAAATATTTTTTGGGGGGCATTAATAACAAGAAAAAAAAAACAACCTGTGGGTGCTGTGGGGAGTTATGATTTTTAATGGAAGGTGGAGGGCTGGGGTTTTTGCTGCTTGCAAGGGCTAGGAGAGGAGGGAGGGGGCTAGATCTTGCCTTTTTTTTTGTCAAACAGTGTTTCACAAATACTGGATGAATAGTGAACTATTACTTATCCGGCCTCCAAATACCAAATAGTGCATTATTCGTGGTATTTGGGAAATAATATTCCTGCTGTGCACAGCCCTAATCTCAACCCCTTGATACAAACATAGCCTGGCTGTGTATAGTTGCCTATTCAATATCCTTTATGTTTTCCATAACCCTGATCATCATCGTTTTAGGACACTGTCCTACATGCTGGGCCATTGGAGATCTTAGGGCTCAGCTCCAGGCAGCATGAGCAGAAATTGCACACCTCTGATTTCATATTCAAGAGGAAATACATTATAAGAACCACCTGCCATTTCCCCAACATCCAACAGAAAAACCTCAACTGCAGAGGGTAGTTGGTCCAGGAGGTTGGCAGGTGGCTAGAAGGGACAAATCGGGTACCCTATCACTCTCTGCTCTCCAACATATTACCTCCTGAAACCATATAATCACTACAAACAGGTATCTGCCTCTATCTCTAAATCAAAAAAAGGGGCAGAGGACACTGCAGAGCAGGACACTGCAGCACAGGAGCTAGCACAACAAAACTCACCCAAATCAGGAACCAAAACAAAAAAAGCAAAAAGGAAATCCAAAAAACTTCTGATCATAGGAGACTCCATGATTCAGGGAGTTGATACCCATTTCCAGCCAGGGGTAATGGTCAGATGTCTCCCAGGTACATTAGCATGGAGAGACACTGACCGCAGATGATAAATTGTTCACAAAGCAGGAGAAAACATTGATGTCCTGGTACACATAGGGACTAATGATCTCTCCAGTCGGTCAGTTGTGGAGACCAAGAAACACCTGACCAGGCTGAGTGACAAACTATTATCCATTTCATCTGGCATCTCCTTCTCTGAGATCCTGCCAGTCTGGAGAGGGGGGCAGATGGACGGAAGGTCAGAGAAGGGGAGATAGGGGAGCTAAACATGTGGCTCAAGGGCTGGTGCCAGGAAAAAGGACACAGATTTGTAGGGAACTAGCAACAGTTCTGGAGCAAAAGTTCTTTAAATTTGATGGACTGCAACTGACTAAGGAGGGAGTCAGTGCATTGGGACAGAAGTTTGATGTCTTTGCAGAATATTTAAACTAGCAAATTGGGAGAGGGGAGCAGCACCACATACGTCAAATGGGAAGAACAACCCTCCCCCCTCAGCTAGTGGTCAAACAGGGATTCAGCATGTTTGAAGTTCATTTGCATCACCAGGTAAGAAAAAAGGTCCATCTCCCCATACAATGCACAGAGGAAATGCCAAACCTCGCCCAACAACTAACACACTGAAATCTGGCCAAAGGAAAATCATGTACACAAATGCTCACAGCCTGGGAAATAAGATCCCAAACCTTCAGGCAATAATGTCAGAGGCTAAACTAGACATAGTAGCAATTAGTGAGACATGGTTTACCAGTAACCACACTTGGAAGACTTCAGTACCTGGCTATGTACTGTTCAGAAGAGACTGAGGTGCAAAAAGGGGGAGTGGAGTGGCCCTGTATGTCAATGAAAATATCAAAGCTACAGAAATTCAGAATACACATAAGGAGCCAGAAGAACTGTGGGTCACCCTGGAAACAGGAAATGGGACAGCCATAAGAACTGGGGTTGTCTACAGGCCCCCAGACGAGGGGGAGGACATAGACACATTACTGTTAGAAGATATACAAAACATAACAGCTAAAGGGGAGGTTCTGATAATGGGAGACTTCAACATGTTGGATACAGATTGGTCAATACCAGCAGGAACATCTGCCAGAACTAGACACATGGTGGATTCCCTGCACAGGGAGGGCCTCAAACAACTGGTACAACAACCCACAAGAGGCAGGGCTATCCTAGATCTAGTACTGACTAACAGGGAAGGGATCACAGATCTCCAGATAGAAGGTCACCTGGGGGCCAGTGACCATCACATGGTATGGTTCAATTTGGCCATTACATCTAAATCGTCCCATTCCAAGGCAAAAATATGGGACTTCAGAGGAGCTGACTTTGCTAAGATGCCCAACAGAGTTAAGCTAGCCCTGGCAAAAAGAAACACAGATGAGGGGGTACAGACAAAGTGGACAAGCATTAAGGATGCAATACTTGAAGCAACATCCCATTGTGTTAGACAGAAAAGGAAGTGCAAAAGAAGAAGGAAACCACTTTTGTTCTCAATTACAGCAGCAGAAAAGGTCAGAGCCAAAAGGCTGGCCTTCAGGAAATATAAGGGAACACAGCGGGATGAAGATAGGGAGGAATACCAAACTGCCCTGAGGAAAGCAGGGGAGGCAGTAAGGCAGGCATTTCCCAAACTGAGGATACATTAGCACGAACAGTAAAAGAAGGTGACAAGACTTTCTATAGATACATTAGTTAAAGGAGAAAGTCCAGAGGGGGTATTGCTAAGCTCAATGGAGAAGAGGGGGCATGTGAGGAGGAGGACCCTGTAAAAGCATCTATCGTAAATAGATACTTTTGCTCAGTATTTACTGAAGAGAAGGTAGGGCAGGGCCCACAGCTCAGCACCATGGACACAGGGGGGAGGGAGGTGAGTACTACTCCATTCACAAAAGAAAGGGTCCTACAAGAGCTCGCTAAGCTCAGGGTGGATAAAGCAATGGGACCTGATGGCATACATCCCAGGGTACTTAAGGAGCTAAGGGTGGAACTAGCAGAGCCATTAGCAGAACTGTTTAGTGAGTCTCTGAGCACAGGAGAGGTCCCAGAAGACTGGAGAAGGGCTCATGTGATTCCGCTCCACAAGAGTGGTAGCAAGGAGGAGGCAGGGAACTACAGACCAGTCAGTCTTATCTCAGTAGTGGACAAGATTATGGAGGCACTCCTTAAGGAAAGGATAGTGCAACACCTGGAATCCATAGGGACACAGGATCCAAGACAGCATGGGTTTACAAAGGAAGGTCCTGTCAAACTAATTCATAGATTTCTTTGACTGGGTAACCAGAGTGGTGGACCAAGGGGAGCAGTTGATGTCACCTACCTTGACTTCAGCAAAGCTTTCCACACTGTTCCACATAGAAGATTGATAAATAAGCTGGGTAGGCTCAGGGTGGGTCAGAAGTTCGTCAATTGGATGGCAAACTGGTTGACAGGTAGAAAACAGAGAGTGGTGGTAAATGGTATACAGTCAGAAGAGATGCAAGTCACAAGTGGGGTACCTCAAGGATCAGTCCTGGGGCCAGTCCTCTTCAATATCTTCATTAGTGACCTTGCAGATGGACTAGAGGGTAAAGCTTGTCTGTTTTCAGATGACACCAAGATCTGCAACAGAGTAGATGATCCAGATGGGGTGGGCAGAATGAGAAGAGATCTGGGTAAACTAGCAAAATGGTCAGAAGAGTGGCAACTGGGATTTAATGTAAAGAAGTGCAAGATCGTGCACATAGGGAAGAGAAACCCTGAAGCCACCTATAGGCTGGGAAGGGAGTTGCTGGCAGTCACAAAGGAAGAAAGAGACTTGGGCATCAACATCACCGATGACCTGAAATCATCCAAGTAGACCTCTAAAGCAGTAGGTAAGGCTAGGGGGATGTTAGGGTGTATTAGTAGGGGTATCACAAGTCATAAGAGGGAGGTAGTAATCCCTCTTTACAAGAAACTGGTTAGGCCCCATCTGGAGTACTGCATGCAGTACTGGAGGCCACACCTTCACAATGACATTAACCAAATTGAGGCAGTCCAGAGAAAAGAAACCAAAATAGTGCAGGGACTTCATCAGAAGACATATGAGGACAGATTAATAGAACACAATATATATACCCTTGAACAAAGGAGGGAGAGAGGTGATATGATCGAGACATTCGAACACCTTAAGGGCATTAACAAGGTGAAAGAGTCTAACATGTTTAAATATAAGAAAAATAGCAGGACAAGAGGACACAGCATGAGATTAGAGGGAGGCTGATTAAGGGGGAATGTGAGGAAATTCTTTGTCACAGAAAGGGTGGTGGATGCATGGAATGGCCTACCTCAGGAAGTGGTGGCTATGAATACAGTGCAGGGCTTCAAACTGGCATGGGATAGGCATAAGGGAGCAATACAGATGAGTATGAATAGATAGGCCACTGACAGAGCAAAGGCGGATGGCACATTTATAATTAGAAAAAGAAATGGGCAGACTGGATGGGCCTTGCTGTCCTTATCTGCCATCAGCTTCTATGTTTCTATGTTTCTGTGGTGGTCCTGCAACACGTGCTCTCAACTACCTCAATTTATTTTTAATTTTGAGAAGCACAGAACTGTGCACAGTACTC
The DNA here is from genome assembly GCA_016271365.2 of Neoceratodus forsteri. Classification (NCBI taxonomy): domain Eukaryota; kingdom Metazoa; phylum Chordata; order Ceratodontiformes; family Ceratodontidae; genus Neoceratodus; species Neoceratodus forsteri. The sequence goes on along the minus strand of CM028134.1, from coordinate 570,857,250 downwards.
TAGGTGGGGCCTGGTCACTGCCCTTCAAAGAAGCAGGATAACTTCTTAAGCCCTGCTGGTCATCCTACCCCCTTTTGATCTACACCCACATCCTGGTGGCCCTCTTGAAAGTGGCTGCACACTGCTAGCTATGCTTCATCTCCTTGTCTAGTATTTTACAAGGTCCTTTTCCTCCTCCACTGGAGTAAGAAGAACTTGACACAGTGTGTAGGTTCAACTTATTTTGTTCCTCCCCAAGTGTGGAACCTTGCAATCACCCAGCTTGTTCACATCTTCCTTAACAGTGTCACCATCCTCAAGGGAGTCCATTAGCCTGGCAAGCCTACTATCATTAGCAAATGTAATTAACCTGCTTGAGACCCCATGTTCCAGAACACTGATGAAAATAATTAAATAGTAGTGGTCCCATCATTGATCCCTGGGTGTCGCTACTGAATTCCCCTATCCACTTGAAATAGTGCCAGTCTACTACAGCCCTGTGTTTTCTGTCTCCAAGGCAGTTATCAATCTACCTTGAGTGTGCCTCATGTTTACCACACTGATGTACATTACCAGGAAGATTGTAATGTACCACAGTTTCAAAGACCTTGCTGAAATCAAAATCAGCATGCCTGCTGCCTTGCTCCTATCCACATCCCTGGTCATGCTGTCAGTGAAGGTAATCAGTTTGATTTGGCATAATCAGCCACTGAGAAAGCCTTGCTAAAATGGAGGGAAGCACCTTGCCTCAACCATATGCTCCATTATTCTATCCTTGGTATGGCTTCCAGGACTTTGCCCAGCACTAGGTGTCAGGCTAACTGGCCTATGGTTACCTTGGTCAAACCTTACTGCTTCTTGAAGATGTGGACACACTGGCCACCTTCCAATCCTCCAGTGCTGCACCATCAAGATAGATTCCTGATTGATTCCAGCAATTTGTGCTGCTAACTCTTTCCTTAATTCTGCTATAGTCCTGGGGTATACTGTACATGTTCCATCTACCCCATGGGAATTACATTGACTTGAACTTCTGCAGGTAGACAGCTAAAAGGGCAAGAGTGATGTCCTTAGGCTGCAACATGGCTACTACCAGTGCCATGAACCCTACTAATGAATCCCAATCCCCCCAGCCTCATGCTGACCACCAAATCAAAGCATTTATTCAGTTTTCAGCCATTGTCCCTGTCTCTCTCACTTGTTTCTCCCCTGTTCACTTGTCTTCAGAGGCCCAGTCCTCCTTTTAATCTTCCTACTTCAATTAAAGGAGATAAGAAATTATTTTTACATATTTACTGTACCTGCCCTTCCATCTTCCTTTCCATGCCAGTTATGTATTCTGTTGTGCTTTGATGATTTTGTCATAAATAAATAATCTAGCTTTGGGGTGCCTTCAGATCTTCATTGAGTTCCACTCTCCTCACCAGCTACTACTCTTGATTTTCATTTTTCTAAGACATCCTATGACATCAGAATCTCCCATTCCATGCTATTCATCTGAATGGCCTGGAATGGGTATTTCTGATGTCAAAGAATGTTCAGGCAGTACGAAAACAGAGATCAGCAACCACTGAGCACAGACAGATTCACGGTAGTTACAAAGGCAATTAAATTAGATTATTAATTTAACAAGAAAGGCAAAAACGTATCAGAACAGTTGGTAGGCAATAAAAGAACAACTAGAGGGCATCAAGAGGACTAGAAACTGTTTCCTATCACCTTTAATGCATTTGAAGAAAGCAATGGCATTATCTATAGCTGCTATTGTTGTACTGGCTTCTGGTACACCCATGGCTTCCTATTTCTAGTCTTGCAGACCCTCGGTATTGCTCTGTACTCCAATCTTGCCTAAAGGCAACCCGATTCTTTTCATCAGTTCTAAACTTTCCTTTTGTTCAGGATCTGTTGCCTTAGCTCCCTGATAAGCCAGTGGGGTCACATGTTGGCCTTTTTGCTCTTATTACTTACAAAGATATAGACCTCTATAGCTGCTATGAGTACCCTCTTCATCAAAATACAGATGTCTTCAGCATTACCAATAGAGGCTCAACACCAAATGGCAACAGGAAGCAGTTGAGCTAGCACCTTGTGCAGTGAACTCCCTCCAACTGTGGTGCATTTGCAATACATACAGCACCATGGTTTGGCTCAGATTAAGTAATGGCAGTGTTTCAACACATTTAAGGGCTCAATAGTTGTTGTTTTTATTTTAGACTGAACACTTTTGCACTATTGCCACAGTTTAATTAGACAGGGCTCCCTACAGGAAACAAGAAATGTGACAGAGACTGGCAGCTGTATGCATCGATGTTAATGAGAAGCAACCAGAAAAAAAATCACCAGACAGGGCTGCATGGCTAGAAGCTGGTGCTAATGTGATTTTTCAGCTGGGTATGCTGTGCCCCTAGGAGAACTTAAAAATGGTGCCACCCAAAAAAATGTTTACCCTCCTACCACAGACACACCAAGTCTAATATCCATAGTATCCACCCTCTGACATTCCAGACAAAAAAAATCCAAATATTTACAGTATATAAAATAATAAAAACATACCACAGTTTAGTTTACCAGCAAACTGATATGTAACTGTCCCACAATCCCTTTGGAAATTGAAGAATACACCTTTCACAGACAGAAATCCAGCTACTGTGCCCCCCATGACTGCATCTGCCTTTTGACAAGGGCATAATTCTCCAGTACTGTTAGTAACTCACCTTTCACGAGCATTAAATCCATCACAGAGTGGGGAAGTCTGCATTGTACTTACCCACAGTGCACCTGACCTGTGGATACAACCCACTTCAGTCTCCATTGCTAACTGCTTCTCACCTTACAACATCACTAAATATACCACTGTATCATGTGAAGAAGGCTGCACTGTAACTACCCACACTGTACTTGTCCCTATGGATAAACAGTGGGCTTCAGTCTCCAGTGCCAGGGCTTCACTCTCTACTGCTGTTAGTCCCTCAACTTTCATTAGCACTAAGTTAATCTGTTTGGGAAACCTGCAAACACCACACCTGCCCAGCAGCTCTGGCCATACTGTACTGGCTGGCCACATAGGTAAACAGTGAATCTCAGTTTCCAGTGGGCAGTCAATCCCTCTCTTTTCTCCAACACCACTAATTCCATTGTAAGGAGGCCTGCCATGCACCTTCCCATGCTTTGTATTCAGTCATTTAGGTAAACAGAGGGTTTTAGTCTTCACAGTGTTTTCAGTCCCTCACCATTCACCAGCACTTAATTCAACAGTACAGTTGCATTATTCTCTGTGTTGCACAGAAAGTTAATGGCACAGCTTTTCCATTAATGAGTATGCTTTTTATAACAAAATGTATTACTAAGGCCCTTACACAACATTTGTAACATTATATGCAGTACTATATGTTTACACTCTGGTGTTAGAATATTTGTTATCAATTCTCTTTCCTCTCCCACTCTTATCACACTCACGCACAGTCTTTGTCTGCTACAAAGAAACAAATCCTTCACTCTGGTTCATTTTCATTTATGCTACCAAATTGCCTTATTTTGTATCAGTTTGTTTCCTAGGAAAAGGTATGCTTCATGACATTGAAGTGCTGAATTGCAGAAGGGAAATAGACCTGTTTCTCCTCTGGCCAAAATATTGGTCTTTATACAATCCCCAAATGCCAGTTCAGCATCATGTCAATCTTATCCCTGCTATTGTCCTGTTCATATGTTTGTGCGAGGGGCTTTGGTTAATGGTCACATGGCAGATTCAGCACAGGGCATGGGAAGGCGTGAGTAGCAATGAAAATGCCTAGAAGAGACCAAGAAGGAACTCTGAGAATGAACTGGAGATTCTGTGAACAGTTGTACAAGCCTGCAGGTGTTCTAATGAGTTTTGCTTTACAGTGTTTTTTCATATTCCTCTAGTAATCTTATTAAACAATTCAGTTGTGTACAAGTTCAGTAGTATGCACATTTTTGGAATTTCCAGAGGGTGTGCATTTAGGTAGAACCCACTGTAAACAATATAATTCAAAATATTATTTAAAAGAGTAGAGGACAGGTAGCATCAACGTCTCTGATTAAAAAAAAACTACTGAATAAAAGCAGTCCTTATCTGCCAACTGAACAAAAGGTTCTGTGAGGGTAGAGTCCCAGAACTGTCAGATGCTCACCTTGCACACTATTAAGGAAGACATTAGCAAAGGTTAAGTTCTTTATCACCATTGTCACAACCTTATAAAAGCTTAATGCACATTATTATACTGAGTAAGAGTTAATTTTCCTTACCTAAAACAGTGTTGAAGAGATATAAATGGTCAGCATTTCAAGGCCACTGAAAGAATTAAAGAAAAGTGTTCAGATCAAATTAATGCAGAATAAAAGTGCTTAAGTTAAACACCATGAGACAAAATTTCCAGGGCACTCAAATCCTCACAAACTGAGAGATTAAGGAAAATAATTAAAGCAAACTCAAGGCCCCTGTTTTTCTGCCGTCTGCAGCTAAATATCACAAAATCATGATACCCATTATGGTTTTAGCCATTTCATATCCATCTGTGAACAGTTAATCCTTGAAGGTCCAACATGTGCACAGGTAATAGATGTACACATGTCAACATACACACCCTGGAAGAGATGGAGAGCAAGAGCTGACTGGACAGAGGCTGAGAAGTACCTCATTGGGGTGAACAGGGTGCAGGAGGTGAGTATCTTTCAAATGAGAAAAAACACCAGAACCAAAGGGCATGTGATAAAGCTGTTGGGGGAGATGAGAGTTCAAGAGAGATATGAGGAAATACTTCTTCACCAAAAGGGTGATAGTCACCTGGAACAGATTGGCAGCAGATGTTGTGGAGGTGAAAAGAGTGGGGGGCTTCAACCATGTGTGGGATAGACATAGAGGTGTATTAGAAAAGAGGCAGAGACAAGGGAGGATCACTGAATGCCAGTTAGGGATTATGCAGACAGATTAGGTAGGGAACATCTTGGCAGACTAGGTGGCAAAGTAGTCCTTTTCTGTCAGCAAATTCAATGTTTTTATATTTCTATGTAAAATATCTATAAATTGAAAGAACCACAAATCTTTGAAAGTTGGACTTTTGGAATTCAGCTGGAAAATGCAACAGCACCAAAATGTTGACATGCTTCCCCCTTTGTCTGAAATACTGTAGAACCTGTTAATCTAAACCCCATTTTTCTGAAAGGCCGTGTTTAATGAGATGCAGGTGGTAGCATGGACTTAAGCAGACTTTTTGCTGCCATTGCAATTCTGTTTCCCACATGACAGTCATCTGATACTTAATTCAGTGACAGCTGTCAGTCTGTCGATTTCAATCAATTGGCCAATTGATTTTGCCTGCTTTCACCTGCAGTTCATAAATGTCTGTTGGTAGGTAGTGTCGATTCTGAGCTTGTGGCACAAATGGAGCCAAAAAGTAGCATAAGGAAGAGAAAACAAAACTTCCTCACTGTTGCCCAAAAGTTGTGAATTCTGGAAAGGCTTGAGAATCATGAGAGGGCTGTACCAATGGCAGCTGAGTACAGCACTGGCTAACCTACAGTGTCAGGAGACAAAAAGTAAGCTAAGGAATTTCATGATGATTATGGAGGGTGCTTAGGATACTGTGCTCCAGAAGAAAATGCGCCACTTTGATGATGAAAAGAGGGATGCCGCAATCTACCTCTGGATCAGACAGGAGAGGGAGAAGGGAACCCTGATATCAGGCCCAGTCTTGAAGGATAAAGCTCTCCAGTTTGACCAGAAAGATTGGCAGCTGCACTGAGTTTGATGCCAGTGACAGCTGGCTCCACAGGTTTAAAAAATGCTGCAGAATTCCACAAATCAGCCTGTGTGGCAAAAAGCTCAATGCATCTGAACAGGGCATCCTTCCTATCATCCATAAGTTAAATCACATGCTACCAGCTGAAAACTTTAGTATGGAGCAGATTTACAATGCCAATGAAACAAGCCTTAACTGGCGCTACTTCCTAAGACAAGATGCTAGCTCATGGGAGTGAGTGCGATACCCCTGGTCAAAAAAAGACAAAAGGATAGAGTGACCATCCTCAGCTGATGTAATGGTAATGGCAACCACAAACTCCCTCTCTTGATGGTCAGTAAATCCAGGGAACCTTGTTGCTTCTGCAGTGTGAATAAAGCAAACCTGCCTGTCCTCTATGAAAATCAGAAATCAGCCTGGATGGATGGCTCGATTTTCCTCTGCTGGTACAAATCACATTTTGTTCCCAGCATTAAGTGCTATCTAAGGTCTCGAGGTCTGCCTGTAAAAGCTGTCCTGCTCCTTGACAATGCATCTGCTCACCCCGATCTACAGTAAAAACAAGGGATGGTGAGATTCAAAGTGTGTTTCTGCCACCACACTCCACCTCAAAATAACAGTCTTGTGATCAGGGCATCTTATTTTTTTTTTTTATTTTTCCTCTTTCTCCCTGGCAGGACCACCGAAGCCATCCACCCTGGTCACAGCCCCCGGAGACCTCTACCACCGTCAATTGCTGCTGAGGACCCTCGGTCACCCCCGGCTTGCCCCCCAGAGGACGGGGCCGCGGGCCACCTACGTGGCCCCGGAACTGTAACTAGTCGGGGTCCTGCAGCGGCGGCGGCTATGTGAGGCTCTCCAGGGAGGGCTTCATTAATCGGTGGTCCTGCCTCCATCTTTTCTGCCGGTTTTTCTCCCCCAGAGGAGGCGGGACGCAATGACGCCAGCGCCTGCCCCACTCCATCCCCCTTGTTGAGCGCCGGCTTGCTGGAACCCCCAGTCTCCACCAGGGGTCTTCAACGCACCGAGGCTTACCCACGCCCTCCCCCCGGAATAGGAGAGCCATCCATCGGACGCTCAATCATATTCCCCCCGGCTGGCCCTCCAACGACCCGGATCCGTTCCCGAATCCAGGTCACCAGCGTCGCAAGCGGAAATCCAACCGCTGCGCCGACAGGCCGGCCGATCAGGGCATCTTATAAATTATGACATGCAATTATCGGAAAAGGCTGTTACAGCCATTCATTAAAGAGATAAATGAAACCAGCACCATCCAAGACATTGTTAAAAGACTAACATTCAAAAATGCCATGTACATGGCAGCCAATGCTTGGACTACAGTCCTACTAAGCACTGTAGAAAAAGCATGGAGAAAAACCAGAACTGGATAAAAGTCTGAGGCTAAATTGCCCGAGGATGAATTGTTGGGTGTAACAAGTAAAAGCAATGAAGATCCAGGCTTACTTGACTCCCAGACTCCTGACTCCTCACCACCTGGCTCCCAAACTTAGATCACCGGACCACAGGATAATGTGGCAGAGCTCACTGGCTCACTGACCTTGCAGAAAAACTTTCTGTGCAACTCTCCAGTGCCGAGCTGCATGACTGGATGAAGTGTGATACTGAGGAGGATGGGCACAGCTGTCTGATGACTGCATAGTCGATGCTGTGCATAAGACTGGACAAGAATGGGAGCCAGAATCAGGAAAGGAGGAAGAAGAAAATCTATCTGATACACCTATCCCGAGCCACAGTGAAGCAGTTGAAAGTTTTGCAAAATGTCTGCTATGGCTTGAGAATCAGCCAGATTGTGATTCCCTTCACTTACTGCTGCTCCACAATCTGCAGGGGAAAGCAATGAAGAGCAGAGCAACAAGTCTGCAGCAAAAGATAACCCATTATTTTAAAGATTACATGAGTAAAATTAAAGATATGAAGTTTTTAACAGCTAAGCAGAGTTAAGCACCAGTTAAGCACCTAAACATCAAAGTAAATCACAATATACAGCACTTCATCCATGCTCCCATGCTCCCATTGTCCCAGAACACTGAACAGACTACAACAGACTACATACAACACATAGCTCTTGTTACCAAATCACAATCCCATTGTTGTGAACCCCATCTAATCTGAACTAAATCTTTGTCTCCCAAGCAGTTTGAATTAGTAATGACTATAACCTAATGGTTGGAACACAGAGCAGTGAACCTGAAGAGCCTAGTTTAAATCCCAGTATTTCCACCTACTCACTATGTGACCTTGAGCACATTACTTTTCCTACCTACTGTATGCTTTACCTTCTCTCTTTTCTCTCTCCTCTAATCTTTCTGAACTTTCCTAAACCTCACTAAATCTCTCTTAAATCCACGTGAACACTTAAAGACTACAGAAACTGTCCATAGCTTGTAAAGAAATTTGGGATACAGTAGGCCCATGAGAAAATAAAAGATTATGCAATTTGTGTTGTTCACCTAAGGGATGCAACTTCACGTAGCATTTTGCTATGCAAAGGTCACACTTCATACACCCAAAAGTGACACATGCATCAATGTAGAGTATGATGCAATGTGTCATTTTTGCCATTAAGCAGGTACAAATGTTACAAATGCAACAAAACATTTGAAAATAGCATTCACATATTTGCCACATTTATTTTGATGCAAGCATAACTCAGAATCAGAGGCAGAAAAAAGCCCTTGCACATTCACCACTGTTGGTGTACCACTTAAAAGTGAACAATAAAGGAAAGTGGGTTCACAAGATTAGCAATATTTTAACAAATTTAATGCAGAAAGCAGTCAGAAAACATTTCACCAAAATGTATAGTGCATAATGCTATGGGCTGGCAAACATGCTATGTATATATTTCAGTGTGAACTCCAACCACAGACATCAGTAACTCCCTTACATGTTAGCATTCAGTATTCCTTTCTCAGGGGGTGAAGTTACTGAGACGTGTTTTATAATGAAATTGCATTGTTGTAATATTTATTCTTAATAAGATTTACATATCGATTACACACTCAGATTTTATAACTCAAGGTACAGTCATTATTTATTACTATTTTGTATTACAAACAACATATAACATGAAAATAAAGACAATAAAAATATATCACCAAAATAGTGATATATTAAAACAGTAAAAATATGCAATTTATGTGATTAAAGGTTTTACAAAAAACAGGCAGCCACTGTGGCAGAGATATTCGAACAGTTGCTAATTGCAGGAAAAGCCAGCATTAGCGATCGCAAATCAGCACCAATCACTAAACAATGATATATTAGAATAATCATAAACTGATGCAACAGTCACAAAATGCATCTCAATATAGCAGGCAACATTGGTAGTCACAAACGCATCTGCAAAAACTGACACAATGTGCTCCCCAAACCCTCCTTTATGATTGCAAAGGGAATCCACAGAACCAAATGACAGCATGAATGGTGGACCACTGGCAGTACCCCAGACCCCTCAACCATACCCCAGAAATACACACAGAACCATGAAGGACAACAGACTCATACTGTATGTAGTGAAAATAGGGTGTTATTCATTAATAGTAAAAATATAACAAAACAGGCAAAAGACCACAAACAAAAAATTAAGAGGCACAGTGCCATAAACAAAACTAATGTGACACACAGCCAACAAGTAAAAGACTTGTGGCAAAATGCCATAATATAAACACAAAAGCAGCAAATGGCCATAAACAAATCTAATGTGGCACATTTGATAAAATCAAATAAATGTGGCTATCTTCGGTACGGTATAAACAAAACACTGGCAAACTGCCATAAAAATGAAAAATGGCATTCTGTAAGGGATAATAAAAATGGGGCAACCCAACTATCAAAAATAAAAAATGACATAGCATATTGCCTGGACAAAATAAAAATGGGGCAGCCCACCTATCAAAATCAAAAAGAGCATATTGACAGAACAAAATAAAAATGGAGCAACCCACCCATCAAAATGAAAAATGGCATACTGATAGGACAAAATAAAAATAGGGCAACCCACCCATCAAAATCAAAAATGGTATACTGCCAGGGGTGTGGTGTCACTGAAAACAAGTTGGCAACTTAAACTAATTGCTGCATGAACCAGGCATGTGAAAATCCAACAGCATCTGATTAAAAGGTCATATAACGGCTAGAAAAGCAGTAGGAGTTAAAGAGCTACGGCTCAGTTTTCAGCACATACCTTTCTCATGGAAATAGGAGCAGATCTTGACTACTTGAGCAGAGCACAAATTGGTGGGCCAACAGCACAGCGTTGCTGTGGGAGATCCCACCAGATTCCACCAGACTACAGAGACATGGGCAGCATGTTTAAGAAACTAATTCAGCAAATGGCTGCAGTAACTGTAGCCTCGCAGCAAATCACTTCAGCCATCCAACAACTGTAGGGACACTTATTCCACATGGGGCAATAGGTGACAGCACACAAAATGGCCCTGGGGAGGTCTGAGCAACAAATAGAGAACACCACACCACCATTCAACTGCTGCTGCTGCAAAAAGCTGATGATCTGGAAAACTGCAGCAGAAGGAACAATCTTCACCTGCTGGGTTTTCCAGAGGGAGCTGAAAAGCAGGACACCATACAGTTCCTCAATCAGGTCCTCCCAGCAATGCTTGGAGCACAACAATGGTTCTGCATGGAAATTTAAAGGGCCCACAGGACACTTCCACCGGATGCAAGAAAAGGGAAAAAGCCCAGGGCCATACTAATCAAGCTACTCCATTACAACACGAGGCAATTTATTGTAAGATCCTGGGAGATGGGTCACTTAAGCTGGAAGGGACACCTGATCTCCATCTACCAAGACTTTAGAAAGAAACTATCAGCCAGATGGCATGAACATACTGCAGCATGATGGAAAATGCAAGAACTGGGACTTCAGTACTCACTTTTTGAGCATTATAGATAGATGAATACGTGTTTCATTTAGTAATGATTGAGAATGTTTCTAAAACTTTTTTAGATGTTACTATGAATTTGCATTTAGATTGTTGCACTCTCTGATTTCTGTTAATAATTGATATTTATTATGAATCATTGTTAGCAGAAAATATAAAAGAATTATATTACAAATTTTAAATATATAGCTGAATTATTATATTATTTCTTTTGACATAGAATGAAATTTATTTACAAGGTATGTCATATAGAATGAGATATGAATTATTTTTTATTTATGAAAGAACATTGTAAATCACACACTCTGCTCAGTCTCAGTTCATCGTATGTTCCTGATTTTTTTGGCTTGCCTTTATTAAGGGGTCAGCTGAGGAATTTATCAAGATGCACTTAAGAATAAAATATTACAGCATAATAACACACAATAGCAGCAATCTTCTGATATGTTGCTATTGTGTAAACAGTCTGGTATTTATTTACCGCATTTGGTTTTTTTTCACCCCAGGAACATTAACTTACTCAGTCTCATATCATTTTTGAATACATATTGTATACTTTTTTAATGAAATAAGCAGTAACATTATGAGGCTAAATGAGTTATGCAATTTGACCTTTTTAAAAACACAATTGGTATTTAATGATTAATACATTTTTACTAAAACTTATTTCCCTGTGTCTAGCATCTTTCTTGTTAACCATAGATGATTCATATATTGTTCAGGTTTCTAATGAAGCAGAATTGAATATAATGAAATGGTGCAACACGTACATATGTAGGAGGTATGATAATATATGTGAAACAAATGTAAGGATACTAGTTATCAGTAATGTATGCTGCATTCTTAAAGGCGGATTGGTGAGCAGGTCATGAAGGGCCTGCACTCCCACTTTAAAAAATAATGCTCTAAAAGCTGTGTACATATTTACTTCATTAGAATGTCTCAAAAAGGAAGGAAATTCTTCATAAAAAAAACTTTGTTAATGCAACAGTTAGGGTAGCTTCCACAGCGACAAAAGCAAGGAAATTCGATGTTAGGGTTTTCAACCCTAACTCCAAATCCCCCCCCACACACACACACATACAAGCAGCAGACGGTACAAGACAACACAATCAATCAAAACAGACACCATAAGGTAATAGAAAGAATATACAACTCTGTGAACATACCACAAGAGGCATCCATCATCATGATTCAGCAACTGTATCAGTTCTGCTGCTGCCATCCCAGTGTCTTTGGGGGGTATACCCACATGCTGTGCAAACAAACAGAGGAGGTGTTAAGAAGGCTATGCAGAACATTTAAGATGAAAATTCTTTGAGATGGGATGGTTATGACTATTTCTTACTGTTTTGCTATGACTGCTAATAACATAATGTGTGGAAGTGCAGGGGCCAGATTCTACTATTTTTACACAGTTAGATGCATGTGCCCATCTGTGGAGGGATGGGACCACAGGGTCTAAAGCAACCTACACTGTAACTGTGACATATACATATTGTTCTTCTGTCTGGATAAAGGGATGGAAAAGCACAATCCAAAGTACCATATGGTCCCACTGTTAGATATGTACACTCTTCTACTATCTGCATGTAGGGATGTGAGTGTAAAGTGGTTAACCCTACACTCCCAACATGATATATGCAGACTATTGTAGTATCTGGATGGAGAAATGGTGTTCCCACCATGACATATAGACTGTTCTGTTATGTCAATGTAGGGCTGGGAGTGCAGAGTATTTTGGACCCTGCACTCCCATCCCTACATTGACATAGTATGCCAGAATCCATATAACACACCATTCATATGTCACTGTGGAAGTGCAGGGTCCTTTGGACCCTGCCCTTCCATTCCTACATGAAGATAGTACAACACTATCCATGTGTCACATTTTCCATATGTCACAGTGGAAACACAGGGTCCTTTGGACCATGCACTACCATACCTCCACTGAGATAATACAATGTAATCCACATCTCACACTATCCATATGTTGCTCTGCTCTCATTGTGACATATCAATAGTGTGACATATGGATTGTGTAGTAGTATGTCACTGGAGGGATGGGACTGTAGGGTACAAAGGACCCTGTGCTCTCACTGTGACATATCGGTAGTGTGATATATAGATTGTGTTGTACTATCTTGATGGAGGGATGGTAGTGCAGTATCTGAAGAACCATGAGCTCACACTTTGACATATAGACAGAGTGACACATGGATAGTGTTGTACTATGTTGATGGAGGGATGGGAGTGCAGGGTCCATAGGATCCTGCATTCCCACTGTGACAAATGCACAGTGTTGTTCTATCTCGATGGAGGGATGGCAAAACAGGGTCCAACTGACCATGCAGTCCTACTATGACTTATGGGTACTGTTGTACTATTTGCATGGAGGTATACAGTTCATGCATTGGCCAGTCCTACATAGTTGCACAGCATGCGGATGTACTCCCCAAGACACTGGGATGGCAGAAGAAGTGATACAGTTGCTAAACCATGATGATGGATGCCTCTTGTGGTATGTTCACAGAGTTGTATGTTCCTTCTGTTACCTTATGGTGTCTGTTTCTGATTGGTTGTGTTGCCATGTACCATCCCCTGCTTGTAGATGTGTTGTGTGCATGTGTGTGTGGGGGGAATTTTGAGTTAGAGTTGAAAACCCTAGTGTTGAATTTCCTCACTTTTGTCACTGTGGAAGCAATCCTACCTGTTGCATTAACAGAGTTTGTTGCAAAGAATATATATATATATATATATATATATATATATATATATATATAATTAGTGCTGTTTGGAATTTTCAAATTCCGATGGAATGAAATTCAGCAGAATTTTCAAAATTCCACCAAAATTCTACCAAATTTCTCTCTAAACAGAATGGTGAAATTCCAAAGTAGAAAACAGTTGCAGAATTATTTTCTGTGGAAAAAAATGATGTTCCACAAAATATTATTCCACAGCTCTCAATATATTTTGCAGAAATTGTTGTGGAATAAGTTTCCAAGGAAAAATTTATTTTCCTCAGAATATCACAGTATGCAGGCTGAAGAACCAGTGAAATTCCAGTGAAAATTCCAGTGGTGGAATGGCCATTCTGTGCCAATTTCATCAGAGGAATTTTATATTCCACACAGCACTAATATATATTTATAGTACTGGCACGGTAGTGACAGCAAAATTAGGGTGAAAGTTGACTTCTATGTTAAACCTGAATGAACATTATTAACTTTGGAACTGTTTGATGGATGTGCATGACATTTAGCACACAACATGTCTAGGAGCAGGTCTCTTGACCTGCCAAATTTTGTGGGAATCCGTTGTGAGGTTTCTGAGATACAGAGTGTTGAATAAACAGAGCAATCCATGTTTTTTGACATTTCTTTGTCCACCTGGATCTCAGAAACTGCTTTAGGTTGTGGTCTGATATTTTAGGGTAGTAACCCTTTGCCTCATAGATGTGTCTTTTTGACGGTTTGGTAAAAAAATATTAATCCATTCAAAAGTTATTGAATGTTAAAGTTTCCCATTATAGCCTATGGGAAAAAATATATGATCTGAAAGTGAAAGTAGGAAAATAGCCAAAAAAAACCTGTTTCTTTGCCACTTCATAGCAAGAAAACAGTTAGGACATTTGGGCTGCAATTAGCAGGGTGGCAAGCCCTTGCCCCACAGATGTGTTCTTTGCTGGTTTGATGAAGAAATGGACACCATTTCCATAGTTATAGCACTCAGAAGTTGCAAAATTTCCCACAGGATAACATTGTGGCTGTCGTGGCAATTTTCAGTGGTTATATCTTGGAAACAGTTCAAGATACAGATTTTTTTGCTAAGTGCAGCTAAGCATACATACTGTAGAGGTGGCAAGGCCATGCATGCAACTGCAAAGGCATTTATTCCAAAGTTCCTACAATTCCTGAGATATTGCAACTTTTGCAGCACAAAGGTTACCTGGAATGGCTCTAGGCATATACTATGACTCTATACTTATGGGTGCATGGGAGTGCAGGCCCAGCGCTCCCACATTTGGATCCCATTATGCAATAATGGGAGCACAGGGCCCTACATTATGCAGTAGTGGGAGCGACAGGCCAGGAGGGCCCTGTTCTCCCACTTGGAGATGTGATATCATTAAAATATCAGTACACTCATGTATAGATGAGAGTGCAGGGCCCCCCACATGATAATCAGAAACAATGAAAAAATATATGCATAATGGGAGCGCATGGCCCTCTCGTAACCACATACAGTATGAGTAACATTACACTTTCTCAAAAAGAAGGGAAATTAATTGCACAAAAACTTTGTTAATGCATCAGTAATTACAGCCACAAAAGTTTAGAAATTCAGTGTTAGGGTAACCAACCGTATCTCCCCCACCCCCACTCTCCACACATCAACAGGCATTGGGATGTGCCTTAGAGTTGTCAGCCCTAACTCTCACCTCATTGTCCTATACTGTACCACTCAGCTTCCTTATAAATGGAATGGGGTGAGAGTTAGGGCCAACAACCCCAAGACATACCCGATGCCTGTTGGTGTGTGGAGTGTGGGTGAGGGGGGGTACAGTTGCTAACCCTAACATTGAATTTCCAAACTTTTATCTGTGTAATGACAACCCTGACTGATGCATTAATGAAATGTTTTGCAATGGATATATATATATATATATAGATAGATATATAAAATAGTGGCATGGTAGTGCCACTATAGTTAGGGTTGAGTACCCCATTTAAGGTTAAATGGTGACATTTTGCACCTTAATAACTTTGCCATTGTACATTGGATTTGCCTGAAATTTGGTAAGCACAGAGCGTTAGCATAGGTCTTGGGATCTGCCAAGCTTTGGACTGGTCGAATGTATGGTTGCGGAGTTATTAAGCAACATCTCAGAGCACATTTATGCTTTTTTGTGCATTCTTTGCTCGCACCTACAGGTTGCACAGTTTGTGCAACTGGTCTGAAAACTTTAGGGAACGTGCGGCTGGGGTCCCTGGTGTGCCTTTTGAAGATTTTGTGAAAAAATATTGAAAGGTTCAAAAGTTATTCAAAAAACAAGTTTCCCATTATAGTCAATGGGAAAAGTTAACAAAAAGTTCAATAGTATCGCAAATGCAGTTTTTAGTGTTGCAAATGACCCCAGTAGTGTTGTGAGTCAGACGTTTTTTAATTTTTGCAGTTACTGATCACAGAAATGCTTGGCATTTAAAGTTGGGACCCCTCTAGGGACACAATTCTTTTCATGTTTACCTAGTTAAGCCCTGATGATGATGGACATGTCTTTATTTTGAGGTTAAATGCCCAAGAAATATGTTTTTGAAATTTTTGGGAAAAGTAGTGTCACACCTGCGACACTTTTGTGATTTTTTTTTCAAAAGTGTTTCAAATCATGACACTACTTTTCAACACTATGGCCAGAATAACAGGAATTGTTTGCCACCTTGCTGAAAAACAATGGCTTGGTCTTTTGGGATGAAATTTCAAGGGAAGAAAGCCAACATTCCACAGATGTGCCTTTTGGTGGTTTGGGGAAAAAATATTGCAGGGATGCAATATTACAGTATTCCGAAGTTGAAATCTTTTCCCATAGACTAACATTGCAGTGCCCGCCGCGCCTTTCGAGGTCCGTACCTCGGAAACCATGCTAGATATGGAGTTTTCATTGAAAAAATCTAAGGGTTAAATACAAACCTAGCCAGAAAAGTCATGAATCGCATGAAATCTTAATTTTATTTCTATGTCGTACAGTTCCTGAGATATAAGCAATTTAGTATTCCAAGACCTAATTTTCTGCTCCGAGGGCCATTATTATGCATACATTCTTTGTAGTCACTGTGTTTCTCTATGCAGCTGTTGGGGAAAACCCAGGGTGTGCACTCCAGTTACTGTTACACTTAACGTTTCCACTTGCATTTACTTACTCGTTTGTGGTAGCGTTGCCATAGATGCCACCATGTGCATTACCCTTTGCATTTTAGTTTGCATTTGCATTTGCATTGCTGCTAGCATTTGCATCTCCACTACTGTTTCTGTTTGTGTTTCGGTTTATGTGACCTTGCGCATTACCATTTGCATTTGTGACCACCCTTCTGTTTGCATTTCTTTTTCGTTTTGTGTCATTGTTGCTGTTACCGTTACCATATGCATTTCCAATTGCATAACCATGCCCGTGCGCAGTACAGTTTGCGTTTCCATATGTGCTTGCATTTGTGTTTCTTTTTCCTCTGGTGTTATTGTTGCTGTTACCATTACCATTTGCATTTCCCATTGCGGTACCATGACCATGCGCATTACCAGTTGCGTTTCAGCACCCAATTGCGTTTGCTTCTCCATTTACGTTACTGTTTGCTTTGGCATCACTTTGTGCTTGTGTTTCTGTTACCGTTTGCGTTACCATTTACATTTCCATCACAATGAGCTTTACCGTTTGTGCTTGCATTTCCATTGCAGTTGCCATTACTATTGCAGTAAAAATCACATGGTTCGGGCCCTGCGCTCCCACTACCACATTTCATTCACTATTTATAGTCCTCATTCTCAAAAGGAAGGGAAATTCATGGCAAAAAATCCTCCATTTAATGCATCGGTTAGGGTTGTTCCACAGTGACAAAAGCTAGGAAATTCGATGTTAGGGTTGAATCCTCCCCCTTGGACCCACCCCCACGCCACCCCCCCAGCCAGCATTGGGGTGTGCGTTGGGGTCGTTGATCCTAACTCTCACCCCATTCTCCTATAGTTCACCACTGCAGCTTGTTTACACATGTGATAGGGTGAGAGTCAGGGCCGACAACCCCACACACACCCCGATGTCTGTTGATGGAGGCAGGTGGGGTGGGGTGCAGGGAGAGTGGGAACCCCAACATTGAATTTCCTCACTTTTGTCACTGTGGAACAACCCTAACTGAAGCATTAAATGGAGTTTATATATATATATATATATATATTATAGTGACACGGTAGTGCCACTATAATTAGGGTTGAGTACCGCATTTAAGGTTAAACCTGAAATTTGGCAGCTTAATAACATTTCCATAGTATGATGGATTTGCCTGAGATTTGGCATGCATGGTTTGGTGACATAGATCTCTAGATCTGCTAAGTTTCGTTACAGTCGAATGTACGGTTGTGGAGCTACAGAGTGCCATAAAAGGCACAAATTACGCATTTTTGAGCATTCTTTGCTCACACCTACAAGTCACATGGTTTGTGCAACTGGTCCAAAACCTTCAGGGATAATGTAGCTGTGGACCCTGATGTGCTTTTCAAAGATTTCATGAACAAATATTAAATGGTTCAAAAGTTATTTAAAAAACAAGTTTGCCATTATAGTCAGTGGGAAAAGTTAACAAAATATGCAAAAGTGTCATAAATGCACCTTTTTACTTTCACAAATGAACCTGTAATGTCACAAATCAGCCATCTTGTTTTCAGTTGATGGTCACAGAAATGCTTGGCATTTAAATTTCAGATCCTCTAGGAACACAATTCTTGTTGTGCTCACATAGCCGAGCCCTGAGGATGCAAGCCATGTCTTTTTTGGGGGATAAAACACCCCAGAAATATGTTTTTGAAATTTTCATCAAAAGTAGAGTCACAAAGTAGTGTCACACATGTGACACTTTCATGATTTTATTTACGAAAGTGTAGTGATTTGCGACACTATCGCTAAAACAATAGGGAACCTTTGCCACCCTGCTGCAAAAAATGGTTTGGAATTTTGGGCTGAAATTTGGAGGAAAGAAAGCCAAGATCCCACAGATGTGACTTACACCTCATGGCAGAATCGTGCTGTATTGGCAATGTGATTTTGCCATGTGGCATAATGTCTTATGACATTATGACCCCGTGACAGTTGCACATTAGGATGAGCACACCATATTGCCTTTGTTTGGGCTTTGCTCTTTAAGCTATATTTAAACATGTTCTGGGCACTTACAGTTTACACCAAACATATAAAAATACAGTAACTATAGGGCAATGTGCTAATCTGTGCTCAGACTAGGGAAATTTCAGGGAACAAACTGAGAGCTTTGACCATGGGGTCCTCTTCCTAAAAGGAACTGTTTTCCAGTGAGACTGCCCAGTTACCAAATAACTCCTCTTTTCCTATTTCATCCATATCTCACCCTCCCCAACTTCTCTTAAGCATCAGCTTAAACTCATACCCTCCAATTCCTGTGTATGTCAACTTCCCATCTGATCTGTCTTTTCCCTTCCCCCAAGTTCATGTCCCCTTCCTGGGGTTGAGTTTACTTCTTGTAATGTTCTTTGTACTGAGTGTTTCAATCCATTTGTTGATTATATCTATGAATGTCTGATGTATCGTGCTCCAGATAGCTGCTGCATATGATGTGACTTCTTGTCATGATTGCACTATTTTGTCAGCACTTACTTGTTTTGCATTGCTCAGTCTTATTGTTATTGTTTGACTGTATCCTTATCCTCACCCCCCAGGTTGCACCTGGAAACAAGCCTTGGCTAAGTGTTCCTTTTCTGGTTGCTAAATTATAAATAAATAAATAAATTGCCAAATAACTTAATAAATACATGAATAATCTCAGGTATACTAATTACACTATTTGAATCCTCCACCAAAGAACTGAATGACATTTCAAAGTGAAAAAGTGGAGTAAAGAAGAAATTGCTTGAGGGCATAATAGCAGGGCTGTTAGTGTGTACATCCATTTCATTGTTAACTCTGACACTCCTTACAGGGAAAATGTTTACATTTACCTGAACTCGGTAGTTCAACATGGTTGCAGTACACTTCTGGAGCTGCAACTGTCAGGAATGCTGGACAAACTGGTGAAAGAGTTGATATAGTACCAGTAGTTTCTTCACTGGCACTAATAATATTTGCTATGATTAACAATTTGAACTGGGAGTTCATGGTTAGTGTTGGACTGCGGTGATTTATTATCTTACACTACTTTTGAAGAGTTGGGATTGCTAAAGGGAAGAGTGAGATATGCTCAAAGCAATGTAGGGCAAAAGAGGAAGGCAAAGAGGAATGGGAACTGAACTGCAAACAAGGCAGTATCCCAATTAATAATATGTAGTATAGTGTTACCAAAATTCAGAAAAAGTAAAATAAAAAATGTTTTAAATGTAATTTCATGTATTGATGTAGAAAATAGTACTGCTACAGTTGATACAAAGCGATAGTATTGATACAATGGACTTGATTCTCAAAGATTGAAGCAGGGCTTGCATCAAGTTCTGAGTCAACCATCTTGTTTGGCGTAGCTGTGCCAAACTCATTTGATGTGACTGTGCCTGATTTTAGTACATTGGGTGCAGCTGCAACAGTTTCCACACCTTAAGGCAGATTGTGCCAAATATTTGGCACAAGTTCCATAAAAGGGGTTTCCCAATTGGCACAAGTTAGACCAGGGGGAAGCTAGTTTAACTTGTGGTATTTAGCGCTCAGGACTGAGAATCCCAATCAACACTGAGAGAATGCTGCTCGCCCCTGTGCCATATGTTTGGTGCACCAGGGGCTTGCAACATTCTCAAGGCTTTTGAAAATTGAGCTCAATGTGTTGTGTTTGCAACTAATAAACATGTATCAATAATATACTCAAAAATCAGTTTCACATAGTTTTGGTACATGCAGCATACTGTAGGATAACCCTTGACACAAAAAAACCTGAATTGATAGGACTGATTTTTAATGATTTTTAATTACCTAATTCCAAGCATTTATTTGAAAAAGTATGTTTTAGTCCTAACTGTTCAAATGTTAGATCTTTCAAAAGATAATTTATTTTAAATGGGATCACTTTGAAGCTATTAGGGCTAGAAATCTATTTTTCTCTAATTATTATAATGCAAGAAATATTCTCTGACTCTGATTAGTTGTCAGTGTCCTACCAGTGTTACATTAACCCACATTACCCTACCTTGTAGAGCCTGATAACCATGTATGTTTCTAAAAATAGTAATGGTAGAAGTTACTGTAACTTTTTGTGAATTAAAACATTTTTTAGAAAATAATGGCTGATCCTGGATGCCATGGTACATTTTAAACAGCATGAATAGCATGTATTTGGGTATATAAGTATTTAGACTGACTGCTCTCGATATGACTCTTTCGTTTATAGTTAGCACAAGAGCTGCCTGTAAGTTGTATGATTAATGAATTTGAACACTGGTGGCCGTTCGAGATCTGATTTATTAATGCTGCTTCCATTTAGTATGCAGCTTACAAGGATATGATGTCATGTACCACAGCATCAAGGTATCTTTTAAAAATGAGCATTATAAATATTGTTTTTATATCCTTTTAATTCAGCCCTGCGACAGTGAGCATGCCCATTATTGTCAGATAACCTTCTTGATCAAGTATAATGCCCATTCCCTGCACTCCCAATTTCAAAACCAAAAAAATTAACAGTTGCACTGCTCTTCATTTTGTATGCATTCTATTTTGTGAACAGATCCTCTTCTTCAAGAACACAGTCTTAGTAGATTCATCTTACAAAATATTGGGCCTCGCCAAAAGCATGAGATAAGTAAGGACAGTGTCAGCAACATCCTCCCTCCCGCTACCCACTTACATAAAGCATCCAAGCTCACACAGACATTACCCACTTCGTGGCAGTCACAGTTGCCTGTACCATGATGTCTTGTCATTTTTTGGGATTAGGGAGCAGTAAATTCCCCCACAACACATTATCATAAAGAACCACTATTTGCTAAGTGCAGTTTAACACAGAGCCACCAGTGAAATGCAATGCTTTGGTGAGACCCGATTTCTTGAAGCTGCATCCAGTAACAGCATTCTCCTACAAAGGATGAAGAGGTTAACTCACTGGTTAACTCACTAGACTGGTCTGTTTCAACAAAATGAGCTGTGCATAGCACAATTTGTAGATGTTTTTTACTTGTGACTTTTGGAATGAGCATGTGCATTACAGTCGAGCAAGCAGGTCAGTCAACAGTAATGCAGGTGCTTATTGTTAGATTATAGGATAAAACATTAAAACAAAATTGTAGTGCTCGGTTTAATAAAAAAACATGCTGTGGTTCACAATATCATCATCTTTCATCCTCGATACAAATTGGAAACAGCATGACAAAAAAAACAGATGTGAAAGCTTATGAAAACTGACTTGGGGAAATATTGGGCTAGAAAGCTCATTCTACAACATATTTTTATTAGAGTTGTTAAAATAAATGTTTCTAAGCCTCGTTTTTGTGAATGTACAGACTTTGTTCATATAACCACTGGCACAGAACACAGTTTCTTATAGAAACTCCATAATATCTTCATAAATGTCTTTTTTCTATCTATGCATTTTTAGGCAGAGGGATTATTTAATACCAAAATGGGCACTTTTGTAATAAATTATGACATAAAAATGAAAGCATTATTTTTTTTTTCCTTTCAACATTATAATAATAGCAATAATGTATGTACAGGGGTTAGATTAACACTCAGTTAATTACACCCTTTGGGCAATATGGCACTCAACTGCACCCCGTGCCACATTACACCCCAAGGGGGTGATTAACAGACTGTTAATCTAACCCTGTACATACATTATTGCTTAAAAGAAAGCTTGGGGAATAGTTGGTCTATTGATATACTGTATGATATTGCTACATCCTCCATATCCCAGGATCTTAGGTGATAGGTTTAAATGCTTCATTGGCAAGCATTTAAACTAGCTAAGAGGGGAGGCACCAAAAAGGAGCAGGGAAATCCTAGTCCCCCCCATACAAAACAGGGTAGTTAGCAAGGCAAACAACCAGGTAGAGAAATCCATAGGGAGAAGGACAGTGATAAATGGAAAAAGAAGGCAAAGATAGTAAGAACAGGAATGGGGCTAAAAGGGGTAAGACCATCAAAAAATGGAGGGCAATGAGTATCAATGCCCATAGTCTGGGTAACAAGCTCCCTGAATTAGTGGTCTTGATGGAAGAGAGATGCCTGGATATCATGGCAGTCACAGACACATAGTACACAGAGAACCATGACTGGGATGTCAACATACCAGGCTACACAATCTACAGGAGGGACAGGGAGAGTAAAATAGGAGGAGTAGGAGTAGCTCTCTAAGTAAGGGAAGGGATCAAAGCAATGGAACTAAAGGGTAAACAGGGAGGAGAGGAGGCACTGTGGGTCATCCTAGAGAAAGGAAATGGCACCACAATCTGTATGGGGATTGTATACAGACCCCCATCTCAAGGGGAAGAAATGGAGAAGGAAATGATAGAAGTCATCCTTAGGATGGCAGAAAAAGGGGAGATATTGTTGATGGGGGACCTGAATATGCCAGATGTTAACTGGAGCACCTTTGCTGCAGCCACAGTCAAGAGCAGGTTCATTCTCGATGCCCTACAGGGGGCATGCCTCAAAGAGCTAGTGTTGGAACTGACTCAGGAGGGAGCAGTCTTAGACCTGGTACTCTCAAATGGGGATGGAGCAAGGATCTCAGATTTAGAAGTGGGTAGCCATCTGGGAACAAGTGGCCACCAAATAGTGTGGTTCACAATAAATCCAGCCATACAGTTAAGCCAAACAAAAGTGAGGGGACTGGACTTTAGGAGGGCTGACTTTGGGAAAATGAGAGAGAGCCTCAGAAAAGGACTAGGAAATGGACAAGAAGGAGGGGTGGAGGAAGAATGGGGAACAAATCAAAACTGTCATCACAGAGGCAACAATCCTTTGTGTGAAGCAAATAAATCAAAACGAAGAAAAAAAACACTATGGTTCTCAAAAGTGGTGGCAGGGAAGGTAAGGGAGAAAAAGATAGCATTCAGGAAGTATAAGAAAACACAGAAGGAGCAGGATAGAGAACTGTGCCAGTTAAAGCAGAGGGAAGCAGAGAAGGCAGTCAGAATAGTAAAGGCCCAAACCAAGGAAAAGATAGCCAACTCGGTTCAGAAGGGGGATAAAACCTTTTATATGTACATTAGGGAGCAGAGAAAGACCAAGAGAGGGCTAGTGAGGCTTAATAAAGTGGAGGTGGTGGGCAGAGGGTGACAGTAAAAAAGCAGGGATACTGAATGAATACTTCTGCTCAGTATTCACAAAAGAAGAGAAAGGGGAGGTGCCTAAACCAATCAATGATAGCACTCTGAATCAGGGGGTCGATACCAGTCCATTCACAAAAGAAAAGGTCCTGAAAGAACTCCTAAAACTGTAGGTGGACAAAGCAATGGGACCTGATGGGATTCACCCCAGAATCCTAAAATAACTAAGGGGAGAACTAGTGACACAGCCTTCTACCCTTTTTAACAAATCATGGGAGGATAGTGTGGTACCTGAGGACAGGAGGAGGATGGGTGTGATTCTCCTACACAAAAGTGGGAGCAAAGCAGAGGCAGAAAACTACAGACCTGTTAGTTTGACCTCAATGGTAAGAAAAAAAATGGAATCTATTCTGAAAGAAAGAATTGTTGAGTACCTAGAGGCCAGTAGGACACAGGACCCAAGGCAGCATGGATTAACAGTGGGAATATGATGCCAGACAAATCTAATAGATTTCTTTGACTGGATGACTAAAGTAATAGACCAGAGAGTTGCTGTGGACATGGCCTACCTCGACATTAGCAAGGCATTTAACACAGTCCCATACAAAAGATTAATAAACAAGTTAGCCTGCCTGGGAGTGGGTCCCAGGGTGGTAGCATGGTTAAAAGATTGACTGGACAACAGGACACAGAGGGTAAAAGTAAACTGAGTCTAATCCGAAGAAAGGGGGGTTACTAGAGGGGTACCGCAGGGTTCAGTACTGGGATTGGTCCTTTTTAATGTCTTTATAAGTGATATTGCAGAGGGATTGGAAAGAAAAGTGTGCCTCTTTGCAGATGGCACAAAGATCTGCAACAAGGTTGATACACAAGGGGGGGTGGAAAGGATGAGAAGGGACTTGGCAAAATTGGATGAATGGTTAAAAGTATGGCTGCTAAGATTTCTTGTAAAGAAGTGCAAAGTAATGCACCTGGGAAACAAAAACTCTGGAGAAGTGTACACAATTGGGAGGGGAGGTACTAACAACAACAAAAATGGAAAGGGATCTGGGAGTAGTCATGTCAGATGACCTAAAGGTAGGCAAGCAATGTGAGTAGGCAGTAAGGAGGTCTGGGGGGATACTGGGATGCATAGGGAGAGGCATGACCAGTAGAAAACAGGAAGTTGTTATCCTTCTGTACAGACAGTTGGTGAGACCCCATCTGGAGTACTGCATGCAGTTCTAGAGACCTCATCTCTGCAAGGACATAGACAGGATGCAGGCAGTCCAGAGAAGGGCAACTAAAATGGTGCAGGGTTTGCACCAGAAGTCATACAAAGAGAGACTAAAGGAGTTTAATACATATACCCTTGAGGAAAGAAGGGAGAAGGGGACAGAATAGAAACTTTAAAGTACCTCAAAGGAATCAACAAAGTCCAAGTGGGTAACATCTTTCAGAAAAAGAGATGTGTAAGAACAAGGAGGTACAATTTGAAGATAGAGGGGATGACTCTAGGGCAATGTGAGGAAGTATTTTTTCATAGAAGGTAGTGGTGCATGGAACGCGCCTTCCTGCGTAGGTTGTGGGGTCAAAAACAATGGGGCAATTCAAGAATGCATTGGACAGACATAAGGCAATTCTGGTGGGGGGTAGGAACAAATAGGCTGTTAATTAACTAGTATCTTCAGCTTATCAAATAGGTAAGGACATGGGAAAACTGGGTGAACCAAGTGACCCTTATCTGCTGTCAAAGTTTATGTTTCTGTGGTTCTATATAGAGATACTGCATACCTGAAATCACTGATTTATTTAAACTGAGGGATACTGCCTGGTCTGCCTGCAAGACATCAAGTGATCCTGCTGATAGACATCACCACTGTATGCTAAAGAACCAGTTTACTGATAGTAAGGCTAAGGCTATGTATATCCACTTTAAATGTATCAGTGATACACCAGCTCCCTCAGGTCCGTCTCTCAGGTCTTTATTATTCTGTGTTTCTGACAGGATCCCTTTCCAATTACCACTTCAAGGCTTCGATTGAGCCTCTCCTATAAATATCTTAGCACTTCCTGCTAATCAGCCTTTCCTGTTAAATTCTTGTCAACTATTCTATCATAATTATTTTTTTAAACAGTGCATCCCAGTGTATATAAATGCTGCATATTTTTCTCAGGTTGCTATTCATCTGCAGAGTGAGGCCCCGAAAGCTTGTGTACTGTATCATCTTTGTACAAGACATATGTTGGTCCAATAAAAGGTATCAGGCCTTCCAGCAACTCTTGTTTTTCCAAGGACCAATGCAGCTAAAATCTCTCTTTTTACCATCTCCCTCCAAATTGTAGTCTACTGTAAATAATCTCCCCCAGCCATCTCACTTCATCACTAGCATTACTGATCTCCTGTGCACATCCAGTGAGGTCACTGACACACCTGCCATAGGAAATGCCCTTAATGCTCACGTTGGGAAATGGCATCTAGTGATCCCATCTCCCATTAGCCATAGTACTGAATGTCTACATGGGAGTCCCTTAACTGACATACAAAATTTCTCCTTTTCTTGCATGACTGCTCCTGAGGTACTCAGTAAGTTATCCTGCACACATGCCAAATTGTGTGATAGATCAGATGGCATTCCTCCTAAATTTCTGAGATTGGCTTCCCTCTGTACCTCTATACCAGAGGCAGTATAGCACAGTGGGTTAAGGCTTTGAGCTGCATATCTGGAGACAAGGGTTTGAATCCCACAGCTGCCTAGGTGCACACTGTGTGATCCTGAGCAAGTCACTTCAATCAATCAATCAATCAATCACTTTATTTAACTAGGCATAAACACCATTGAGCAAAATCATTTTCAGGGTGGTCCTGGGCATAAATACAATACAGTACACTTCATAAGATTACAATTACAGTGGACAATGGTGCAAAAAAAAAAAAAGAAATAAACATTGTGAAGGTGTCGGTCAATATGGGCCTATACATACCGGTTAACATAATTAACATGTAAAGGTACATAATGATGAGCTTTACTGAAATGAGAAGAGACAACAATCCCATATAGTCTCCGCTGAGTAAGAACTCATACCTAAATGATAAAAAATAAGGAGGTGTTAAGGAATAGGGTAGAAATTGGGGTGAAAGTGTAGGCAGCCAAAAGGGAGGCCAGAATAGGTAAAAGGTAGAGAATAGGCAGGGTCATCTCGGATTAAGGGAACTAGGCTTGTAGGTCCTAGGTTTCTGTTGTTAGGAGTGTGGGGTTGATGAGATACTTAGGCGTAGGATTTGAGAGTGGCACCCGTGGCTTAGGGGTCATCAGCATCTGAAACAGTTGCATGATTCCTTCAGATAATCCATTAATAGAGCTTTGAATGTGAAAATGCTTGGAAGTGAGGAAATGAGAAGTTGATTGCTACTGATCCAAGGGTAGTTTTCACTCTAGGAATCTGGAAGCAGATTACAGAGAAGCGTCTCAGGCCATAGGAACCTTTAGCCCTTTTGACGATGTTCAAGATGTATGCAGGGAGGTTATCAGATAATGCTCTAAAAAACCAGAGGAGAGCATTCCTTTTTCTTCTAGCTGAGAGTGAGGTCCATCCCGAAACCTGGTATAGATGACAGTGATGTGTACTACGGGGTAGATTTAAGATAAATCTTAAAGTCCGTGGTAAAGGGTGTCCAGTTTGTTTAGCATCGTTGATGGGCAATGACTGTAAAGGAAGTCAGCGTAGTCCAGTATAGGTAGGAATGTAGTTTGTAGTCTCATTCTGGCTTCTAATGTGAGTAGGTGTTTAATGCAATAGAATAAACCTAATCGCTGTCTTAGTTTCTTCAAGGTTTCATTTAAGTGGCACAGAAAGTTGAGCTTGTTATCCAACCAGAACCCTAGGTATTTAAAGGTATCAACTACTTCAAAGGGTTCATCTAAGAGTGTTCGGATCTATGTGATATGTGGACATCCATAAGTAGACTTTGGTGAGAGACTCATTGCTTTAGTCTTTTTGGCATAGAGGAGGAGCTTATGAGTGAGAAGGTTGTATTGGAGGGTGACAAAGTTTCTCTGTAAGTACTCATGGGCCAGATCCAAGGATGAATTTGTGGTATAGAGTAGAGTATCATCTGTGAATAAGTGCACATTTGCTGTGCCCAGCTGCGAGTCCAGATTATTG
Source organism: Neoceratodus forsteri (assembly GCA_016271365.2). Classification (NCBI taxonomy): domain Eukaryota; kingdom Metazoa; phylum Chordata; order Ceratodontiformes; family Ceratodontidae; genus Neoceratodus; species Neoceratodus forsteri. The sequence continues at coordinate 570,829,460 of CM028134.1, read as the reverse complement.
ATGTATATTGCAAAGAGGTTAGGGCCCAGGATGGAGCCTTGTGGGACTCCTCGTAACAAGGATTTTTGTGGGGACAGATCTCCTATGGCTTTGACTTGTTGTAACCTATTGGTTAGGTAGCTGGTGAACCATTTAATGGCAGAACTATCAAGTCCAATGTTACTCAGTGCAGTAAGCATGATGGTATGATCCACAGTATCGAAGGCCTTACTTAGATCAAGGAAGAGGGCAAATACATGCTTCTTAAAGTCCAAGGCCATTTGCCAGTCTGTAGTTACTTTGGCAAGAGTTGATATTGTACTGTGTTTGGCTCTGAAGCTGGACTGAGCTGGGTTTAGCAACTTTTGTGAATCCAAATGTTCTCTAAGTTGGATGTTGACAATTTTTTCAAGTAATTTAGAGAGGACGGATAGTATAGAAATAGGTCGATAATTGTTCAGATCACTTGGATCCCCAGTCTTGAATAATGGTAGGATGTGGGCAGTTTTCCACAAGATAGGTAGCTCACCTTGAATCAGAGAGGTGTTGAATAAGTGTGTAATGGGGGCGGTCAGATAGGTATGGCCAAGTTTTAGGAAGTAAGGTTCAATATTATCTGCACCCACACTCTTTTTTGTATCCAGAGAAAGAAGGAGGTCCTCCACTTGCTTGAACATAATTGTGAGGAAGCTGAAGGGGGTGGGATGCGATTGGTTATGGTTGTGATTATCAGTGAAGCCAACAGTGTAGTCTCTTGTTGGGCTAAGTTTGCTGATAGGTGAGGTGTCAAAGGCAAGCCCTGCAGTGGCAAAATGATCATTAAGCTTTTCTAGTATATCAGCTTTGTCCGTATAGGTGGTACCATCAGACACAATTTTGTTTGGAAGGGGTGTTGCAGTGGACTGACCTTCGACTTCTTTGAGGATGTTCTAAAATTTGGCAGAGTTGTTTTTATTGTCTTCTAGTTCTTTTTGGAAGTACCTAGCTTTTTATGACCTAATTAGTTTGGTACAAGCATTCCTAGTGGTACGGAATGCTAACCAATCAGCCTCCAGGTGGGATTTCCACACTTTTTTCCACCAGTAGTCCCTATCCCTAAGTGTTTTCTTCAGGATGGGAGAGAACCAGTCAGGAGTTTTATTTTTTGATTTGATCAGTCTTAGTGGGGCGTGCTTGTCTATTAGCTCCAGTAAGAGGCTGTGAAAGATGTTAAATGCCTCATTAAAGGTGGAGGCTAGGTAGAAATCCTGCCAATGAATGTTGCTTAGATCTTTCAGGAAAGTGTACTGGCAGAACTTTTTCAGGCATCTTTTCAGTTTGAATTTTGAGGCCATTTTTATTTGGGAAGGATGTCTGATGCAGGCAGTAGCTCAATGGTCGCTTATATCATTGAAGAATACTCCAGTATGCGAGATAGTGTGAGGTTTGTTTACTAGGATAAGGTCCCGGAGGGTGCTGTGCTCAGGGTTTTTTCTGTTAGGTCTGGTTATAGCAGTCACCATTTGTAACAGACCATTAACATCGCATAGATCCTTCAATTTCTTAGAGCTGTCATCTTTCCAAATTAGATTGAAATCCCCCATTAGAATACACTCAGTATCAGCAGAGTCAAGAAGGTTTTGAAGGTGTGGCAGTAGTGGCCAGTCACAAGTGAGAGCCACAAGTTCCTTGTGCTCCCAGGTCGCATCTGGAAACAAGCTTTGGCTTAGTGTGCTACTCCTGGTTAAACAATGTTCCCTTTCCCTTTCTAATTGTTGAACCACTGGTCCATGTTTTTAATTGCTATCTTTCCTCCAGGGTTTTTCCATCACTTTGGAATCATGCTATCATGATTCTTCTGCAAAAGGTGGCCTTAAAAACACTCTTTCAACTTATTGACCAATCCCCTGATCCCAGTTGTTCTAAGCTCCTTCAGAGATTGGTCATCAGGCAGTTGTCCAACTTCTACTGTATACACTGATTCTTCTTGGACTTCCAATCTGGTTTTTGAGTGGCCCAGTCTACATCCACCCCTCTTCTAAGACTCACAGACTTGATCCTCTCTAACACAGACAAAGGCCTGCCTATTAGTATCATATTTTTTGACCTATAATGGAGCCAGCCAGGATGTAATGCTGTACTTTGCAGCATTACTGCAGAGTGCTGCAATATGCTACAGGGAACAGTGCAGTTCAGCAGTAATGTAATCCTTTTCTCATGCAATATTTTGTGACATGTCATTTACTTGAAGGTATTGTGTTGCATCATTGCTTGTTCTTCTGTAGCTAAACCCTTTAACATTATAGATCACACTTGTCTCCTAAATCATCTAGAGTTTGGGGTTCAGTACTGGTGCCCACACCTCAAAAAGGACATTAACCTGCTGGAGAAGGTCCAAAGGAGGGCTATAAAGATGACAGTGGGTCAGCAGTGTAAGGCATATGAGAAGAGGTTGAAGGCACTGAACATGTACTCCCTGGAAGACAGGGGAGAGAGAGAGAGGGAGGATGTGATTAGAATCTTCACATACTTGAAAGGGATAAATAAGGTGGATAAGGAGAGTCTCTTTAAGCTGAGTGGCAACCATAACATGAGGGGGCACAGTCTTAAACTGGAGGGTGGGAGGTTTACGAGGGAGGTCAGGAAGCACTTCTTCACAGACAGGGTGGTAGACAGTTGGAATGCACTGCCAGAAGAGATGATCTTGTTGAAGACAGTAGGCAGCTTTAAGAGAGGATGGGATAGGCATAGGGGAAGGTAAGGATCATGGGTAGGGGGAATAGGAGGCATGGGGAGGAAGGGTAGGGACAGTAGCTCAAGCTGTGTAACCTGCAATATGAGCAGACTAGATAGACCAAATGGCCTTCTTCTTCTGGCTTCTTCATATGTTCATATGTTCATATATAAATAAACTCTTTGCCTCTGGGCTCACCAATACCTTACTCTAATGGTTCTCTTCATACCTTTCCAGCCATTCCCAATCTGTATCAGTAGACTCTGCCCTCTCCAACACCTGGCAAGTCTGTATGGGGGTCAAACAAGGCTATGTATTGGGACCACTCCATTAAAGCATTTTTTGTTAATGACCTCCGACGAACTGTTAAATCTTGCAATAGTCATGTGTATGTGGCTAACACAATCATCTATATGGCTCATCATAACTCCACAGCTAACCACAATGCCCTTCAATTCAGCTTCAACAGAGTCTCATACTGGTATCCCACAAATTTTCTATCACTTAATTAGACTAAAACTGTTCCTGTGTTATTTAGCTAAAAAATGTCTGCCGATCTGCCAATACTCAGTCATTAAAACCTCCAGTGGTAGTACTATAAAATCAGTGGCTGAATATAAATACCTTGGAATTCTCTTCTACAATTCCCTGGATTTGTCCACACATTACCAATCAATGGTTTCAAAGTCATACAGGAAACCCATCACCCTCTATAAGATGGGTGACTGCCTTTCTCTAGGTATGAGAAAGTGCCTTGTCAAATGCATGGTTTTACCAGTCATTGACTTTGATGATGTGATCTATGATGCTGTCGCAAGCTACCAGCTATTCAAGCTTTAATCCTTGCTGAATAATCTAAATAGATTTATCATTCAATTACCTATCTGGACACACTGCTGCTCATTGTATGACAGTCTCATTTGACCATCACTAAAGAACATTTGTGTACAGCACTTTTCACTTTATGGGTTCAAGTACTGGCTAAACAAACTGTAGTAGTAATAGTAGTAGATTTTATTTCTTTAAGGTGCCCTTCCCCGAAGGCTCAGGGTGCCTTTGGAAAATATAAATAACAAGCAACATATAACAATATAATCATATGTCTCATATCAAACAAATATATATAACAGACTCTAATAAATAACATATACTATGCACATCTAGAACAGTAGGACTGCTTATCATAACTTAATCATTACTTAGTCCCCAAAGACTTGATGAAAAGGAAAAAAAAACTCTAACTTTCTTTTAAATCTTTCAAGGGAGTGGGCCTCCATCAGGTACCCCAGCAGAGAGTTCCAGAGGATCAGTGTGGCTACCTTGAAAGCCCGATCCACTGAAGACTTCAGTCTTGCTCTATGGACCTTCAGGAGGCCCTCCCCTGTTAACTGGGAGAACATCCAGGGGCATGGGGATGAAGAAGCTCCCTCAGGTAACCTGGACTCAACTCATGCAGAGCCTTATAGTTTAACAGATCTATTTTAAAGGAGATGCACCAGTGCACTGGCAGCCAGTGCAGTTTTCACAGCACCAGCATAGTATGACAAGATTTAGGGAGACCCATCAAAAGCTGGGCTGCATCGTTCTTCAACAGCTGCAGGTGTCACATTGCACCCCCTCTGACCCTGAGGTAGAGTGCATTACAGTAGTTGAGCCTCGAGGTAACAAACACATGCATCAGTGTGGCCAGGACATCAGGGGGATGAGGGAGCCTATTCAGGCGATATTTTGCATATGGTAAAACCCATTCCAGACAGCTGTCAACACCTAAGCATCAAGTGTCAGCTCACTGTCCAGAAGGATGCCCATATTTTTCACCTTATTGGAGGCCTCTAGTTTGGCTGGGCCAATAAAGAGCCCTAAATCCTCTCCAGAGGCCCCCACTACCCCCGACTTGGCTTAACCACCAACAACTCAGTCTTCCCAGGTCTGAGGCTCAGCCAATTAGATGACATCAATGACCAGATCTCAGACAAGCATTTACTAAGCACGTCAACTGCATCTGTTCTTCCCGGTCTGAAAGACAAGTAGAGCTGGAAACCCCAGCCCTAATGGAGGAAAACCTGTCTGAGAAGAATCAAGCAAACTCCTCACATCATCATCGGCATAGCAATGAAACCCAAGCCCAAACCAACTAATGATCTCACCCAGGGGAAACAGAAACATAGACTTTGACGGCAGATAAGTCCCATCTAGTCTGCCCATTTCCCTACCTACAGGATAGGCTGCAGATCCTAGTTAACCAACAGCCTACACACGGGAAGCATATACACTGCAAATAACATTGGGAGAAAAGACAGAACCTTGCGGCACTCCTCAGGATGGGGTCACCGGGCTTGAGGAGCAATTCTCCAAAACCACCCTCTGGGACTTGCCCTTGAGGAAGGACTCAAACCAGCTGATGACCTTGCCAGTGAGACCAACATAATCTTTCAACCTATCCAGCAGCACCCCATTATCCATGCAGTGGCAAATGCTGATGAGAGATTGAGGAGGATGAGAATAGATTGATCTCCCTTATCCCTCGCCCTGAACAGGTCATTCAGTACACATACAAATGTGGTCTCCATGCTGTGCATAGCCCTAAATCTGGACTAGAGAGGCTCATAAATCTGAAAGTCCATGAGGTGACTCTCAAGCTGATCTACAACCACCTTCTCAAGAATCTTCCCTAGAAAGGGAAGAATTGAGACAGGTCTGTAGTTTGCCAACATGTTGGGATCCAAAGATGGTTTCTTCAACAGTGGCTTCACCAGGGCTTGTTTGAGAGGTTCAGGGAAAACCCCGGTCGCTAAGGAACACCCAACAACCTCAGCAAAAACCGGGTCCAAAGGTCCAATGCAATCAACAAGTAATTGTGTCAGGTCTGGGTCCAAACTGCAGAAGGTTGGTTTCAGCCTCGAGATCATCCCACAGATTTCCACCATTGTCATCAGTCGGAACTCTTCCCAGAGAGATTGAATGTAACTCTCTCATACCAACCTGTCAGATCAGGACAATCTGCCAGGAGAAATCCCAGCCCTAATGGAGGAAAACCTGTCTGAGAAGAATCAAGCAAACTCCTCACATTTATGAGTTGAAAATGCTCTAACGGGTTCCAGACAGGCCGGATGTAGAAGTCTGTCCACAACCCAAAAGAGCTGAGCCGGTTACTTTTTCCCATCTGCAATCACCCTAGACATAAAAGCTGTATTTTTCTGGGAGATTGCATTCTGATACTCATTGTAAGGGGCCAACAGATCCTGTCTGTCCTCCTGGGTCCTGTTTTTTCCTCCCAACGCCTCTCTAATCTCCAACCCCTGGTTTTCAGTGCTCTCAGTTCACCATCAAACCAAGGTGAGCCAAGACACAAAACTAGCGGGTGTACACAGACTGGGGCCAAAATGTCCAAGGCTCCCATGACAGCAATATTATAGACCACCACAGCCCTCCTCAGGACCCTCCATGCAAGACTCCAACACAAATGAAATGTCTAGTTCTGCCAACAGTCCTTCTGGCTGTAACCCTTTTAAAGGGCAGAACTGTACCATTTCTACTGGGGAAGGGACGAATCGGGGCTAGAAGCTGAACCTTATGGTGCAATGATCCAACCAAATGATGGGATTATTCTACAGGGTGTCAATCTCAAGCCCCAGGAAGAACACCAGGTCAACCACGTATCCAGAACAGTGAGTCCTGGCTGTGATTACAAAAGATAAGCCAAGGGCCCATGTTAAACAGGAAGTCCCTGTCACATGATGAACCCTCATCATCCATCCAGGTGTTGAAATCTCAAAGAACAAGCTATCTCGTGACTCCAACACCCTCTCAACGATGAAGGCCATTGCCTCCTGTAGGTAGTCCCTGTCCCAACCAATGATGGTAGACAAGAAGCACACTAAAATCCACCCCAAGACCCCCATGCACTGCCACACACTCAAAAGACAGAGTATCCACCCCTGAGTGCACTGCCAGGCCCAGCTTGGACTTAAAGCAAATAGCTTACCCCTCCGAAATCCTTCCTTGGGCTGTGAAATACGGAATAACCATTGGGGATTGCCAGCTCCAGCACTGGGCCAGAGTCATCCCCAGCCAGGTCTCTGTAATGATTGCCTGGTCAACCAACACAACAATATCCGCCATTATGGTAATCCTATTCACCATCAACCTAGCATTGCATAGCACCACCCAAAGAAGACGAAAGGCGGAAGCTGGTCCCTCAGCTATGTGCCCCCTTAGTCCTGGAGGTTCCCTGATAAAAGAGACAAGGCACAGGGTACCCCATTCCATCTTTCTCCTCATCCCAGGGTGTCTCCTGGTCCCCACAGGCCCAATCAGTTTCCCTCCAGTACCATCCCCTTTAAATCCTCCCCTTCTTCCACCATTCCTTACAATTCCCTACTCCCAACAATGCTGGTAAACTGTGGCCTGCAGGAGTGGGTCATGGAAAGGGCATAAGCCCTTAAGGAGAGATGGGGAATAACAAAGCCAAGGGAACTGCTTTAAAAAAACCATCACAGACTCTATCCAAATAATCTATTCCTCACAACCAAATTTACAACTAATTAAACACCATTAAAACACAACCCACCCCAACAAAACCCTTCCACCCAATATCCCAGCCAGACACACCACTCACATAGCCACTCACAATCTCTTCACTCACTCCAGCACATAAAACCACAGAATAACAATCCTCCCATGCTCACTATCCTTACAACTATGTTTAATACCACACCCAGAAAGATTTACAAAAATAATTAAAATAGGAGTCCAGTGTCCAAGGAGCGGTAACCAGAGTTCACGAATAGTTATTAGGTCCCACAAAATAACTCTGCAACCAAGAATACACCTCTCCTCTCTTCTCCAGATTCAAAGTCCAGTCAAATATACAGCTGATTGACCCCGACCAGACCCAATGGTGTCAGTCCACAGGGGAAAGTCAGAACCCAGAGCACAATTCAGGACTTAGCAGTACAGTAGACTCTCACCCCCCCAAGCTGCAACAACCAAGGCAGTCCCGATTCCAGGTAATACTAACAGCCCTCTCACAGCCCCCATGCTCACCTTCATGCTCCAGTCCTTGGGATCTCAAAAGTACTCCACCTGCATAGCTCAGCAGAAAGATGTTGAAACTCATAGCACAATTCAGGTAAACCAAGGTAGTCCTGGTTCCAGTTACACTAAAGACCCTCTCATGGCCCCATACTCACCTCCAGACTCCAGTCCTTAGGATCCTGAATATGTACTCCACCTGCACAGCTCAGCACAAAATCCGACATCCTCTCCTCTACTGGTCCCAGCTCCAAACAAACACCGTCACAGGTGACAAGTGTTCCAGCTCTCCCATTTTACCCGGCAGTCCTCCTGGAGTGCACTTGATCAAAAACAGTCTTGCAAGAGCTCTCCACATCATACTCCACTCCTCTGGCCACTCCCCACTGCCAAACACCAAACTGCTCTACCTCTGCTGCTCCATTGGCTATGCACTCCAAGGACCTCTGGTCAGGATTTGAAAAGACAGCACCACTGACATCTCAGGGATTTGCTCCAGCTCCTCACTGCCTAGGTAAGTGGATCTCTTGAAACACCACTCCTTGAGCACTAAAATCCTCTTAAAAAATAACAAAGCTACACTCCTACCACTACCTCACTGATTTCCCTCCCTAGCACTCCCCACTAGCTAGAGATATGAACAGTAAATGATAAATAATAAAATAAGTCAAACAAAATGCCAAAAATTAAAACAGATATAGCAAAGAAATGGAGAGAAAGTACTAAAAATACATTGACTCCCTATCGAGCTTCTGCTCTGCAGCCCAGCATGGCCACCGTCTTCTGACCCCCTCACTGCCCTGTTACCTTAGCATCCTATTCAACCCTGCTGCTCCCTCCAGCCACAACCTATGTGCTCACACAGGCAAAAGATCTGTTATTCCCATGTGCAAGCAGATATATTGGCACCTTGCTTTTAGCCATAGACTCCCACAGGTTTGGAATAACCATGCCTTACATAATTGCCTGCCCATTGGCATAATATCAGCCAAACAGTTTCTCAAATTTAATATTGTTAAAATGGATTTGCTGCTGGCGTAACAGCCAAACTGTTTCTCAAATTTAATATTGTTAAAATGGATTCTGAATAGGTTTAGCGATTGTGGGGAGGGGCTAGATGGGTGTTTTAAAATGTTAGTTGCTCCTTATCTTGATTGCTCTCTTTGTTCAATTTTTAATTTGTGTCTTATCTCAGACCAGTTTCCCTCAACTTGAAAATGTGCCAGAGTGATCCAGATCCCTAAGAAATCTCAAGCTGAATATACAGATGATTTCAGGCCAATTTCCATATTAAACTAGTTGAGTAAACAACTTGAAAAGATAGTTACAAATCAAATCACTGGATATCTTGAGGCAAACAATGTTATGTGTTCCCAGCAACATGGTTTCCATAAAAAGTATGGACCTGAGACTGCCTTGGTCAGGTTCACAGATGCCACCTTCAGGGGATTTGAAAATGGTCTCACGATGGGGGCAATTTTTGTGGACCTGATCAAGGCATTTGACCTCATTGATCACTCTCTGCTTTGTCTAAAACTGGGCCAACTGGGGTTTTCAGGGAAAGTGGTTGGAAGGTATAGTTATAACCTGAAGAACCGGACTCTGTTTGTTAGATTAGAACCTGTTGTATCTTCTGTTTGTTCTATGGATATTGGGGTACTACAAGTATCCATTCTGGGGCCTTTATTATTTTCCTTATTTATTAATCAGTTACCTTTACTCTGCAAGACTTGTGAACGCTTATTGTATGCTGACGATTTAATTTTATTTTTTCAAGCAAAATCCATTTCTCAGTTGACTTTTTCTCTGGAGCAGGAATTTCTTAGTGTTTATAACTGATTTAATGATGATTCCTTGATTGTGAATGTTAAAAAAACAAAACAATACTGTTTGGTTCATCTTACTTGTTAAAGGACAAACTAATTATTTTAATCCATGATAACAAAGGGGTAGCAATTGAACAGGTTTATGAATTTAAGTATCTTGGAGTTTTGTTAGAGCCGGGCCTGACTTTTTTTCTGCAGGTAAAATCTATGAGTAGAGTAGTCAATCAGAAGTTAGGCTTGTTATATAAATTTAAAATATTCTTTTCCTCTGAAACCCATCGTTCTGTTGCTACTGGACACTGTTGCCTCATCTTGATTATTTTATTAGTTTGTATTTTAAGTTAGCTGTAAAGAAACTTTCGAATATCTCAAGGGAATCAACAAAGTCCAAGAGGGTATCATCTTTCAGAAAAAGAGATGTGCAAAAACAAGGGGGCACAATTTGAAGATAGAGGGGGATGGCTCAGAGGTAATGTGAGGAAGTTTTTCTTCACAGAGAGGGTTGTGGATGCATGGAACAGCCTTCCTGAGGCAGTCGTAGAGTCAAAAATAGTGGGGGAATTCAAGATTGCATGGGACAGACATACAGCAATTCTAGTGGGGGGGTAGGAGGAAGTAGGCTGTTGGTTAACTAGGATCTGCAGCTTATTTGTTAGGTAGGGAAATGGGCAGACTAGGTGGGCCAAGCGGACCTTATCTGCCATCAAATTCTATGTTTCTATGTTTATGTTTCTTGCAGTTACTTATAACAATGTTTGTCATTTTGTTTTGGATTCTCCTGTATGTGCTCATCCCTGTTCTTTATATTCTCAGTTAGGTTGGTTATCTCTTAAATCTAAGTTTGTCTATTTTTTGGGTGTTGTCAAATATTTAAGTCTATTTCTTCTAAAACTATGTTTCCTTTAATGGATTTTATTACAATGTGTTCCACTGCTCTAAATTTGAGATAATTTAAAGGTGTTTCTTCTTTAAACCATTCCAAATAAATCCAAGTCTGGGTCTTGCTCTTTTTTCAGTTGCTGCTCCTCTTTTTTGGAATGATCTACCTGGCAATTTATACACTGCTTCTTCATTACAACATTTTAAACTTAATTTTAAGAACTATTTATAGTCACTGAGGCCCGGATATTCAGAGTGCGCCAGGCTGTGGCACAAGTCTGGGCGCAGTGCAACTTGACTGTGCAGGGGCGTTGACTAGGCAATATTCAACGGAGCTGCGCCATGGCACAGCTTAGTTGAATATTGCACCCCAGCCACCTGCAGTGTGCATGGTGCAGTGGCCAGAGAGGAGCAGGGGGATGTGCTAGCGCAAGTTCCGTTGTGCTATGCGCAACAACCACGATATTCAAAAGTGCACATGCAAATGGTGCCATAATGTATGCAAGGCGTAAATGGGGCCATTTGCATGTCATTATGGCCCCATTTGCATGCAGGTGTGCTGATCCCTGGTGACTTGCACTTGGCGCCCTGCCAGGCAGCAGCCGTCGGGGACCGACACCCCCTGCACAGCGTGGCAATGTGCCCCACAGCCCAATTGCAGGCTTAAGTAAAAAATAAATCACGTCCTTTATCTCTGGTGGTCCAGTGGACTGTTATCAGCCCGATCACAGGCTTAAGTAAACATAAATCACGTCCTATATCCCTGGTGGTCCAGTGGACTGCTGTCAGCCTAATCACGGGCTTAAGTAAACATAAATCGTGTCCTATATCCCTGGTGGTCCAGTGGACCGCTGTCGGTCCGATCGTGGGCTTAGGTAAACATAAATCACGTCCTATATCCCTGGTGGTCCAGTGGAACGCTGTCAGCCCAATCACGGGCTTAAGTAAACATAAATCATGTCCTATATCCCTGGTAGTCCAGTGGACCGCTTGCAGTCTGATCACGGGCTTAAGTAAACATAAATTCACATACTATATCCCTGGTGGTCTAGTGCACATATCTAGACTGTGTAGTAGGGTATGGGCTACACGCACATTGGCTCATGCTGTGGACCAGACCAATGGGTGTATAGCCCTATCTACGGTGTCAGTCGGTGGGCGGTGGGGTGGCAGGCGGGTGGGAGTGCTGCGCAAGCCGCTGACCGGGGAGGGGCAGTGGGGCTCAGTGGGCAGGTGGGGAGGGGGTACCGCTGGACCACCAGGATATTGGACTTCATTTTTAAATACAAATGCCCGTGATGGGGCTGCGAGCTGTCCACTGGACCACCAGGGATATTGGACTTTATTTTATTATTGCAAATGCCTGCGATTCGGCTGTGAGTGTTCCACTGGACCACCAGGGATATAGGACATTATTCATTCATACTTAAGCCCACGATCAGGCTGATAGCAGTCCACTGGACCACCAGGGAGATAGGATGTTATTATTTTAAACAGATGCCCACGATCGGGCATGGGGGGCGCCACCACGGAGGTGCAGCCGGAACTCAGGTGGCCACCCACAGGTGACAGCTGCCTTGTTGTGCCCTGTAATATGGCAGCTCACCTGTGGGGTTGCCAGCCATTGTTTCTTCTTTTTTCGGTTCACCTGTGTGGTGTTAGGGGTTATGCATGCATGGACCAGCACATCCAGGTCTGAATATCGGGATGTGCGGTGTATCATGGGCAGGCTCCCCTACCTGCATCATACATTACTGATGCGCTCCGGCGCATCGGGATTGGTGCCAGGCACAGTCCCCATTTGAATATCATGCCGGGGCGCATCAGTGGGTTGCGCAAGGTGCAACACTGTTGCGCCATGCACAACCCTTTTGAATATCTGGGCCTGGATGTTTACCCTTGTTTTATACAATGTGTTTTGTATGTTAATTGTCTGTTGTATTGATGTATTATTATACAATGGCAAGAAAGAATCCTGTGCTCTGATTGGTCAGTTGGCCATCACAGCAGGAATGTTATCCTGGCATAACATCCCTGCTGTTCACAGGTCTACTGGCATCATTATGCTGCTATGGATGAGCCTTTTTTGCATCTCCTCTTAAGAAACAAAAATATGTTTCCACTCTAATAAAAACATTCTTTAAAATAATTTTTATTATTTTATATATAACAACGAGCCATTATATAATAGGAATAATGTCCTCCAGTGTGGGTGTTATGCTGGGATAACATCCCTTCTCGGGTGTTGGACGCCCTCGGCCACTGGCCTCTGGCCCAACCACCCGAGGTGGAATGTTATCCTAGCATAACACCCACCCTGTCAGGCATTATTCCTTTATTGTATCCATGTTGGGTCAGACCTAAGAAAAGGGCTTTTGTCCACTGTTCTTACCCAGTTAACAAACTTTAAATAAATAAATTGTATCTTACAGTAATTGCACCTGACAGCACTCCATGCATTCTTAGTCATTCAGGCTGCACTGGATCTCCCTCTCCCTGTTGTTTAATTGCCTCATAAATATGAAATCCCTATATAGTTATTCAAACTATCAATTGCTGTTTTTTTCTTTGTTGGTAGATCTTGTATCTCTCCTTCCCAGCTAAGTCTGTCACTCCTTTATCGTGCAGATGTATGCGGATGTCACTCTCATTTTTGTCTCCATTCCTGCCCATAACAGTGTTCTCCCCAATCTCCAAAACAATTTTGACAGAGTGCAGTCCTAGTTCCAATCAAATCAGTTAAAATTCTGTGCCAAACAGACAATCACCATGTTTTTGGTTCCAAGCAGAAGCTGGGCTCCCTCCTGCCCTCCCCTAGAAATCACCACCCTGGACGGTTCACCTGCCTTCAAATACCTGGGTGTCTGGCTGGACAGCCACCTCGACTTTTCAACACACATTGATGCCATCTGCACCAAACTCTGGCCCAAACTTGCAGTCCTTTACTGCCACAAAGCCAGCCTTCCTCTCCCCACTCAACATAAATTAGTACTTAAAACACTCTTGCCAGTGTTGGATTACGCCGACATTGTCAATTGCACTGCCCCAACCTCTTCCATCTCCAAATTAGACACTCTTATCAACTCCTTCTGCCACATTGCCACCTCCTCCCTTCCCCATCCCTTACCCATCACTGTCTCCTTTATGCTCCTCTGTCAGTGTGTCGGTGTGGCTCAGTTGGTAGCACATCCGCCTCTGGACCAGAAGGTCATGGGTTCTCGGTCCATACCGGGATTGGACTCATACCTAAAATACTGGCATCTGAGTGCAGTATTAGGGGACTGCTGTACTGCTGGGGTGTGCCATCCTTTGGATGAGACATTAAACTGAGCTCCCTTCTACTACCCATCCTGGTGCTATCCTGGTGGGTGACCAAGTGGAAGTAAAAGAACCCAGAGCACTCTTCGCAAAGAGTAGGGCACATTCCACTTCCCATAAACTAGATCATGCAATTGTTCAGGCTGTGTGTGGATGTTGATGTGCGATATGACCGCCACTACATATCCAATCACTTCACTACCAGTCTAGCATTGCTTGTAAAGTGCTTTGGGATGCACTGTGTATGAAAAGCACTATAAAAATGATGATTCTTCTTCTTCTCTCTTTCTTACCCCACTATCTTACAGTCAAACAATCCACTGTGCCTCCCTAATTGCAAAGTATTGGTTTGGCTCCTTTTCTTCCTATCTCTCTTCCCACTTACTCCAGCCAAATCCACAACCTTTTCTCTCTTCACCACAGAGACTCACTCACCTTCTGTATCCCTCGCCCTCACTCCACTGCAGATTAGTCTGCCTTCTCATACCATCTCCCTCTCCTCTGGAATAATCTACTCCCTGACCTTCATCTTGCTTCCCCTTTCTCGTCCCTCAATAGACTCCTCAGACTGCTCCCCTCTCCCCAGTGCCTCCAATGCTCCTAACCCCCCTGCATCTCCCTTCTGACTCAGTGTCAGTTTCCCCCTTATCTCCACTGTATCCTTGCATATCCTCACCCTCTGTGACTACAGGTGTCTGATGGCCTGAGCTGGTTACCCCTGATCTCAGACTTAGCCCCTGCTTGCTCCAGATCCCTCATAAGGTGCCTCAAAGTGTCTCAAGGTGTTGCAGGTTAAACTGTTAGTTATGTTTATGTATTTTTGCCTTATAATAATTGTGCCTTACCTATGTATACGTTGTCCTAAACCATATTTTAGTCCTGTATATATATATATATATATATATATATGTAAATTTATGTAAATAATTTGTACTGTAACTTCGTTCTACCACTGTATTACTCTTACCTGGGTCACACTTGGAAATGAGCTTCAACTCAGTATGCCTTTCCGGGTCACCAATTTTAAATAAATAAACAAATGATGTAACTCCCATAGGGACTGGTGGTGGCAGACATTCGGCAGGAATATTGGTGTTGCTGCTACTTGATGTGTACGGAAAAAAATTCGCACTGAGACGGTTCTATGTGATAACAGAGACCGAGGAATAGCGATCGCCGTTTGGGCTAGTGTATATAGCCAAAAATGAATTTCAGCAATGCACACTCACAACAAATGGCAAGAGGGCACCCAAGATCTATGCACCCCCTAATAAAGGATTCTCAACTCTAGGGGGAGTGCATGTCAGTGTGTGTGTGTGAAATGCTTGAAAAAAAACAAGCTGTGCTGGTACCAAACCCTGCACATCCTAACCAACCACTCTCCTCGCCACGCAAGTAGACCAGCTCAGCAGCTGCCCACCACACCTCCTCCCACATGCCTTCCCTCCCGTTTCTCTCCCCCCCCATGCACGTGTTCTCGTAGCTTTCTGTCACCCTACCTAGCCCACCTAAGTATCCGGTCACAACCATGCCAGGTATCCCTGAACACAGGCATCGTAACTGAGGTGTCATTTCTGTAAGTGCTCAATTGTGGTTGCCGTGTTCACTGGATACCCATTAAGATTTAGGAAGCTTTGGTTTGCACTACTGCTTCACATTTAACTAGTGAAATGCACATATCCTCCTTCTGCCTCCTTTAGAAGTGTCACCATCTACATGAATAGTGACTTGCATTCCTGGGAAATGTAAGGTGAAGGAATGTTGACTGTTGGCTTCAGTTAATGCAACAGTCTTCTAAAGCTGGTGTCTTCTGCATTGGGTACTGGCTGAAGATCAATGACCACCACCTCCCCGATCGGTTGTGTAATTTTGACATAGCTTTGGTGAGTTGTTAGCAGTTTTGTGTGAGCATGTAATGACTCAGCAGTGTTGTTTATTTTGTTGCCACAAATTCTGGACTATTGCTGGTGGTGCATACATTGTTGAGTATCACTGATTGTGCTTAGAATTGTGTTTTTGAAGTAATGTCATTACCTGCATGAGCTGGCTGCTCTGGCTGATAGTGCCATTGTGGCAGTAAATAAATAAATTCAAAATGTTGTAGAATAAATACTAAGTCTACTCACCTGTGTGGTACAGCTTTAAACAGACTTACCTGTGCTGCTGGTGAATTCCTTCCATTTATCCTGTCTTGCCATAGCTTGGTATATGCTGATTAGAGATGCAGCAAAGTAAAAATTTGTGAGCGAATGTGCTGTGAAGCAGACAAAATTTGCCTCTGCAGTGCTCTGCAAAGTTTTCAACAGATTCAGAAAATCTGAAATGGTGAAGTTCCACCATGAAGTGCAGAATTTCACCTGTGAATGATAGAATTCCACCTGTGAATGGCAGAATTTGGGCAACATTCCACAATCTGCTTGTGAAATTCTGTACTTTGTGGCGGAATTCCACACTTCGCAGAGGAAACATCACCATGCAGAGTTTGTGAAATTCTGCAGAATTCGTGGATTAATCTGGGAAGCAAAGTTTTCAAACTTTGCCCATCTCTAATGGTGGTACAGGATGTGTGTGTGACACATGGTGGATGGCCTGGGTGGTGACAGGAAGGTAAGTCCTGGCCACAGCAGAGGCAGATTGTCATTGGTGGTGGTACAAGAGACACCAGGGAATTAATTTTTATAGGAATTGGGTGAGGGTGGGTGATACCACTGGACATTCATGGCTATTTTTCATGACTTACAGGGAGAGGCTGAAGGGGGAAATGTGCATCTATGTAATACAGAACCACTGGTGATCACAAGTTGCAGTATACAACAAACGCCAGTACTCAATCCAAGAGCAAATTATTGTTCCTCACATTGCAATGATGCTGTAGTGAGATTAAAAGGATCTCTTAGGGCTTTGCATGAGCAAAGAGGCCATTTCCATGGGACTTTATGAATGTAACAGATTCGTAAAAAAGCACAAATAGGTTTATGATGTCCTACTTCAGTCTTCTCACTGGAAGCCTTGTCTTCAGAATGGGACCATACCTCCCTGTGTCCAGTAGTGGGTTGTACACCTACAGGGTCATAATGTCACACGCTTAATAGCATACGACATTACAGCTACACCAGTACAGTGCTGTAGCTGTGAGCGAATGGTGCAATACCGCTTATACTGCTGTACGCGGTATTGCACCATTCACACTTTCCCAGGATGAGACCTCTTCTGGGAGTGGGTTCCACCAAGCAGCTGCCATGGCTCACTGGACTGAGCCGCAGCAGCAGGAACCCAAGCACTGTGTCTGGGACCGGGTTTGATTCCCAGTCCCAGAAACTTTTATTTTTTTTTAAACATTGTGTGCTCCCTAGTTAACCCCCCAGAGTTGAGAATTTTAGTGAGGGGGGTTCAGGGGTGCAACCCTCTGCAACATGGGTTTGGGGGCTGAGCCCCCCCCCAAAAAAAGACTTTCACCTCATGGCAGAAATCGTGCTGTATTGGCATTGTGACATTATGACTCCATGCCGGTTGCACATTGGGATGAGCACACCATAGTGCCTTTGTTTGGGCTTTGTTCTTTAAGCTATAATTAAATATGTTTTGGGCACTTACAGTTTACTCCAAACATATAAGAATACAGTAACTATAAGGCAATGTGCTAATCTGTGCTCAGACTAGGGAAATTTCAGGGAACCTGCTGAGAGTTTGACTATGGGGTCCTCTTCCTAAAAGGAACTGTTTTGCAGTGAGACTGCCCAGTTACCAAATAACTCCTCTTTTCCTCTTCCATCCATCTCTCGGCCTCACCAACTTCTCTTAAACATCAGCTTAAACTCATGCCCTCCAATCCCTATGTTTGTAAACTGCCCATCTGATCTGCTTTTTCCCTTCCCCCCAGTTCATGCCCCCTCCCTGGGGTTGAGTTTACTTCTTGTAATGTTCTTTGTACTGAGTGGTTCAATCCATTTGTTGATTATATCTATGAATGTTTAGTGTATCATGCTCCAGACAGCTGCTGCATATGATGTGACTTCTTGTCATGATTGCACTATTTTTGTCAGCACTTACTTGTTTTGCATTGCTCAGTCCTATTGTTATTGTTTGACTGTATCCTTATCCTCACCCCCCAGGTTGCACCTGGAAACAAGCCTTGGCTAAGTGTTCCTTTTCTGGTTGCTAAATTATAAATAAATAAATAAATTGCCAAATAACTTAATAAATACATGAATAATCTCAGGCATACTAATTACTCTTGTTCAATCCTCCACCAAAGAACTAAATAACATTTCAAAGTAAAAAAGTGGAGTAAAGAAGAAATTGTTTGAGGGCATAATAGCAGGGCTGTTAGTTTGTACATCCATTTCATTGTTAACTCCGACACTCCTTCCAGGGAAAATGTTTATGTTTACCTGAACTCGGTAGTTCAACATGGTTGCAGTACACTTCTGGACCTGCAACTGTCAGGAATGCTGGACAAAGTGGAGAAAGGGTTGACATAGTACCAGTAGTTTCTTCACTGGCACCAGTAATATTTGCTATGATTAACAATTTCAACTGGGTGTTCATGGTTAGTGTCGGACTGTGGTGATTTATTATCTTACAATACTTTTGAAGAGTTGGGATTGCTAGAGGGAAGAGTGAGATATGCTCAAAGCAATGAAGGCAAAAGAGGAATGGGAATTGAACTGCAAACAATGCAGTATCCCAATTAATAATATGTAGTATAGTATTACCAAAATTCAGAAAAAGTAAAATAAAAAACGTTTTAAATGTAATTTCATGTATTGATGCAGAAAATAGTATTGCTACAGTTGATACAAAGCAATAGTATTGATACAATGGACTTGATTTTCAAAGAGTGATGTAGGGCTTGCATCAAGTCCAGAGTCAACCATCTTGTTTGGCGCAACTGCACCAAACTCCTTTAATGTAATTGTGCCTGATTTTAGTACATTGGGTGCAGCTGCAACAGTTTCCACACTTTACGGCAGATTGCTCCAAATATTTGGCGCAAGTTCCATAAAGGGGTTTCCCAACTGGCACAAGTTAGACCAGGGGGAGGCTAGTCTAACTTGTGGTATTTAGCACACAGGACTGAGAATCCCAATCAGCACTGAGAGAATGCTGCTCGCCCCCGTGCCATATGTTTGGTGCACCAGGGGCTTGCAACATTCTCAAGGCTTTTGAAAATTGAGCCCAATGTGTTGTGTTTGCAACTAATAAACATGTATCAATAATATACTCAAAAAGGAGTTTCGCATAGTTTTGTTACATGCAACATACTATAGGATAACCCTTGACACAAAAAAAACCTTAATTGATAGGACTGATTTTTAATGAATTTAATTACCTAACTCCAAGCATTTATTTAAAAAAGTAAGTTTTTAATCCTAACTGTTCAAATGCTAGATCTTTCAAAAGATAATTTATTTTAAATGGGATCACTTTGGAGCTATTAGGGCTAGAAACATATTTTTCTCTAATTATTATAATGCAAGAAATATTCTCTGACTCTGATTGGCTGTCAGTGTTCTACCAGTATTACATTAACCCACATTACCCTACCATGTAGAGCCTGATAACCATGTATGTTTCTAAAATTAGTAATGGTAGAAGTTACTGTAACTTTTTGTGAATTAAAAGATTTTTTAGAGAATAATGGCTGATCCTGGAAGCCATGGTACATTTTAAACAGCATGAATAGCATGTATTTGGTTATATAAGTATTTAGACTGACTGCTCTCGATATGAATCTTTCGTTTATAGTTAGCACAACAGCTGCCTGTAAGTTGTATGATTAATGAATTTGAACACTGGTGACAGTTCGAGATCTGATTTATTAATGCTGCTTCCATTTAGTATGCAGCTTACAAGGATATGATGCCATGTACCACAGCATCAAGGTATTTTTTTTTAAATGAGTATTATAAATATTGTTTTTATATCCTTTTAATTCAGCCCTGCGACAGTGAGCATGCCCATTATTGTCAGATAACTTTCTTGATCAAGTATAATGCCCATTCCCTGCACTCCCAATTTCAAAACCAAAAAAATTAACAGTTGCACTGCTCTTCATTTTGTATGCATTCTATTTTGTGAACAGATCCTCTTCTTCAAGAACACAGTCTTAGTAGATTCATCTTACAAAATATTGGGCCTCGCCAAAAGCACGAGATAAGTAAGGACAGTGTCAGCAGCATCCTCCCTCCCGCTACCCACTTACATAAAGCATCCAAGCTCACACAGACATTACCCACTTCTGTGGCAGTCACAGTTGCCTGTACCATGATGTCTTGTCATTTTTTGGGATTAGGGAGCAGTAAATTCCCCCACAACACATTATCATAAAGAACCACTATTTGCTAAGTGCAGTTTAACACAGAGCCACCAGTGAAATGCAATGCTTTGGTGAGACCCGATTTCTTGAAGCTGCATCCAGTAACAGCATTCTCCTACAAAGGATGAAGAGGTTAACTCACTGGTTAACTCACTAGACTGGTCTGTTTCAACAAAATGAGCTGTGCATAGCACAATTTGTAGACGTGCGACCTTTGGAATGAGCATGTGCATTACAGTCGAGCAAGCAGGTCAGTCAACAGTAATGCAGGTGCTTATTGTTAATGTATAGAATAAAGCATTCAAATAAAAATAGCAGTGCTCGTTTTAATAAAAAAACATGCTGTGGATCACAATATCATCATCTTTCATCCTCGAGATAAACTGGAAACAGCATGACAAAAAAACAGATGTGAAAGTTTATGAAAACTGACTTGGGGAAATATTTGGCTAGGAAGCTCATTCTACAACATATTTTTATTAGAGTTATTAAAATAAATGTTTCTAAGCCTCGTTTTTGTGAATGTACAGACTTTGCTCATATAACCACAGGCACAGAACACAATTTCTTATAGAAACTCCATAATATCTTCATAAATGTCTTTTTTTGTCTAAGCATTTTTGTAATAAATTATGCCACAGAAATAAAAGCATTATTTTTTTTCCTTTCAACATTATAATAATAGCAATAATGTATGTACAGGGGTTAGATTAACACTCAGTTAATCATGCTCTTGGGGTAATATGGCACCCTGTGCCACATTACATCCCAAGGGGGTGATTTACAGACTATTAATCTAACCCCTGTACATACATTAATGCTTAAAAGAAAGCTTGGGGAATAGTTGGTCTATTGATATACTGCATGATATTGCTACATCCTCCATATCCCAGGATCTTAGGTGATAGGTTTAAATGCTTCATTGGCAAGCATTTAAACTAGCTAAGAGGGGAGGCACTGAAAAGGAGCAGGGAAATCCCAGCCCCCCATACAAAACAGGATAGTTAGCGAGGCAAACATCAAGGTAGAGAAGTCCATAGGGAGAAGGACAGTGATAAATGGAAAAAAAAGGCAAAGATAGTAAGAACAGGGATGGGGCTAAAAGGGGTAAAGCCATCAAAAAATTGAGATCAATGAATACCAATGCCCATAGTCTGGGTAACAAGCTCCCTGAACTAGTGGCCTTGATGGAAGAGGGATGTCTGGATATTGTGGTAGTCACAGAAACATGGTACACAGAGAACCATGACTGGGATGTCAACATACCAGGGTACACAATCCACAGGAGGGACAGGGAGGGTAAAAGAGGAGGAGGAGGAGGAGTAGCTCTCTAAGTAAGGGAAGAATTCAAAGAAATAGAACTTAAAGGTAAACAGGGAGGAGAGGAGGCACTGTGGGTCACCCTGGAGACAGGAAATGGCACCACAATCTGCATGGGGTTTGTATACAGACCCCCATCTCAGGGGGAGGAAATGGAGAAGGAAATAATAGAAGTCATCCTTAGGATGGCAGAAAAAGGGGAGATATTGTTGACAGGGGACCTGTATATGCCAGATGTTAACTAGAGCACCTTTGCTGCAGCCACATCCAAGAGCAGGGTCATTCTCGATGCCCTACAGGGGGCATGCCTCAGAGAGCTAGTGTTGGAACCAACTCAGGAGGGAGCAGTCTTAGACCTGGTACTCTCAAATGGGGATGGAGAAATTATATCAGATTTAGAAGTGGGTAGCCATCTGGGAACAAGTGGCCACCAAACAGTGTGGTTCACAATAAACACAGCTGTAGAGTTAAGCCATACAAAAGTGAGGGTACTGGACTTTAGGAAGGCTGACTTTTGGTAAAATGAGAGAGTGCATCAGAAAAGCACTAGCAAATGGGCAAGAAGGAGGGGTGGAGGAAGAATGGGGAAAAATCAAAACTGCCTTCACAGAGGCAACAGGCCTTTGTGTGAAACAAATAAATCAAAACAAAGAAAAAACCACTATGGTTCTCAAAAGTGGTGGTGGGGAAGGTAAGGGAAAAAAGATTGCATTCAGGAAGTATAAGGAAACACAGAAGGAGCAGGACAAAGAACTGTGCCAGTTAAAAGAAGAGGGAAGCAGGGAAGCCAGTCAGAATAGTAAAGGCCCAAACCAAGGAAAAGATAGCCAACTCGGTTCAGAAGGGGGATAATACCTTTTACAGGTACATTAGGGAACATAGGAAGACCAAGGGAGGGCTAGTGAGGCTTAATAAAGTGGAGGGTGAGTGGGTAGAGGGTGACAGTAAAAAAACAGGGATACTGAATGAATACTTCTGCTCAGTATTCACAAAAGAAAAAAAAGGTGAGGTGCCTAAACCAATCAGTGGAAGCACTCTGGATCAGGAGGTCGATACCAGTCCATTCACAAAAGAAAAGGCCCTGAAAGAACTCATAAAACTGTAGGTGGACAAAGCAATGAGACCTGATGGGATTCACCCCAGCATCCTGAAATAACTAAGGGGAGAACTAGTGATACAGCTGTCTACCCTTTTTAATAAATCATTGGAGGATGGTGTGGTACCTGAGGACAGGAAGAGGGTGGATGTGATTCCCCTACACAAAAGTGGGAGCAAAGCAGAGGCAGAAAACTACAGACCTGTTGGTTTGACCTCAATGGTAAGAAAAATAATGGAATCTATTCTGAAAGAAAGAATTGTTGAGTACCTAGAGGCCAGTAGGACACAGGACCCAAGGCAGCATGGATTTACAGTGGGAAGGTCATATCAGACAAATCTAATAGATTTCTTTGACTGGGTGACTAAAGCAATAGACCAGGGAGTGGCTGTGGACATGGCCTACCTCGACTTTAGCAAGGCATTTAATACAGTCCTATACAAAAGACTAATAAACAAGTTAGCCAGCCTGGGTGTGGGTCCCAGGGTGGTAGCATAGTTAAAAGATTGGCTGGACAAGAGGACACAGAGGGTAATAGTAAACTGAGTCTACTCCGAAGAAAGGGGGGTTACTAGCAGGGTACCGCAGGTTTCAGTACTGGAACCAGTCCTTGTAAATGTCTTTATAATTGACATTGCAGAGGGACTGGAAAGAAAAGTATGCCTCTTTGCAGATGACACAAATATCTGCAACAAGATTGATACACAAGGGAGTGGAAAGGATGAGAAGGGACTTGGCAAAATTGGATGAATGGTCAAAAGTATGGCTGCTTAGATTTAATGTAAAGAAGTGCAAAGTAATGCACCTGGGAAACAAAAACTCAGGGTAATTGTACACAATGGGGAGGGGAGGTACTAACAACAACAAAAATGGAAAGGGACCTGGGGGTAGTCATATCAGATGACCTAAAGGTAGGCAAGCAATGAGAGGAGGCAGTACGGATGTCTGGGGGTATACTGGGATGCATAGGGAGAGGCATGACCAGCAGAAAACAGAAAGTTGTTATCCCTCTGAACAGACAGTTGGTGAGACCCCATCTGGAGTACTGCATGCAGTTCTGGAGACCCCATCTCTGCAATGGCATAGACAGGGTGCAGGCAGTCTAGAGGAGGGCAACTAAAATGGTGCATGGTTTGCACCAGAAATCATACAAAGAGAGACTAAAAGAGCTTAATATGTATACTCTTGAGGAAAAGAGGGAAAGGGAGCACAGGATAGAAATGTTTAAGTACCTCAAAGGAATCAACAAAGTCCAAGAGGGTAGCATCTTTCAGAAAAAGAGATGTGTAAGAACAAGGAGGTACAATTTGAAGATAGAGGGGGATGACTCAGGGGCAATGTGAGGAAGTATTTTTTTCATAGAAGGTAGTGGTGCATGGAACGGCCTTCCTGAGGAGGTTGTGGGGTCAAAAACAATGGGGGAATTCAAGAATGCATTGGACAGACATAAGACAATTCTGCTGGGTGCTAAGAACAAGTGGGCTGTTAATTAACTATGATCTGCAGCTTATCAAATAGGTAGAGAAATGGGCAAACTGGGTGGGCAAAGTGATCCTCACCTGCTTTCAAAGTTTATGTTTCTATGGTTCTATATAGAGATACTGAATACCTGAAATCGCTGATTTATTTAAATTGAGGGATACTGCCTGGTCTGCCCGCAAGACGTCAAGTGATCCTTCTGATAGACATCACCACTGTATGCTAAAGAACCAGTTTACTAATAGTAAGGCTAAGTCTATGTATATCCACTTTAAATGTATCAGTGATACACCAGCTCCCTCAGGTCTGTCTCTCAGGTCTTTATTATTCTGTGTTCCTGACAGGATACCTTTCCAGTTACCACTTCAAGGCTTCCATTGAGTCTCTTCTATAAATATCCTAGCACTTTCTGCTAATCAGCCCTTCCTGTTAAATTCTTGTCAACTATTCTATCATAACTATTTTTTTAAACAGGGCATCCCAGTGTATATAAATGCTGCTTATTTTGCTCAGATTGCTGTTCATCTGCAGAAGGGCCCAGTGAGGCCCTGAAAGCTTGTGTACTATATCATCTTTTTACAAGATGTATGTTCGTCCAATAAAAGGTATCAAGCCTTCCAGCAACTCCTGTTTTTCCAAGGACCAATATGGCTAAAATCTCTTTTTATCATCTCCCTCCAAATTGTGGTCTACTGTAAATAATCTCCCCAGCCATCTCACTTAATCACTAGCATTACTGATCTCCTGTGCACATCCAGTGAGGTCACTAACACACCTGCCATAGGAAATGCCCTCAATGCTCACGTTGGGAAATGGCATCTAGTGACCCCATCTCCTGTTAGCCATAGTGCTGAATGTCTACATGGGAGTCTCTTAACTGATATACAAAATTGTCTCCTTTTCTTGCATGACTGCTCCTGAGGTCCTCAGTAAGTCATCTTGCACACATCCTAATTTGTGAGTTGTTTTAGTTTTCATCAAGTCTTTGGGGACTAAGCAATGATTAAGCTATGATAAGCAGTCCTACTGTGTTCTAGATCTGTATAGTATTTCCAGGGAAGGGGCCTCCCTCAGGTACCCCAGTAGAGAGTTCCAGAGGATCAGTGCAGCTACCTCGAAAGCCCGAACCCCCAAAGACTTTAGTCTTTGTTCTGGGGACCTTCAGAAGGCCCTTCCCTGTTAACTAGAGATAACATCCAGGAGCATAGGGATGAAGAAGCTCCCTCAGGTAACCCGCACCCAGCTCATGCAGGGCCTTATAGTTTAACAGATCTACTTTAAAGGCAATGCACCAGTGCATTGGCAGCCAGTGCAGTTTGCACAGCACCAACATAATATGACAAGATCTAGGGAGACCCAACAAAAGCCAGGCTGCATCATTCTGCAATAGCTGCAGGCGTCACTTTGCACCCCCTTTGATCCTGAGGTAGAGTGCATTACAGTAGTCGAGCCTCGAGGTAACAAACACATGTATCAGTGTGGCAAGGACTTCAGGGCGATGAGGTAACCTAATCAAGTGATATTTTGCAGATGGAAAAATCCATTCCAGACAGCTGCCAACATGTGAGCATCAAGTGTCAGCTTACTGTCCAGAAGGACACCAATATTTTTCAACTTAGTGGAGGCCTCTAGTTTGGCTGAGCCAATAAAAAAGCCCTAACTCATCTCCAGAGGCCCCTTTTCCCCCCTGACTTGGCTTAACCACCAACACCTCAAGCTTCCGAGGTCTAAGGCCTAGCCAATTAAATGACATCCATGACCAGTTTTCAGACAAGCACTTATTAAGCACGTCAACTGCATCTGTTCTTCCCGGTGTGAAAGACAAGTAGAGCTGGGTATCATCGGCATAGCAATGAAACCCAAGCACAAACCAACTAATGACCTCACCCAGGGGCAGCATATACACTGTGAATAACATGGGAGAGAGAAGACAGAACATTGGGGCACTTCTCAGGATAGGGTCACTGGGCTTGTGGAACAATTCCCCAACACCACACTCTGGGACCTGCCCTGGAGGAAGGACTCAAACCAGCTGATGACCTTGCCAGTGAGTCCAACATACTCTTTCAGCCTGTCCAACAACACCCCATGATCCACAGTGTCAAATGCTGGTGAGAGATCGAGAAGGATGAGAATAGATTGCTCTCCCCTATCCCTTGCCCTGAACAGGTCATTCAGTACACATACTAATGCGGTCTCCATGCTGTGCATAGTCCTAAATCTGGACTGGAGAGGCTCATAAATCTGGAAGTCTATGAGGTGACTCTCAAGCTGATCCACAACCACCTTCTCAAGAATCTTCCCAAGAAAGGGAAGAATCGAGGCAGGTCTGTAGTTTGCCAACATGTTGGGATCCAAAGATGGTTTCTTCAACAGGGGCTTCACCAAGGCTTGTTTAAGAGGTTCAAGGAAAACTCCTGTTACCAAGGAACACCCAACAACCTCAGCAAAAACCGGGTCCAAAGGTCCAATGCAATCAACAAGTAATTTTGTCAGGTCTGGGTCCAAACTGCAGAAGGTTGGTTTCAGCCTCGAGATCATCCTACAGATTTCTGCCATTGTCATCAGTTGGAACTCTCCCCAGGGAAATTGAATGCAACTGTCTCCCCGAGGCTCTACCCTGTCAGATTGTGACAATCTGCCAGGAGAAATCCTAGCCCTAATGGAGGAAACCCTGTCTGAGAAGAATCAAGCAAACTCCTCACATTTATGAGCTGAAAATGCTCTAATGGGTTCCAGACAGGCCAGATGTAAAAGTCTGTCCACAACCCAAAAGAGCTGAGCTGGTCAATTTTTCCCAGCTGCAATCACCATAGACATAAAAGCTGTATTTTTCTGGGTGACTGCATTCTGATATTCATTGTAAGAGGCCATCATAACCTGTCTGTCCTCCTGGGTCCTGGTTTTTCCTCCAACCCCTCTCTAATCTCCAACCCCTGGTTTTCAGTGCTGTCAGCTCACCAACAAACCAAGGTGAGCCAAGGTACAAAACTAGCGAGTGTACACAGACCAGTGCCAAAATGTCCAAGGCTCCCATGACAGCCCTATTATAGGCCACCACAGCCTCCTCAGGACCCTCCATGCAAGACTCCAGCACAGATGAAATGTCCAGTTCTGCCAACAGTCCTTCTGGCTGTAACCCTTTTAAAGGGCAGAACTGTACCATTTCTACTGGGGAAGGGACGAATCGGGGCTAGAAGCTGAACCTTATGGTGCAATGATCCAACCAAATGATGGGATTATTCTACAGGGTGTCAATCTCAAGCCCCAGGAAGAACACCAGGTCAACCACGTATCCAGAACAGTGAGTCCTGGCTGTGATTACAAAAGATAAGCCAAGGGCCCATGTTAAACAGGAAGTCCCTGTCACATGATGAACCCTCATCATCCATCCAGGTGTTGAAATCTCAAAGAACAAGCTATCTCGTGACTCCAACACCCTCTCAACGATGAAGGCCATTGCCTCCTGTAGGTAGTCCCTGTCCCAACCAGATGGATGGTAGGCAAGGAGCACCCTAAAATCCACCCCAGGACCCCCATGCACTGCCACACACTCAAAAGACTGAGCATCCACCCCTGAGTGCATGACCGGGACCAGCTTGGACTTAAAACAAACAGCTTTCCCCCTGCAATCCTTCCTTGGGCAGTGAAACATGGAAGAACCATTGGGGATTGCCAACTCCAGCACTAGGCCAGAGTCATCCCCCAGCCAGGTCTCTGTAATGAATGCCTGGTCAACCAACACAACAATATCCATCATTATGATGGTCCTATTTGCCATCAACCTGGCATTGCATAGCACCACCCGAAGAGGATGAAATGCAGAAGCTGGTCCCTCAGCTATGTGTCCCCTCAGTCCTGGAGGTTCCCTGATAATAGAGACAAGGCACAGGGGACCCCATTCCATCTTCCTCCTCATCCCAGGGTGTCTCCTGGTCCCCACAAGCCCAATCAGTTTCCCTCCAGTACCATCCCCTTTAAATCCTCCCCTTCTTCCACCATTCCTTACAATTCGTACTCTCCACAATGCTGGTAAACTGTGTCCAGCAGGAGTGGGTCATGGAAAGGGCACAAGCCCTTAATGAGAGATGGGGAATAACAAAGCCCAGGAGACTGCTTTAAAAAAAAAAATCACAGACTCTATCCAATAAATCTATTCCTCACAACTAAAATTACAACTAATTAAACACCATTGAAACACAACTCACCTCAACAAAACCCTTCCACCCACTATCCCAATCAGACACACCACTCACACAGTCACTCACACTCTCCTCACTCACTCCAACACATAAAACCACAGAATAACAATCCTCCCACGCTCACTATCCTTAAAACTATGTTTAATGCCACAGCCAGAAAGATTAACAAAAATAATTAAAAAAGGAGTCCAGTGTCCAAGGAGCAGTAACCAGAGTTCACAAATAGTTATTAGGCCCCACAAAAGAACTCTGCAACCAGGAATACACCTCTCCTCTCCTCCCCAGATACAAAGTCCAGTCAAATAGGCAGCTGGTTGACCCCAATTAGACCCAATGGTGTCAGTCCACAGGGGAAAGTCAGAACCCAGAGCACAATTCAAGACTTGGTAGTACAGTAGTCTCTCACCCCTCCCCAAGCTGCAACAACCAAGGCAGTCCTGATTCCAGGTAATAGTAACAGCCCTCTCACTGCCCCCCATGCTCACCTCCAGGCTCCAGTCCTTGGGATCTCAAAAGTACTCCACCTGCACAGCTCAGCAGAAAGATGTTGAAACTCATAGTACAATTCAGGCAAACCAAGGTAGTCCTGGTTCCAGTTACACTAAAGGCCCTCTCATAGCCCCGTGCTCACTTCCAGGCTCCAGTCCTCAGGATCCTAAATATGTACTCCACCTGCACAGCTCAGCACAAAATCAGAGAGCCTCTGCTCCAGTGGTCCCAGCTCCAAACAAATGCCATCACAGGTCACAGGTGTTTCAGCTCTTCCATTTTACCTGGCAGTCCTCCTGGAGTGCACTTGATCAAAAACAGTCTCGCAGAGCTCTCCACATCATACTCCACTCCTCCAGCCACTCCTCACTGCCAAACACCAAACTGGCAAGTGCCCTGCCTTTGCTGCTTCATTGGCCAGAAACTCCAATGATCTCTGGTCAAGATTTAAAAAGACAGCACCACTGACATCTCAGGGACTTGCTCCAGCTCCTCACTGCCCAGGTAAGTGGATCTCTGGAAACACTGCTCCTTGAGCACTAAAATCCTCTTTAAAAATAACAAAGCTACACTCCTACCACTACCTCACTAATTTCACTCACTAGCACGCCCCACCAAAACCTCACCACTAGCTAGGGATATGGACAGAAAATGACAATAAAATAAATCAAACAAAACAACAACAATTAAAACAGAAACAGCAAAGACATGGAGATAAAGTACTATAAATACATTGACTCCCTATCGAGCTTCTGCTCTGCAGCCCAGCATGGCCACCATCTTCTGACCCCCTCACTGCCCAGTTTCCTTAGCATCCTATTCAACCCTGCTGCTTCCTCCAGCCACAACCTGTGTGCTCACACAGGCAAAAGGTTTGTTATTCCCACGTGCAAACAGATATCTTGGCAACTTGCTTTTAGCCATAGACTCCCACAGGTTTGGAATAACCATGCCTTACATAATTGCCTGCCCACTGGCATAACATCAGCCAAACAGTTTGTCAAATTGAATATTGTTAAAATGGATTTGCTGCATCTTCACTTGGAATGCCCTCTTTCTATTTTTGTAGAGTTACTAGAATTGAGGAATTAAAATTATTACTAACTATTCTGAATAGGTTTAGTGATTTTGGGGAGGGGCTAGATAGGTGTTTTATAATGTTAGTGGCTCCTTTTTTTGATGGCCCTCTTTGTTCAATTTTTAATTTGTGTCTTGTTTCAGGCAGTTTCCCTCAACTTGAAAATGTGCCAGAGTGGTTCAAATCCCTGAGAAATCTAAATCTGAATGTGTAGATGATTTCAGGCCAATTTCCATATTAAACCCATTGAGTAAACTACTTGAAAAGATAGTTACAAATCAAATCCCTGGATATTTTGAAGCAAACGATGTTATGTGTTCCCAGCAATATGGTGTCCATAAAAAGTATGGAACTGAGACTGCCTTCATCAGGTTTACAGATGTCACTTTCAGAGGATTTGAAAATGGTCTCACGATAGGGGCAATTTTTGTGGACCTGATCAAGGCATTTGACCTCATTGATCACTGTCTGTTTTGTCTAAAACTGGGCTAACTGGGGTTTTCAGGGAAAGTGGTTGGATGGTGTAGTTATTATCTGAAGAAACAGACTCAATTTGTTAGATTAGAACCTGTTGTATCTTCTGTTTGTTTTATGGATATTGTGGTACGACAAGTATCTATTCTGGGCCCTTTATTATTTTCCTTATTTATTAATCAGTTACCTTTAGTCTTCAAGACTTGTTAATGCTTATTGTATGCTAACGACTGAATTTTATTTTTTCAAGCAAAACCCATTTCTCAGTTGACTTTTTCTCTGGAGCAGGAATCTCTTAGTGTTTGTAATTGATGTAATAATAATTTCTTGATTTTGAATGTTAAAAACCAAAACAATGCTGTTTGGTTCATCTTACTTGTTAAAGGACAAACCAATTATTTTAATCCATGATAACAAAGGGGCAGTGATTGAACAGGTTTATGAATTTAAGTATCTTGGAGTTTTGTTAGAGCCGGGCCTGACTTTTTTTCTGCAGGTAAAATCTATTAGTAGAGTAGTCAATCAGAAGTTAGGCTTGTTATAT
Source organism: Neoceratodus forsteri (assembly GCA_016271365.2). Taxonomy (NCBI): domain Eukaryota; kingdom Metazoa; phylum Chordata; order Ceratodontiformes; family Ceratodontidae; genus Neoceratodus; species Neoceratodus forsteri. The sequence continues at coordinate 570,798,710 of CM028134.1, read as the reverse complement.
AAATTTAAAATATGTTTTTCCTCTGAAACCCATTGTGCTGTTGCTACTGGACACTGTTGCCTCATCTTGATTATTTTGCTAGTTTATATTTTAAGTTAGCTGTAAAGAAAAGTAATGTACTTGCAATTACTTATAACAATGTTTGTCATTTTGTTTTGGATTTTCCTGTATGTGCTCATCCCTGTTCTTTATATTCTCAGTTAGGTTGGTTATCTCTTAAATCTAAGTTTGTACATTTTTTGGGTGTTGTCAAATATTTAAGTCTATTTCTTCTAAAACTATCTTTCCTTTAATGTATTTTGTTACAATCCGGTCCACTGCTGTAAATTTGAGATAATTTAAAGGTGTTTCTTCTTCAAACCATTCCAAATAAATCAAAGTCTGGGTCTTGCTCTTTTTCAGTTGCTCCTCCTCTTTTCTGGAATGATCTACCTGGCAATTTATGCTCTGCTTCTTCATTACAACATTTTTAAAGTTAATTTTAAGAACTATTTATAGGCACTGGATGTTTTCTACAATGTGTTTTGCATGTTAATTATCTGTTGTAGTATTGTATCCATGTTGGATCGGACCTAAGAAAAGGGTTTTTGTCCACTGTTCTTACCCAGTTAACAAACTTTAAATAAATAAATTGTATCTTACAGTAATTCCACCTGACAGCACTTCATGCATTCCTGGTCATTCAGGCTGCACTGGATCTTCCTCTCCCTGTTGTTTAATTGCCTCATAAATATGAAATCCCTATATATTTATTTAAACTATCAATTGCTGTTTTTTTCTTTGTTGTGAGATCTTGTATCTCACCTCCTCAGCTTCACATTTGTAAATGAGATTATTTAGTATTTCTGTACAACATGTTAGCCAAGTGAAACAGTTTCAATAAAATAAACTATGAAAACATAGCGATTCAAAGTTCTTTTTAAGTCCAGCTTTGTTTTAACAAAATATTATTTTGGCATATAGAGACATGCATCAAAACATGATAACTGCATTGTTAAGATCTAGTTATTTTGATTAGAATCTAAACTTTCTTTTAAAAAAATATGTTTCTAAGCTTAACAGTTCAGAAGATACAGCTTTCAAAATACAATTTCAAGCATTATACAATATGACAAAAATATTTATTGAAATGGTCGAAAGGGATTACTGCTTGTACTGTTTAAGAATAAACACATTCTTTTTTTTTAGTTTTATTTTGTTTATAGGGTAGTATTACTGGGACTGAAATCCCATTACAGGACTAACCCAGGTAAGGATTTATCAAATATAAAAGATAAGTTGTATCAACAAAGATGACACAGCTGCAGCAAATCAATGTGCAGTACTTTCCAAAATTAATCAAAATAAGTTACATCTAGCCAGTCCTGTGAAGTGAAGGGCTGAGGTGCTGGTGCCTTACCTCCTGCCACACCAGTAACCCACGTTTGGTGGCAAGCACGGATTGCTGGGTGTTGGCCAGTGAGGGAAAGGATTGAGCGCCCAATGGTTGTTCTCTTTTTCTGGGGGGAGGACCTGCATGATCCGCCAAATGACTGCCACATGGTGGAGGCCAGGTGGTAGTGCAGGTCTAGGGGGGCCATAGTAGAGAGGGCTGCAGAACTCCAAGATGTGCACATACCTCCATGTGTGCACATCTACATGTGTGCTGCAGCATGGGGAATGGGGAAACACTGGAAAAGTCTATGTTCCCCTGTCATTATATTTGACAGTCCTCAGGTGACTCCAGAGTCTTGCTTCCATGTGGATCAGTGGGGGACGCAGTCGATGGGACTGGGGGACCCTTGATACAAGGCCCGAAGACAAGAGCAGGTGATGGCGGGTGGGCAAAAAGCTATATGAAAAAACAATCTGTTACATCCAAATATCCCAATGAATAATTCTTTATGCTTAGCCTTGAATCAGAATGGTATGACACTAAATGCCATTTCTGCCAGTGTGCTTGTACATTCTCTGCTTCTACTACTCATAAATTTTGCCTTGTCCTCCACAAGGTAAGTAGTCATGCCACCATTTTAAAGTGGAAAGGAAAGCTTTCTATAAAATGTACTAGGACAACTTCTGAAATTCATAATGTCTTGAAATTTGTCTTGGCAACTCCTCAAAATTGAAGACAAGCGTCAGGACATGGATGTGAATTTGATGTACCAGTTTTCTAGTTACACATTCAGAGCAAGAGATGGAATTTCAGGACACTCCCTTGAAACTCAGAACAGGTGGTCACCCAGGGTTACATTTTCAAAGGGTGGTGCAGGGCTTGCATCAAATCCTTTTCATGTGCAATACCCATTTGCTGTTAACAGTGCTTGATTTTGCAATCTTGGGTGCAGTTATAACAGTTTACCTGCTTTATGGCAGCTTGCACCAAATCTTGGGTGCAAGATCCATGAAAACAGTCACGGTATTGATGCAAGCTAGACTACAAAAAGACAGTCCAGCTTACATCAGTTGCAGAAAGGGATAGAAAATCCCTTAAGATTGCTGCAAACCTGGTGTTCCATATTTTTGGTGCACCTTGGGCTTGCAGCAATCTCTGGCATTCAAAAATCCAGCCCCCTATCTCTGTCACCTTAAAGGTCAGTGTAGCCCAGCTGGGAGTGCATATGTGTGAGCATGGAGACCACTACCACCATTTGCTCCTTGTATGAATTTAATAAATATCTTAACCCCTTCACTTGTCCTGTACTAGCGTATAATCTCCCTGAGCTTTCCTTAACCTATTTCCATCTCCTCCTAGTGCACACATAATAACTGATGGCACTGGGTCAGAAGAGCACTGTCAATAACAGCACCATCCACTGCAGTGCTGTATTGACAGCACTCTCCACCACAGAAGCAGGACAGAATGCTGCTGTACCACAGAGCACCTCCCTAAACTAAAAGATTCTCACTCTGAGGGGGGTGCGGATCACAGGGAAAGACAGATGTGTGGGGCCATGGAATACTGTTTCCCTGGCCCTTTGCAAAAAACAAAACAAGTCCAACCACAAAGAAATAAAGGAAGACCAGGATTAGAACCCTGGTCTCCAACACCATTCTGCAGAGCTGCTCCATGCCTTAGCCTTCCCCTTACTGCATAGTGCTATTAAACCTGTATCGTTGTCCATGGGAGCACTCTCCAGACTGTGCTCTATTTCCCTGTGCTATTATTGTACACTATTCTGATCAGTTACCATGGCAGATGATGTACTTTGTGGCCTGTAAAGTACTTTGTGTTAAGGCATGAATTAAAGCTGTTTTAGTAAACACAAATTCATTTTCATTTCTCCCCCTCACATTCCTGTCCCATTGTCAACACAAAGGATCATTGTCAGCACATGTAATAGTGTCACCACCACAAGTCTCCAATCTCACTGTTACTACAACTTCTAAGTAAGGATCTCTAACTGCAGAGCAAAAATAGAGCACGGTGATGCCACTGCTGGTGGTAGCTGCAGCTGCAGGATCTCCCTCTGCATCAAGGTTATGGACAACTTGAGTGACTGTCAGAGCTGCCGCTTCACTTTTATCAACAAAGTATGATGCAGTAGTAGGAGCAAACTTCCCTCAGCTTTTTTTGTGTTGTTGGCACCACTAGTAGTCTACATGATGCTGGGAATGTCCTTGAATGTCTTTCCTTGGTAAATAATCAAAGTTGGGATTGCTTGTGAAAGTCAGTAACTGCTGCCGGTGGTAACTGCAGGACTCCAATTTTTTTTCTCAAAAAGGGTTTTGTTGTTGCTTTTGTTGGTGGTGGATATATTAAAGTGCTTGTGTGAATAAGTTGTTAAAGCATGTTTTCAGAACTGGAAGACCCAGGTTCATATCTCACCAGAATCACTTACTCACTGTTTGACCTTAAGCAAGTCATTGTATCTCCCTATGCTTCACTATTCCTCTCAGATGAGAAACTGGGTAGAAACTGGACCCAACTGCAAATGAAATGTTGCATCTCAATTGAGCTATTGTACTGTAGGCAAATATATTGCAAACACATAAGTAAAATGTAACTTTAGTTCTTTGCTCATCCTCTAGTACAGATGACAATCTATTTCTCACTTAATGAATTTTGAGTAGGACACTGTTACTTCAATGTTATCAATTTTTGGTAGGCGTATGAAGTAGGGCATGTTTTACTTGCTGTCTGTAACCAGGCTATGGGATCTCCAGTGCTATGTCAAGACAACATGGTGAAAAACATCACTGTCAATAACCGTGACGTATGGCCAGTACAAACCTGCACAGTCCAAAACCACGCTAGATTAGATATGCTAACTCCAAAACCGCATGGCGCTGTTATGACTGTATGTTTTTTTTTACCATGCATATTTGCAAATGTATTTAGCTGAGTGGTGCAGCATCACACTTTCTCATGAAATGGAGCTGCACACCATCTGCCATGTCTGGGGATTGCAGACTTTTGCAAAGTAAAATTAAGTAAATTACCATCAGAAAAAATGTTTCTTTTATATCAGAAATACCTAACGGGGCGGGAGGGGGGTAAAGCTTTGGGGGGATTACTGATTAAGACAGCTTTCCTTTAAGGGGATATCCAATTTCTGTGGTTTTACCCCATAATAGACCTCTGTCTATTGAATCGAATGCAGAGATAAAATCAATATAGGCAACATATAATTTTATTTTCTGTTTATGAATATATTTTTCAATCAGATGAGTGAATGTGAACATATGATCAATTGTATACATATTGCTTCTAAATCCAGCCTGTAAAGGAGACAATATATTTTTGATTGACATCCATTCTTGTAATATATTGAATAAAATTTTAGAAAATATTTTAGCTGTGGCAGAGATAAGACTTATTGGCCTGTAATGGTGTGGAGAATTAGGATCACCTTTCTTGAACAGGGGAACAATTATATTCAGTTTCCAGCTTTCTGGGATCAAAAAAGACATTTATTAAAAAAAAGTAAGGACTGAAAAAATTGTTCCTCAGCAGGGAATGTGAATTGACCCCAACTCCGCTCAGGTGTACACCTTATCTAAGGTGTACACACCATGTACACCTAAACTGCATCTTATATACACCTCTGAAATATGATACACCTCAACTGCACCTTACAAACATTACATTCAGTAGTATACACCTTAATGACACCTTCAAAATGTAACAATTAGCAGGGCAAACTTCAACTACACCTCACAAATGTAACTTTTAGCTGAATATACCTCAACAGCACCTCAGCTTCTGCCTTGTGTTTTTGAGTGGATATTTTTGCACCTGTAGAGACACCTGATCTTTGGCAGTTTTGATTTCTGAACTCTTTTGCAGTACATCCTGTTTAGTGGCAGTTTGATGTTAGGTACCAGCTGGAGCCCTATGTTTAGCTGGACAGTGCTTGCAAAATAACCAATCTTTCCTCTGAGTAAGGTGATTTATTGATTATAATAACTATTTGCGTTCCAGAAAGTGGCAAAATCAAACTAAGATGTGCAAGTTTGTTTACACGTGTATCTCTTTTGTTTGTTAAACAGGCAGAAAGGAAAACAATGCAAATGTTAAGTAGTAGTCAGTTGTAACGTTTTATTTCTTAAGTATTTTTCCTTTTCCTTCTGCTCATTAGAACGTTTTCTATGTGATAATATTGTACTGGATGTGTGGGACTGCTCTTAGCCTGGCAGCTGACATATCTAACTTTACTGCCCTACACTACATCATCAGCATCACAATCTCACTGACAGTGACCTCTCAGGTGAATGACCTGGCAATCACCCACTTGCTGTTCCTAAGCAGCAGTGATGTCACAGTCACTGCCGTAACAATGATGATGATGTAGTGTGAGGCAATAGAGCAAGACATGTCAGCTGCCAGGCTAAGAGCTGTTCCATAGATCACACTTATTGACATCAGGTAAGCAATCTTCTAATTAAACAAACAAGGAAAAAGGCACCTCAGATACAAAAGGTAATGGTTGTCTGCTTTCAAGATCTAATATTAGTTTTAGGCAATACACTAGCTCTTTAAGGTAGGAATTACAGGTGATTTGCCCATTTTTGTAATGCAATGAATGCATAAATTCCTAGGTGTTTTGTCTATTACTGCATGAAGACTTGGGTTGGTAAAGAAATAATGATTTTCCCCTCTGTTAATACTTTTTTACAGCTCAGCTTAAATAGTTAATAAAAAAATATTATTTACTGTTCTTAGATAAGATCTCTGCCCTGTATTTATAGTTTATATGTTAAAGCTAGACTAGTCAAATTGATGTGTGCACATCATCTACATCTACTGACTATTGAGGTACAACTAATTAGAATATTTTAGGCAAACATCACTACACCGCAGGTGGAGGTGTACACCTCATTGAGGTGTACCTAATTAGCATTTTTAGATACACATTATCTACACCTCCTGACTATACCTTACATTCAAGTGTACACTTCAGTGAGGTGTACCTAATTAGTATTTTTAAACATGCATTCACAATACCTAAATTACACTGCAAGTGCACTGCTGTTGAACCTCATTTACATCTCTCAGACAGTAGTGCAGTTGAGGTGCACAGCTCAAGGTGTACTGAGGTGTACACCTCCTTTAAACTTTAGCTACTCATCATATGCACCTCAGTTGTGTCACAGGTCTCCCAGCAGTAAAACAGCACAACCCATGCCTTTCAATCAATGCAGCCTGATATAAAAGCAAATAGGGACAATCGTCCTGATAGTGTCAAGACCTGAAATGACCTTAGGTTAAACTTACAATTCATGTTATTTTCAATGCCCAGTCAGTCTCTGAGGCCTCTTGATGGGTCATTACCATTTATAAAAGGAATGGCCCAAGACAGGTGCACCCAATGGTCCAGCATCATCATATGATGTGGCCATGCTGGCCACGGTCATAGCAAAGTGCTAGTTATAAAAATATATATATATATATATATATATATATATATATATATATATATATATATGGCACTTGCCTTAGGGGTAGCTGGTCCATTCCACTGGGGTGTCAAACAGGACGAGGCATACTGATGAGTCCTGGTAGGATGAAACATGTGTCTATGTCTTCTGTTAGCACCCTTTGCAAACTGTGTGAGAGGCCTTTCGGCACCATGCAATTCTGCTTAAAGTTGGACCAGCATAACATTCTGTGGTGATTTGCATATGCAGCCCATGATGCTTTGCATTGTGGGGGCATGTGTGATTTTGTATTTTCTTGAAACTTGGCTTCCCAGCCAAATGCCCTTTGGGGTATCCCTTGCCTCAGTGTTTATGCACAGAGGTTCTTTGTCTTTTATATATATGTATATATATACAGGGCCAGATATTCATACCTGCACCTAGCAATGGTGCAAGTGGTTGCACAATGCAACTGAGGTGCACTGGAGCAACCAAGGGATATATTAGAAAGAGATGTGCCATAGCGCATATCTTCTGAATATAGCAAATAATGCATGTGGCACAGATACATTGTGCTGGCACATCCCCCAGACAGGTCTGAATACCAGGACTGCGAATGCTCCAGCACAACTGTAGCTGCACCGTGCACAATATCCAGATTTTCAGAAATGGATATGCAAATGGAGCAAATATGTATGCATAATGCAAATGGGGCCATTTGCATGTCATTATAGCCTCATTTGCATGTGTTGTGCAGGGCCAGCCAGTGAAATGCAACTGGCACCCTGCACAGCATGCAGTCCCTGTACCAGGAACCGCAGTAGGACCTCCTCCCCAATCCATAACCCCCAGCACCATGATATACCTCAAGAGAGGTCCCCTTGTGGTCCAATGGTTCCCCCCCATCCTGACCCTCCAACCACTGTAAATATAAAGCATTATCATCCCTGGCAGTCCAGTGGTATTCCCCTCCTCACCAGAATCCCTGATTGCCTTAATAAAAATTAATCATTATTCCTGGTAGCCCAGTAGTACCCCCCTTCCTGCCAGAATCCCTGATCATTGTAAATAAACATAAATATATCATCACTGGCAGTCCAGTGGTTCCCCTGACCCTCCCATCCACACTGGACCTCTAGCCCACCCAGCTCCCCCGGTCATCAGCGGGCAGCAGACCCGCCTGCATACCACTGCATACCACCGTGGCTGCCCGCTGAATGACTGCTTACAGTAGGTGCTGCAAGCCCATTGGTCCACACTGTGGCCCATGGGCTTGCAGTGCATACTGAAATAATCCACACCCTTGTGAATGAAGTTATATTGTAAGACATATTGTAATAATTTACAACTTTGTGAATGAATGACTTCATTCACAAGATTGTGAATTATTAAAGTATGCACTGCAATCCCATTAGTCCACAGTGTGGCTCAATGGGCTTACAGCACCTACTATAAGCTGTCATTTTGTGGGCAGCCACAGTGGTAAGATGAAGGGTCTGCTGACTGCCGATGACCGAGGGGGGAGTTGGGTGGGCTGGGGATCCTATGTGGATGGGGGAGTCACTGGACTGCCAGGGATGATAACTCTGTTTATTTATGGTGATCAGAGATTCTAGCAGGGAGGGGGTACCACTGGACTACCAGGGATAATAAATCATTTTCTTTATGGTGATCGGGGATTCTGGTAGGGAGGGGGGTATCACTGGACTGCCAGGGATGATAATCCTTTATTTTTACAGTGAACGGAGGATCAAGATGGGGATGGGGGTATCACTGGATTACCAGAGACTATTGAGTGTGCATGTACATGGTATTGGGGGGGGTATGCCACCCACAGCTGGTGGCTGCTGTATTGCGCACTGCAATACAGTGGCCCACTGGTGGGTGGCTTGCAGTTGAGCAGGTTCTTTGCAGGCTCAACTTTGGGCCCAGGTATACAACACATCTCTGGGTTGTGCCAGCAGATGTGCCACACATCCTGGGCTAAATATCATGTTGTGCACATATGCATGGGCATGCCCCCTGGAGATGGGCTGCGTACATTATCTCTGTGTCCCAGTGCATCGGGAATTGCACTGCGCAGTTCCCACTTTTGAATATTACCCAGGGCATAGTTCTGGGGTTGTGCTGGCACAACTCTGTTGCACCAGGCACAACCCTTTGACTATCTAGGCTACTATATATATATATATATATATATATATATATATATATATGTATTATTTTTTCACCTAATTTTCAACATGGGCTTTTTTGTGCCCCACCTAATGAAGACTGTGACTGTCATTTCATTACTCGAGTCCAGAAAGTGATTTTGCAGTCGCTGTATGAAATCACCTTTCAGGACAGATTAACGAAATGACAGTGCTATTGTTCTTGAGGCGGGGTCTCAAGAAGCCTATGTTGAAAATCTGGTAAACAAATTCCTAAAAATGGCTGAGTTATGTGTGGTTGTTCAGATTTTTCTACACACGTTTGTAACTTTGATAATTTTTTATATTTTCACTCCACATTTTCAACATAGCCATTTTTTCACACCTCCTCATGAAATGTACAGCTGTCATTTCTGATATCCTGCCCAAAATGTGTTTTCACACTTGTGGTGTGGAATGGTGTTTTTCCACAGATTTCAAAGTTTTCACCTATAGGGTTCATGAGGTGGGGTCATAAGAAGACTATGTTCAAAATGTGGGTTCAAAATATGAAAAAATGTCAAAGTTACTGTATGACTATTTGTTCCGATTTTAGCATGCCCGCTCATAATTGAGGACATTTTTTAATATGTTTACCCCAGATTTTCAACATAGCCTTCTTATTACCCCACCTAATGTATGTAACTGCTGTCATTTTTCAAATTCTACTCAAAATGTGTGTTCACACCTGTGGTGCACAATGGCATTGTAGTTGTGCAGGATTATGTTTTGGAGGGGATTTGAACATTTTCTTTACTGGCTAAATGTACTGGGGAAATAAGATGGCTATACTGATAATTTGGTGACACATTTATGAACAGACCTTGCACTCCCACAGTAAAATAAGGAAAATCACACAGATACAAACAAACTATCTGAAAAAGTAAGGAACTTTATTAATGCATTAGTTAGGGTTGTAACTAAAGTGACAAAAGTAGGGAAATGTGGGATTAGGGTTTCCAACCCTAATGCCCCACCTTTACCCTGAAGACACCAACAGGCACTGGGGGGGTGTCTAAGGGACATTGGCCCTAACACTCACCCCATTCTCCTGTACTGTACCCATCTCAGCTTATTTACTTATGGAATGGGGTGAGCATTAGGATCAATGACCCCAGTGCACCCCCCCGATGCCTGTTGGTGTCTGCAGGGTGGGGCACTAGGGTTGGAAACCCTAACACCACATTTTGCTACTTTTGTCACTTTAGTAACAACCCTAGCTGGTGCATTAACAAAGTTTTATATATATATATATATATATATATATATATATATATATATATATGCTGTTTTCAATATTTGGTTATAGGATGCTTATTTGGGTGCCATGTGATACAGAGACAATTGGGCCTGTTTAAATCTCAAAATAGTTTTATTTATCTGGCTGGACTGACACATTAAGGCATGAGGACAAGCTGAGTTTTTAAGTGCTAAAAATGTTCTTCCTTCAGTAAGAGAAGGAGGCCCCATGAAGCAAATCACATACTTATAAAGAGGTCAAGGGTGCATCTTCTAAGCAAGGTATTTCCATGGCAACTTGCATTCCAACAGCTGCAACACTGATAGTATTCTTCTGGTACCTGTACAACTGAGTACCAAATGACTATCAGACAAAGGGACTCAATTCCTTTAATATTGGACATATGTCTTTGTTTATTTCCAAGGAACTAAAAGTACTACAAGCATAAACATAGCATAATCTGGAAGCAGAGGATTTTATCTGTGGAAGACTCAATGCCTGCATGGTACTTCTTCATGAAACTGGAGTTATTTACAAATATTCCCTGTGTTAAGAGTTTAAAACTCTAATTATTCATTCTTGGACTTGTATGAATGTCCATGTCATGCAACCTGCAAACATAAGAACATAAGAATGGTGTTGGCAGATGGGGACCATTTGATCCATCTAGTCTGCCCAAGGTGGTAACCCCCTTCCCTTTAATTGCTCAAGTCAAGCTGTTCACACTGTCTGTCCCAAGCTACTTTAAATGCTCTTACTTTCTTAGCTGCCACCACCTGTGCCAGTAGGCTGTTCCATTGGTCCATCACCCTCTCCATGAAGAAGTACTTTCAATAGTTGCTCCTGAACTTGCCTCCCACCAGACGCAAGTTACATCCCCATGTCCGAGTTCCTTTGTTTACATGGAAGAGGTTCTCCATCTTGTTTATCCCCTTGACTTATTTTAATGTTTCTAACATGTCTGCTTTATTTCTTCACTGTTCTAGTGAGTACAATTTTAGTACCTTATGCCTAGTTTCATATGTGTGATAGTGCAGCCCTCACACCATTTTAGTAGCCTTTCTCTGCCCTATCTCTAATCTGTCTATGTGCTTTTTCAGAACTGGACACAGTACTCCAGATGTGGCCTTACCAAGGATCTGTACAGTGGCATGATTACCTCTTGCTTTCTGCTTGTAATGTCCCTACCTATACATCCAAGGATGCCATACTCTGTGCAGCTTTTTTGCACTGTTTTGTGACTTTGAAGTCATTGCTGATGTGTACACCTAGGTCCCTTTCCATCTTTGTCACTTCCAAAAGGTGCCCATCCAGAGTGTACTTTACCCCTGAGTTTCACTTTCCCAGGTGCATGACCTTACATTTTTTGGTGTTAAATTTTAACTCCCAGTGTTTTCACCACTCCTCTAGTTTCCTGAGGTCAGCTATCATGCTTGTGGCCCCCTCCTGTGTATCCACCCTGTTGCAGAGCTTTGTATCATCTGCGAACAGGCACACCCTCCCCTCCAATTCTTCTGTGATGTCACTGATAAGGATGTTGAAGAGGATTTGACCCATCACCAACCCCTGTGGTATGCCGCTGGTCACTTCCCCCTCTTGTGACAAAGCCCCATTGACCAAGACTCATTGCTTCCTATTCTGTAGTCAATTCCTAACCCAGTTAACTGTATGTGAGCAGTGTCTGTCATTTTGGTCTGCCTAGTGAGAAGCTCTGTGTAGGGCTGAAATTGAGAGGAGCACAGCCAGCAGAGGAAGTTAGCTGGGAGCCTGTAGTTTATGCCAGAACAGTCTGGGACTACAGACTCTACTAGCAGCTTCATTTTTTAACAGTTTAGAGCTTTTGGGGCTGAATTGCCAAATCTGAGTCCTACAAGTGAGAGTTTTCATTCTTTTAAGTAAATTTAGCTGGCATTTGTGTGTGTACACAGGAGTGCAACCCATAGAAGAACATCCGGGTCATGGGAGCTAAATAGGGCTGTAGGGAGTGAGTGCTGTGAGCTTGAGTGCACAGCATTGCATGCGGAGACCCACTCAGAGACACACGTGTCTCTGTGAGCATGTTTAGCATGTTCAGCGAGCTTCAGCCAGATCAGGTAGGTCAGTGAAAATCAGGCAACGACAAACAGAGAGCAGTTCCCCATACAGCAAGTAAGGAAATTTGGGTATTTACATTGTAGTGAAAGGTTAGACTATAACACATATATTATTTAACAATCTGTAAGGATGGAAAACCTCATAGGAGCACTAAAATCAGGTGAGCTGGGTATTAGATGTTTAGTATGTAAAATGTTTGGAGTTGGGGAAGGTGCAGGTTTATTAGGCTACACATGCAAGAAGTGTCTGGAAATGAGAGATCTGAAATCTAAACTGCTGGGCCCAGAATTGTAATTAAAATATTACCAAGGTAAGCACACCACACAGGAAGAAGGGGAATTTGCTGAAAAACAAAAAAGGGGTAGAGACCCACAGGAAAATTACTGGGAAATACTGGAACAAGGTAAAAAGACAAAGAAAGGGAGAAGGGCAATGTATTTTGCACTACCTCTTAGCAACCCCTTTGAGCCACTAGTAAATGATGATAATGGTACAAACAAAGGGACATGAAAAGGAATCCAGTTGTGCTGAAACTGTTGAAAAGGGTATAGGCAATATAGCTGTAGGTGTACAAAAACTTCCCAAACTCAAGTGGATGTGGGAAATTTTGAAATGGAACAAGTGAAACCAAGAGAAAAAAATAGGGCTCTGGTTTAGCTGAATCAAATGTAGGGACAAGCACACAAGCACTATATCCCCCCAAATTATTAATACCTGATGTGGAACAAGAAGAACTGCCCAGTAATGGTGAGTGTACTGAAATGGACACGGGACAGGTACAACCAAATAGAGTGCATATTATTGGAGACTCGATCATAAGGTATACAGATGCCTATACAACAAAGGGACTGAAGGAACAGGTGGTCAGCTCATATCCCTAGGGAGCTAGACTAGATGATGTAAAAGAAATGCGGCCTAAAATGATTAAAACAGAAAATTATAAACCATTAGTCATCCTGCATGCTGGAACAAACAATATAAAAACCACTACAGAAGAACTGATGTGTCTTAGTTATATGGAAATGTCTTGACAGGTAAAGGCATTAAATGGTAGACTTTTTGTATTAGAAATATTACCCATCACAAGGAGTAATGAAAAGACAAATGACAAAATAGGACATATGAATAATTGGATTAGGAGATTGAGCATTATGGAAGGAATAGGTTGTATAAAAACTTGAGAGATGTTTAAGGATAATGAGCACATGTTCTGTAAAGATGGACTTCACTTAAGCAAAAAAGGTTCAAAAGAGTTGGGCATGTTGTTTAGAACCCAAATTGAGGTGTACTTAAGCTGGACGCATAGGGGGTGACAAATAGAGGACAATGTCCAAGTTCCTACATTTCAGGTACAGGGAGAAAGAACAAACCCTAGAAGGTATTATAAGAGCACAATGAAAACACTATTAATAAATGCAAGGAGTATAAAATCTAAAATGGATGAGCTGAGATACACCTTAATTAGTGAGAAGGTGGATATCTGTGCAATAATGGAAATATGGATGCATGAAAATAATTAGACTGAAAATCTGCCAGGGTACGATTTCTTCCATAAAGCAAGGAAAGATAGGATTGGAGGAGGTGTGGTGGTGTTTTTAGCTGCCAACCTAAAGGCACAAATTATTGACCCTAAGGACAAGAGTTTAGAAAGAGTAGAACAACTATGGGTAAGGGTAAATGCTGGAAAACATTTTAGGACAGGAATCTATTATAGATCACCAGACCTAGCAGAGCAGGATAATAATGATTTTATAAAACTACTAGATAGTATGATACAAGATAATACTCTGCTCCTGGGGGATTTTAATCTGGGATAACAAGGTAGAAAAAAGTACATCGAAAATATTTTTATGGGCACTTGTCTGAATAAGGGAATGGACCAGCTGGTAACAGAAGGGACAAGAGGTGAAAAAATATTAGATCTAGTATTAACGAATATGGAACACACAGTTAATGATGTGCAGGTAATACACCCTCTAGGAACAAGTGATCACAACAGGGTGAACTTTAGCATTGTGGGGGTTAAGACTAGATGGGGGGGGGCAACAAAGGTCAAAGTATATGGGAAATCAGATTTCCACAAAATAAAACAGCTATTGTCCTCCATTGACTGAAAAGGGGAATTGGATGGTTTGACCACCCAGGAGACATGGATTAAGATTAATGACAGCATACAGAGCTTCATTGCAAGATATGTCCCAGAAATAAATAAATATAATAATCAAGGTAGAATACTGAAGTGGATTATAGGAGCTATAAAAAAAACTAATCAGGCAAAAAAATTAGGCACACATGAAATTAAAGAGGCATGTAACAGGCCAGACTGTTGAGGCATAAAAAATTATCAGGTTTGTGTAAGAAGGCCATAAGAAGATCAAGGGCAAAAGCTGAATTAGAGTTAACTAGGGACAAGATGCCTAGCTGCAAATATTTCTACAATTATGTGGAAAATCTAAGAAAAACAAATAGCTCAAGCTCAATAAATTGTCTAACAGTTGATAGTAAGGTAATAGAAGGGGAATTGGAGATTGCCAATGTCATTAATAGCCATTTTATTAGTGTATACCAAAATTAAGACAGGGTAACCAATAATAAGAGTAAAAAGAAGGCAGTAGACCCATAGATCCCTACTATAACCACAAACCAGGTTTACAACAGTCTAAGAGGTTTAAACAAATATAAATCCCCTAGTCCTGATGGAATTAGACCATTATTTCTCACTATGGTAGCCAAGGAACTGGCAGAACCCCTGGCAATTCTGTTCAATAGATCCTTGAGGGAGGGAAAGTTTATTACAGATTGGAAGGCTGCACACATTACCCCAATTCATAAAGCTGGTGATAGATAACTGGCTCAGAACTACAGACCCATTAGTATAACATCAATACCATGGAAAATATTAGAGGGTTATGTCAAAAGGCATTTGGAGGATAATATGAAACAACTGGGACTGACTGATATTGTCCAGCATGGTTTCTCTGGGGGGAGATCGTGCATAACAAACCTGATGTAGTTTTTGGAACTTGTAAGCTGGGCCTTGGATAGGAGTGTTCTGGTGGATGTAGTTTACCTGGACTATGCAAAGGTCTTTGACTCTGTCTCCCATGAGGTCCTGATGTACGTCCTACAGGAATATAAAGTCAACCAACATCTATGTAGTTGGATTAGCTCATGGTTGGAAGACAGAGTACAAAGGGTCCAAATTAGGGAACACCTGTCAGAATGGGGTAGGGAGATGAGTGGGGTCCCCCAGAGATCAGTGCTGGGGCCCCTTTTGTTCAATGTATTGGTGTACTCCATGCAGGTGATAGGAGGTGCATGGTTGTGCAAGTATGCTGACGACACAAAAGTGGGAATGATAGTTAATAATAAGGAGTCAGCCAATGCACTCCAGAATCAGCTGCAGAGTCTGGAAACTTGGGCTAATATACATAAACTCAAATTTAATGAATCCAAGTGTAGATTAATGCACTGTTGGAAAAATAATAGTATATATCAATACACTTTGAATAACAAAGTAATACAGGAAACTGACAATGAATCAGACCTGGGGGTATATATTTCCAATAACCTCATTTTTGATAAACATAGTATTGAATCAGGCAAGAAAAGTAAAAGGGTTATATGGAATATATTAAGGAACATTACAAGTAGGAGGGAGGAAGTCCTGGTGCCATTGTATAGAGCTCTGGTAAGACCATTTCTAGAATATGGGCCCCCGTGTCTGCACATCAAACTGTGGGAATTGCAAACAAGGTAGAGCAGATACAAAGAGATTTCACTAAGAAAATTATGAACGTAAGACATCTAAGTTATGGTGATAGGTTGAGCAAACTGAAACTGTACTCAATGGCATATTGAAGATTAAGGGGGGACCTTTGTTTTATATATATGGCCTTCAAAAACAAAGACCTGGGAGACAGGAGCATTCAGTATCAGAAGGAAGCAAACATACCAAACTAGATCACACACTAAGCAACTGACAGAGGATAAATGTAATACCACAAAAAGAGCAAAGTGGTTTAACCAGTGTGTGGTGAATGTCTGGAATGCCCTGCCAAAGGAGGTTGTTGAAGCAGGCAGTATAACAAGGTTTAAGAAAGAACTACTGTGGACTCATATATGGGTCCCACAGAATGGGCTACCTGACCACTTCGGTGGCAGGTCCTGTCTGTCAAATCTTGCTAATTGGACCTGAAAAATATACCTACGTACCTATGTGCCTATATTATGCCCTAATCCTGCATGCTCTAGTTTGTTTCCCAGTCTCTTGTGGGAGACGGTGTCAAAGGCTTTACTGAAGTCTAGGTACAAAATGTCCACCGCACCACCTATGTCTATTGTTTTGGTAAACCAGTCAAAGAAATGAATCAAGTTTTTTTGACATGATTGACCTGCCATGAAGCCATGTTGCTTGGGGTCTAGTTTTCCATTTCCCTCAGGTATTCCACTATTCTCTCCTTTAGTAGTGCCTCCATAATTTTTCCCACTATAGAGGATAGGCTGACTGGGTGATAGTTTCCAGTATCCTGTCTGCTTCCTGTCTTGTGCAAGGGCACTACTGACGCTGTTCTCCAGTCCTGAGGTGATGTGCCACTCTCTGGTGATTTACTGAATAGCTCTGCTATCAGTGCTGCAATTTCTTCCCATAGCTCCCTCAACACACTCGGGTGAATACCATCCAGTCCCATTGTCTTATCAACCCTAAGTTTGTTTAGTTCTTCTAGGACCCTTTCCCTTGTAAAGGGGCTAGTGTTGATCTCCTTGTTATTGTAGTCCATCTGCTTTAGTGGAGGTCCTTTACCACTATCTGAATGCCAACTGACCTTGAACCAGGTACATCAGGGAGTGGAGGAAGACTAAGGGAGGGATAATGAGGCTTAATAAAGGGGAAGGGGGATGGGCAGAGGGTGACTGTGAAAAGGCAGAGATACTAAACAAATATTTTTGCTCAGTATTTACAAATGAAGAGGGGGAGGTACCTAAAACAAACAAGAGAAACACTCTGGATACAGAAGTTGCTACCAGCCCATTTACAGAAGAAAGGGTTCCGAAAGAACTCTTAAACTGAAGGTAGACAAAGCAATGGGGCCTGATGGGATTCATCCCAGAATTCTAAAGAACTAAGGGTAGAACTAGTGACACCACTGACTACCCTCTTTAACAAATCATGGGAGGATGGGGTGGTACCGAAGGACTGGAGGAGGGCAGATGTGATTCCCCTTCACAAAAGTTGGAGCAGGGCAGAAGCAGGAAACTACAGACCTGTTAGTTCAACCTCAGTGATAGGGAAGATGATGGAATCACTTCTGAAGGAAAGAATTGTCGAGTACCTAGAGGCCAGAGGGGCACAGGACCCAAGGCAGCATGGATTCACAGCGGGAAGGTCATGCCAGACGAATCTAATAGATTTCTTTGACTGGGTAACCAAAGCAATAGATCAGGGAGGGGCTGTGGACATGGCCTGCCTAGACTTTAGCAAGGCATTTGACTCAGTCCCACAAAGAAGATTAATATACAAGTTAGCCAGCCTTGGAGTGGGTCCCAAAATGATAGCCTGGGTAAAGAATTGGATGGAGAATAGGACACAGAGGGTAATAGTAAATGGAGTCCACTCTGAAGAAAGGGGGGTTACTAGTGGGGTGCCGCAGGGTTCAGTATTAGGACCATTCCTCTTCAATGTCTTTATAAGTGACATTGCAGAGGGACTGGAAGGAAAAGTATGTCTCTTTGCAGATGACACAAAGATATGCAACAGAGTTGATACACAAGGTGGGGTGGAAAGGATGAGAAGGGACTTGGCAAGGTTAGAGGAATGGTCAAATGTATGGCAGCTTAGATTTAATGTTAAGAAGTGCAAGATAATGCACCTGGGAAACAAAAATGCAGGGGAAGAGTACACAATGGGGGGTGAGATACTAACAACAACAAAAATGGAAATAGACCTGGGGATAGTCATATTGGATGACTTAAAGGTGGGCAAGCAATGTGAGAGGGCAGTAAGGAGGGCTGAGGGGATACTGGGATGCATAGGGAGAAGCATCACCAGTAGAAAACAGGAAGTTGTTATCCCTCTGTACAGACAGCTGGTGAGACCCCATCTGGAGTACTGTGTGCAGTTCTGGAGACCCAATCTCTGCAAGGACATAGACAAGATGGAAGCTGTCCAGAGGAGGGCAACTAAAATGGTGCAGGGTCTGCACCGGAAGACATATGAAGAGAGACTAAAGGAGCTTAATATGTATAGCCTCGAGGAAAGGAGGAGAGGAGGACATGATAGAAACATTCAAGTACCTCAAGGGAATCAACAAAGTCCAAGAGGGTAGCATATTTAAAAAAGGCATGCAAGAACAAGGGGCACAATTTGAAGATAGAGGGGGCTCAGAGGTAATGTAAGGAAGTATTTTTCACAGAGAGGGTTGTGGATGCATGGAACGGCCTCCGGAGGAGGTTGTGGAGTCAAAAACAGTGGTGGAATTCAAGCATGCATGGGACAGCCATAAGGCAATTCTAGGGGGTTGGGGTAGAAAGAAGTAGGCTGCTGGTTAACTAGTATCTGCAGCTTATCCATTAGGTAGGGAAATGGCAGACTGGGTGAGCCAAGCGGTCCTTATCTGCTGTCAAATTCTATGTTTCTATGTTTCTATGTTTCTTCTATTGTGAATACAGAACAGAAGAATTTGTTAAACACCTCTGCTTTGAGTTTGTCTTCTACCATCCGGCCATCTTGTGCTGCTAATCTGACTATTCCTCCCTTACTCATTCTCTTTCCCTCATGTACCTATAGAAGGTTTTATCTCCCTGTGCTATCCTTTCCTCTTTTTGTTCTTTGGCCCTTCCTGCCTCCCTGAGTTTGTTCCTGTAATTGTCCATGTCAGCTTCCTTCTGTGACTTTATATATTGCTTAAAGGCCCTCTTCTTTCCCCTTATTTTTGCTGCTATGTCCCTGGTGAACCATAAAGGATTCTTCTTTGTTTTTCATTTACTGATTCAATGTACACATTGTTCAGTAACTGTAGTTATGGCCTCCTTAAAATGTTGCCAGTCTTCTTCCACATTCCCCAAGCTACCCATGGATAGCATTGATTAGATTCTTGATCTCTTCTCTGGAAAGTTTGCTTTACGGAAATCAAGGATCTTGATTTTTGTGTGACATATTACCTCTGCTTTCTTGATTGTTAACCAAACCGACCTGTGGTCGCTGGTCCCCAGGCTGATGCCCACCTGTACATCTGAAACCCTTGAGCTGTTTGAGAGCACCAGGCCTAGGGTTGCATTCTGTCTAGCGGGTGAGTTCACTAGTTGGTTGAGTACTGCACCTTTCAGTGTGAGCAGGAACTCTCTACTTCTTTCAGTGGATGCTGTGTACAAGGTCCAATCTACATTGGTCTGATTGAAGTCTCCAACTAGTAGTAGCTCACCCTTGTCAGCCATGACTTGAGATGGCTTCTAGGAGTTCTTAGTCAACATTTGCTTCCTGGGATGGGGTCTGTATATAACCCCTGCTAGGATGGGGTCCTCAGCCCCAGCTTCCAGGGTGACCCACAGGGCCTCTGCATTTCTGTGTTTTCTCTGGAGCTTTGTTGCACTGGTCTCCTCCCTTACATACAGAGCTACCCCTCCACCCTTTTTCCCCTCATGGTCTCTTCTGAAGAGCATGTAACCTGGTATGGTCACATCCCAGGTGTGATTCATGGTGAACCATGTTTCCATGGCTGCAACCCAGTCTAGTTGTGTCTCTGCCAACATGACTGTGAGCTCCGGTAGTTTGCTAGGTAGGCTACGAGCATTAATTCACATTGTCTGCCATCCCCTGAATTGCCTTTGTTGGGTCTGGATATGCAGTTTTGTTTACATTGTTTGTGTTTCTTAACCCTACCACTTCTCCTTAGTGGGTTACCCTTTTTTTTCCATTCTGATTGAAGGTTTCACTTTCCTTATGGTGCTGAGACGCCATGTGACTTTTATGGGTCTGGGTGGTTCCAAAAACAATTTATGGGGTTTAAAGTTCAGCTGACTGTTTTTAAAAGTTCTTTGACAGCTGAAAATGTATAACCTGCTATGGCTCAGAAATCTCAGACAAAGAAAGAGTCACTCTGGACAGATTTGGTGTCTTTTAACTTACCTCCTAAAGGTTTATTTGAAATAAGATTCCTCATCTTAAAACTCAGGGTACAAGAAGCAAGCAGGTATAATACTTATAAAGTTATTTGCATGGAAACAGTGTCTATGGACTATATTGTGAACAATGAGCTTTCGAGACAACAGACTTATATCAAAGCATGCAGGATGATGCCTTGAATCTAAATACTTGTATATTGACCCATATATGGCTGGCAGTATAGCCTAGTGGTTAATAGCTAGAGTAGCAAGCTGTGAATGAGCTTGGTACATCCAGCAGACCTGGGATTGATTCCCACAACCTCCACTTGCATACTGTGTGACTCTGAGCAAGTCACTTAAGCACCCAGTGCTCCTGGGTCACCCCTGAAAACAGGCACTTGTGCCTAGTGGGTCTTATCTGATTACCAAAAGAATAAAATAAAAAAAAATGTATCTGGTATTTTTTAAGCACATGAATGGAAAATAACTTTGATCTTTACTTTCTTTTGAAAATAAGTATTATGTACAGAGGGGTGGTACCAAGAACAGAAACTTGCCATTACCCCTTATTTGCAAGAACTAATCAGAGTTTGTGGATTAGAATATATGATGTCATGATGATGTTATAATGAGATTGACTATAAAAACCAGGTATTGGAAAATCTGGGTAAAACTCCTTCAGACCAGAGGCTGTGCAAATCCATGTTAGTTGAGACTGTGTTTTATGGCTGAAAAACTTTCCTGCAAAGAACCAAGCCTGCCTTCTTGCATTTGTGGTAGAAGAGGTTTCCTGTGCCAGTGTGGCAAGTGAAGCAAAAGATTCAGCAACCAGAATGGCAATCTACAGCAGAGAGAACTAGTTCTCCATTGTTTCTTGCACCATGAAGAGCGATCCACATTTTATACCAACTGCAACAGTCTGAGTATAACTTTAATATTTCCATCTGGTGTTAGTGAAACTTAGGAATGGGGTGGTTACATAAGGAGGGAATCTTTTAACCTATTTTAAGTATGGGTATGCAAAGAAATATTGAAACATTTTATATGCAAAGAGATATTTAAACATGGTCTATGCAAGAATAATGTTGCTAGTTTTAAAAGTTTATTAAGACAACATATGGGGTCTAATTACTTTTGTTTCTTGTTTTAAAAGTTTTTTTGCTTTGTTTGCCTTGTGTTTATCTTGCTTTGTGCAATATTTACCAGACTTGACATATCTAAGCAATATTTTTTTAGTTCAATAGCTTATATTGTACAGAAATAATAAAATCTATTTTTATGCCACCCTGAGTTTGCCACATGCCACGTTCATTTATAAATTACCAGAACCTTTTATGTGCAGTAGGTTGTGGAGGAAAACCTGACTCAATTTTCCACTGTGTTGCATGATCTATAAAGCTAAGGCTTGAGGCTGAGCTAAGAGGTCATAATAAACAACTGATATCCTAGCCTATTGTTCCAACACCACCCTGGGTCAGGACTGGACTTGGAAGCTAGCTGTCTGGCCAGGAGGAATGCTTGGAGCACTGCAAGATGTCATCAATAACTATTGGGTGGGGAAGGCACTGAGTTTTAGTGCCACAGCTAAGAACATCAAGGAAGAGGAACTACTGCAACTTCCCCACAGAATGTCCTCAGTGCACATACAAGGTAGACTCTGGCCACTACCAAGCACAACAGGCAGATGGGTGGAAGAAAAATAGGGGAAACATATGCCACTGTTTAAAGACAGCTGGAAATACTCTTATGCTCTGCTCTGTGGACCACCACCAGTGTCACCATTGCCAAGGATGAACATCCCCAGTCTCTTTGACTGAGTAGATGATAGCAGGGGAGAAACAGCTTAATGACAAAGTGCTGTTTCAGTGATTCTGTAGCAGTGCATCCCATTGCCATTTGGTAGCTGGGTCCACATGCAAGCCTCAGATTCTAATGTCATCTGGCAGCCAGGTCTGCATACAAGCACCAGATTTCCAATGTCAACTGTGAGAGGGCTCCATATGCACACTCATGATGCCCAGTGTCATCTTGGTGTTGGATTCATATGTAAGTCCCATATTTCCAGTATTATCTTAGAGGTGGATCCACATGGAAACCTTGGCTTCTCAATGTCATCTGGGAGGGGAATCCACATGCAAGCCCCAAATTCCTATGCTGAGGCCGGCTTGGGGCTGACTGCATCATGGAGGTGACTCTAAGTTAAGTTCTTATGGAGAGAGGGCAAAGACCATCCACCATTCATACTCTGCTGCCAGCCAAAAAAGGAGCAGCATTAAAGTCAGCAGTGAAGGCAGTTTCTCTCCTGTCCTACTCAAAGGGTGTGATGATTGTGAGCCCAATCATAGAGGTGGGTGGCAAAGGACAATCAAGGGAAAAATTTAGAGCAAACCAAAGTTCCTCATCATGAAATAATAGATCCTTCTAGCATGGCAGTACTTGGATTTACTCTGCAAATTAAATTTTGAATGGATGTGCTCACTCTGCATCAATAACTACTTAGTAGTGCAGTATTAACCACTGCTAAGCAAGTGGAAAACAAACTGTAATGAGAAAGAAATAATGTGACCTAACTGGAAATGGAAACCAGACCACCCTCCCCAGAATACAGTGAGACAGTATTTCATTATCCTGGGTTCAATTCTCTGCCACATCACAATATTTCTTTCTCACTACAATTTGTATTACTCTGCATTAAAAGAGATGCTTCAGCCCTTACTTAGATAAGCAATCTGCCTGGTGTGTCCCCTTCACAGTTAGAGTCTAGGCTGACATAGTGTCAGGCTTAGAAACATAGACAATTATGGCAGAAAAAGACCAACTGTCCATCCAGTCTGCCCACATTCCATGTTTAGCTCTGGGCATCCATGATCCTAGCCCTCCCCATCCTTCCTGCATTCTCCTCTCCAATTTTGATGATCTAAGCAACTACTATACCCTTCATTCTGTCCCACCCATGGTTAAAACAAACAATGGGTTTTGCACCCACCACCTCGGCTGGCAGCCTGTTCCACAGCTCCATGACCAAAGTATTTCCTCATGTGGCTTCTGAACCTCCCTCCTCTTTTCTTCCACTCATGACCACATGACATTGAGCTGGTATTCAAGTTAAATAGTTCCCTGCAGTTGATTCTGTTAATTCCTTTTAGGAATTTGAAGGTCTCTATCATATCTCCTCTCTCCTTTCTGGTCTCCAGCGAGTAAATGTTCAGTGCCTTGAGGCACTCCACATAGCACACATCCTGCTGGCCATGAGTCATTTTTATTACCCTTCATTGCACTGTCTGGAGTTTATCTCCATCCATCCTGAGGTTAAGACCCCAGAACTGGGTGCAGTAATCCAGGTTTGGCCTCACCAAGGATCTATAGAGAAGTATTATCTCGCTTTTTCTGTTATTAATACCCCTCCAGATACATCCACGCATTCTATTTGCCTTGCTATAAGCCTTGTTACATTGACTTAATTAATTTTGGGAGTTGCTGATTATACCTCCAAGCTTTCATTCCTCAGCAATAGTACTGAGTCTCACCCCTTCCATCCGTACTCCATCCTGACGTTATTGTTCCCTAGGTGCATCCTCTTGCACTTTTTGGCATTCAATTCAATGACCAAATCTCTGACCACCTCTCCAGCTTTTGCAAATCTCTTTGCATTTCCTTCATTCCCTCATCTCTATCCACCCTCCCACAGAGCTTAGTGACATCTATGAAGAGGCACAGCCTGCCCTGGATCCCCTCACGAATGTCACTGATGAACATGTTGTAGATAAATGGACCCAGGACAGATTCCTCTGAAACCCTGCTCATGACCTTTCTGTCTTCTTATTTAACCTCATTAACCCCTAGTCTCTGGTGTATCTCCTTTAGGGAATTGACTACCCAGCTTTCTAGGCCCTTAGCTGTACCCAGATCCTTCATCTTCTTCAGCAAGCATCTGTGTGGTACTGAGACAAAAGCCTTGCTGAAGTCAAAGTAGAGGAAATTCACAGCGTGGCCTCTATCCAATTCCCTTATCACCCAGTCAAAGAAAACTATCAGGATAGTCTGACAAGATCTCCCTGTCATGAATCCATCTGCCTGCTATCTTGGAGACTGTTGATATCCAAGTGTCCACGAGATCCTCTTTGACCAGTGACTCCATCAGTTTTCCTACAATAGGGGTAAAACAGACAGGTCTGTAGTTCCCTGCTTGTTTCTTGTCTGCTCCCCTGATGAAGCAGAACTACATCAGCCACCCCCAATCCATCAGAACCACCTATCCTTAGAGAGCTGATGAAATAGACCTACAAGGGGAATCTGCTAGTTCTACTGCCAATTCCCTGAGTATCCCCAGATGCAACCCATCTGGTCCTGGGTCCTTATCAATCTTTAGGGCTGCCAGCCCTCTCAGGATGCTTGTGCTAGGAAATGCTGGCTGCCTCATCTCAGGAACCCTCTTAAGTGACCGCTCTGATATCACTCTCTGGCAAGGGCCCACCATACTCCATAGTGAAAACTGAGCAAAAGTAATCATTAAGGATGGTGGCCTTTTTCCTGTCAACCTCAATCACTCTGTTTCACTTTGTTAGCTTCATAATTCTCCTCCTTTGTTCCCTTATTCACTAATATACCTGAAGAACTGTTGTCTCTGCTCTTGACAACTTCCACAATATACGGCTCTGTGTCTGCTTTTAGCCCCCCTAACCACCCTTGTTGCCTCCTTATTTTTCAGCAAATATGCTTCCCATTCTCCCTTCCCTGCTTTTCTTTAAAATTGTAGAAAGCCTTTTTCTTGGCCCTTACTGCTTCCCTGACCCTTAAAGAGAACCATAGTTGTCTTTTGAACCTGTTCTTTTTGGTTTTTGGTCACAGGAACATCCCAGTCCATGTGCAGCAGGTTTAAATCACCCACCACCACCACTACCCCCTTAGCTATCCCATTTTCTAGTTTTTCACTGACCTCTCTGTCCCTCTTCTGTCCTTGCCCTGGTTACCTATAGATCACCCCCAAGTATAGTTTCTTACCTGAGTCTGCTGTGAATTGCACCCACAGTGACCCAGTCTTCCCATTACCACCCCGATGCACTCATCTTCTATTACCTGTATGCCTTCCTTGACATAAAGGGTTACTCCTCCCACCAGCTGTTCCTCTATCTTTCCTGAACATTAAGTACTCAGGGAATGTCAGAGCCCAGTCATTATTTTCCAGAGCCCATATTTCTGTTATTGGTCACAATGTCCACTGCAGTGTCTGCCATCAGTGCCTGGAGTTCATTGATTTTATTACTTAGGCTGTTGGCATTGAGTCATATCCCCTTCCATCTGACCCCAATCCTGCTTTGCTACTACCCTTGTACTTTCATGTCCTCTTATCCCCTTGTTTTCCTTGGTGCTCACACCCTTTGCCCTCTCCCTCTCTCCAAAGTCCCTTCACCTAGTCCGGTGTGTGCAACAGTTTTCTTTGTACCTGCTATGTTGCTACAAGCCCCCAGATATGGGGGCTTCCCTTGCTAGATCTACTGACGAGCTCCTGGGATTTCAAAATAAAATGCTAACCGGTAGGAAAGATACTGGGCCTAGTATACTAAAAGAGGCTCAGGTTATGAACTTGAGGGCAGATTATGTTTTTTTTCTAATTGCTTTACCATCTGACAGACAAGCTGATTGATGAGTGAACTGACCTGACTGTATATGTTTGAGGTTGGCTTAGTGCCCTGGCACTTGCATCAACCTGAGATTCTCCATTACAATGCTGAGGTCCTGGCTAGCCTGGGCTGGGGTTACAGTTTCCTTCACATGATCCTGTGAGTTACTGTGTCAAGAATTAAGAAATAAAATGTCCTCGGCAGTATCTCACTGCAGTGGAAATGTTTCAGTTCCTGGAGGGTGTTGATATTTTTCAAATGTCTTTATAGCTTGATGCACTCACAGTGATGTTACCTGATCTGTCGTAAACTGCAAAGTGAGTGGCTGTCAATCTACTGTGTTTCTAGTGCATCAGCATTTCAAATAGACATGTAACAGCCATTCTGGTTTGGTCATGTGCCTATACCATGTCTGTCTGTATGCAGATAGCTATGTGATATGCTTTGGAAAAGTTATGAGGGGCTTAGTACAGCATCTGGTAGCCACCTACGTCACACATAAATATGAACAGATCTGTTTATATTAGTGACCAAATCAATTTGCATAGACTGCTTAGTACAAGCAAAGTTATAGTTGCTGTGCAGCTTAATTGTCTGATATTTAAAATAATGGCTATTCAAAATGTTTTGCAACCCCCATGCCATCGTTTACCTAACCCAACTGAGGGATATGGAGCTACCCCCTCTTGTTCAAAAAAACAAACATTTATTTTGAAACATTATATTGAAATATTTGTGGCTGTCACCTCCATAGTCATTCTGTTTTGTGGATTGCAGATGTATTGGTAATTTGTGCTTATTGCATGTATCTGCAAAGTTTTCCATCGAAAACAGCATGACAGATGATAACTGTTACAGTAGTAGCACACGGTGCTGCTACCTGTGAGACTGGGGATTGCATGCAATTTCTGTAATCACAGAGATTTTATATATGTATATATATATTGTTTGCAACAAACTGCATTAATGCGCCAATTAGTGTTCAGCTTAACACCACAAAAGTAGGGACATGTGGCATTAGAGTTTCCAACCCTAATTCCCCACCCCCTCATCCAAGCAACAAAAGGACAAAACCACAAGAGCAACCCTGGAAAGCCATCGCCAGGTAAGACAAACAACATACAACTCTTTCTAGATTACACAAATGCAGTAGCACTGATGTGCTACCTTTGTGGATTTGTATTTGCAGTTCGCACACCACAAAACATACAGTATACACTCATTTCTGACTCCAGATAGAACTCCATTTGACAAAAATTACAACACTACTTCTGCACGTAGAAGCACAGGTCCCTGCAGCAATAGATACAAATCCACCACACCCATATTACAAGAGCTCTTTTGTTTTCAGAAGTACAGATCCCCATGGGACCAGCACTTCTGTAGCCACAGGTAGTCATGCACACTGTAAGACATACACTAAGTTCTGCCTGAGGAAGTGCAGGCCTCTGAGGGGCCTGTGCTTCTGCAGCCACAGATGTAAAACATACAAAGCAGCCTCTGGCTGCAGAAGCACAGGTGCCAGGAAATTGATAATATCAAAATTGCAACAGTACTTCTGTCTACAGAAGCACAGGCTCCCATTTGGCCTGTGCTTCTGCAGCCACAAATACTCATGTACACTGTACGACATACACACACAGGTGAGGCTGCAGAAGCACAGCCACCTGTACAGTGCTCTGAGACTGATCTGAGAGTGGCAGTTAGCCCCACCCCTACAGCACAGCCAACCAATCTGTAATGTGGCCAGAAGAGGTGTGTTTTTCAAATCTGGAGCTCTGTCTCTTAAGTGGGGCTATAATTACCAGCAGAAAGGAAACTTTTTTGCAACTGCCATTCTTCCTTGTGGTTGGTGAGAGTCACACCTGCATTTTTAGTAACCCCCCACTTCCAAATCACAGCTATCCAGTGCTCCAGGACTGAGCTAAGATTGTCAGTTAGTCTTGCTGCCTATATCACAGCTGACTAATCTATAACGTGGCCAGAAGAGGCACATTTTTGAAAACAGGAGATATGTCTCTCAGGTGGAGCTATAATAACCAGCAGAAGAGGAACTTTTTGCAACAGCCATTTTCCCTTGAGGTTTGTGAGAGTCACTCCTGCATTCCTAGATACTCAATGATCCTCCAGTCACTGAACTGCAGCTTTCGAGTGCTCCATGGCTGAGCTGGGTCTGGTAGTTAACCCCACCCCCTACAGCACAGTGCACCAAAAGGCAGCTTTCCTAGCATTCCTCTACTGTGGTACTTGCACAAAGAGCTGAGAGCAAAAGGCATCATTGGTGTCTGCCCAAGGGAAACAGCCTAAGGAGGCAGCCAGCAGACAATCATGGTGCTCTACAGTGTGAAAAAGCAGTGTTAAAGGTGAACAGTATGTTTGGCTGCATAGGAAGAGGAATTACAAGTAGAAAGAAGGAGCTGATTATGCCACTGTACAGATCAATGGTAAGGCCTCACCTGGAGTACAGTGTGCAGTTCTGGAGACCTCATCTCAGAAAGGTCATAGACAGACTAGAGAAAGTGCAAAGGAGAGCTACAAAAATGATACTTGGACTCCACAACAAGACATACAAGGAATGACTGCACAACCTAAATATGTACTCCATGGAACAACGTGGAGAAAGGGGGGACATGATCGAAACCTTCAAGTACTTGAAGGGAATAAAATAGGTCCAGGTTCAGGACCTATTTCAGATCAAGAACCATGCAAGAACAAGGGGGCATGGCATGAAGCTGGAAGGAGGCAAGTTCAAGAGTAACACAAGAAAGTTATTCTTTACTGAGAGGGTGGTGGATACTTGGAATGGCCTTCCACCAGTGGTTATGGAGACTAGGTCAGTTGGATTGTTCAAGAAGGCATGTATAGTCACAAAGGTATTATAATACTGAACAGCAGTTAAGGGAAGGGGGGCTAGGCTTATGGGCAGACTACAGTAGATAGACCATGCGGTCCCATTCTGCTGCCACTTTCTATGTTTTTATGTTTCTATGTTACAAATGCATCTCACTTCTAAAGAACTGTAACCAGTGATTACAAACAGGATCGTACTGACTCATTTAGTATCCTGATCACACAGAAAGTGCTGTACCATAACAGCTACAATGTAAACCAACTCTGTATTAGATGCCTCCCTACCTACTGTTATAATGCATTTTATTGGACTACAGTATCTCTGAAAACATGTGATACAGTCTGTAAGTAAACACCATTAGGTATTATCCTGTCTTCTGAAACTATATGGCATTGTTTACAAGTACACTCTTTTGTGTATTATCCTATCAGTATTTTTTGCTGCAATAGTTTGGTACTCCTGTGAAGTATAGGCTTTAGGTTGTTCTCCCAACTACTGCACAGACCTGTGCTATGCTTGAATATAATCCCGCACCATATAAGGGAGGAAGGTATGTCCATATTTTTAAAACTCTGCACTAAAGGCACGTAACTGGCAGACTATCTAGAAGGACTGACTTTTTTTTTTAACTCTGCATTTAAGGAGTGTTACCACACACCAGCAGGATGGACTGTGTCTTAATATTTTAAATTAATTTAGAGACTGTACCTCACACCATGCTTGATGAAGTTTTATTTTCTGCCTCCATCATACTAGCCAGCCTCAGTACTATTGAACGCTATATGGTAGACAGATACTATACCACATAAGGGTATTGTATACATCTTGTGTAGTGAGTGCACTCCTCTCATATTCCCTTTCCAGCTAGTCACCCCACCCATACACAGTGATGGCCTTAAGGTGATTAGCTGCAATGTCCTTTAATTCACTTGCTGTTCTGGTTATAGACCAGATTATCTTAGCCCCTTATGTCCTCCAAAATGTGTATTTCATTATGGAGACCCCCCCCAGTCTCTCCTCTCCTTCATACATGAAGATGCCCCA
Source organism: Neoceratodus forsteri (assembly GCA_016271365.2). Lineage (NCBI taxonomy): Eukaryota > Metazoa > Chordata > Ceratodontiformes > Ceratodontidae > Neoceratodus > Neoceratodus forsteri. Next base: position 570,768,725 of record CM028134.1, on the reverse strand, counting down.
CTCCTGCTAGTACTCTATGGCCTTTATCATAAGTATGTCCTGTACACTCCTATAATGTCTTGGCCTCTGTCCGGCTGCTCTTATCTGGAGATATTCAAATGAATCTTGGTCCTCTTTCCTCAAATCACAGTGTCTGCTCCCAACTGATTTTTACAGGCAAAATTACGGGGTATAAAGTTAGTTCATATGAACACAAGCATTCTTAGACTCAAGCTCCAAGAGCTGGAAGGCTGGGTTGATCTGTATGCCCCTGACATAGTTGCTATCTCAGAGACCTGGCAAAAACCTTTCATACAGTACTCCCTCATGAGGTAGAGCTACCAGGGTACTCCACCTTCAGGTGGGATAGGATCAATAAGAAGGGGGAGGCATCCTTCTCCAGAGTAGATCCTTCTTTAATACCTCACTAGAAACTGCGCTTGGACTAGAAAATTCAGATAGTGAGGCTCTATTAGTTAAGCTACTTCTCCGGGTATGAAGCCACTATGTGGGGGCTGTGCATTTATCCCATGGGTGGCAAATTCTGTCTTTGATTCCCTCACTGAGGCCCTCTGTGACTTGCTTATATGTGATACAATAGTGCTCAGGGACTTCAATATTAATTGGGCTTTGGAGTTAGGGAATGGACTAAAGGCTGCCCTTCTGGAGGCGTGGCATACCCAAATGATTACTGAACCAACTCGAATAAACAACAAAATGGGTCACCATACTTGACTGGGTCCTTGTCTCCAAACAGAATCTGGTGAACATGGTGATAGCAAAAATGGCAAGGATGAAAAAGGCAATGGAAAACAATGCAGCCACATAGGGTGAGTGGGAAACAATGGTGACCTGTGTTTTTCCCCCCTCCCCTAGTTGTGTCCCCCCCCCGAGTTGATTATATTTAGTAAGGGGGGAGTCACTGTGGCACTGTTGTTGTCATTTTGGCAATCCCTGTTTTTGCCACTCACTCTATGTGGCCGCACTGTTTTCCCTTCACCCCTTTTCATCCTTGCCCATTTTTCTTCACTGTTATCACATAGAACCTCTCCAAACCAGATCAGATCAATGCTGCAAGCATATTCACTGATTCCTTCATGACCACTCCCCTGTCTTCTGTGTATGGAGCAATGTCAACCCTAAACCTCCACCCAGGGTATTCATGGCCCATGATTACTCAAAATTTAATACCACCTCCTTCCTGGCTACCCCCCTTGTTGTCTGTCCTGCTGCTACTCTTCATCCCCTGACTCACCTTTCCTGATTTCCAAATGGGATTACCCGTCCACGTTTTCACCTATAAAGTCCAAGAATACCAACTATGTATCTAATTGCAATCACCTATGTTTACTATGTATTGTGCTGTTCTAATGTTCACTGTATTTGATATTATCTGTACATGTTATTGTGCTTTATACTCTGCCTGTTTTGTAACCCCCTCGCCATTATTGACGTGGAACCTTTGTAAATGAATTCCACTGTGCTCAAAGGTATTTTCTAATCCTAGATTGGAATAAATAAAATAAAATAAAATAAAATACCCTGACAGGTATGAAATGGACCACAATCAGAACCTTTCCTGACATGGATTCTGCTCTGCATTTCTTTGTGAATAACTTCCTCTCTGCTATCAATGCCCATGCCCACTTTATGAAGCTGAGGGTAAAGGACCAACAAAGGGGCTAGACCACACCCTTAAGAAGTCCATGAAGGCATGAGATAAGGCCTGGGAGAGGGGTCTTTAAAAACTCAGGTCTTGGCTTGAGGAATTACTCTATAGTTTGAGGACTGAGAGGATGATAGCCATCCTTCAAAATAAGCTTCCCAGGTTCGAGAAGATCTGGGCCCCCTTTTATACTGCCTATTCACGTTAAGATATATGGGCGCCCCCTCATACACAAATAAATAAAGTGGTCTTGTGAGGGGAGGGTAGTGGGGGAGAGTGGGGGAGGGGTCTTTTTACTCTTTGGGGTGTCTTTTTTTTTCTCTTTGTCTTTGGGTGGTTATGTTTTGGGGGGAATGTCGCAGAGAATGTCTCCTGTCACTAGTTGGTTCAAAAATTAAGGTACTCCTTCACGATTGTATCATGTTTACTGGAAGCATTCTTTGTGAATAAATCTCAAATAAAGATTTAATGGCAAAAAAAAAACAAAACAAACTCAGGTCACACATTCAGCGGGAACAAATACAGGGAGCTCAGAAATGCCTGTAAAAGGGACTTGAAAGCTACTAAAAAAAATACCGAAGGCACCTGCAGAACAAAAACATCTGATCCAAAGCACTTATGGGCATAGATTAATATGCTGTTAAAAGACTGTGCCAGCTCAGTAGAATGTGATATTGTGTCTGATGGTAAGACCTATCAAGACCCTGTGGCTACTGCCAATGCCATAAATAACTTTTTTACAGATCTAGATAGGTTCAGACACTCCTCTCCTGGGCTTCCTCCCCATTGATCTGATTAGTCAAAGTCTGAGTGTCAGCACTTAGACTTCTATTTCTGAATGATAAAATGGAAACAGGTTCAGTTGAGCGCAACAAACTTAAGCCAAAGCTCCAAATAATAGCAGCTCCTATTATTGCCTCCACTGCTGCAATGTTATTTAACAAATCATTAACTGAAAGGAGAGTTTCTGAGAGTGAAAAGTGGCTTTTGCGGTCCCGTTTCACAAGGGGGGATCCCAGGGAACCCACAGAAAACTACCATCATATATCATTGCATAGTTCCCAGTCCAAGATTCACAAAAGGCTAGTTTATAACCAGTTGCAGAAGTATCTGGAATAGCACCAACTGCTGATGGACAGGAAGCATGACTTCAGGAAAAACCATGGTACAGACACTACATTAGTCAGGTTGTTGACTGATACACTTGGGGCCATGGACAAAGAGCTATCAACAGGTGCTATATTTATGGGCCTCACTAAAGCCTTTGATTTTTTGAATCATAACCTCCTGATAGTTAAGCTAAAGCTGCTTGGCCATGATCAGCTTCCTGCTGTTTTTGACACAAGAGAACTCTGGTTTCAGAGCAAGAAACAGCAGTCTAGAACTACAGATATCTTACTGTTAAATCACTTCTATCTCAGCAGGAGTCAGTACCTGTTTGGATTAAGCAAACAGATAATTTATTAGAAGAAGGAGGAGGTTTAATTTAAGTAAAAAAAAAGAAGAAAGTCACTATGTGTTTCTCTGAGGAAGGGGGCTGTATCAGCTTAATTTACTGAATCAGGAGCAGAGGGTGAATCTAATTGGGGGTGTGGCTTAGGAATTTAGGAGTACAAAAGCAGGTGTTTCCAATTACAACTTCCTGCTGTTTTTGAAAGAGGAGAACTTTGGTTTCAGAGCAAGAAACAGCAGTCTAGAACTACAGATTTTTTTACTAATTGTCCTCCTTCCCACCCCCCACCCTAAGCCAGTTCTACTTTTATAGCCACTGGATTTGATTGACAACAGGAACTTCCCATTTGGCAGTAGGACCACTGAGATGCATTAGTTTCATCAATCTTGAAGGAACCTAAAAAATAACTCTTTCTCCCGGCTGCTGGAGGTCTGAATCCAAGCATGGAAGAAGGAGACTACGGAAGACTAGAGGAAGTTCCTGTCCCAGAATAGAAAGGGCTAGAGTTGTAAGGGCACATATGCAGTAGGAAAGTAAGTGTAAAAAAACATAGAGGGAGGAGACAGTAAGCATACAAAGCAACAGGAGAGGGGACACAAAATAATTCAAGATGAGAGTGGTGCTGTGCAATGGCTGTGGGGCAGCAGTGTTCCAGGAGACATTCTGGAGGCTGCAATGCTGCTCTGTTTGTAGGCACCTCTCTGGTGTGAGGGAGGAGGTTGCCTGTGAAACCTCTTCCCCCACCTAGGGACCACCAGGGCCACCACCATTACCTCAGAGGTTTCCAAGAAAGAGAAGCGGTTGGACCAAGGTGGGCTCAGGGAGGGAAAGGGTAGCAGAACAGAGGTACATCCCTCCAGTTGTACCGTCCAACAATTCATATGCTTTTCTGGCAAAGAGTGGTTCCTCTATGGAGGCACCTGCAGTGGAGACCAAGGAGGATGCTGGGAACCTCTACAAAGGAGACCCACAGGAGGGTGGCATGAGACCTCACTGGGAAGGAAACAACTCCTGGTGGGGGACTTGATCATTAGGGGGGTAGAAGTGGGTGAGGACTGGGATAGGAAGGTAAGATGCCTGCCTGACACCATGGCTGAGAGGTACAGGAAGCGAATCCTCAGGATCGTAGGAGCAGCTGCACAAGGGAGGGAGCTGGATGTCATTGTCCACCTAGGGACAAATGACCTGGCTGTGAATGGGATCAGAGCAGTGCAAGAGGAGTTTTTGGAGTTGGGGAAGGGCCTTAGACAAGTAGCATACACGGTAACCTTCTCAGAGGTGCTGCCATCTATGGCAAGGATGATGCTAGGGTATTCCGCAACATGGGCTTCAATGAATGGTTGAAAAACTGGTGTGGAGCTCAGGGTAATGGCTTCATTGCAGACTGGGGAGCCACCAGGAGGGATACAGGCTTATACCGGAGCAATGGTCTGCATCTGTCCATGGGGGAACCAGGATCCTAGGTGACAGGTTTAAATGCTTCATTGGCAAGCATTTAAACTAGCCAAGGGGGAGGCACAGAAAAGGAGCAGGGAAATCCCAGCCTCCCCACACAAAACACAGTAGTTAGGTAAACACCAAGGTAGAGAAGTCAGTAGGGAGCAGGACAGGGGTAAATGCAAAGAAAGGCAGTAAGGACAGTGATAGGGCTAAAAGGGGTAAGGCCATAAAAATAAATGGAAGGTGATGAGTACCAATGCCCACAGTCTGTGCAACAAGCTCCCTGACCTAGTGGCCTTGATGGAAGAGGGATGCCTGGATATTGTGGCAGTTACTGAAACATGGTACACAGAGAACCATGACTGGAATGTCAACATACCAGGATACACAGTCTATAGGAGGGACAGGGTGGGTAAAAGAGGAGGAGGAGCAGCTCTCTATATAAGGGAAGGGATTAAAGCAACAGAACTAAAGAGTAAACAGAAAGTTGATGAGTCACTATGGGTCATCCTGGAGATAGGAAATGGCACCACAATCCTCATGGGGGTCATGTACAGACCCCCATCTCAGGGGGAGGAAATGGACAAGGAAATGATAGAAAGCATCCTTAAAATGGCAGAAAAAGGAGAGATATTGTTGATGGGTGACCTGAATATGCCAGAACTGGAGTATCTTTGCTACAGGCACATCCAAGAGCAGGGCCATTCTTGATGCCCTACAGTGGGCATGCCTCAGACAGCTAGTGTTGGAACCCACTTGGGAGGGAGCAATCTTAGACCTGGTACTCTCAAATGGGGAAGGAGAAAGGATCTCAGATTTAGAAGTGGGTAGCCATCTGGGAACAAGTGACCACCAAACTGTGGTTCACAATAAACACAGCAATAGAGTCAAGCCATACAAAAACAAGAGTATTGGACTTTAGGAAGGCTGACTTTGGGAAAGTAAGAGAGTGCCTCAGAAAAGCACTAGCAAATGGGCAAGAAGGAGGGGTGGAGGAACGATGGGGAGTAATCAAAACAGCCATCACTGAGGCAACAAGCCTTTGTGTGAAGCAAATCAACAAAATAAATTGAAGGAAAGAAACACTATGGTTCTTGAAAGAGGTGGCAGGGATGGTTAAGGAGAAAAGGATAGCATTCAGGAAATATAAGGAAACACAGAAGAAGTAGGACAGAGAACTTTATCAGTTAAAGCAGAAGGAGGCAGGGAAGGCAGTCAGAATAGCAAAGGCACAAACTGAGGAAAAGATAGCCAAATCTGTTAAGAAGGGGGATAAAACCTTTTATACGTACATTAGGGAGCGAAGAAAGACCAAAGGAGGGATACAGAGACTTAATAAAGGGGATGGAATGTGGGCAGAGGGTGACAGTGAAAAAGCAGGGCTACTGAATGAATATTTCTGCTTAGTATTCACAACGGAAGAGGAGGGGGAGGTACCTAAACCAAACAAGAGAGAAACTCTGAATAGGGGGGTCGATACCAGTCCATTCACAGAAGAAAGGGTTTTGAAAGAACTCTTGAAACTGAGGGTGGGCAAAGCAATGGGGCCTGATGGGATTCACCGAAGAATTCTAAAAGAACAAAGGGTACAACTAGTAACACCACTGACTACTCTCTTTAACAAATCATGGGAGGATGGGGTGATCCCTGAGGAGTGGAGGTGGGCAAATGTGATTCCACTTCACAAAAGTGGGAGCAGAGCAGAGGCAGGAAACTACAGACCAGTTAGTTTGACGTCAATGGTAGGGAAAATAATGGAATCACTTCTGAAAGAAATAATTGTTGAGTACCTAGAGGCCAGTGGGGCACAGGACCCAAGGCAGCATGGTTTCACAGCACGAAGGTCATGTCAGATGAACCTAATAGATTTCTTTGACTGGGTGACCAACGTAGTAGACCAGTGAGGGGCTATGGATATGGCCTACTTAGATTTTAGCAAGGCATTTGACACAGTCTCACACAAAAGATTAATATACAGTACAAGTTAGCCAGCCTTGGAGTGGGTCCCAAGGTGGTAGCCTAGATAAAAAAATGGCTGGACAACAGGACGCAGAGGGGAATAGTAAACAGAGTCCACAGTGAAGAAAGGAGGGTAACTAGTGGGGTACCACAGGGTTCGGTACTGGGACTGGTCCTCTTTAATGTCTTTATAAGTGACATTGGAGAGCACCTGGAAGGAAAGGTATGTCTCTTTGCAGATGACACAAAGATCTGCAACAGGGTTGCTACACAACATGGGGTGGAAAGGATGGAAAGGATGAAAAGGGACTTGGCAAGGTTGGAGGAATGGTCAAATATGTGACAGCTCAGATTCAATGCAAAAAAGTGCAAGGTAATGCATCTGGGAAACAAAAACCCAGGGGAAGAGTACACAATGGGGGGTGAGTTAATAACAACAACAAAAATTGAAAGAGACCTAGGAGTAATTATATCAGATGACCTAAAGGTGGGCAAGCAATGTGAGAAAGCAGTGAGGAGGGCTGTGGGGATACTGGGATGCATAGGGAGAGGCATCAACAGTAGAAAACAGGAAGTTGTTATCCCTCTGTACAGACAGTTAGTGAGACCCCATCTGGAGTACTGCATGCAATTCTGGAAACACCATCTCCGCAAAGACATAGACAGAGTGGATGGCTATTCAGAGGACGGCAACCAAAATGGTGCAGGGTCTGCACCAGAAGAGACTAAAGCAGCTTAATATGTATACCTTTCCGTGGCGCTGAGGGTTGAGGTGCTGGACGCCACACCTCACGCCATGCCGGTGACCCGAGTTCGGGAACGGACTCGGGTTGGTGGAGGGAAGGAGGATTGAGCATCCCAACGGATGCTCTCCTCCATCAGGGGTGGGATACCTGGGGTGCAATATGCACCCGACACCCTAAGAGAGCCGGTGGGAACACGGGCTCTCGAGGGGGACTGACGGCTCTGTTCACGGAGTCGGGGGGGGGAACGCTGTTGGACGCTTGAGAGAGACATGCGTCAGCATGTCGCCTCTCTGGATGTACGTCCTTGCGCCGGCGTCCCAGGGGACGGGGTTGAGGGGAGTACAGAAAAATGGATAAGCACCCTCAGTGGTCCTAGATGATGACCACTCTGCCCAAGACCACCGATTCTGGGACAGACCCCGCTGTGCAGATAGGAGGGAGGAGAGAAGTACTCTAGGGGCAGATCCTGGAGGAGTGGCACAAGGGTATGAGCAGTCCGAAGGTGTGGACACAGAGGTAGGAAAGGGGGATAAACAAGAGAGTTAAAAAAAAATATGTATACTTTTGAGGAAAGGGGGGGGAACATGATAGAAACTTTCAAGTATCTCAAGGGAATTAACAAAGTACAAGAGGGAAGCATATTTCAGGAAAAGATGTGCAAGAACAAGGGGGCACAATTTGAAGTTAGGAGGGGGAATGGCTCAGAGGTAATGTTAGAAAGTATTTTTTCACAGTGAGGGTTGTGGATGCATGGAACAGCCTTCCTGAGGAGGTTGTGGAGTCAGGAACAGTGGGAGACTTCAAGAATGCATGGGACAGGCATAAGGCAATTCTAGTGGGGGGTAGGAGGAAGTAAGCTGTTGATTAACTAGAATCTGCAGCTTATCCATCGGGTAGAGAAATGGGCAGACTAGGTGGGCCAAGCAGCCCTTATCTGCCGTCAAATTCTATGTTTCTATGATAGTCTATGCTGTCAGTGATTCTTCCATTATTAGGAAAATAGATCTCATCAGGTAAAGTGGAAAAGTGTACAGTCTATGCAAAGGCCCATAAAAGACAATGTTCCCCAAGGCTCCATTCTGGGCCCATTGCTGTTTTGCCTATTCATTAATGACATGCCTATTTATTGTGGTGGAGCTAAAGTGCTGTTATAAGCATATGATGCCATACTATTCAGATTCTCTAGTGATACTGCTACGATCAGTACTCAGCTCGCTAGCAATTTCTGCGAACTAGAAAAATGGTTCGAAAGAAACAAGCAAGTCCTCAACACTCAAAAAAAAAAAAAAAAGCCTTCCCCTTAGGTTCCGGGCATCTTGGTACTGCTAGACAACATTTGTTATCTATTGCCACATTCACTGGTGTTCCAAATGAGGTGGTGGACTCAGTTAAATATCTTGGAGTGCACATGGACTTGGAAGTCTCCTTTAAGCACCATGTTAATCAAACCTCAAAGTCCCTGCACCAGAAAATTGGCTTGCTTTATCATCTGTGTAATTATCTGACTAATGATTCATGGCATGCTGTTGCAACACTGTGTGCTCATGGCCTTAATATATAGTGTACCAATCTTGCAGACTCTAAGGTCTTCAATAATAAATAACCTAATGGTCCTGTATAATAAAACTGGTTGGTTTGTTACCGGTGCCTCACCAAGGGTGTACCATTGTGATGTCTTTCACTCCCTAAATTGACCCTCCTTTGAAAGAAGTTTCAACTACCCCCTCCTCTGTCTAGCATTCAGACTAATCAATGGTGTTACCTCCGCTAGTGGTGTACTGGCAAAATAGTCTTTCAGAATGCTTCGGTCATCCAGTAGTACACTTCTTGAGATATCAAGAAGAAGGCCTTGTGCGGGAAAAAGTTTCTTTGCTTTTTCTCCCCCTTCAATGTGGAATGCCCTTCCGGTGGCCCTCCAAGATTGTTCCTCCCTTGGTGGCTTTAAAAAAGGACCTAAGGCTTTTCTCCTTGAGTGTCGTGTACAGTACTTGCATTCACTGAATTGTTACTACATGATCAGCATTTGTACTTCTCTGACTTGCTATTCCTGATCACAATGAACCTACTGTACCATCTTCCAATATCCTGTAACCTGTCTATAGTCTTAGTTACTAGTTGCATTCCATGTTACAGTATATAATCCATACATGTCTAACCATTCTGACATTATGTTTATACCTTGATTCTGCTAGAGCTTGTATTGTGCATTGACTTACTGCTTTTATTGTGTTACATTTCCATACATGTAATTAATTCTGGGTGGCTCCTGAAAAGGGGACTTTTAGTCTCAGTGGGCCTATCAGGGCAAGAAAATTCAATACATAAATAAAGAAGCATTATTGCTGAACCCTCCTTTCCCAGTCAACAAAACATCTATACCAAAAAATGATAAACTGAAGGGAAAGTTTTTATTGTTTTTTTAATGAATCACAATAAGGAATGCAGGAAGCTGAGAATTAGAAGCTGGATTAAAAGTCTTCTAGAGCCACAGTCTGACCTGCAGAGGGTTTTCATTGTAGGTGTGTGTGTGGGGGCTGGCTGTGCACAGTCTGAATTTGGAAAGATTGAAAAGCTTAATTGATAATTAGGAGAATGTGTTCAAATTCAAATCCTACTAGAGACAAATGCTAACAAATTCTGTTCTTGTTTTTTTTTTTTTAACTTTCTTTATCCCTCCTCTCCAGCGACTGAGGCATCTTTTGGTTTGACCTGCTCGACCTTGCCTCCCCTGCCCGCCTGAACCCCTCCCTGACTGAGGAATCAGGTGCTGGGTCCCCCGTCTCCCACTGGCCCTTACGGGAGGAGGTGGACACCACAGAGAGTGTCAATTTGGGGTCGGGGCCGGCACTTTGCACGTGGACTCAGCTACTGGGGTTCCACTGTTGGCTCCCTGATACTGAGTTTTTCAGTTTTTCCAGTTCCCCCACCCGATGCAGGACATGCAATGCAATCCAGCATGCGATGTGTGCACTCCCATCCACATCCACAGGATGGCCACCTGATATCATCCCTTGGCAAGTCCCCAATTGCAGTGCACCAAGTCTCCACTGGGCACCACTAGCTTTGCTGGACAAGAACCCCCCCCTCCCTTCAAGGTGAGGACAGCAGTCCATCGGACACTCAATCCTCTTATCCCTGACTGACCCCGGCTCCCCGGGCTCATTCCTGGACCCAGGCCGCCAGCGAGGCATGAGGTAAGGCAGATGCCTCAGCCCTAAGCACCACCAGACCGGCACAAATCCTGCTCTTATGTGACTTACTTAAAGCCACAAAATACTGCAGCATTTGGCTCCAGTAGGATTTGAATTTTCTCCTGATTTCCAAGTCACCATTTTCAGCCTATTTAAAAAAAAAAACTTTGCTTCACTGTTTTTTTTGTTTGTTTGTTTGCTATTTTGTTATTTTGAGTGCATTAACCAGTTTAGCCTACATCTGTCCATGGACATTTAAGTTTTTTAAACTTTCCTGATTCAAACGGAGCACAGCATCAGCCCCCCCCCAACACAAACACAACCTCACACATTTTCTGAAAACCTTCTACAGTATAGGCTGAGCTCTACTATAATTTTAATCCAGCTTCTCCTAATTCTGAAGCCAGCATTAAACAGATAAACAAAAAATCTTCCCTTCAGTTTTTCATTATGGATAGATGAACCAGCAGTTATACCCAGCAGTGAAAATAACCGAACTAGCAATGGAGTTTACATTTCCCCATTTGAAGAGGGCACACAGGGCATCAGCACCCCCGCTATACACACACACAACATATCTTTAAAATTCTACCATAATTTTTTTTTTTATAGATGCATTTGCAAGTTTATAGCTTCCAAAGCTTTCCTTTTCCATTATGTTTTCCTTTAATGTAGGCTAGTTAATTGTTGTTGACCAGGATTGGGAGGCTCATTGGGAAAATCTGCCTATTGTCAGCCTTTTACAGGGAAGATACACAGATGGAAGCCAACTGAAACTGAACCAGATTAAACTGACTGTGTGATGCTATTTTATTTTTCTATGCACTGCTTAGTTTACACAAAACAGTACATAATCAATTCACTACTCAGTTATCATAATGCAACACACTTTAATGGGTGGAGCTGCACTGTTACAGTCAACATATCAAGTATAGGAAATAAGAAGATCTTTTACCTCTGTAGTAGGGACCCAGAGGTAGGGATCTGGAAGGGACCTGCAAAATAAAATATAGGAAATGGGTCTCAAATTATCTGTAGTCATTAGTAAATTGGGTGGCTAGGACAGGTTAGACATAGTATAATGCTTATCTGAAGAGCAAGGAGTCACTGTCCTGTTAGACCTGTGAAATGAAAGGAACAAATAGGTTAATATGAAGAAACTACTGTAGTGAGAGCAGAGACAAAGAGCTGAGAGATATGAAAGGGGTATATGACAGCATAGGAGTGAAGCAAAAGGGAGGTTTAGATAAAAAGTTACAGGTATGGCAAAGTATGAAGCTGGAGATACAAAGAAGTACAATAAATGAATACTGTAAAAGATAGGAAGAAAGAGATGAGAAAGTGTTGTTTGGTGGGGCCCCCCCCCTTAAACCCCTTTAGCACCCCTAGATGGCCTAGTGGCCAGTAATTTTAAGTATTAGCCCAGCTGGGCTAGTGGAGACCTTTTTAGGCTAGTGGGTCCAGCATCATTTAAATGTTGGCACTGGTGGTCCATGGGCTAGGGCAGTCCCAGGAGGGACCAGTAATTCAACAAAGTAGCCTTGGTGGGCTACTGGGCTATTTTTCCCTGGTGGCCAGTGGCAAACAGTTTTTGTAAAATAAGAATCCTTCCCTGGAGTTTAGTGGGGGGGGGGGGGTCCCAAGGCCCTGATATTGTGAGGAAGAAGGAAGATAAGATGTAACTGCTGAGTGCCATCATTCCTATAGCATGACCACACAAAAAAGTGAAAGGGCCAGGTGCCACTTGATACTCCCAGCCTTTATGGAGCTCAGTCTGTGGCCTACTCCTTATAGGTGTGGGGAAGGGCAGGATCGCCTCAGGAGGCAGAGGAGGCCAGGATAGGAGCAGGAATGGATTTAAATTGATATGGGCCCTATGCACAGCAGTAACCATGCCCCTCTACCACATCACCAAACCCTCAAAGGTGACTTAGTGGTGACCCCCCCCAACCATGTCAAAGGGCGCTATGCTCTGGCAGTATAGCACTCCAGTTACACTATGCTGGTATGCCAACATTTGCCAACATTTGGGGTGAGTTACTGAGCCCAAGTCTTGGTATGTGATTAGAACCCACAACCCTGTGGCCCAGAGGATAATATGCAGCCAGCTTGATTCAGCCAACCGACTAAAAGGTATGAAGCAGGCCCAGTCCTAGTTAATGCACAAAAGATGCCTTAATCAAAATGCTGGTGTTCAAAGCAGATTCACACTGAATAGAGAAACTGGCAAGTGCATCGATAATCTCTACACATACAGCTAATAACACAGTTTAAAACAATTTTAAAATGTTCAAAGACTAACTGAAGGCTAAGTAATCACAACTGTTCCTATTTGAAAAAACAACCATCAATCATCATGGGCTGGTAGCAGTAAGGCTTAGAAGTTAGAGCAATGAGCTGTGAAAGAGCCTGGTACATCCAGCAAACCTGGGTTTGATTTCCACAACCTATGCTTGCATACTGTATGAGTTGAGCATGTCACTTAACCTTTCCAGTGAGCATGGGTCACCCCTGTAAATGGGCTCTGTGCCCATTGGGCCTTATCTGGTTACCAAAGAATAAAAATGCAATAACTGAACCATGTGTCTGGGATGTGCAGGGGTAGATGTGTGAACATGTGCAGGATTTGGGGGACTAACATCATCTTAAAGCATCTAGTTTGCCTGTCAGTGACAGGTTCAGGTGGCACCATCTAACTCCTGGAGAGGGGACAGTCTTGGGATTCAGATCCACCAAAACATCCAGAGAATGCACATACCTACTGTAGAATAAGCTATTTCTACAGAAGGTGCCACTAGCCCACTGCCACTCAGACAGAGGCTGGCTAACTTTGTGAGCAGAGGTGCTGTGCCATTTCTCATCCTGGGAGAGCAACAATCTATTTGGGTGAATAGAAGATCACAGGGATTAAGGGAAAAAAAGGTAACATAAATAAGCCTCCTGCCCTAGATCCCCCCCCCCACTGTGATTTGCGCCACTCCAACGGAAGCCACTCACGTGGAGATAATGTACTTGAACCTGGTGTGCACTGTGTATGACTGCCTCTTTATTATTAGTGTGCCCAGGACCACCACATAAGTGAGGTCTGTATTAAAACTTTCAGCCCTGTTTTTAATAGGATATCCCCCAGTCAGTGGCAATGGGGGAAAGGGAAATTGTTAAACCAGGAAAGGCACATTAAGACGGAAAATGTTCTCAGGTGTGACCTGGAAGCACAAGAAAGTTAAGTGACTTGCTCAGGGTCACACAGTATGGAAAAACATTGTTTACAAAGACTTATTTAATAATCACTATGCAGACCCACATATTTTGTCAATAATCCCTAATCTCATTAACCAACATGAGATTAGGTACAGTTTTTTTTTTGTTTGTTTGTTTGTTTCCTAGTGACCGGTTATCAGTGTGACATCCCAGCCAACATATGATACTGCTTAATCACAATAGCTGCATAAAACTACACTGTCTCCTTGTGTCTGCCACCTGTCATTATGGTGTTTGACCTTGGAAGAAATGTGAGGTATGGAGGTCTGTGTTATAAACATTGATATTACTATTCCCATGTGCTGGTATTAGATTCTGCTTTATTTTTGTTATGCCCACTTCCTGTCCTCAGCGCCTCACTCCCAGGCACAACCCGACTGGCCTCCACCTACCTCAGATATTATCTTCTACAGCGGTATCTGTACCTAATCCCACCTCCTTAAATCCCGTCGACCAAAATCCCATATCCATATTGCCGACATTAAACATTCCCAAAGTCCAATATACAGAGTCACAGGTTGCCCCACTGGGCTGGGATAGTGTGGAGGGGATACACCCCCAGAGCTCAAGTCATTAGGAGTGACTCAAAGGAGGTGAAGCTGATCTCTGATATAGCAAGGTCTTTCATTTTTGGCTCGGGGCATTTTCCCATTCTCTCCCAATCTCCCAATTGGGCATCCTGACAAATAAGTTGAGGGGCTTGTTCACACAATGCATGGCAATGCTTCAATATCATCAATGTCCTGGGTCTTTCATCAGCTCTCCAACCCTTCTTCTATCTGTGGTCACCCAAGTAGCAATATTGCAGCTGAGGAGAGGACCCACCCTCTCTGGGGAAGAAGAATGTCCCCTGAAATGCTCAACCCTCTTCCCCTGGCTGACACCCAGGGAACTCGGGCCTATTTCCAAACCAAGGTCGCTGGCATTGCACTTACCAGCATACTGCTGTGCTGAATGGCTGACTTTGGATGTCACTTTACAATAAAAATAAAGTCATGCTGCAACACTGGATACAGATGTACATATATCACACATTCCCTCAACTGATCTGCCATCCATTCCTTTATCTAATTTACATGTAGCATTTCAGATAATGACACCTCAGATAGCTGCCAGGGTTCAGAAAATAAGGTAAAATTAACAGAAATAAGATTCTTTTTTTTATTTTACAGGTCTGTCAAAGCCCAAATCAGATGCATTACCTCGCTGACAGAGGAGCCATACATCTAACCAATTTTGGAGCTCTGAGGAACTGAAGCACTGAAGTCACATAACTTTATTATTCAAACTCTCACAATCAGTGGCTATGGTGGGATTCAAACCTGGTTTCCCTTGGTACACAGCTCTATGCTATCTCCAATAAATCTTTTTAGAAAATAAATGTTTTGAAATGTTTGTGTTGAAAAATCTAGTGCTCCTGATAGGTGACAGAGTAGCAAACCCACATGGGAATGAGCAGAACTGTGACAAACTGCATGTTTCACCTACAAAGGACAGAGATGGGGACCAGTGGGAACCAGAGAACATGAAAATGTGCCTTATCCTACACAGTATTCACACTGCAGGCAGGTGATGATTTCCACTCACCTGGCAAACTGA
Source organism: Neoceratodus forsteri (assembly GCA_016271365.2). Lineage (NCBI taxonomy): Eukaryota > Metazoa > Chordata > Ceratodontiformes > Ceratodontidae > Neoceratodus > Neoceratodus forsteri. Next base: position 570,753,431 of record CM028134.1, on the reverse strand, counting down.
CACAAATGTAATATGCACACACAGGCAGCATGCGGCACGACAAACAGGCACAACACCATTTTTATGGAGTACACACACTGCCCATGTGTGCACAGGGAATCAGCTGCAAACTGCAGTCAGGGCAACACATGGATCAGGATGGCTGCATGGTACCATGGCCACCACGGCCATGGAGTGGCTGCACTGGGGCCAATCGGCAGCCACAGGCTGCACATCAGCCAGGGGGGGAATGTCCAACAGCCCCCCAGGAGTGGAAGCGCTGGACCACAACCATGTCCTCACAGAGGTGTGCAGATGCCCAAACAGGCCAGCCCCAGGTGTGCCTGGGTTGTCTACATCCGAACCTGGCATACACTGTGTTGGGGTTGCCCAACACCGGGTCTGTGGGTTGGACGGCACACTGTCAGTGGGTCTCCTGTGCATGGCCATGCCCTGTGGCAGCCAGCATCACAAAGCCATCCGCAACTGCACTGGCAATGTGATCCAAGGACAGAGTCATGGCCTCCTGCATGTGTTGCATCCCCTTCAGGATCTGAGCAGTGCCACTGTCCTGCTGCTCAGCTAACTGGCACACCTCCGCATGCAGTGCCCGCACCCCAGTGGTGAGCAGCACCTGTTGCTGAACGGATGCCCACAGCAGCCAGGTGTGCTCAGCCAGACATCCTCATCCTGGGGCTCCTGGGTTGGATGCCGATCATTTGGGGGTGACCTGCCATGCTGCACAGCCCCTCTCTCCAGTGGACGCTGCACAGTGGGGTGTGCAGAGGGAATGGGTACAGCAGGCACACCTGCGGTGGACCCTGTGTACAGCCTTCCAGTGGCACCCGCAGCCTGCTGCCATCACCCGTCCAGCTGCTGTATGCCACCCTGCACCTGCACGGCTGCACCACCACCAACACAGGACACATCCGTGGCAATGCACACACCGCACCGGCAGTGGTGGCAGGCAGCTGTGCTGCTGCTGGCATTGCGCTGGGTGCAGTAACTGGCTGTGATGCCAGCAGGGGCAACACGCCCACAATGTCACCCATGCTGTCTAGGTAGTGTGTGAAGTCAACATCAGAGTCGGATTCCGCCCCGATCTGTGTCTCTGCACACAGGAAACCAAGGCTGGCATCCTGCAGGATCACATTCAGGGCCTCTTCTGACCCTAGTCCAAGGACACCCACAGGCACCGTGGTGCTGATCTGCGGCCTGTCAGGCCCCTGGATGCCAGTGGATGTTGATGGTCCATCCTCTGGGTCCATGCCGGCATCCACGGATGCTGCTTCCACCACTGCCGGTGCCCCATCCACTACACAGAGGCATGCTGGTGCCACAAGAGAAGGATGGTATGTCAGTGATGCATTGCCCACATGTGCCCCCCCGGTACACTGCTGCCACATGTGTCCTGCAGCATGGCATGTGCGTGGGTACACACACGTGCACATGACATGCAGGATGGCCATATGCATGCCAGCACGTCCATGTACGCACCCTCTGGGCCACCAGCTGTGTATGGCTGACATATATACCATGCAGTGATGGGCTGCCACCCATCTGTAAGCCTCCTCCAGGCACACCCTCCACTGAGGTGTGGCAGATGGTGGCTGTCACCAACTCCTCCACTGGCGTCAGTGTGGATGCATCTACTTGTCCTCCTCCAGTGGCATTATGGGATGCTCTGATGGCTTCCACCTTCTCCTTTATGTGCTGCCTGTCTGTTCCAACCTTCTTGCAGCACTCCTGTGCTGACCGCTGGTGGCTGCCGTGCTGGTTGGCATAGGTCACCACCTCCTCCAATGCAACTGCCCTGTCCTGTGGTGTGCCTGTGGCACCACTCAACAGGGTCTCCCTGTTGAGGTAGGCCTCAAACAAGTCATCTGTCTTTCCCTTTGTGAAGTTGGGCCTGTGCTTCCGTGCAGGATCCCGCTTCTCGCCCTCCTCCTCCTGTGCCGACATGTTGCCTTCTGTGAACAAGGACAGAACAGTGTGTCAGTGGCAGCATCTCTCTGGTCCATCCCACCTTGCAGTGCTGTCTGCTCCCAGTGTGCTGCTGCGGTATCCACCACTTACCTATCAAGGTTGCATTACTGGTACATGGCCTGTGCTGTTCCATGGTGCTTATGAGGAGCAACGCATGCAAATGATGTTGTGCGCAATGGTAATGACATGCTAATGCACCTCACTGCAACATGCATTGGCTGATGAGCTCATTTGCATGTGGCATCTGAATATTGAGAAAGTTGCACCATGCACAATGGGATTGCGCTGGAGCAAGTTGGGGCGTAATGCCCTCACATGCACGGTGCGTGGGCCTGCAGTGCACTTGCACGGAATGCTGTCATGCTGTCAGTCGCACACCACATGCGGACAGTATGATGCATTGCCACTGCACATGCTGTGCATGGCCAGCTATGTGCATGGTTGTGCATTATGGCATGTCCCCTATCGCACTCATGCGCACTATGCACTGGCAGGTGACCTCTGACCCCTAGGTTGCCTCCGTGACCCTGTGACCCCACCGGGCCATGCCTTCTGCACATGTCCAGCACTGCACGATGGCCAGGCACTGCACATTCTCCTGTGCATAGTGCATCCGGCACCTCTGGTGGCCACGTGCACCTGTACCCACAATTTCACTGCCAAACCGAGTGAGAGCCATGGCGCAGGGTTGGGGATGCTATGCCTGTAATTGGAGCAACCAGGAGGTCATCAACCTCATTGTCTATGTTGAGCCCTACAGCCAACAGCTGTTCGGCCAGGTGCCCCTGCAGCAGGCCAGGGGCAGTGTGTGGCAGGCCATTTCTGTCAGACTGGAGAGGAGAACAGGAGTTCCAAGGACAGCAGAGCAGTGCAGGCACTGCTATGGTGACCTGATGTGGAGGGACCCTGACTAGCTCCGGGAGGTTACAGGTACATGTCAGGCATGGTGCAATGCCATAGCCAGGTAATTCTACCCATGTTGCATGTCTGCCCTGGTGCTGTACTGTGGTGTTTGCTTTGCTGCCTTGTATGCCCTGCGGTGGTGTACACTGTCATTGTGTGCATCACTGAGTGGCATTACCAGCTGCCACTTGCATTGCGATGCAGCCATGCTGCCGTGTGGGACATGTGGGGCAGGGGTACGCCCTGTGCACAGTGAGCTGTGGGGGACAGCTGGTGTGATCAGGTACTCATGTGCACCTGTCTTCTTTCCATTCACAGGGCCGGAGGACTGCAGGTGGGCCAGGGTGGCAGCTGAGCACAACCAGGTGGTGCACCCTGATGGGGACAGGTCTGTGCAAGCAGCACTACAGGGGGAAGGTAAACACTGTCATGGTCTTCCCAATGTACATGGGGGATGGCAGTGGGGAGTGGATGTGGGCATAGCTGTCTGTGCCATGTGCTGTGGCAGCTGTGTGTTGCACTGTGCGTGGTGCATGCCACTGTGGTGCATCCATTGGACATGTTTGCCGGCTGTTGGTGGGGTGGGTGTGTGCCGGCTGCCACCGTTGTTGCTGCAGTGCTGCTGGTGCAGTGTGCCATGTGACTGTCACTGTGCAGTCATGTGGCCATTGTGTGATAGGGAACACCTTGATGCAATGCCATGGTGTGCCGTGTTGCTGGCTGGCATTGGCCCACCCCCCTGCGGGTGTCCATTTCTGGCCCTCCAGGGGTGTGTGGTCTCACTGCCCATTGTGCAGTGTGGGTGGGCATGGTTCCTTGGTCCATTGCATTGATCACTTGTCTTGTCCCTTGCAATAGGTGTCTGGCATCCAGCGTAGAGAGTGCCGTGAAGAATGCTGAAACATCTTATGCGGCAGACACTGCTGGTGGTCTCCAGTATCCTGGAGGTGGTCATTGCCATACGGACAATGTTGGCAGCAGAGTGGAGGGAGTAACAGCTTAGTGGGGCTGCTGGACACAGCCACTGCTGATGTTGCTGTTCTTTCCCCTGTTCCCCTGTTGCACCTTCCCCTACAGTCCCCCCTCCTGCTATACAGTCTCTGTTCCCTGTCCCCTTCCCTCGCTGTATCTACCCTTTCCCAGACCCTGTTATATTTGTAAAAGGTTACCTGTTATATAAATATTTTCTAACACACTTGCCCGTGTCTGTGTCTGCTTTGCAGGTAGCGTGTGGAGCCATGCTGCAGTGGTCCAGTGTCTGTACATGTTGTGTGCATGGAGGGGCACGTGTTGTGTTTCCATGATTCCAGCTTTGTGCTGTGGTGTGTCCCACTGTGGTGATGTCCATCCCCTGGGTTGGTGGCTGCACATTGGGGTGCCCATGAGGCAGCAGTCAGGGGTGTATGGTGTGTGTGTGTGTGTGTGTGTGGTAGTGGCTCACGGCCATGGTCATTGTTCGAGTACTGTCCAGACACTGTGTTGGGGTCCTCTGCTTGGCGTTGAGCAGCCTGTCCCATGTGGTCTGCCATGCTGCCTGCATCCTGCCATGTGCAGTACCTGCTGTGTGGGCTTCCTGTACGCCTGTGTGGCATGTGTGTGCTTGGCTGCATGATCCTGGGTGTGGCCTGCTATGGTCTCTTGGTGGGGGGGCACAGCCAGCAGCCTGCCTGGGAGGGTGGGGGACACCCTTGGCAGCCTTCCAATGGCCATTGGCACCGCCTGTCACCTGCTGTCCATGCCACCATTGTGTTCTGGGGTCCAGTGTCTGGGTGCCTGTGCGTGCCCTGCTGGTGGAGGCCTCCTGTGGCCACTGTCACTGTGCTTCCATGGCTCTGTCCCTGGGTCTGTTCTGTGTGCCCTGTCGCCCTCTGTTGCTGTGCTGCTCTGCACTGCCATGGTTGCACTGGGGCATCTCTGTTTACACAATGGCGCAACTCTGCCATATTCAGCCATGTTGTGCTGATGCTGTTCGGCATGCACAACCTCTTAATATGGCTCCAGTTGTGCCATGGTGCATCGGATTTGCACTGTGCTGGATTTGCACCGGCCTTTGGCACATTTCTGAATATCTGAGCCGTGATATGTATAGTAAAACCAAAAAGCATTTTTTTTCTCATTTTTTCTGCGTTCCATTTCTTGGAAACTGCACAAGATGCTGTCACAAACATTTCAAGTCTTGAGACTGTGCCAGTCGAACAGCTCATGCCAGATTTTAGGCTATTAAGTTGAATGCCACCAAAGTGATGCAAAAAATAGGGTTTAACATTAAACACCCTTCTCAACACTAACCATAAGAGTGCTACCATGCCCCTATGATAGATAGATAGATAGATAGATAGATAGATACATAGATAGATAGATAGAAAATAACTGGTGACCCCCTATATCAACTCACTTGTTGAAGTTTTCAAAAGCTGTATAAATCCGGTGTGAGGTGACATCAAACTGAGTTGATATGGCATCATACCAAATTGATATGACATCACACCAAGTTGATATGGAGTCGAGGGGATGATTGTTCATATCCGTGCTACTTATTTTCAGTGCCATACTCAGAAAAGGTCTCATGTGGTCTAATATGTAGCAAAGAGTTGGGCAAACATGGTTATTTTCTTAAACAAGTGCTGTAGTTTGTTTTAATTTGTCTGCAAAAAATAAAGCTGTACATCTAGGCATGCTCATTATGTGTCCCCTCTGCTCCATGCCACACTAGTTCATGCATGTACAGAGCCAACATTTCAGACAGACTGTATGTGAGGTAATTTTTTACAAAAATAATAAATGTTATGCACTTCAGGGAAATTTTAAGAGTATTTATGCATTTTACATTACTAAAGCTAGCTCGTCACACCTTTGTTTGTACTCTTTCAAATTCAACTGAAAGGCTGACAGTGACTCCTAGTCTTGTATTAATTTCCTTTAAAACAAAATAAAAAATGCAGCAGTTATTATAAAAAATAAAGCATATGTAGGTGTGTGATGTGCAGTTTTTTTTACACACCCTCGGTGTGTGATAATATATAAACCTCTTGAGCTTCGCTCTTGAGGATTATATATCACACACCTTGGTTGTCCAAAAATACAGCATATCACATGTGTACATATGCATTATTCTCTATATAATCTTTGCAAAAAAAAACTGCATTAATGCACCAGTTATGGATCAACTTAATGCCACAAAATGTAAGGAAATGTGGTGATAGGGTTTCCAACCCTAACTCTCCTTCTCCACCTGCAAGCAACAAAATAAAAAATAAAAGGGTTTGGGGTCTCCATAATCTTGGAGAATCAGTGGTGGGGTTTTCCTTGAAGTTGTCAACCCAAATGCTCATCCCTGCCCCCAGCCCATAGCTTCCTGTCCAAAGAACAAGGTACAGCACCAAGCCAGTGGCTCATTTATTTATTTGGCTTTTGTTTACCAGGTAAGTGTGCTAGACAAATAAATGCCTATTTTCAGGCATCACTCAGGAGTTTACAATAGCATACATTAAACAAACAAATCAGGAATATTACAATCAGCAGTGCATACAGAGGGTACAAAGGTACAGGAGTTACAAAAACGGTTACCAGAAAAGGTACAAAAACAAATGCAACACAATAAGTCAATAATCATGAGAAAACTTAGTAGCAAATTAATCAAAAGCAGTTAGAGGTTGTAAAAAAAGAGAATTTGAGACACAGGAAATAGATCATATATTAACACTCAGTATGGGCAGAAGATACACATATGTGCTAGCAGCAACATCCAAAGTGAGACAGGAACCAAGAAAGGCAAAGAGCAAGAGCAAAGACCTAAGGTAACAAGAAGATGATAAGCAATGATTAGAGGAAATGAATTAGCAAGAAAAAGGTGAAGTGCATAGAAGAATTAGGAGAAAAGTCAGGAGCAGGACCATACATCAGAGGAGTGGAGATAACTGAAAAATATTCTTTTAAAAGTGAAGTGAGACTGGCAGTTACTGAGGTAATGGGGTAGGGAGTTTGAGACTCTAGGTGCAAAGTGAAAAAATGCCTGCTCATCCATCTTAGAGGAGCATTTAGGAACATCCAGGAGGGCTAGATATTTTGAGTGCAATGGATAGGCAGAGTTGGCAAGAGTGAACATAGAGGCCACAGAGCTGGGTTTATAAGACCTAATACTACTGTCAATTGAGTGACAAAGAATGTAGAGGTGCTGGGATGGGGGGTAGAGCCAATTTAGGTTGGAATAGAGTGAGTAAAGGTGGGTGAGTCAAGTGGTGAACAGGGGGAACTGACACACACATTATTATAAGAGACATTCCATTTAAAGAAACATTGGAATGATAAAGTATGTGATCGCATAGCACAGAAGTCTCCCTTGGCAATAACAACTCTGGCAGCAGCACTGAGTGCATACTGAATCCTGTATGCTAGTCCAAGCTTGGTATTGATGTACTTGCAGATGTTAGAGATATGCTGTGACAAGTCCAGACCAGGGTCAAGAGTAACACCTAGATATTTGAAAAGGCTAGTAGTGGAGAAGAGGCAGCCATTAAGACACTGGATGTTAAGACCTGAAGCAGTGGAACAAACCTTCAGAGGGGACCCCAAAAAAGTATGCTCTGGGTCCTACTGACATTCAGCACAAAGTGATTTGGGGTGAGCCATGTTTGGACATTATGGATGTCAGAGGTGAGCCAGGAATTAATATCAGTCAGGGACTTGTAGCCAGAGTAGAGCACCAGGTCATAAACATACGGAAGAGAGTGACAGTGGGAAGGGGTGTTGGGAAGAACGTTAATGAAGATGGAGAAAGGCAGAGGGCCAAAAATGGAACCTTTGGGAATGCCAGCTTCAGTGGAGAGGTGGGATGAGAGGGTATTGTTGAAAGGGATGAATTGGTGATGGTTACAGATGTTGATAGGTAACAACTTTGAGGTGGTTTTAGAAACTCCAAGAGACTCAAGTTTGTGTAGCAGGAAGGGGTGATTAACCAGATTGAAAGCCTTTGTAAGGTCAATGAAGATGACTCCAGTAAGTAGACCTTCGTCATTGTTGGATTTTACATTGCTAGTGAGCTAGGCAAGGACAGTGGAAGTGCTGTGAGCAGGCCTAAAGCCATGTTGGGCAGAAGATAGCAAGTTATATTTTTGTAGGTGATCAGACATCTGACAGTAAACAGATTTTTCCAGAAGTTTACTAACGGTAGGTAGGATAGCTATCGGGTGGTAGTAATTAATAGATTTGGAAACACCTTTCTTAAACACATGTATGATTTTGGCTAGCTTCCATTTACTAGGGACTGTAGAAGTGGTAAGCGAGAAGTTAAAAAATTAGGCGAAATGGGAGATGAGGAGAGGGGCAGCCAGTTTAAGTAGTTTGGGTTCGAGTCCGTCAGGGCCAGCACTACTGAAGGATAAGACAGAGGTAAGGAGACACAAGACCACCTGGAGCGAGACAGTATGGTGGTACAAAGGGGGAATGGAACAGAAGGTAGAGGAGGAGGAAGTTGCAGGGGAGGGGGCAGGACCAAAGAGATTTAAATCATGAGAGATCAGAAAAGAACAAACGGAAACCATAGGCAATAGTAGTAAAATGATTGCAGTTTGCAATACCAATGACCATATCACGAGGGGTTTGGCCTTTACAATTTCCCAAGAGTCCCTTAATTTGTGACCAGAAACTCCTACGGTCACCAGCTGTAGCAAGGAGAAGATCCCAGCAGTATTTGCTCTTTTCTGACATGATTTCTGTTTTACAGACATTTCTCAGGGCATGATAAGTGAGCCAGTCTAAGTCCCAGGAAGAAGATTTAAATTTGGACCAGCATTTGTCATGAGTTTTTAGCACAGAGAGTAGTGAACTATGTAGCCATCTAGTAGGTGTCCTTCTGACCTGGCGTCTAGTGACCAGAATGTGCTTTCCTCAAAGAGAGATGAGGGTGGAGGTGAAGTATTCACAAGCTGTGTCAATGTTGCGGTTGGAGTATAGAAGGGACCAGATGACACAGCCGAAGTCAGCAAGGAAGGTGTCAGGGTTAAGAGCCAAGAAGTCTATTAAAGTTAGCACCTTTGGGGGGCAGGATGGAGAGCTGGCATTCCAGACACAAAAGACTGGTGAGTGATCACTAATCAAGTCAGCAAGTTTACCAGCTATAGTGATCCTGTTCTTCCTATTTGTTAGGACTCAATCAATAAGAGAGTGATGATCCCCACTGCTGGAGTGTCTAGTAGGATCAGTCATTAATTGGGAGAGGTGGGCCTTTCTTACTAAGGACTCACGCACTTTAGAGTTAGCACCAAGCCAGTCTAGATTAAAATCATTCATGAGAATGACCTCATTTTTCAAGACAGCAGAGGGCAGGTAATCAATAATTTCAGCTAGTCCAGATTTACCACCTCTAGGAGGAATATAAGTTCAGATAATGTGAAGCTCTGTAGTCCCTCCTAGGACCAGTAGGGAGTGTAGGACTTCGCAGGAATTTAAAGGGGGTTGGCAAGAAAGTAATATTTAGATGAGGCTTAAAGAATATTGCTAGGCCTCTGCCCCTTTTAGACAAAGGGTGATCCACTCACAGCATGAGGTACCCAATAAGGGAGCACATGGAATCTGGGATGGAGGGTTTTAGCCAGAATTCAGAGATTCTAAGAATATCAGGGTCATAGTGAGAGACCAAGACTTCAAGCTAAGAGGTTTGCCAGGAGGCTTCTTATGTTGAGTTGTGCTATCTTCAGACACTGAGCATGCTTCCATGCATGGGGGATGATTGGACTTGGCTTGACCTGTTTAAAATTAGGGCCCGAATTGGTTTCAACATTGCCTGAAAAGGACAGTGAGAGGGCGATAAGCCAAATAGGAGCAGATGCGATAGCATAACACTGCAGTGGGAAGGAGAAACGCTTGATCAAAATAAAATACTGGACAGTACGGGCTAATAGTTTGGGACTTAGGCATCATCTGGGGTTGGGGATAATGCAATCTCAACCAACAGATTAGACAAGGTAAAATTCAGTGTGGTTAGCTTCATTGGGGGAAGGAGAGAGAGACATGCAGCAGGGACCAGGAGGTCAGAGGAAATAAGAGCACAAAATGAAACAAGACAAGCTAGGGAGTAGTAAGGTAGATGCATGCTGATACTAAAGTGTATACCAGCAAGCAATACATACAGCATACAATAAACACAAGATTACAGAGTGGAAGAATATGATGAGACAGACTAGGTAGGGGAGGCTAGAGGAGGCAAGACTCAATGAGCAAGTAAAACAAATACAGCAAAGATAGAGTGCACACTATTAAATGGGAAAACAAGTGCCATGCAGACTCCTAAAAAGGTGAAGGCACTGGTTTCTGTAAGTGGAAACTGATACACCAATTAACAGACCATAGTCAACTCACTATTTGGGAAAACAGGATGCAGGCAGAAACAAAACAACCTACATTAAGCGCTGTGGCTTAGAAATATTCTAATAGAAAAAGGATATTCAGGCAGTAGTTTGTGCAAGTAGGGAAGTGACAAATGAGCGGCAGAATAAAAGATGAAATAGAGGCCAAAGCAGAAGAAAGAAAACAACACAGCAATCAATAAAAAGCAAGCTACTATCACGTTACAGGATTACACCATAAAAACAGATGGTACTTACTGTAGTAACAGCAGGAAACTCAGTTATGACTATACAATAATGCACCACAAACACAGCTGTATGAATTGAATGATTGTTGAGCTACTGACACCTTACAGAAAAACTTTGAAAAACAATAATTAGGTACAAGACAGCTTCCAATCCATATATATTCTAAAGATTCCTCCTCCCCAGTATTTACTACTAAGAATATTTGCAAGAATATCTGATCTTTATTCCTCAGGCTTTATCTTCCTCTATAGCTGACTCCCTACTTCAAGTCATAAACCTCTGCTGTGACATCACAGTCTGTTGCCATGGGAGTACATCGCAGTCTGTTGTCATGGGAGTAACTGTGATGTCACAAGCAGTGCATTATGGCCACAGGTAAGGAGACAGCAACAGGAATAGATGAATTCTTCAGGAGCAAAGATCCGGTTTTCATGCAGATGACCTCAGTAATAAATAACAGGGCGGTGGAATACAGAACTAATGTGAAATACAAGCTGGACTGTGTCTAAATATTTTGTTTGATAAAGTTCTCCTGAAGGCGTCATCTGCTGTTTAATGATACACTCTTCAAAGGTAGAGAAGTATGTCTCACCACATGTTGTCAAAAGAAGCTGTTAAACAGAAACAGTCACAGAGACCAGCACCCAAGGTTCATGTATTCCTGTTTCTCTGTCAGAAACAGAGGCTGTGGGCACAAGCTTATATCTTTAAAAAGAAGTTTCCTTTATTGATATAGAATCTTAGAATCATAGAAGCTTGATGGCAGAAAAGGACCACATCAGCCCATCCAGTCTGCCCTACTTCCTCTACATCTCCCCTCTCCTGCCAGCCCCTGCCCTCCCTCCGCTTTTCAGACCCATATATCTGTCCCATGCCCTCTTGAATCCCTCCACCGATTCAGCCCCCACCACTTCTTCTGGTAGTCTGTTCCAGTGCTCCACCACCATCTCAGTGAAGAATCTCCCTCCCACATTGCCTCTGTATCTTCCTCCCTGTAGTCTGAGACTGTGCCCCCTAGTTCTGGCCCCCTCCTTCTTCTTAAGTAAACTCTCTTCCCTTACTTTGTTGGGCCCCTTCACATATTTAAAAGTTTCCATCATGTCTCCCTTTTCCCTTCTAGACTCCAGCATGTATAGATTCAGCTCCTGGCACCTTTGCTTATATGTCTTCCCTTGCATACCCTGCACTATCTTGGTTGCCCTTCTCTGAACCATCTCCATCCCATCGATGTCCTTCCTGAGGTGTGGTCTCCAGAACTGGACCCCAGACTCCAGATGTGCCTCACCATGGCTTTGTAGAGGGGCATTATTACCTCCCTCCCTCCTTCTACTAGTAATGCCCCTGCCGATGCAAACCAACATTCCATTTACCTTTCCCACCACCCTGCTACATTGATTTCCTACCTTAAGGTTGAATGAGACTATGATCCCAAGATCTCTCTCTATTTCTGTAACTTTGATTGCCTCCCTCCTAGGGTGTAGACTGCTCATGTGTTCCTACTTCCCACATGAATCACAGCCCAATTTTTGCCATTAAATTTCAGCTGCCATGTCCCTGACCACTCCTTGAGCTTCTTCAGGTCCTGCCTCATGTCCTCCACCCCCCAGGGTGTCCAGCCTATTGCAGGTCTTTGTATCATCAGTAAAAAGGCATACCCTCCCCCTCAGATCCTCCTCTATGTTGCTGATGTAAATGTTAAAAAGGAGAGGTCCCAAAACTGACCCTTGGGGCACACCACTCTTCACCCCCAATCCTGGAGTATACCCCATTTAGCACCACCCTCTGGGTTCTTCCGGCTAACCAGGCCTCCACCCACCTTGTTATTTTCTCACCCACTCCTAGACCTTCAAGCTTGCTCATCAGCCTTCTGTGTGGGATGGTGTCAAAGGCCTTACTGAATTCCAGGTAGGCCATGTCGACCGCCACTCCCTGGTTGATCACCTGAGTCACCCAATTAAAGAACTTGATCAAGTTCATTTGGCATGGCCTTCCCTTTGTGAAGCCATGCTGTCTGCTGTCCTGCAAGCCACTTTCCTCCAAGTAGTCCACCACCCTCTCTTTGATTAGTGCCTCTATTACCTTCCCCCCACCGAGGTGAGGCTGACAGGTCGCTAGTTCTCCATCACCTCCCTACTTCCTCCCTTGTGTAAAGGCACCATGTCCACCCTCTTTCAGTCCTCTGGCACCTTCCCCCGTATCCAGGGACAAGTTGAATAGCTTTATCAATGAGGCGGCCAACTCCTCCTTCAATTCCCTTATCACCCTGGGGTGTAACCTGTCAGGACCCATTGCCTAGTCCACCTAATTCTTTACTCTAACCCTATCCACAGTTAACAAGCTCTGATCCACCCATTTGCCCTCCTTCCCCTTCCTTTTTAGCTCGGGTCCCCTCCCATCTTCCTCCTCCGTGAATATTGAGCAAAAGTATTTATTTAATATCTCTGCTTTTTCACAATCCCCTTATAATTTCATCCCTCCTTCCCCCTTCAGCCTTACAGTCCCCTGCCTTACCCTCATCCTCTCCCTCCCATATCTGAAAAAAGTTTTGTCACCCTTTTTAGCTTTTTTAGATATTTTCTCCTCAGTATCCTCTTTTTCTCTCTGAATCTTCTGCCCTGCCAGACTCCTCTTCACCCTATAAGCTTCCCCATCTTCCTCTCTGAGTGTCCTTTTTAATTTTCTGAAAGCCCTCCTCCTTTCCTTGACTTCCCTCACTATCTCCTTAGTAAATCAAAATGGTCTCCTCCCCCTTTTGCTCTTCTTAACCTTTTTTATGCACATTTATATGGATTTCAGTATCCCTCCTTTCATAGACTCCCATAACTCCTCCACTGCCCCTATATTCTTTGTTCCCTCAATTTCTTCTCTTGCTATCCTTTTCATCCTGATGAAGTTCGCACGTCTGCAGATATCCAAAGCCATGAAATCCGCACACGTAAAAAGCAATATAATGCACACAGTTCCATACAATTTAGAAATTGCCAGCTGGCATATAGGCTTGAACCTCACCTCAGGACATCTTATGACAAATGTCACTTAACATGTTTCACACCCAATAAGGCACTTTTTCAAAAGCTGAAGTACCTCATAGGATGCATCTCAGTTTAAAGTGACAATTCTCAATGTACCATTACATGCAATAAGTTTGGTTCTCAAGAACACGTAAAAAACACCATAACCCCCACAAACCATTAAAAAATAAATTATACAATAAAACATCTATTTACACATGAGAATATGTGTCAGCAAGTGGATATTGCGTGCATAGGGCACCAGGGATACGTATCATGAACTGCACCTGTTTCATAAAGACCATATTTGTAATGCTGGTTTAAAGATATTAAACAGTACTGCTTCTGCAGTATAATTACTCTAGGTTGCAGCATCTTCAGTGTCTTAAAATGAAAGGTGAACTCCCATAAAATGGAGCAATCACAGGTGCACATCTAAAAAAAGAAAGACACGTATAAGTTTAAATAATAAAAAGCTTAATTTTGAAATACAGTCAGTGTAATGCCCCCAACAACAAATCAATTCATAAATGCATCCAGAACAACCTATATTTTTTATACTATCAGGACCCCACAGATTTATTTTTCATGTAATAAGGGGCACTCTCAATTTTATTATTTTTTTGGAAAAGGTCCTATTTCTATTTTTTCATTTAGCCTCCTGTTTTCCATAGCACTTAAGGAAAAAATCCAGTATCATTTACTTTTCAGTAAGATATTGTCGAAGTTACCCTCCCCCCCAGTTTTATCGTCTTTTTCAATTCCAATAAAAGAAATGCCATGTTCTGATTTTTTTCTGGACATCTACATATGCATAGTTAATGCACTGATTAGGACATCCCTCTCCACAGCATGAACATGCTCACCAATCCTTGTTTAGAACACTCTTTTGGTTTTACCAACATAAAAACTATTACACTTGCACTGTGCCAAATATACTATGCCAGCAGTGTTACACATGATAAACCCTGTACCTTCACTTCTCTGTTTGTGGCTGGGTTAACATAAGATCTTGTTCTCTGAACCACAGAACAGTACTAGTAACCCTCCTTACTAGACAGTAGCCAAATTTGTGGTTTACCTTTTCCGGGTTGCACTGAGTGGACAATAATATCCCTGATTGTCCACTTGGTATAACCCCAAAAAAATAAATCATGTTAAGTGGCTACCATCTAATAAGGAGGGTTGCCAAAGATGTGGTAATTGTGGAACTGAAAAGGCTGGCACTACATATAACATTTCTTAATATTTTATCTATTTATCTAGCTATCTATCTATAATATATATATATATATATATATATATATATATATATTTTTATTTTGACCCCACATTTTCCAGTAAGTCATTTTATGACTCCCTTATAAACATGACAGAATACTGGTGAAAACATCATTTTGCACTACAAGTGTGAAAACTTATTTCATCCAGGATATGAGAAACAACATCAGTCACATTTATGAGGTGATGGGAAAAAATGTCTATGTTTAAATTTTAAAATAAACAAAATAGTGAAAATTACTGAAGTTATGAATGAATGTTACAATATTTCAATGTTCAGTCATAACTTGGTCATTTTACCATATTTCTACACCTAATTTTCAACATAGTCTTCTTATGACCCCCCCATATACCCAGTCAGTGAAAATTTTCAAATCCTGCCCCGAACGTGATTTCATGCAGTGACATCAAAATCACATTTTGGGACAGGTTTGAAAACGCTCACTTCTTTATGCATGAAGTATGGTCTAAAAGGCTAAGTGTTGGAAAATTTGGTGCAAAATATGAAAAATTACAAAGTATATAGAAGTTCAAAACCCATTGAAATACACTAAACTGGCTTATCTTATTTTCTCATACCACAGCCGTCAGTTCAAACAGCGAAACATGTCTTTGATTGGAGAGTGGATCTATACTGTGGGACATATCCAGGTGAGTGAGGGCACATGGTGGGGTGGGGTGGTGAGTGCTGAGTACAGGTTTGGGGTGGTGGGGTCTGAAAGGGTCAATTCAGCGATGGACTGTTTTCTTTTTTTACAGGGTAAAAATAAAAAAATAAAGACAATGAGTGACTGTTATCTTCTTTCAGTATACTATTTAACAATTTTTATGGATCTGATACTGAGGATTGGACATCCCAGTGTTAGCTGTGACTTAACAGCTGCACCAGGGGAGGGCATCCTGATGTTGCTCACCTATACAGTGGGAGGCAGGTGACCTGAAAGGGTGGGGTGGACAAGCAGTATCAGAGATGGGCAGCCCAATCCACTTTTACAAAAAAAAACGCAATGGGGAACAACAAGAGAGGTCTGGCTGAGCTGTTGGGGAAGGAAATAAACATAATAATACATAGAGTTAGGTAGATAGGTAGATATATAGATAGATATACAGACAGACATATAGCTAGACAGATAGACAGATAGACAGACAGACAGATAGATGGATAGATAGATAAATATGAGAGAGAGAGAAAGAGAGTGAGAGGGAGGGAAACCTGCCCACTGCTGGCACAAAACCAAGCAGCACACCTCCATCTGTGGCTACAGATGTCAAGAAAGTTACACTGTTCTTATACTGAGAATGTGGGTGAATGACTCCTCTCGCTAAGTTAGGATCCCTGAATTTTGGGATGCCCAGAAAAGGTATTTCTGGCCATTTTGTTTTTAAATAAACACAAGAATCTAGCTAAATGGGCCCCTTTCAAATATTATATAGGTTCAGGTGTTTCTTTTTTTAAAAAAATACATAGTTGTTATGCACATTCACTGTATTTTTCTCACGATGGATAAATCATGAATGATAAGCCCTCACAATCAATGTTTTTTTATTGTTTGTATCAGAGGGTATCCAAAACCCCCTACTGGGCAGGCTCAGAAAAAAACTTAAGCTCGTTATAACTCTGAAACCATTTAATATTTTTTCACAAAACCTTTAAAAGGCATTACCTTGCCACAGGCTGCTTCTACCCTGAAAGTTTCATGAAAAAAAATTATGTACTGTCCAGGCTGTACATGAGATCAAAAATATCTAGTTATTTATTTATATGTTGACCGGGTAGGTACACTGATCCCATGGACCATATTCAGACTGTTAAGTATATAAAAAGAATTTCATTAAAAAACAACCTTCTGTATCTCTTAAACCACACAAGATGCCATCCCAAAACCTTTAATGTCTTGGGATCCTGACAGCCAGACCATGTTTGCAAAATTTTTGGGCTAGTTTGTTGAATACTGCCAAAGTTATTAAAGTGCAAATTTTGGGGTTTAACATTAAACACCTTGGTCAGCTCTAACTATCCCAGCCCTACAGTGTCAGTATAATATATATATATAAATATATGTGTGTGTGTTTGTATATATACACACACATAGTGATACACTCTTCAAAGGTAGAAAAGTATGTCTCACCATATGTTGCCAACACAATATTTTCTAGCTTTCTTTAAACAGGGCTTGGTGAAGAAAGGAGATCATGGGCTGAATTTTCAAAACTAAAACTTTGACACCAGGTGCCTGCACCAAACAGGTATGATGCAAGTGGCACCTTGTATCAAAGTTTGTTGCTATCCTGATTTTCGAATGCAGGCTGTGTCACAATTGGGATTCTGTGTGCCAAAGTCACCCTGAGCCTCCCTTGCACCAGAAGCACCCGTGCACCAGGTCACGAGGGTGGTTGCACCACCCCCTTTTTTGCAATTCAAGAAGCCCTGCCATGGTCACAACAGGGGGATGACTTTAGACCAGCCATAATGTTGTCAAAGGGCCATGTACCAGGGCTGCACAGGGTGGTGAGTGGGAGAAGACCTGCAAGGAGGAGAGATGGGGCAGTAGAAGCACAGGGGTGCCCTAGTGAGTGTGAGAGACATGGCAGCAATGTCAGGGTGTTGAGGTGGGACCCAGAGGGGGTGCCATGTGCAATTTCAGTGACCCAGTCAGCCAGCATAGAGGGGGATTTACAGGAATGAACCGTGACCTGGCCCCAACTGGACACAGCCCAGGCACCTGCTCCATAGGTGCACCAGTCCCCAACACTGTTGGTTGGCATAAGCTTGCTTCCACCCAGCAGCCTCAGTACCAGGGGACTGTTGCAGTGCCTGGGAACATTCTCCTCCACCACCTGCATCCTGAAACCTGCAGCCACTCCTACCTACCTACAGTGCACTTCCACTTGTAGGCCAAGAGTGATACAATTGTCATCATAGCCATGTTATTACCCCACCTGATGTACCTAGTGGTGAAAAATTAAAATCCCCACTAAAACATAATTCTGTGCAACTGCAACACCATTTCTGTGCCATAGGTGTGAAAATTCATTTCGGCTAAGATTTGAAAAATGACAGTTGTGGCATACATTTGGTGGGGTAATAAGAATTCTATGTTCCAAATCTGGGGTAAAAATATTTTAAATTGACAAAGTTATGAGAGTGTGTTGCACAATTCCAATGAACCATCATAAAGTGACATTTTGACCCCAAATTTTTAACATGGCCTTTAGGAGACCCTACCTCATGAACAATATGACTGTGATAGAAACATAGAAACATCGACTTTGATGGCAGATAAGGACCGCTTGGCTGACCTAGTCTGCCCATTTCCCTACCTAGAGGATAAGCTGCAGTCCTATTTAACCAACAGCCTATTTCTTCCTAACCCCCACAACAATTGCCTTATGTCTGTCCCATGCATTCATGAATTCTCCCACAGTTTTAGACCCCACAACCTCCCCAGAAAGGCTGTTCCATGAGTCCACCATCCATTCTGTGAAAAAAACACTTCCTCACATTGCCCCTGAGCCACCCCCCCCCCGTCTTCAAATTGTGTCCCCTTGTTCTTGCACATCTCTTTTTCTGAAAGATGCTATCCTCTTGGACTTTGTTGATTCCACTGAGGTACTTAAACGTTTCTATCATGTCCCCTCCTCCCTCCTTTCCTCAAGGGTATACATATTAAGCTCCTTTAGCCTCTCCTCATATGGCTTCTCTTGCAGACCCTGCACTATTTTAGTTGCCCTCCTCTGAACTGCCTCCATCCTGTCTATGTTCTTGCGGAGATGGGGTCTCCAGAACTGGATGCAGTACTCCAGATGGGGTCTCACCAACTGCCTGTACAGGGGACAACAACTTCCTGTTTTCTGCTGGTGATGCCTTTCCCTATACATCTCAGTATCCCCCCAGCCCTCCCTACCACCTTCTCACATTGCTTGCCAATCTTAAGGTCATCTGATATGATTACCCCCAGGTCCCTTTCCATTTTTGTTGTTGTTACTACCTCCCACCCCCCATTGTGTAATCTGCCCCTGGATTTTTGTTTCCCAGGTGCATTACTTTGCACTTCTTTGCATTGAATCCAAGCTGCCATACTTCTGACCATTCCTCCAACTTTGCCAAGTCCCTTCTCATCCTTTCCACGCCTCCTTGTGTATCAACCCTGTTGCAGATCTTTGTGTCATCTGCAAAGAGGCATACTTTTCCTTCCAGTCCCTCTGCAATGTCACTTATAAAGACAATAAATAGGACTGGACCCAGTACTGAACCCTGCTGTACCCCACTAGTAACCCCTCTTTTTTCAGAGTGGACTCCATTTACAATTGCCTTCTGTGTCCTGTTGTTCAGCCCATGTTTTACCCAGGCTACCACCCTGGGACCCACTCCAAGGCTGGTTAATTTGACTACTAGTCTTTTGTGTTGGACTGTGTCAAATGCCTTGCTAAAGCCTAGGTAGGCCATGTCCACAGCCCCTCCCTGGTCTACTACTTTGGTCACCCAGTCAAAGAAATCAATTAGATTCATCTGACATGACCTTCCCACTGTGAACCCATGCTGCCTTGGGTCCTGTGCCCCACTGGCCTCTAGGTACTCAACAATTCTTTCCTTCAGAAGTGATTCCATCACTTTCCCTACCACAGAGATCAAACTGACAGGTCTGTAGTTTCCTGCCTCTGTCTTGCTCCCACTTTTGTGAAGGGGAATCACATCAGCCTTCTTCCAGTCTTCAGGTACCACGTCATCCTCCCATGATTTGTTATAAAGGGTAGTTAGTGGTGTCACTAGTTCTCTGCTTAATTCTTTTAGAATTCTGGGGTGAATTCCATCTGGCCCCATTGCTTTGTCCACCATCAGTTTTAGGAGTTCTTTTCAGAACACTTTCTTCTGTGAAAGGACTGGGATCGACCCCCCTCTCCAGAGTGCTTCTGTTAATTGGATTGGGGACCTCCCCCACTTCCTCTTTTGTGAATACTGAACGGAAGTATTCATTCAGTATCCCTGCTTTTTCACTGTCACTCTCTTCCCACCCACCATCCATTCTATACAGTCTCACTATCCCTACCTTTGTCTTTCTATGCTCCCTGATGTACCTGTAAAAGATTTTATCCCCCTTCTTAATAGAATTGGCTGTCTTTTTCCTCAGTTTGTGCCTTTGCTATTCTGACCACCCTTCCTGCTTACTTCTGCCTTAACTGGTACAGTTCTCTGTCCTGCTCCTTCTGTGTTTCCTTATACTTCCTTAATGCTATCTTTTTCTCCCTAACCTTCACCGCCACTTCTTTTGAGAAGCATAGTGGCTTTTTCTTTCATTTTGATTTGTTTATTTGCTTCACACAAAGGCTTGTTGCCTCTGTGATGGCAGTTTTGATAGTCCCCCATTGTTGCTCCACCCCTCCTTTTAGCCTGTTTGCTAGTGCTTTTCTAAGGCACTCTCCCATCTTGCCAAAGTCAGCCTTCCTGAAGTCCAGAACCCTAACTTTTGTATGGCTTGACTCTGTAGCTGAGTTTATCATGAACCACACTATTTGGTGGTCACTTGTTCCCAAATAGCCACCCACTTCTAGATCTGAGATCCTTTCACTGTCCCCGTTTGAGAGTATGAGGTCTAAGATTGCTCCCTCATGAGTAGGTTCCAAAACTAGCTGTCTGAGGTATGCCACTTGAAGGGCATCAAGAATGGCCCTGTTTTTGGATGTGGCTGCAGCAAAGGTGCTCCAGTTAACATCTGGCACATTAAGGTCCCCTATCAACAGTATCTCCCCTTTCTCTGCCATCCTAAGAATGTCTTCTATCATATCCTTGTTCATTCCCTCCACCTGACATGGGGGTCTGTATACAACCTCTGTGCAGATTGTGGTGCCATTTCCAGTCTCTAAGGTGACCCACAGTGCCTCCTCTCCTCCCTGTTTACTCTTTTGTTCAGTTGCTTTTATCCCTTCTCTTACATAGAGATCTACTCCTCCCCCTCTTCTGCCCTCCCTGTCTCTCCTGTAGGTTGTGTACCCAGGTATGTTAACATCCAAGTCGTGGTTCTCTGTGTACCATATTTCTGTGACAGCTATGATATCCAGGCATCCCTCTTCCATCATGGCCACCAGTTCAGGGAGCTTGTTGCCCAGACTACGGGCGTTGGTACTCATCACCCTCCATTTCTTGATGGCCTTACCCCTTTTTGCTCCATCCCTGTCCTTATTGCATTTGTCACTTTCTCCATTTACCCCTGCACTTCTCCCTATTGACAGCTCTATGTTGGTGTCTACCTCACTCAGTACCCTGATTTTTTGGGGGGGCTAGGATTTCCCTGCTCCTTTCCAGTGTCTCCCCCCTTGGCTAGTTTAAATGCTTGCCAATGAAGTATTTAAACCTATCACCTAGGATCCTGGTTCCCCTCCTGGACAGATGCAGACCATCATGCCAGTATAGGCCTGCATCCATCCAGGTGGACCCCTAGTCCCCAATGAAGCCAAATCCCTGAGCTCTGCACCAGTTTTTCAACCACTGATTGAATCTAATGGTGTGGAGCACCCTAGCCTCATCTGTGCCATAGACAGGCAGCACCTCGGAGAAGGTTACTGTGTGTGCTATTTGTCTAAGGCCCCTTCCCATCTCCATAAATGCTTCTTACACTACTCTGATCCCTTTCTTAGCCAGATCATTTGTCCCTAGGTGAACAATGACATCCAGCTCCCTCCCCTGTGCAGCTGCTCCTGTGATCCTGAGGATTCACTCCCTGTCCCTCCAAGCCATGTGCCATGCAGGCACCTTACCTCCCTCTCTCCTTCCTCCCCCAGTTCTACCTTCCTAACAGTGGAGTCCCCCACCAGGAGTTGTTTCCTTCCCCTGTGGGGACCCATGCCTCCCTCCTGTGGGTCTGCTTTGTGGAGGTTCCCAGCATCCTCCTTGGTCTCCACTGTGGGGGTGCCTCCATAGAGGAACCACACTTTTTCAGAACAGCATAGAAATTGTGGAGAGGTACAACTGGAGGGATGCACCTCTGTTCCACCACCCTCACCCTCCCTGAGCCCACTGTGGTCCAACCGCTCCTCTTTCTTGGCAACCTGTGAGGCAACGGCAGTGACCCTGGTGGTCCCTGGGTGGGAAAGGAGATCCCACAAATCCTGGCCATCTCAGCCTGGAGATGAGCAACCTCCTCCCTCAGCCCAGAGAGGTGCCTGCAGATGGGACAACACTGCATCCTCCAGAACGTCTCCCAGAAGACTGCTGCTCCACAGCCACTGCACTGCACCACTCCCATCATGTCTCTTTTTCTTGCCCCCTAACTGTTGTTTGGAATACTTACTCTTTCCTCTGTTTGTTTATTTTTTTGTTTTTGTTTTTTTTGGCCCTACTTACTCACTGCCTCTGTGCCCTTTTAGCTCCTGATCTTCCTGTTCTAAGACAAGAAGTTTTTATATTTCTCAGCAGTCTCCTTACTTGCTCAGAGTCAGACCTCCAGCAGCTAGTGGGGGATGGAGAGCTACTCTTGCCCTTTTAGGATGGCGAGTCTTTGGTGGCTCTGTGATCTCTCACTTCCTGCTTCCAAACAGGAAGTTCCTGTTGTGAGTTAAATCCTGTGCCTATAAAAGTAGAACTGGTTTAGGGTGGGAGGTGGAGGGGAGGGAAGGAGGGCAATATAGTCCCAGTAGAGAAGTTTTAGTTATACCAGTAACTCCTTCCTCCTGGTGTTCTGTCTGTTCTCTGGCAGAAGCTACAGTGGCGTGAAAAAGTATTTGCCCCCTTCCTGATTTTCTCTATTATTGCATATTTGTCACACTGGATGTTTTCAGGTCTTTAGAGAAAATGTAATATTAGATAAAGGGAACCTGAGTGAACAAATAACACTTGTTTTTTTTTTTAATTTCACTTATTTAATGAAAAAAAGTTAACCAACACCAACTGGCACTGTGTGAAAAAGTAATTGCCCCCTTACACTTAATAACTGGTTACACCACATTTAGCTGCAATGACTGCAACCAAACACTTCCTATAATTCCATATCAGTCTTTCACATCGCTGTGGAGGAATTTTAACCCACTCTTCCTCGCAGAACTGCTTTAATTCAGTAACATTTGGTAGGTTTTCGAGCATGAACTGCTCGCTTCAGGTCCTGCCACAGCATCTCTATTGGGTTTAAGTCTGGACTTTGACTAGCCACCCAAAACTTTAATTTTACTTTTTAGCCATTCTGATGTGGACTTTCTTTTGTGTTTTGGATCATTGTCTTGCTGCATGACCAACTACGCTTCAGCTTCAGCTGACGGAAGGATGACCGACATTCTCCTAAGAATTTTCTGGTACAGAGCAGAATTCATGGTTCCTTTAATTATGGCAAGTCATCCAGGTCCTTAGGCAAAGCATCCCCACACCATCACACTACCACCACCATGTTTGACTGTTGGTATGGTGTTCTTACTGTGGAATGCTGTGTTTGTTTTACGAGACATTATGGGATCCATGTCATCCAAAAGTTCCACTTTGGACTCATCTGTCCATAGAACATTTTCCCAAAAGGCTTGTGGATCATCCAGGTGCTTCTTGGCAAATGAGAGACGAGCGTTTATGTTCTTCTTGGTTAGCAGTGGTTTCCGCCTTGCTACTCTCACATGAAGCCCATTTTTGCCCAGTCTCTTTCTGATTGTGGAGTCATGAACACTGACCTTAGCTGAGGCAAGAGAAGCCTGCAGTTCTTGGATGTTGTTTTAGGATCCTTTGAGACTTCCTGGATGATTTTACGCGCGCCTTGTAGTAATTTTGGCAGGCCCCACTCCTGGGAAGATTCACTACTGTTTCAAGTGTTCTCCATTTGGAGATTATGGCTCTACTGTGGTTCGATAGGGTCCCAGAGCCTTAGAAATAGCTTTGTAACCCTTTCCAGACTGATAGAGGGCAACAAATTATTTTCTGATCTTTTCAGGAACTTCCTTGATCATGGCATAATGTGCTTGTTGAATCTTTGTGCTGGCAACGTGACTCTGATGGTAAGGGTCAAAATAAGTGAGGTTTAGATTGAGTAGGGCTGGCTGTAATCAAGCCTGGCTGTGTTCAATCAGCTGACTCTAATTATCCCTTTAATTGGGTTGATTTAACTAGGGGGCAATTACTTTTTCACACAGTGCCAGTTGGTGTTGGTTAACTTTTTTCATTAAATAAATGAAATAAGTAAAAAAAAAAGTGTTATTTGTTCACTCAGGTTCCCTTTATCTAATATTATATTTTGTCTAAAGACCTGAAAACATCCAGTGTGACAAATATGCAATAATAGAGAAAATCAGGAAGGGGGCAAATACTTTTTCACGCCACTGTATCTAGGGCAGTGCTTAAATCTGGTTTTAACCTGGCTCCTTCTAGCTAAGCCACTCCCCCTACTTTGCAAATCTTTCTATACTTAGTTAATTTCACAGATAACAATTCCCTTCTGACACCTGTGCCAAGCACCTAAATAAGTACACAGATAACACAAATAACAGATGAATTACTTCAAGTACCTCTGACAAACACACTGACTCTTTTTTTTTACCCTAAATTGAAGGTCCTAGTAGAAGATTTCTAGTTCTTAGTCCCAGTAAAGAAGTTTTAGTTATACCAGTAGCTCCTTCCTGCTGGTGTTCTGTCTGTTCTCTGTTCTCTGTTCATTATGTAAATCCCACCCAAAAGGTGAATTTGCCAGCCGACCACAAAATCACCTTTTGGGAGAAAGTTGCATAATGACAGTTTTTTGTTCATAAGGTGGGGTCCCCAACAGGCCATGTTGAAAATCGGGGGGTCAAAATCTCAAAAGAAGGCAAAGTTATGGACCAAAGTTATCCTTTTTTGCCAGACAAATTCCTTATACGTGAGGTGTCAAAATCTGTTTTTGCATCACGAAAAAGGATTATGACATCTCATGGAAAAGGATTACTGGCAGATCCATCTGGTCAGAGAAGTCCTAATCCTTTTTAGCATCACAAAAAAGGATTATGTCATCTCATGAAAAAGGAATTTGCTGGCGAAAAAGGATTTTTGGTCATCTCATGAAAAAGGATTTAAGAAAGTCATCCTTTTTCATGAGATGTTCTAATCCTTCTTTTGTCAGCAAATTTGTTTTTCATGAGCTGTCCTAATCCTTTTTCATGATGCGAAAAAGGATTGGGACTTCTCTGACCAGATGGCCCTTTTTCTCCAGACCAATTTCTTCTTCGTGAGGTGTCAAAATCCTTTTTCATATCTCATAAAAAAAGGATTACTGACATAGCCATCTGGTTGGAGAAGTCCTAATCCTTCTTTGTATCATGAAAAAGGATTATGTCACCTCATGAAAAAGGAATTTGCTGGCAAAAAAGGATTTGGTCATTTAATGAAAAAGGATTTCAGAATGTCATCCTATTTTGTGAGATGTCCTAATCCTTTTTCATGATACAAAAAAGGATTTTGACACATCACCAAAAAGGAACAGAAGTGAGTCACGTAAAAGGATTTTAAAACATAAAAGCATTCTGAGGCCACATAAAATTAATGTAAAAGCACACAACAATAAATGATGTTCTGATGAACAAGATACATACTTGGATGTCTGCAGAAGACATCCCTGGGAAGAGTTATGACAGTTTGTTTGGGCTAAAAAAAAAAAAAAGATGGCGGCTGAAGAAAAAGGAATTTTTTCTCACGAAAAAGGATTCTAAGGATCCTTTTCCATGAGCTGTCGAAATCCCTTTTCATCAGCCCAAAATCCTTTTTTGTTCCATGCAGCTATCTAAAAGACTGAACTGAGCATGCTCAGAACCCAAAATGTCAACATTTAATAACATTGGAACAAATTAATATTTTTTCACCAAACCAATGCTGACTTGTTCTGTGGGGCAAGCTCTTTCTACCATGAAAATGTCAGACCAAAATTCCAAATGGTTTGGCCGCAGCACAATGAGGACAAAACAGCAAAAAAAGAGGAATTTTAGCTTCTGTTTTCACAATGTGCAGCACAAAATCTGCCACTGTGACCAACACAACACTTGGTACATCAAGAGATCTACCTCATGGGACAGAACATACAAAATTACATGCAAATCCATTTAACAGTTGCAAAGTGATTACAGTGCAAAATTTCAGGTTTACATTAAAGTGCCTACTCATCCCTAACTATAGGGGTGCGACCACGCCTATATATATATAATTTTTTTTTCTTTTGATTCCAAAATTTCAAGATAGTAATTTTATGACTCCCCTGATAAACATGACATGTAGCATTTATAGTATAATGGCCTAAACATCATTTTGCTTCAGAAGTGTGAAAACATGTGTCTTCCAGGATGTAAAAAAATATGACACCTATCATGTTTATGACGTGGTGTGGAAAATTGGCTATGTTGATTGTTTGGAGTCAAAATATACTGAAAAATAGTGAAATTATGAGTGAACGCTGATATACTGTAACTCTTACTCATAACCTGCACATTTTACTGTAATTGTACACTAAATATTCAGCATAACCTTTTTATTACCACCTCATGAACTGGTAGGGGAACATTTTCAAATCCTCACCAAAATGTTATTCCGTGCCACCAAATCGTTGTTCTGTGCCATAGGTGCGTAAACACAATTTGGCCAGATTTCATAAATGTCAGCTGTCATATTCATGAGGTGGTGTGAAAAAAATGTCTATGTTGAAAATTTGGGGACAAAATATTTAAAATTACCAAAGTTATGCACAAGCATAAAAAAACTTCAACATACGCTCAGAACTTTGCTATTTTTACATATTTTGACCCCCAAATTATCAACATAGCCTTCTTTTTCTTTAAACTTTTTTTATTGTAAACAAGAAGAGGGACAGCTTTCATCACATTTTGTAGAATACAAATTTCATTAGAGACAGAGGTGTATAATGCAAAGGTTCAAAAAGTTCCATCCTAACAATGTCATTCACATCACCTGTTCTCTAACCATGGTGACTGTTACAAGTACCATGTAATGTACTAAGACCTATAGCCTCTTAAAAAGTATATTATTCTAAATCTACTATATTAATCATATGAGTTACAGATAGCTAAGACATGACATAAACATGCTTTTGATTATCCCTTTATCATACAGCACCATCATGTCATGGGTAGTAATTTACAATTTATGCTCCTCTCTATATTTATGGGACAAAGCCTGGTGCAGTAGTCATGACATGGAAGATCCAGGATTGCCATTTTTTATTAAACAATTCTAATTGGTGTCTTAGCCTGTGTGTTATTTTTTTTCCATTTTATAAATCTGCTTCAAAATATCTTTCTATTGTGCTGTTGTTTGGTGATGAGGGTTGCAACCACCATTTAATAATGGCTTTTTTAGCCACAGTCAAAGCTACATTAAGAATATATTGTTGGTGCTTATTAAGCCTTTTACAAGGATAACAAAGAGTTCCTGTTCAGGGTCCAAAGTTTGAAAACCTGTACAAATATGGATTAATTATTTTTCTACATCCTTCTAATAACTTTTCAGTAAGTAAGTAAGTAGGTAAAAAAGTAAGTACATTTTTTATTTAAATACACCCATTTCCGGAGGCTCTGGGGACAGTACAATATATTAACACATATTCAAAGCATCAACAAAATAACAAAGTATAATTACACATACAATTATAAAATTATTAAAATACAGTAAATAATCCACTAAGCTCTAATTAAAACCTGAGTTTAGATAATTCTCAATTTAATTCAAAAATGCCTTAGTAAACAGGTGGGCTTTAAGGCGGGCTTTAAAAACCTCCAGCGTCTGTGCCTCCTTAGGGAGTGAGTTCCACAGGACCGGGGCAGCAACACTAAATGCCCTATCACCAGCTGACTTCAACCTCAACCTGGGAACTGCTATGAGGCACCCACTGGTGGAATAGAGGGGACAAGCTGAGACAGCGGGAACCAGAAGGTCTGATAGGTAACCAGGGCCCTGACCATGTAGGGCCTTATAGGTGAGAAACCCCACCTTGAAAAGGATCCTCCACCTGACTGGCAGCCAGTGCAGATCACACAGCACTGGAGTGATATGGCAACATTTAGGCTGCCCAGTAAGTAACCGGGCAGCTGCGTTCTGTACTAGCTGTAGTCTGTGAAGAGATCCTCCCGTGACACCGAGATAGAGTGCATTACAGTAGTCAAGTCTCAAGGTAACCAAAGCATGTATCAAGGTAGTGAGGTCCAGAGGTGGAACAGGGGGCTTTATCCTGACGATATTTCTAAGATGGAAAAAACAGGAGCGGACAACAGAGGAAATCTACACCTCCATAGTCAAACTCCTATCAAAAATAACGCCAAGATTTCGCACCCTTGAGGAGGCCTTCAATGAGACAGAACCCAGAACTAATCCAGTCCCTGAATTAACAGACAACCTATCACACACTCTGTTCAACTCCACTACCAGTACCTCCATCTTATCGGGATTCAGTCACAACCAGCTGGATGCCATCCAGTCATTAATCTCAGCAAAACAGCTATTTAGCACATCCACTGGGTTGGATGTTCCTGGGGCAAAGGACAAGTATAGTTGGGTATCATCGGCATTACATTGAAAACCCAAACCATACCTCCTAATGACCCCCCCTGGGGCAGCATATACACTGCAAACAACATGGGGGCCAAAACCAAACCTTGAGGAACTCCACAAGAAAGGAGACCAGCAGAGGAGGAGAAATTCCCCATCACAACTCGCTGTCTCCTATTAGATAAAAAAGACTCAAACCAGCAGATGACAGTGCTGGTGAGTCTACAGAGTTCCCTAAAATGATCAAGCAACACACCATGGTCTACAGTGTCAAAAGCTGAAGAGAGATCCAGAAAAACAAGAATTGTCTTCTCTCCCTGATCTCCAGCCCTGAGAAGGTCATTCTGCACCCGAACAAGCACGGTTTCTGTGTTATGTCTTGCTCGAAACCCTGACTGGAACTGATCATACAAATCGTGGGTCATGAGGTGCTCCTCCAACTGAAGTGCCACTACCATCTCCACAACCTTCAGGAGTGGACAATTACAGAACATGTGAGAATGCGTGGCTGTTATTTCCCCACATCATTTCCAACATGTTCCAGAGTGCCCCTTCCCAAATTTGGCTACAATACTAGGAGTCCAAAAATATCTGACTATTGAGTTCCAAGCAAATTCCTTCCATTCTACAGATGAGGAGACTTTATGTTGTATTAGTATATGTTTTCTCATTGTTTTCCAGTTCACTGTATATTTAACTCAGTTAACCATTTCTGTTCAGTGATCCTGTATAATACTGGGAGGGGGGCTCTGAAGCCCTGTGTAATGAAATGGGAAGGCATTCCCAGTGTTTTGGAGTTTCAGAGTAGAGCAAAAAGGGGGTGAGGGGGGATCAGCTGATGTTAATGATGGGAGGAAATTATTTAGAAAGTGTCTAGCCTGGAGGACATGCAAATGATATGAGCTGTGTAGCAAGTAATGTTGTTTCAATAGTGCAAATGATAATGGTATTCTGCCATCCAAAAACTGATAGAAATGAGTTAATCCCTGCATATCCCAACTGATAAATCTATGATCCATTTGGGAGGACAGAACACCTGACCAAAAGTCAAAGTTCTCATAGGGGACAATGCCTTCTGGTATCTTTTTGTTTGCCATATATGGTAACACTGGTATGGTACTGCTCTGGTAAAAATATTATCTGACATATCTGAGAGCTTGGAGGGGGGGCAGAAAATAGAGTTTGTGTAAGTAAATATCTTAAGTACGCCAAGTTTGAATCCTTCCAGTGAGATGTATAATTGGAGTCAAGCCATGTACACACATGCTGTAGTTGAACTGCTTGATGACAGCAGTATAGATTAGGGAGTGCTAAACCCCATGTTGCTTGGGGAGTTGTAACTTCTTATAGGCTAATCTAGGCTTTTGTCTTGCCCAAATAAATCTGGATAGCATTTTATCTAGTTTATGAAAATTGGTCTGGTCCACATAAATAGATAAGTTCTGAAACAAATAAAGTAACTGGGGAAGGACATTCATATGAATTGTTTCATTCCTATTACTAAAGGATAAGGGAAGTACCATCTGCCTGTCAATTCTGCTTGTAGTGTCCATACTAATGGTTTATAGTTTAAGCTAAATAGCTCATTAAGATCTTTATTCCTAGATGTTTTATGGCTATCTGGTACCATTTAAAATTATAGGTGATATGAATTGAGAGGAGTGCTGTATAATTTGGGTGAAATGCCATTATCTTGTCCTTATTTAACTTATACCCTGCTAAAGTTTCATATTCATAGAGGGCTGTCCATAGGAGTAGTAAAGAAGAGGTTGTCCGCATAAAATACTAATTTGTATATTTTGCCATGATGTCAGATACCCGAAACATTTTGATTATTTCAAAGGGCCTGGGCAAGAGATTCAGCTGCCAAGGCAAAAAGAAGTGGGGGTAATGGACATCCTTGTATTGTGCCCTGTGTTAATAAAAATGGTGTGATATAGATTCATTTGCCCTTATTACTACCTGTGGATACTGGTATAGGGCCATTATAGTTGAAATAAGTGTGGGGTGAAATCCAAACCTCATGAGGATATAGTGTAAAACTTTCCAGGATACCCTGCCAAATATCTTTTCTGCATCCAGGCTCAGCAATCAACATAACCTTCTTATGACCCCACCTCATGAACAAGGGCGGTGATAAATGTCAAATTCTACCTGAAGGGGGATTTCGCAAAGTGACTATAAAATCACCTTTTGGGCCAGATTTACATAATTCTACCACCATTGGTTATGACAAAGGGTCCAAAAAGGCCATATTGAAAGTTTGGGGTAAAAATACGCAAAAGTGACAAAGATATGAATAAAAGTATAAAACCCCACTGGAATACATGAAACCACACTTACCTGATTATCTCAGATCACAGTTCCTGGTTCCAGCAGCAAGACAAGACTTTGATTAGAGAGTGGATCTACACCATGGGATATCTTCAGGTGAGTGAGGGTCTGTGTGGGATTTCATAGGTTTCATAGGTGATCCTGAGCTCTATAAAGACAGAAGTCCATTTGGCTCGCCTTTGCAGTAAAATAGTACCCCTTTATATTATTACTATTCAAATAGCAATCAAGAGAATGCTTAAAGGCTAGCATTGTTTGACTCCCCACAACCTCAATAGGCAGTGCATTCCAAATTTTTACCACCCTTACTGAGAGCCAATGTAGACGGGCCTGTGTATTAAACTTGTTCACCATAAGCTGTAGGGGGTGAGCACATGTATTATAAAGCTGATCCCTAAGATTTAGACCCAGTTGCTCCCAAAGTTGATTATCAGACAGTGCCTGATTAATAAGGCACATGTCCCCTCTTAACCTATGATTTTCAAGGCAATAAAGTTCCAGACTCTTTAATCTCTCCCCATAATTCATGTCCTGAACTTCACTGATTCTTTTTGTTGCCCTTCACTGGACCCTCTCCAGGGCATTAATATCCCCCTTATAGCCTGGTGCCCAGAACTGCGCACAATACTCAGTATAAGACCTCACCAGGTAGGTATAAAGAGGGAGCAAAACCCCTTTTTTCCTGCTTTTGATGTGCCTATGTATGCAGCTCAGAATACTATTGTTCCTCTTAACCACCTGGTTATAGTGTGAGTGGAATTCAAGGTTATTACTAACCCTAATCCCCAAATCTTGTTCCTCATGTACTACTCTAAGAATCTTACCATCTAGACTATAATCCACTTCAGGATTTTTTTTACCCAAGTGTATTACCGTACATTTGGGGTGTGGGAGGGTGTTGGGTGGTGGATGTTAAGTGTGAGGTTGGAGTGGGGTTGATGGGTGTGTGTGGGGGGAGGTCACATCATCAAGAGGTCATTTTCTTTTCTATAGGGTTAATAAAATATTGAGTGACAGTTTTCTTTATTTCAGAGGATATATTCAATGTGACACTTGGGATTGGGCACCCCAATGTCAGCTTGTGTTCAGAAGCACTAGGGATGGATACCATGGTGCCACCATATACATAATGAGAACAGAGGGAGGAGATGATTTGGAGGGGAGGGAGGTGTACACAAGAAGAGGTGCTGGAGGTAGGCACCCTGGTCTGCTTGTATAACTAAAAATTGGGAAGTGCAGGTGGGCAACCTGGAGGGGAGGAGGGAGAAAAAAGTGATCCCAAGGGTGGGCACCCCCAGTTTGCTAGAGAAAGAATTAGATAGATAGAAACATAGAAACATAGAATTTGATGGCAGATAAAGACCGCTTGGCCCACCTAGTCTGTCCATTTTCCTACCTAACAGTTAAGCTGCAGATCCTAATTAACCAAAAGCTTACTTCCTCCTACCCCCCCCACTAGGACTGCCTTATGTCTGTCCCATGCATTCTTGAATTCCCCCACTGTTCTTGACTCCATGACCTCCCCAAGGAGGCTGTTCCATGCATCCACAACCCTCTGTGAAAAATACTTCCTCTCATTACCTCTGGAGCCTTCTATCTTCAAATTGAGCCACCTTGTTCTTGGTGATCTCTTTTCTGAAAGATGCTACCTCTTGGACTTTGTTGATTCCCTTGAGGTACTTGAAAGTTTTTATCATGTCCCTCTCCCTTCTTTCTTCAAGGGTATACATATTAAGCTCCTTTAGTCTTTCTTTCAGTAGTCTTCTGGTGCAGACCCTGCACCATTTTGGTTGTTCCTCTGGACAGCCCCACCCTGTCTATGTCTTTGCAGGAGATGGGGTCTTCAGAACTGCACACAGTACTTCAGATGAGGTCTCACCAACTGTCTGTACAGAGGGATAACAACTTCCTGTTTTCTACTATTGATGCCTCTTCCTATGCATCCCAGTATCCCCTAGCCTTCCTTACTGCCTTCTCACATTGCTTGCCCACCTTTAGGTCATCTGATATAATTACCCCCAGGTCCCTTTCCATTTTTACTGTTGTCAGTATCTCACCCACCATTGTGTACTCTTCCCCTGGGTTTTAGTTTCCCATGTGTATTACCTTGCACTTCTTTGCATTGAATCTGAGCTGCCATACATTTGACCATTCCTCCAACCTTGCCAAGTCCCTTCTCGTCCTTTCCACTCCATCTTGTGTATCAACTCTGTTGCAGATCTTTGTGTCGTCTGCAAAGAGACATATTTTTCCTTTAAGTTCCTCTGCAATGTCACTTATAAAGACATTAAAAAGGACTGGTCCTAGTACTGAACCCTGCAGTACCCCGCTAGTAACCCTCCTTTCTTCACTGTGTACTCCATTTACTACTACCCTTTGCGTCCTGTTGTCTAGCCCATTTTATATCCAGGCTACCACCTTGGGATCCACTCCAAGGCTGGCTAACTTGTGTATTAATCTTTTGTGTGGGACTGTAATAAATGCCTTGCTAAAATCTAGGTAGGCCATGTCCACGGTCCCTCCCTGGTCTACTACTTTGGTCACCCAGTCAAAGAAATCTATCAGATTCGTCTGACACTACCTTCCCATCATGAATCCATGCTGCCTTGGGTCCTGTACCCCACTGGCCTCTAGGTACTCAATAATTATTTTCTTCAGAAGTGATTACATCATTTTTCCTGCCACTGAGGTCAAACTAACTGGTCTGTAGTTTCCTGCCTCTGTTCTGCTCCCACTTTTGTGAAGAGGAATCACATCTGCCCTCCTCCGGTCTTCAGGCACCACCCCATCCTCCCATGATTTGTTAAAGAGAGTAGTCAGTGGTGTCACTAGTTCTACCCTTAGTTCTTTTAGAATTCTTGGGTGAATCCCATCAGGCCCCATTGCTTTGTCCACTTTTAATTTTATTAGTTCTTTCAGAACCCTTTCTTCTGTAAATGGACTGGTATTGACCCCTGTCTTCAGAGTGTTTCTCTTGTTTGGTTTAGGTACCTCCCTCTCCTCTTCCTTTGTGAATACTGAGCAGAAATATTCGTTCAGTATCCCTGCTTTTTCACTGTCACCCTCTACCCACATTCCCTCCCCTTTATTAAGCCTCAGTATCCCTCCTTTGGTCTTTCTTTGCTCCCTAATGTACCTATAAAAGGTCTTATCCCCCTTCTTAACAGAATTGACTATCCTTTCCTCAGTTTGGGCCTTTGCTATTCTGACTGCCTTCCCTGCCTCATTCTGCTTTAACTGATAAAGTTATCTGTCCTGCTCCTTCTGTGTTTCCTTATATTTCCTGAATGCTATCCTTTTCTCCTTAACCATCCCTGCCACCTCTTTTGAGAACCATAGCATTTTTTTCCTTCATTGTGTTTTGTTGATTTGCTTTACACAAAGGCTTGTTGCCTCTGTGATGGCTGTTTTGATTACTCCCCATTGTTCCTCCACCCCTCCTTCTTGCCTGTTTGCTAGTGCTTTTCTGAGGCACTCTCTCATTTTCCCAAAGTCAGCCCTCCTAAAGTCCAGTACTCTTGCTTTTGTATGGCTTGATTGTATGGCTGTGTTTACCGTGAACCACAGTTTGGTGGTCGCTTGTTCCCAGATGGCTACCCACTTCTAAATCTGAGATTCTTTCTCTGTCCCCATTTGAGAGTACCAGGTCTAAGAATGCTCCCTTCCCAGTGGGTTCCAATACTAGCTGTCTGAGGCATGCCCCCTGTAGGGCATCAAGAATGACCCTGCTCTTGGATGTGCCTGCAGCAAAGGTGCTCCAGTTAACATCTGGCATATTCGGGTTCCCCATCAACAATATCTCCTCTTTCTCTGCCATTCTAAGGAAGCCTTCTATCATTTCCTTGTCCATTCCCTCCCCCTGAGATGGGGGTCTATAGACAACTCCCTTGCGGATTGTGGTGCCATTTCCTGTCTCCAGGGTGACCCAGAGTTCCTCATCTGCTCCCTGTTTACTCTTTAGTTCTGTTGCTTTGATCCCTTCCTTTACATAGAGAGCTACTCCTCATCCTCTATTACCCTCCCTGTCCCTCCTGTAGATTGTGTGCCCTGGTATGTTGACATCCCAGTCATGGTTCTCTGCGTACCATGTTTCCGTGACTGCCACAATATCCAGGCAACCCTCTTCCATCAAGGCCACTAGTTCAGGGAGCTTGTTACACAGACTACGGGCATTGGTACTCATCACCCTCCACTTTTTGATAGCCTTACCCCTTTTAGCCCCATTCCTGTCCTTACTGGCTTTGTGTTTTTTTACATTTATCTCTGTCCTGCTCCCTAATAACTTCTCTACCTTGGTGTTTACCTCACTAATTACCATGTTTTGTGGGGGGAGGCTGGGATTTCCCTACTCCTTTTCAGTGTCTCCCCCTTGGCTAGTTTAAATGCTTGCCAATGAAGCATTTGAACCTCTCACCTAGGATTCTGGTCCCCCCCCCGGACAGATGCAGTCCATCGCACCAGTATAAGTCTGCATCCCTCCAGGTGGCTCCCCAGTCCCCAACAAAGCCAAAAACCTGAGCTCCACACCAGTTTTTCAACCACTCAATGAATTCCCTTGTGAGGAGTGCCCTAGCATCACCCTTGCCATAGACAGGCTGCACCTACGAGAAGGTTACCGTATGCGCTACTTGTCTAAGGACCCTCCCCAACTCTACAAACTCCTCTTGCACTGCTCTGATCCCATTCCTAGCCAGGTCATTTGTCCCTAGGTGGACAATGACATCCAGCTCCCTCCCTCGTGCAGCTCCTCCCATGACCCTGAGGATTCGCTTCCTGTCCCTCCAAGCCGTGGCACCAGGAAGGCACCTTACCTCCCTTTCCCCTTCCTCCCCATCTCTGCCCCTACAATGACTGAGTCCCCCACCAGGAGTTGTTTCCTTCCCCTGTGGGGCCCCATGCCACCCTCCGCTGGGTCTCCTTTGTGAAGGTTCCCAGCATCCTCCTTGGTCTGCACTGCAGGTGCCTACATAGAGGAACCACTATCCACCAGAAGAGCAAATGAATTGTGGAGAGGTACAGCTGGAGGGATGAAACTCTGTTCCACCACCCTCTCCCTCCCTGAGCCCACCCTCGTCCAACCTCTCCTCTTTCTTGGCAACCTCTGAGGTAGTGGCATTGGCTCTGGTGGTCCCTGGGTGGGGGAGGAGGTTTCATGAATCCTAGTCAGGTCAGCCTGGAGTCAGGAAAGCTCCTCTCTCAGACCAGAGAGGTGCCTGAAAATAAGGCAGCATTGCAGCCACCAGAATGTCTCCCGGAACATTGCTGCCCCACAGCCATTGCACTGCACCACTCCTATCATGTCTTATTTTGTGTCCTCTCTCCTGTTTCTCTGTATGCTTACTCTCTCCTCTCCTTACAACTCTCACCCTTCCTGTTCTGGGACAGCAACTTCCTATCTTCTTCAGTAGCCTTCTTCTTCCTTGCTCAATGTCAGACCTCCAGCAGCTGGGGAGGAGAGTGAGCTACTTTTTTCCTTTAGGGTTCACAAAACCAATGTTTCTCTATGATCCTTCCCTTCCTACTACCAAACAGGAAGTTCCTGTTGACAGTCAAAACCAGTGGCTATAAAAGTAGAACTGGCTTAGGGTGGGATGGAGGGCAATTAGTAAGAAAAAAGGCTAGCCTCCTACTGGTTTAGCAAAGTCAGCTGATACAGTACCCTTCTCAGCACAGAACACACACACTGACTTTCTTTCTTTTCTTTCTTTTTTTAACCCTAAATAAGACCCCTTCTACTTCTAATAAAGTATCTGTCTACTTAATCTCAACAGCCACTGACTCCTGCTGAGATATAAGTGTTAAATTAGTAAGAAAATGTAGCTTCTTTTAGTTAGCTGCTTTCTGCTCTACAAGCAAGGCTTGCAACAGGAAGTTGTAATTTGAGTCACCTGCTTTTATAGTGTCTAAGCCACACACCCAATTAAGCTCTCTCTCCTCCTACTGGTTTAGCAAAGTCAGCTGATACAGTACCCTTCCCAGCACAGAACACACAATAGATAGATAGACAGACAGACAGATAGGGTGGTGTGGTGGGAGGCAGATCGCCCATGGACTTCTTTTTAAGTTAAAAAAATGAAAATATCAACAAGGGATGGTTTTCTTTATTGTAAGGGGAGAGAAGCCAGCACTGGGGACTGGGCATGCCAGTGTCAGCACCATTTTCTGGTTGCACCTCAGGTGGGGACCCTGGTGCTGCCATCTATATATAATGGGTGGGGGGTGTGGCAGGCAGTTAGATAGGCAAGAGACCATTTTCTCTTTTACAGGTTATGGCAAAATAAAAAGATCAACAAGGGGTAATTTTCTTTATTACTGGGTGAGAGAAGTCAACACTAGGGATTGGGCACCCCAGTGTTGGAATGATGTTTGGCAGCACTGAGGGTGAGCACCCCAGGCCACCATGTATTCAGAAGGGGTGGCCAGTGGCCTGGATGGGAGGGGTGCAAGAGAAGTGGTACTGGGGGGCACCCCAGTCTGCTTATTGTTTAGAGGGACACTGTCAACCTTTTTTGCATCATATTATTTTTAAGTAAAACCCCACATTTTATGATTGCTTACCTTCTCTAAAATGCATTGATTTTGCTGGTTGTTTTATCTGCCTCCTTGTTTGTTAGAACTGAAATGCATGGTAAATGTATAGCTATACCCAGCCTTGTTTTGCTTCAAATCATTGAAGTATCTTACTGCATACTTCCTGGACATTAAAAATACCCTCAAACAGTGCAGCCACTCATGACACCATGGTCTCCTCTATTCCTACTGCATAATGAGTTGCTAGATTGTGTTGGGGATGCTCCTGAATCCGGGAAAGATGCTGTGCGATTTGGCCAAGAAATGTAAACAAACATGTTTTGATGTGGTAATACCAGTATGGTGGGCACTCAGTTTTTCACTTTTTAAAAGAAAATGATTATCTGAATCAAACTACCAGCTGCATTGGCAGTCTCTATAGAATGTGAACAATCATAACATGTGTTTTTTAAACTAGGAACACTTTGAGGTCTAAGGGGGGGTTGACAGTACCCCTTTAAATTAAAAAGGAAAATAAAATAACATATATGTAGATGACATGGAGGGGAGGGAGGGAGAAAGAAGCGGTACTGTGAGTGGGCACCTCAGTCTTCTTAACAGTGAAAAAAAAAGAAAAAATAGATAAGATACGATAGATAGCTAGACAGATAGACAGACAGACAGACATATAGATAGATACATGGTCCAAGGACAGTTCTTTCATGACATCACACAAAAGAACAATGGTTCTTTAGTTTGATGTCAGGAAAGAACTGTAAAGAAAACTAATTCCACCCTGTTCTTTCATGACTCAACCGTCTTTCATGAGTCTTGACAGAACTCACAAAAGAAGAATCCCGGGTTATGAAAGAAGATGGTGGACTTAGGTTTTTTTCCATTTTTCTTTCGTGAGCCGACCTTCTTCTTTTGTGAACATGAAATAACTCACAAAAGAAGAATCTCAGCTCATAAAAAAAGATGGTGAAAGAAAACTAAGTTCAGATTCTTCTTTTTTTTGCAGTTAAATAAACTTTATTGAAATTTTTTCATATCAGAAAAAGTACAACACAAAAAGCAAAAACAACCAATCACAGTAAAGCTATCTACAGCAAGCATCTCAAATATGCAGAAAAACATCTGATCATTTATAACAGTAATAATAAAAGCAGTGAACAAAAAGAATACAATGACCCTTCCCTTCCAACCTACTAAACCACTTTAGAACTCCCTCCTTCTAACCCCCCAACTCATGCCAGATTCACATATAAGACAAACCAGTGGAAAGGGTGACCATGAAGAGATAACAAACTATGACAACTCTGTTGCAGTAAAAAAGGATCTAGAACAAAGTAGGAAATCACAGATAATAGAAGGGAGACCTAAAAAAATCAAGTCCACTGCTAACATAATAGTATATTGGGGTCCAGCAAGTCTTGAACTTATGCCATGCATGATTGACTGAGGCTACTTCATGCTCAGCACTCAAAAATGTTAAAAATTCATGAAGCCACTCACCACTCGTTGGAGTCAAGCTACCTATCCAATGCCTCATAATCAAAAGTTTTGTAACTAAGGAAATCAGGGCCATATAATTTTTATATATAAGAGATGGGAATCGAGGCATAGTTCCCCAAAATACAAATCTCAACTGTAAAAAACTCATTATGGCCAAATAAAGAGGAGAACCACTGTTGAACAATAGCCCAAAAAGATTTGATTATAGGATAGGACCACATAATATGGTATAAAATATCTACTTCTTTAGTACAGTGGGCACATAATGCAGATAAAACTTTTCCCATTTTAAACAATTTATTGGGAAAATAATACAGATCTTGCAAAATATTAAATTGCAATTGAGTGAGGCTGTCTTGTTTAGTGAACTGATGTAGCCCACAAATTTGAAGAGAAATGCAAACCCAAGTCTTTATCCCAATAAAAGGCTGTGGGAAGCATATGGTTCCAGACTTGCTGGTTAATGGCATTATAAATATGGGAATCGGCTTAACTTGGTACAAGAAAGCCATTAACTTAGAAAAGAAAGAAACCACCACATTTGACAAAGGGGAGGGCAGAAATTTGCTAAGACAGTAACAAATTTGTACATACTTAGAAAAGTGATGTGACAGAATAGCATATTCAGACTGAAACTCTGCAAATTAGAGAATCTTGTCATCTTTGATTAGATCTGCGACAGAGTCAGTTCTAAGTTCTACCCAGTGGTCAGCTAAAAAAGGTTTGTCCACTACACAAGAAATGTTATTATTGAGGAAAGGTTGATAGATCTTGTACTGTGAAAACTTAAGAGATTTACAAAGTTGGGAATGGGCTTTAATAGAACAGCCAATCAAGGTAGGTTTTAACTCTCTCAGTATTCTTGATAATGGCATGTACAACAAAGAGGTCAGGGAAATGTGATATTTCTTAACTAAGCTTTCTTTGACAGACAACCAAATTGGATTATATGAACATATGAACATATGAAATTGACAGCAGATACAGGCCATTTGGTCAATCTAGTCTGCTCTAGAGTGCAGCACTTCAATCCATTTAGACTGCAGCTGCCCCACCTCCCTCATATGCCCTCCCCATCTCCCTTCCCCTACCAGTTTGTTCCCTCCCTTTGAATCTATCTCACCTCCTCCTGAAGCCCCCAACACTCTGCAGTGATACGACTTCCTCTGGCAGAGCTTTCCACCCTGACACCACCTTTTCTGTGAAATAGTGCCTCCTCAGTTCCCTCTTGAACCTGCCCCCTTCCAACTTCATAGAGTGTCCCCTGGTTTCCCTTCAGCCCTTCAGATTGAACACACACCTGGTGTCTACTCTGTTCAAATCCTTCAGGTACTTGAAGGTCTCAATCATATCCCCTCTCTCCCTTCTTTTCTCCAGAGTATACATATTGAGTTCTCTCAGTCTGTCTTCATATGGTCTGTCCCCTAAACCCAGGATCATTTTTGTTGTGTTGCGCTGTACCCCCTCCAGTAGTGTGATGTCCCTTTTCAAGTAGGGGTGCCAGAACTTCATGCAGAAGTCTAGGTGAGGTCTCACCAGGGACCTGTACAGGAGCAAGATGACCTCCCCACTCCTAGAAGTAATCCCCTTTGCTATGTACCCTAGCATCCTGTTTGCCTTCACTACTGCCTTCCTGCACTGAGCAGAGTGGTTCATTGCCCTGGTTACTAGCACTCCCAGATCCTTCTCCTCCTTGGATTTTGTTAACAGGACACAATAAAGCCAATAATTGTGTCCTGGGTTCTTGCCTCCTAAATGCATCACTGTGCTTTTCCTGGCATTGAAACCAAGCTGCCAAGTGTGAGACCATTTCTCCAGTTTTGCCAATCCTCCTGAAGTACTTTTGTTCCCTCCCCCCATCTACCTTGGCACAAATCTTTGTGTCATCTGCGAAGAGACAGACCTTGCTCTTAATTCCTACTGCAATGTAAGCTATGAAAATGTTAAACAGAATCAGTTCCAGCACTGAGCCCTGTGGTACACCACTTGTTACTGCCCTGGGTTCAGATGCCTCCCCCCTACACTACTACCTTCGGCTGTCTACCCTGCAGCCAGTTCTTAACCCATCTGACCAGGTTCCTCCCTGCTCCCAAACTCTTCAACTTGCAGGTCAGCATACCGTATGGCACCCTGTCAAAGGCCTTGCTGAAATCCAGGTAGAGGACATCCACTGCATGTTCCCTGTCCAGTGCCCTCATAACCCAGTTGTAAAAATCAACCAGGTTCCTCTGGCAGGATCTGCCTGAGACAAACCCGTGCTTCCTGCTGTCCTGGAGATTGTTATCCTCAAGAAATTGCACCAGTCTTTCCTTGAGGATTATCTCCATCAATTTTGCCACAATTGAAGTAAGGCTCACCAGTCTGTAGTTCCCTGGTTCGTCCTTGTGCCCACTCTTATGGAAGGTACCACATGTGCTTCCCTTCAGTCCCTGGGCATGCACCCCGAGTTCAGAAAGTTACTGAACAGGTCTGCCAATGGCTCTGCCAGGAATTCTGCCAACTCTCTCAGCACCCTGAGTGGACTCCATCTGGGCCAGGTGCCTTGTCCACCTTCAGAGACTTAAGGCCCTCCCTCACCCTTTCCATCATGATTTCCCCATCTGTGGTTGTGGCTCCCCCACCTTCTCTCACCTTGCCCTTCCTCTCAGGTATGGGCCCATCCCTCTCCTTGGTGAAGACTGAACAGAAATATTCATTAAGTACTTCTGCCTGCTCAGCCACCTTTTCTACCCACCCACTTCCCCTCCTGATCCTAACAACTTGATCCTTGCTCTTCTTCTTCTCTCTGATATATCTGAAGAAATCCTTTACTCCTTCTTTGATCCCCTGCGCTAACCTCCATTCCCTAGCCACCTTCGCTGCCCTTACCACTCTGCTCACTTCCCTGGATTTCTTCACATATTCTTATGTCTTCTGCCCTGTTGGATCTCTTGTAGATCCAAAAATGCATTCCTCTTTTCTCTCACCTTCTCCACAACCTCTCAACTCATCCAACTTCGTTTCTTGGTTCTGGTTTTCTTGCTCTGGCTCTTGACACAAGTTTTAGTGGCTTCAGCCAGTGCTCCTAGGAGGCAGCATAGCACAGTGGGTTAAGGCCCTGAGCTGCAGATCTGGAGACCTGGGTTTGAATCCCACAGATACCTAGATGCACACTGTGTGAGCCTGAGCAAGTCACCTAACTTACTTGTGCTCCCAGGTGGCATCTGGAAACAAGCTTCAGCTTATTGTGCTACTCCTGGTTAAACAATGTTCCCCTTTCCCCTTCCCCTGCCTTGATGACTGCCCATTTTTGTTCCGCGTCCATTTCTGGGTAGATGCTTGCCATATGACTTTCCAGTATGTGTTCCATCCTGCCAAAGTCCACCCTTTCGAAGTCCAGGACCCTAGTTTTTGTAGTGGTTACTTCCTAACCCAGACTGATTGAGAACCACACTGTGCAGTGGTCACTGCTTGCCAGAGGTTCCTCCATCCTTACATCCCTGACCTGTTCCCCATCTTCTAGTACCAAGTCTTGTATATTCCCCTCCCACTTTGGCTCCATTGTTCTTTGGGTAAGGAAGCCATCCTGGAATGCATCCAGGAGGATCTGCTCCCTGGAGCAAGTGGTTGCTGGGATGCTCCAATCCACCCCTTGTAGATTGAAGTCCCCCCCCACCACTGTGCTCCCTTTGCCACTATGTATCCTTATCTGCTCCCCCAGTTCCCTATCAATGTCTCTTTCTGGGCCGGAGATCTATAAACAACCCACAGACAGATCTTGTTCCCTTTCTGGCTGTGTAGCTGCAGCCAGATTACTTCAGACCTGCCCTCCTCCCCTTCCTCCCTATTATACCTGATCCCTTCCCTTATGTAAATGGCAACCCCCAGACTTCCCTTTATCTCTATCCCTCCAGAACAGTTTGTACCCTGGGATGGTTAGGTCCCATTCATGGTGCCTGGTTGCCCACATCTCAGTAATGGCAGCAATGTCCACCTTCCCCTCTGCCA
Source organism: Neoceratodus forsteri (assembly GCA_016271365.2). Classification (NCBI taxonomy): domain Eukaryota; kingdom Metazoa; phylum Chordata; order Ceratodontiformes; family Ceratodontidae; genus Neoceratodus; species Neoceratodus forsteri. Next base: position 570,710,850 of record CM028134.1, on the reverse strand, counting down.
TCAATTCCTGCAACTCTGACAGCTTGTTTCCCAGGCTCCTAGCATTTAGTGAAACCATTCTCCACACTGCTGCTATCCTTACTGCTTCCTTACCCTTCACTCCAACCCCTATTTCGCCTAAGGTCGTATCTATCCCTGTGGTGGGGGAGGTCCATGGGACCCCCTCTCCTGGTGATTCCCAGCTCCAATGCCCCTCTACCTAGTTTAAATTATACCCCTCATTAATGAAATCCCCCAGCTTCTGCTTCAACACCTGTGACCCTGCCCTGCTGTGGTGTAACCTATCCTCTGCATGAAGATCTGTGTTATCCCAAGTGCTTCCCCAGTCCCCCACCAGTCCATACCCCTCAGTCCCACACCACTCCCTCAGCCACTTGCTGAAGTTACTGATTCTTTTCTTCCTGTCTGTACTAGCCTTTGGCATTGACAGAACTTCTGAGAAGGCTACCATTGTCCCTCTTTGCTGCATAGTTTTCCAACTTCCCTGAAGCTGTCTTGTACCTCCTCTATCCTTCTCCCTTCCAGATCATTCATTCCCAGGTGCACCACAATGTGCGGCTTCACCCCCACCTTCCCCACATATCTGCCCATATGCTTCCCCACTCTACTCACTGTCATGCCTGGCATGCATTCTACCCATCTGTTACTTTTTCTGGCACCCCTTCCATCCATCTTATACCCTTAAGTATAGAAATCCCTTGAATTATGACTCTGATGCTTTTCCTGCTTGCCATCTTGTTGCCCTCCACTCTTCTGCCCCCATCTTGTGAGACCCTCTCATCCCCCATGTCTCGCCTCCCCTTTATCTCCCCTAACATTTGCCCTGTCCTCTCCTCACTTGCAAATATGACTGGGCTACTGACCTCCACCTCCAAACTATTTTCCATCTGTGGAACCTCCCCTTTGCACTCACTTGTTGCTCTGTCCACCACACTACCTCCTCATCTGCTATTACTTCCCCATATCTTCCCTGAAATGTGGCCCTATCGCACTTGGACTCCCCTCCTCTCCCTATCCTTAGCCTTCCCCGGGCTGCCTGCCACTTCCCCCATCCTCCTGTCTCCTTGCTCCTTTCTTCCTTCTGGAGAGACTGCATCACCATCACCTCACTGCCTCCACCCTGCCACTTTGTCTTCTTGGTATACTACCTGCTGCCTCCCTGCTGTGTACCTTTTCCCCCCTGTAGTGTCCTCTCCCAGCTCCTTCACTGAAGCTTTCCTTCTCTCTGCTACCTGGTCTTCCAGACTAGCCAACACTGAGAATATGCTTGCAGTGCTAATCTCCTTTCCTTGAATGAGTCCAGTGCCCCTTCCCACAGGCTGATATCTTTGCTCCAGCCTAGCCTTAGTCATGCCCCTGTGCCTGACCCTCCTCCAGTCATCACTTCCTTCCCTTGGCTGCACCTGCTTGTCTGGCCCTCCTACTGCCCCACCTAATTCTCCCTGATTTTTGCCTGTTTTGAGCTCTTTAGGATGCCTCATTAGTTTCCCCTCCTGGCTGTGTTCCCCCATTCTGTCTCCTCCATGCCTCCAGTTCCCTCCTCAACCACCCTATCTCCTGCCTGAGCTGGCCCACCTGCCAACACACCCTACAACCCCTTGCCCTGCAAGCCACACCCAGGAATACAGCTGCGTCACATCCTTGGCAACATACAACTCTTCCCATCTCCTGCCCTATTTGACTGCCCCTGCACATCTCTCCTCCCTTAACCTGGTCCTGCCCCACTCCATGGAATCCTCCCCCCACCTTGGACTCCCCATGTCTGTACAGGAAATATGTGGCCCTCCCAGTTAGGCACTTCCCTGTCTACCAGTGTGACCCACTGCCTGCTGTCCTGCCTTCTACTCAAGATGCTACACTCCTGCTTCATGGCACTCAAGCTTCAGGGGTCACTCAAGCTTTGGGGTCACTTGGTCCCCTTTGAAATATAATTGGATCCCAGCCTCACTATTGGCTGGTCCGAGTCATGTGACCACCCCTCCCCTCCTGTGTATTTCCCAACCTCTCCTTCTCTCAGTTAAATGACCCCCCTCCTCCCAGCCAAGACAAAATCATTTGTTTTGCAGTTACACTGTTTAAATCCCACAGCACACATTGCCATCTCATTAAATGCTATCTCAATCCTAAAAGAAAAACAAACAGCATAGAGTCCTGGTTATACATATGAGGAGACTAAAGTGTATTCTATTGGAATTATTTGACAGCATGCAGGGACAAGTAATAATTGTAAAAATCAGAGAGATTAAGTCTTCCTAGGTACCTCAGCCTACAAAGTTTGAAAAATGCTCTCCTTGGAGGTTCACCTAACCAAAGGAATTCCAAACATAAGGACTGTAGGTGATTGAACTAGGACTTCAGAATCATTATATTCAGCATGCCCAAGGGATACATTAGGTGAGGTAAAACATTCATCTTGATGACATTTGCCCTGCCCCAAAGGGAAAGGGGGTAAATGGCACCAGCAGGACAAATCTTGGTCAATTTGTCTTACCACCAGGTCTAGGTTCAGCACCTTCAACAGCTTTAAGTCTCAAGGAAGTCTGATGCCCAAGTAGGTCAAGGTCTTTGACTCCCATTGAAGCCCCAGGTGAGTGACTGCCTCCTTTGTGCAAGAAGGAATTAGTGGAAGTACCACAGTTTTATGTAAGTTAAGTTTATACCCTGAAAATTCACTGAAATGGGAAATAATCATGAGGGTGGTAGGTAAGGAAGTTTGTCATTGAGATATGTGGAGCAAGATATAATTCACATACGTCAACAATTTTAATTCCATTTGACCTGCAACAATACCTTTGACAGAAGGAGATGAGTTAATTTTGCATGTTGGGGTTCTATATATAGATTAAATAAAAGCGAAGAGAAGGGACAACCTTGACGGGTTCCCCAGCCTAAATAAAAAGGGGCACAGGGCTCATTATTGCAAAGAACACATGTAGAGGGTTTGGTAAACAATATGTTAATCATTTGCATGAACTCTTGAGAAATATCATATTTCCTCAAAGTTGTAAACAAGTAAGGCCAGGCCACCCTGTCAAAGGCTTACTCTGCATCCAGGGAGACCAACACCAAATTGCTGTCACTCTCCCTAGATGCAGAGAAAAGATGAAACAATTTACAGAAATGGTCACTAGAGTGATGGCCAGCTACAAAGCCAACCTGCTCCGGCCTGATTAAACCCATCCAAACTTTACCCAAACGGGTTGCCAAAATGTCTGCATAAATTTTAATATCTACATTAAGTAGAGAAATAGGATGGTAATTTTCTACCTTTGTAGGGTCTTTACCAGGTTTAGGAATGAGTACTATATGTGCCTCTAGTAAAGAGTTTTCACAAATTTCTGAGGAATACAAATATTTAAATAATTTATATAATGTGGGAAGCAGTTCTGATTTAAAAGTCTTATAGAAGAGGGGGGAGAAACCATTTGGACTCAGAGCTTTTTCCAGAGAAAGCGATGAGGTAGCATCAGAAACTTCCACATCAGTGATGAGCCCACACAACAATTTCTTTTAGGTTTGAAAACATTTTGGCAAGTCTAAATTAGAAAAGAAATATTTTAAACTTTGCAAATTAGAGGTGTCCTGCTCCAAAGGAGTATAGATTCTGAAAAAAACCCTGAAAGATAGAAGTCATCTTTTTGGCCCCGCATGTAACTGCTTGTGTCTGAGGATCAATTAGGGAGGAAATCCATCAGGAGGCATTTAGTTGCTTAAGGTGAAGAGCAAGCAATTTGCCTGTTTTATTACCCTGCCCGAAACAAGTAGCTTTGATATGAGCTGCTGCCCAGTCCACCTTTTCCAGAAGATACTCTGAGTACTTAGCATGCAACTGTATCAATTTAGTCTTATCCTCCTCCGGAGAATGTGGAGAGAGCGAGAGAGAGAGAGAGAGAGAGAGAGATCTGTAAGGATCGAATATTGTGGAGCCAGTCTTTAACTTGAGATTGCAATTTTTTGTGCCTGATAGTAGCCAGCCTATCAGCTCACCTCACCACATGGCCTTAAACACCCCCCCCAAAGGACATCTCTAGCTGGAATTGAGTCTCCATTCTCCATAATAGATTGCAATGAAAACATTTTAATATGAACTACTAAATGGGGGGTCCTTCAATAGCTGGTTATTTAATGCACATGTTTGTGATCTAAGAGTCATATTAAGGGGTGCCATGAATAATATGACTGGGGAATGGTCCAACAAAACTCAGGCACTGATACTGCAGTCATGAATAAGGGTAAAAAATTGCTGGCTGATAAAGAAATAGTCCAACCTGGAAGAAACTTCATGGGTGGGTTGAGAAAGATGTGAAATCTTTATTGGTAGGATGAAGCACCCTCCAGGAGTTGACAAGTCCCAGCTGATTATAAAATTCTCTTAGAGCCCTTTGGGCTGGAGACAGCCCAGCACCTATATCTTCTATCTAAATTGTTTGCAAAGACAAGGTTCCAATCACCGCCTACTAACAAGGGTAAATGGGTGTAATTAGCTAACGCTTAGGATAGTGTAGGGAAAAAGCAGGAGAATCTACATTTGGACCATACACAGAGCCTAATATGAGTTCTTCATGTCCTAACCTGCCATACATGAAGATACTGCATATCTCCCACTAGAGTCACTAACCTCATTTAGAAATGTAAATGAAACAGATTTAGATACCAAACTAGCAACTCCTCTTTGTCTTAAACTGTTGCCTGAACCAAATATCTGCCCAACCTAGGTTTTACATAGATGCTTCACCTGAGCCCAGGTAAATGTGTCTCTTGCAAAAAAAAAATGTGGTTGGTAGGATCTTAAATGTTGAAGAACTGCAATTTTTTTTAACTATCCCTACCACCATTTATATTTCAGGTAATGATATTAAGTATGTCGACCATGAAGTGATAGCAAAGGAATAGTACAGTCTGCATGGTCTAGGTCCCCTTTAATCAGCACAATAAACTCCCTCCCCAGCCCATAGCCCCCCACAGCCAACCCCCCCCCACAAATAGTACTAATTAACCTAACCCAAATGACAAAAAAAGCAAACCCTATTTCTAAAAAAATGCACTATCTAGGCCAAATGCCTGCTCCTCTCCTTGTGGTCCATGTAAGCTGAACTGAAGGTAGCCCCTGTCCTGATCTAGAACAAAAAGAAGTTCAGTACAGAATTTAATTTCCCCCACATATCTCTACAAGAACCCATCGAAATTGCCAATGAGCTGAACAACACATTCACTGACCTTTCAAGTGTACTCCCTGGTGACTACTTCAAAGACATGCATGTTCAGCAATGCCCAACTCTCCCTCAAGATCCCTCAAGGAAAGATGCACCACCCTTTTACTTTACACGTGTCACCAAAGCTGAAACCATCAAGCATAATAAAAGGGTGCTTGGCAAGACCAGAATGGGGGCAGATCTGCTTGACATGAAGCTGGTTGGTCTACTCCTTCATGAACTTGCTGGTCCTCTTACCATGGTGTTTAATGTCTCTCTAAAATCAGGAGTATTTCCAAATGCATGGAAGTCAGCTAATGTAATGCCTGTCTTTAAAGCGGGGGATAAAACCCAAGCATCCAACTACAGACCTATATACATACTTCCTTCCCTTTTGAAAGTACTCAAAAGAATGGTCTTGGAGCAGATTACTGAATACCTTGATAACCATAACCTACTCTGCCCAACAGCATGGCTTTTGTAAAAAGCACTTCACACGGACCGCTCTAGTTGATTATTCATCCCAACTATATAACGCCTTGGATAGTGGTCAGGCAGTTGGATCATTCTTCGTCAACCTCATGAAGGCTTTCAACACTGTTAATCACAACCTCCTCCTAAGTTGCCTACTGTCTCAGGTCTATACCCAGATACGGTACTATGGTTTGGCAGCTACCTCTCTAATAGATCACGAGTCAAAATTGGTGATACTGTATCCACTGCTTAGAGGTGCACCTTGGGGTTCTGCAGGGGTCAATCCTTGGTCCTCTACTCTTTGACCTCTTCATCAACTCTGCCCCAATGACTTGTTCAGCAAGCACAGTTATCTATGCTGATGATGCAGTGATCTCAGTCACTGGCAAAGACCAACACTCCATCACAACTGAACTCCAAAGCAGCTTCCATAAACTTGAATCTTGGTTTACGGAAACCAAGCTACTACTAAACATCAAAAAATCAAACAGTATGCCCTTCACCACCTCCCAAAGCAAAAAGAAATACCTGCCCCTGCGTATTCATAACCAAAAGGGTTAAATCCTAGACCAAGCATCTAACTTCAAATATCTCGGCATTACCTTTGAAGACATGCTCACCTTTTCAAACCACATTGACTCTGTTATCAAGACTGCAAATATAAAACTTGATGTACTTTATCTTCACAGACATTCAATGACACTGAATGCACTCAAACTAGCCACCAATAGCTCAATACTGTCTACCATTTACTATGGGTTGCCTATATATGGGGCGGGCACAAAAACTGCTCTGAGCAGGATCAACACACTCCTCAATAAGGCCTGTAATCTTACTTTGGGGCTACTCTCGACACCCACACCTGCTCACTGTACACTGAAACTGGGAGGCTCCCACTCCATCTTAGAGGGCAATACCAAACCTGCCTACTTCTAAAAAAAGTACTACTTGGACTGACATCCCCCCACTGGGTGGACACTTTAAGCTGGTCATCCCAATGAAATCTACCCATAGTGCAGTCACTGACAAGATGGTGATTCCCTTCAAAAGGACAAAACTTGCCCAGAACTCCATCCTGTATCAAGGTCTGAAATGGTACAATGAACTATCTGCTGTCCTCACTGATGCTACCAAGATTAGTACCTTCAAAGCTGGGCTCAAATCTCTCCTTGGTTCTAAAATTAATTGTACCTGCCTATGCTAATGTGATAGTACCTCACCCCCAGTTTTCCATTTACCTACCCCCTCTACATCTTTCAGCTATATACCACTTTTTTCTTATCCCACTCCCCCACCCCAATTACCTGACAATGGCCTCACTTGGTTGAAAGCTCCACCTCTATCCCACCTCAGATGATGCCACCTGCCTGTGCTAATATGATAATATCTCATCCCCAGTTTTCCATTTACCTACCTCCCTCTACATCTTTCTGCTATATACCACTTTTTTCTTAACCCACTCCCTTACCCTAATTACCTGACGATTGCCTCACTTGTTTGAAAGCTAGACCTCTCTCCCACCTCAGATGATGCCACCTTCGGCTGATCCTCCCCCAACTCCCTCTTATCTAATCAGTCTATCTGTTAATATTTACTAATCTGATGTGTATAAGTTCAAATTTTACTATTACTGCCTGTGAATATGCTTCAATGTTTTTTCTCATTTTTTCTCTGTAAACCTTGTATTTTTGTAATGTTTGTTCAACACTGATGTGGAACCTTTGAAAATGAGTCCTTGATTCAAAGGTATTAATCCCAAACTGAAATAAATAAATAAATAAAATTCAGAGAGGGAGGAACAAAAAAATTAACTATATACTGAAATAGGTTGTTAGAGGCTTTATTAGCACTGCAAAACCTAAACAATTAGCAAAAGTATACAGAGATAATAAAATTGGAAAGTCTACTAAAACCATATTAAACTCCAGTGTCATAAGATGCCTATAAAAATAAACTGAATCAATAAACAAAGGCTGGATTATTGGAGATTCTAATAATATCCATTGGCCAAAACAGAGCTATGGCATAGCAAATTATAGGTCAGAAGAATGTACAGAACTTTAATAGTTACTACTTAGTCCAACAGAGGAAGCTTCTGTATTAAAGTATTAAAATAACAAGCTGCTGCACTGTCCCACTGTGGGGCCTGCTAAAGAAACTGCTAGAAAAAGAAAAGAAGCAACTTTGGTACAAGTTAAAAAAGAAAGAGTTCATTATTAAAAGAAAAAAAGTCACTTCAGGGTTGTACTAAACCCACACAGTCTCTGACTTGCACACAATCTCGATACTGGGCTCCTCCAGTGAGGGAAACAGTAAAATAAAAAATCTATAAAGAAATGTTCAAGTTCACACTCATACATCTTAAAAGAAAAGAAACAATTCTAATATAATTAAAAAAAGAGAAGGGTTCATTGTTCAAAGAAACAAAGTCACTTTGGGGTCATACTAAACCCGCACAGTCTCTGACTTGCATACAATCTCCATATAAAGCTCTTCCAAGGTGGGAAAGTATAAAACAAAAAGTCAGTACAGAAATTTTTCAAGTGCACACATGCACATCTGTAAAAGATGATCATCCTACTCTGAAGATTCGGGGTTCAAATTTTCAATAACAACTACTTTTATAGATTCTGCATGCAGGAGCAAAGGCAAGTCTAAAGTATCGAAGCAGTGGTCCCCTGATTACTTGGCATACCATAGTTGCAAACGGAAGAATTCAAAGTCTTACCAAAACTTTAAGGGGAAATGACTCTCCCAATCATAATAGCAAAAAGCACAAATGGCAGTACAAGCACTCCAAGCATCCTCCAGAAAGACAGCACACCTTCCATAACACCATAAGAGATCTCAGCCCTTATTACCGAATAAATCCAGGTAGAGCATTGGAAGATCAGCAACCACTTGAACTGCATGTGACAGAAATGGGAAGGAAGGGTTAATGTTTGGATTCTCCAAGCAGACATTTTTTTTAGCAGTTTGAAAAAAACACATACAAGCTGGAATTCCACTGTCCTCAACTTCTGACTAGGTGGGTCATAAATCTCAAACACAGTCACCATGAGGGGGAGTGGACATGTCCACAGTCAGACTCACAGTTTAAATGGATTGGATCATTCAAATATAAACCTAAGGTTAAGGATGAATATTAGTGGACATTGATAGGTGTTCAATCTGATTGGAACAATTAAATACATACATGGTAGATGGTTGGTGCATTCAAAGGGGGAATAGGCATCATCTATTCTCAGGAGAGTATATAAGATGCTGAAAGACAGTGAGTGAGTGGGTTGGTTACTCTGGGAATCTTGGAGCTGGAGGGAGAAACATAAGCTTGGAGCCTACCCTTCCAGCTATGTCCATGGGAGCTGGCAGTTAGCATAGGGTCAGTGTCTCTACAACAATAGGGAAGGGTAAGATTAATTCTAGCATATCTCAGTAATACCTTTTTTTTGCATGTGTGTGATCTGTTTGTCTCCCCTGCATCCCCATCTGCCACTTCTTCAGGCCAATTACCAAGGATGCTCTCCCCATGGCTCCAACACCGATCCCCAACCTCACATTGCAGCCACCTCAGGGTAACCCAGTGTAACCTTTCATTGGGTGGGTCCTCCTCTTCCAAGGAGGAAGGGCCTGGAGGCCAATGGCATTGGTCCTGGGTGCTGCTGAGTCGGGTCATCTTCTTGGAGTTCCAGGAGGCACTGGTCCAGGCAGCCATCATCTGGCAGTTTGGAGGTGCCATTTTCTGTTTCTTTTCCTCCGATTCCCCGCTGAGCCACATCTGTAGTCCCCTGGTCTACACTGGGGGCTGCTACAGAGTGATGCCTCTCCCTAACCCACCTCAGAAGAGGAGAGCAGTCCTCCGGATGCTCAATCCTTCTCCTTCCCCTGCCAACCCTCCAGCACCTGAGTCCATTCCTGACCCAGGGTCGCCGGTGTGGTTCGAGGTAAGGTGCCAGCACCTCAACCCTCTGTGCCACTGGACCAGCGTAATAGCCTTTTTCTGTTTTGTCATCTGTTATTTGAGAACATTTGTTTACTTTTCCTGTAACAGTGTTATTCTCTTGTGTTGAAAATAGATATCCTGTAGTACTTCTTTTCACTTTCTGTTAAGTAAAAAGCTATTTATTTACTCAACAGTTGTGACTGTGATGTCATTTTTCTAAGGTAATACATGGTTTCCACTGGCTGAGGTAAACTCTGTTTAGCATCTGCCATCCGAGAGAGACACACTACCAGACTTTGATCTGTGTAATTGCACATCTGAATACCCAGTTTTGTTAACTTGGGAGGTTGGCACTGGGGCAAACCCCAGCTGGTGACAGTGAATATCTGAGGACAGGCACCTCTCTAAGAGCTGTCCCAGCCCAGAGAGAGAGAGATGAGTTGTCACAATTGGTTGACAGTGGTGGAGTGATGATAGCCGACTGTTTAGCACACTGAGATACAGAGTGTGCCAGTGGAACATTTACCTTAGCAGTTGCAAAACAGGATCTATAAGAGAATACACTTGTACAACTGTTATTTTTTATTTCCAGTTAGCACAGTACAGTGTAGGGTTAGAGAATGAGCTCCATGGAGTATGACTCACTTACTGTGCAACAGCTTTGTGAAAAGTGCCAGGAAAAGGGGGTTCAGCTTAAAGATCTAAAACACAAGAAAAAGGCAGACCTCATAGCTGCCCTGGTGCCACATGACCAGAAGCAGACAGTCTCTGGGGGTGAGTCAGGAACTGATGTAGCAGACCCCCCAAACCAGTTTGATGCACTGCGACTGCAACTGTTGCTGCAAGACAAGGCACTAGAGGTGAAAAGACTGGATGCTGAAGCAGAAACAAGAAGGTTGGAAGCAGAAACAAGAAGATTGGAAGCAGATTCAAGAAGACAGGAAACAGTGAAAGAACTGGAAGAAAACAGACTGGCAGACAGAGAGAAAGAATGTCAGGAAAAAGAAAGAGAATGCCAGGACAGAGAGAAGGAATGACAGCATGAACTAAAGAGACAACAGCTCGAGAAGGATATAATGATCCTGTGCAGCCAGCAAACCGTGAGTAATGGTGGAGTGAGTTCTCCTCATGAAGCCAAAATTAATTCGAAATTGTTCCCTCAGTATAGAGAGGCAAATTACCTTGATCTATTTTTAAGGTAATTTGAGAGAGCATGTAAGCAATTCCAATTGACTAAAGCTTCGTGGTCAACTTATCTCATACCCTTACTTACGGAGAGGGCTTTGCATGAATTTTCTAAAATGAGTGATGAAGACTATGCTGATTATGATAAGGTTAAAACAGTGTTGTTGAAACATTTTGAATTAACTCCTGAGGCTTACAGAAGGAAATTTAGGGAGTTAAAGAAAAGCCCAGAAGACAGTTATGTAGAAGTGCAGGTTCAACTGTGTACTTACCTTGATAGGTGGGTGGAGGGCGATAAAGCAAACACTGTGGAAATAATCAAAGATTTGTTTGTGAGGGAACACTTTCTTAAAATTGTACCTGAGGATATGCGTGTATGGCTCCTAGACAGGGCATACACCTCCTCAAAGGAGGTGGTAGCAAGCGTTGACATGTACATGTCTAGCCAGCCATACATACAGTGTATGTCTCATGGTGGAGGGGCAGCACTGGGTTATAAGGGGTCCCATGGGGGCAGCCCAAAGGAAACCAGCCTGCACCTGAGCCCAATGCTCTGGTTCTAAAGGGACTCAAGAGACAGGACTCAAGAAATGTCATATTTGCAATAAAGTGGGACACTTGAGATATAACTGCCCTCAGAAAATGGTTAAGGGGCAGAAGCATGGGGAGGGGGTGATCAAAATAGCACTGGTGTGTTTGTGGGGTACGCCCAGCCTGAAGAACCATTCTCCTCTGATAAGAATATGTATCACATTGCTGTTAATGGAACAGTAACACAGGGACTGAGGGACACAGGCATTTACAGCTCACTGATGAGGCAGGATCTCATTCGGGCAGAGCAGATGTTGCCTGGGAAATACTCCAGGGTCCGGAGATTCACAAGGTTAACCATCCAAATACCAATGGCTCGAGTCTTCCTGCTCTAGGATGGGGGCCATGGAGAAGAGGAGGTGGGGGTCGTAGAGTACCTCCCTGTAAATGTGATCATGAGGAATGATTTTGACCACAGGAAAAAACTGGTGTGTGTTGCAACTCATAGTCAGGCAAAAGGGCAAGCTTCTGAGGGTGAAGAGGAGGTGGCTTAAGGTGGTCCAGCCACTCCCTCAGCAGCTGAGGAAGTGGCTAGTACAGGAGAGGAGCTGGCTAGAAGCAGCAGTCCTAAACCCCAGTCACAAATAGAGGAGCCCCCAGGACTTTCTTCTAAAGGGATGCTGGGAAGGGTCAGATGAGGGCAGCTGAGCACTGTGTGACAGACTGACCCTACCTTGCAAAAACTGAGGGAAATAGCTAATAGAGCTGAGGGTCCTCAAGGGGGTAAAGATTCCATTTACTGGGACAATGGGCTGCTGTACAGAGAATGTACAAAAGGGCAAGGGCTAGATGGTGAGGTGCTTCAGCAGCTGGTAGTCCTTAAGGTTCACCGTCTGTAGCTTTTGGCCCTTGCCCATGATATACCTTTTTCAGGCCATTTGGGGATGAGGTACATGAAACGTGGCTGACCAACAATTTCTTCTGGCCTGGTATTGGCAAGGATGTGGCAGATTATTGCAGGACTTGTCCACAGTGCCAGCTGGAGGGGGGGATGGGGGACAAGGCCAAGGCAGCTTTGGTGCCCCTGCCCATTATTGATGAACCCTTCAAGAGGGTAGCTGTGGACATAGTGGGGCCACTGTGCACCCCAAGTCACACTGGCAAGTGGTGCATCCTGGTTGTAGTCGACCACAAGATACCCAGAGGCAGTGCCCCTATCACCCTCTGAGGCAGAACCAGTGGCAGACACACTGTTGGGACTATTTAGCCGGGTGGGCTTTCCCCAGGAGATACTGTCAGATCGGGGTGCCAATTTCATGTCGGGGTTAATGAGTAGTTAGTGGGAGAAGTGTGGGGTAAAGCAGCTCAAACCCTCCCCATACCATCCCCAAGCTAATGGTCTGGTGGAGCGATTTAATTCAACCCTTAAGACCATGCTAAGGACTTTTGCAGGCCAGCATAAAAGGGACTGGGACAAATATTTGCCTCATCTCCTATTTGCATACAGGAAAGTCCCACAGGAGTCCACAGAGTTCTCACCTTTCTAGCTCCTGTTTGGTCATAGGGTGCGGGGGCCCCTAGATTTGATTCGGGATGAATAGGAGGCTGACCATGCCTTCCAAGGGGAGTCTGTTGTGGAATATGTTCTGAACTTCAGGGGACCCACCTTAAGGCACTTGGTCACTGCACAACAATGGCAGAAAGTCTGGTATGACTGCAGAGCCCGAACCAGAGAATATGAGGTGGGACAGCAAATGATGGCACCAATCCCTGTCTGACAGAATAAACTACAGGCAGCATGGGAGGGGCCATTCTCCATTGTCCAAAAGGTGAGTGATGTCAATTATATGATAGCGGCCACCAGACAGGAGATGCAGGTGAAAGGTATATCATGTTAACATGCTGAAGCCCTACTATGACAGGGAGGACTTGATCCTTGCTGCATGCAGTGCCCTAGAAGAGGAAACAGATGAATCCACTGGTGGCCCTGCTTGGGAGGCCTGGGTTGCATCCTCTGTGGACAATCTTATCCTCTCTGAACTGCTGATACCAGCCCAAGTGCAAGAAATTCAGGGTGCGCTGAGAGAATTTGAAGACATGTTCACAGGGAAACTGGGGTACACCACAATGACAGACCACCATGTGGATACAGGGACCCAGGTTCCCCTGAAACAGTCTCCCTACAGGGTACCTGAGCATGTTCATCTGGTTCAAGGTCAGTTGGCATTCATCTGTATCCCCCTCCCCCGGGTCGTGCCTGAAAATAGGCAGGATTTGTCTAGTGCACTTACCTGGTCAACAAAAACTAAATAAAATAAATGTTAAGCAGACTGTGAGAGGAGCTCAAGGAGATGCTGGAACTTGGAGTAATCCAGGAATCTAGCAGTCCCTGACCATCACCTGTGGTACTGATCCCCAAGAAGGATGGCATCACATGATTCTGCATTGACTACCGGAGGGTTAATAGCTGCATTGAGTCTGACACCTATTCCATGCCCAGAACAGACGAAACCTTGGAGCGACTGGGGGGAGCCAAATATCTGACCACAATAGACCTTACAAAGGGCTACTGGCAGGTACCTCTGACCTCTGCAGCCAGGGAGAGATCAGTTTTTGTAACTCCATTTGGCTCATATGAATTCAAGGTAATGCCATTTGGAATGAAGAATACACCTGTAACCTTTCAACAGCTTGTGGATCACATTCTGTCTGGGGTAGGTGAGTTTGCATTGGCGTATATGGATGATATAGCCAAATACAGCCAGACCTGGGATGAGCACATCAAGAATGTTCGGGATGTGTTCCACAGGCTGAAGAAAGCAGGTCTGACAGTCAAGGCAGAAAAGTACCAGATAGGCATAGCAGAAGTGTCCTACCTTGGGCACCTGGTGGGTAGCTGACACATCCACCCGGAGCCAGCCAAGGTCGATGCCATCCTGGCCTGGACTACTCCTACCACCAAGAAACAGGTAAGGCCATTTCTGGGGACAGCAGGGTACTGCCAGAGGTTTGTTCCTCTCTATAGTGATCTGGCTAAGCCCCTGACAGACCTAATCAAGAAGGGAAAGCCAGATAAGGTGCAGTGGTTGGGGGGCTGTGAGGTAACTTTTCAGGAGCTAAAGAAGGCCTTAAGTGGCCCAGCTGTATTGGCCATCCCCAATTACAGTTTAAAGTTTATGGTCCATGTGGATGCCTCAGATCATGGGCTGGGGGCAGTGCTGAGCCAGGTTACCCAGCAGGGGGAGGAGCACCTGGTTATGTAACTCAGCTGGAGGCTTTTGCCCAGAGAGGAGGCATACGTCACAATCAAGAAGAAATAGTTGGGAATAGTGTGGGCCCTTCAGAAGCTGCAGCCTTACCTATATAGGAGAGAATTTACTGTGGTCACAGATCATAATCCCCTGATCTGGCTTCATAGGTGAAGTGGACAAAATGGAAAACTACTACGTTGGAGTTTGGTATTGCAGGCATACAACATGACAATCCAGCATCGCAGTGGTAAACAAAATGCCAGTGTCGATGGACTATCTAGACAGGTCTAATAGCATGGCTGGATACTTTGGGCACTTCCCAACTGTTGCATGAATGGCTATGTCACTTGGGGAGGTCCAAAGGACATGCCTTCATCACCGGGGGGGGGGGTGACAGAAATGTGAAGGAAGGGGTTAATGTATGGATTCTCCAAGCAGACATTTTTTTAGCTGTTTGAAAAAAAATCACACACAAGCTGGAATTCCACTGTCCTCAGCTTCCAGCTAGGTGGGTCATAAATCTCAGACACAGTCATCTTGAGGGGAAGTGGACATGTCCACACATAGACTCACAGTTTAAATGGATTGGATCATTCAACTATAAGCCTAAGGTTAAGGATGAATATTAGTGGACACTGATAGGTGTTCAATCTGATTGGGACAATTAAATACATACATGGTAGATGGTTGGTGCATTCAAAGGGGGAATAGGAATCACCTATTCTCAAGAGACTATGTAAGATGCTGAAAGACAGTGAGTAGGTTGGTTACTTGGGGAATCTTGGAGCTGGAAGAAGAAACATAAGCCTGGAGTCTAGCCTTCTAGCTATGTCCATGGGAGCTGGCAGTTAGCATCGGGTCAGTGACTCTACAAGACTAGGGAAGAGTAAGATTAATTCTAGCATATCTCAGTAATAGCCTTTTCTGTTTTGTCATCTGTTATTTAAGAACATTTGTTTACTTTTCCTGTAACAGTGTTATTCTCTTGTGTTGAAAAAAGATATCCTGTAATACTTCTTTTCACTTTCTGTTAAGTAAAAAGCTACTTATTTACTCAACAGTTGTGACTGTGATGTCATTATTCGAAGGTAATACATGGTTTCCACTGGCTGAGGTAAACTCTATTTAGCATCCGCCATCTGAGAGAGACACACTACCAGACTTTGATCTGTGCAATTGCACGATTGACTACCCAGTTTTGTTAACTTGGGAGGTTGGCACTGGGGCGAACCAAATCCCAGCTGTTGACAGCAAATACCCCAGGACAGACACCTCTCTAAAATCTGTTCCAGCCCACAGAGAGAGGTGGGTTGTCACACTGCATAATCATATCTTTGTAGTCTGGCTGTAGTATGGACCTCCAACATGGCTGGGTACAACATCTTGTGCCAGATATGTGCCAACCACAGTTTTGATTGCAACGGGTGATATGTGGATCAGGCTTGGCGGACCTTAAATGTGAGGTTTTGTACAATAAGCAATCAGGCACTGGACCATTGTAGGGCATCTAACTTGCGAACCTCCTGCAAAATGTGGTCCCGATTCTGATAATTAGGAAGTTTAAAAATCAGAAGTCATGGTGGTTCTCCTGGGGCGGGTCATGCTCTTAACCCCCGGTGAGCCCTTTCAGTTATATAAGTGAAGCCATTAGGGAATGAGCTGACCACTTTATCATAAAACTTTTGGAGAAATTCAATTGGTTGGGTCCCCTCTTCTCCTTCAGGCAGACCCAAAAGCACCAAATTGTTTCTCCGACTTCTGCTCCCAAGCTCGTCCACCTTGTCTTCCAGCTTGGATAAATTCCTTTTAAGAGTAATTGACTCCAGGTCCATTCTGTTCTGGTGATCCTCTACAGACAAGATGCGGACCTCCGTGTCTGCCACCCTATGAGTAAGTTCCTGTAGAAATGCTTTTATATCTTTCATATCAGTGATGATTGCAAAAGCGGCCTCTTTTATTGCCACTTTTTCTGTGTAGACTTGTTCTGGAGAATGCTCATAACAAATGAATCTGATAGGCTTCTTTGAAGGTGTGACCAATGAATTAGATCAGGGTGCAGCAGTGATGATACCTACCTAGATTTCAGTAAGGGTTTTGACACTGTTCCACATAGGAGGCTAGTAAGTAAGCTGGGTAGCTTAGGAATGGGTCCAAAGGTTATAAACTGGGTAAGCAATTGGTTAAGAGATAGATGGCAGAGGGCTGTGGTAAATGGAGCTCACTCTGAGGAAGGGAGGATGACCAGCTGAGTGCCTCTGGGATCAGTACTGGGACCAGTCCTCTGTAATGTCTTTATAACTGACATTGCAGATGAACCGGAAGGGAAGGTCTGCCTCTTTGTGGATGGTGAGGCAGAAAGGATAAGCTGAGACCTGAGAAAACTGAAAGAGTGGTCAAGAGTATAGCAGCTGGTTTTCAACATGGAAAACTGCAAAATAATGCACTTAGGGACAGAAACCCATGGGCAGAGTACAAAATGGGAGGAGTGGTACTGATGACTACCAAGCAGGAATGAGACCTGGAGAGGTAATCATATCAGATGACCTAAAAGTGGCCAGGCAGTGCGACAAGGCAGTTGGGAGGGCTAGTGGGATACTGGGGTACATAGGAAGGGGTATCACCAGCAAAAAGAGGGAGGTGGTATTGTCTCTGTATAGATCACTAATAAGACTCCACATAATTCTGGAGGCCACATCTTTAGTAGAACATAGACAGAATGGAGGCAGTCCAAAGGAGGGCAACTAAAATGGTGTAGAGTCTACATCAGAAGCCCTATGAGATTAGACTAAAGGATCTAAATATGTGCACCCTGGAAAAGAGGGGGAGGAGGGATTATGATACAGACCTTTAAATACCTCACAAGGGTAAATAATGTACAGGAGGGACGTTTTTTTCACAAAAAAGAAGTTCAAGGACAAGGGGGCATGATAGGAAGCTGGCAGGGGTAGGTTCAAATCAAGTCAAGTCAGATTTTATTATTAAAAAATGTTTTTCAAATACCAAAGTGCTTGTACAAAATAAAACAAAAGGAAAATCATCCAATAAAATACCTAAATTAAAACAGGCAGCTCAACTAAATTATACATTAGGCAGCATCCGCAAATGTTAAATCAAACAAATAGTTTTTTAACACAGGCTTAAAAGTCTCAGTGGACAGGCACTCTCTAACCCAATGAGGTAGAGAATTCCACAGGTTCAGGACCACAAAAGAAAAAGCTCTGGCCCTCAAGGTCTTTAAACGGACCCTAGGAATCTTTAGCAATCCCTCATCGGCGGAATGGAGTAGGTGCAGGGGGCAATATGGATGAAGAAGGTCTTGCAAACAATGCAGACCCAGTCCGTGTAGGGCCTTATAGATCAGCAAAGCGACCTTGAGGGTGATCCTCCACCACACTGGCAGCCAGTGCAGTTCACGGAGCACAGGCAAGATATGGCTAGATTTTGACAAACCTATCAACAACCTGGCTGCTGCATTCTGCATCAGCTGCAGGCAGTGAATATCCACCCCCAGAAGCCCTAGGTATAGAGCATTGCAGAAGTCAAGGCGGGAGGTCACAAAGACATGGACAAGCATTAGCAGGTCATCAGGTGGAACAAGGTGCTTTATCTTGGTGATGTTTCTCAGATGGTAAAAAGAGGACTTGATGACTGCTGACACCTGAAATTTAAGTGTCAGCTCACCATCAAGAACCATGCCCAGATTCTGCACCTGTTTAGAGGACCTCAACTGGTTGCCACCCAGCATAAACCCGGATGGCTACCCAAGAGATAACCCCTCTACTCAATGACCTGGGTCTACTACCAACACCTCAGTCTTTTCTGGGTTC
Source organism: Neoceratodus forsteri (assembly GCA_016271365.2). Classification (NCBI taxonomy): domain Eukaryota; kingdom Metazoa; phylum Chordata; order Ceratodontiformes; family Ceratodontidae; genus Neoceratodus; species Neoceratodus forsteri. The sequence continues at coordinate 570,692,447 of CM028134.1, read as the reverse complement.
AACCTTAACCAGCTGGCACTCATCCAGTCTTAAATCTCAGCTAGACGGTTGGTAAAGACCGAGATGGCATCATGTCATTCAGGCACAAAGGAAGTGTACAGCTGAGTATCATCTGCACAGCAGTGAAAACTCAGCCCATACTGCCTTATAATGTCTCCCAAAATCAGCATATACACTGCGAACAACATGGGAGACAAAACTGTGCCCAGTGGCTCCCCACAATCCAGGGAGAAAGGGGCCAAGGAAAAAATTCCTGACACCACTCTCTGAGTCCTTCCTGTGAGGAAAGAATGGAACCATCTGAGGACTGTCCTGGACAGTTCACAGAACAGCTGCAGGCACTCCAGTAATACCCCATTGTCCACGGTGTCAAATGCTGTGGAGAGATCAAGAAGAACCAAGATTGAACTGCTCTTCTGATTTCTCACTAGCAGGAGATCATTAAGTACCCAAACAAGGGTCATCTTGTTACTATTCTTCTTCCTAAAACCAGACTGGAGAAGATTATAGACCTGGTGTGTGGTAAGATGGTCTTCGAGCTGCAATACGACCACCTTCTCAATAACCTTACCCACAAAGGGTAGATTAGAGACTGTTCTGTAGTTCGTGAAACAGTCTGGGTCGAGGGAAGATTTCTTCAAAAGGGGTATCACCACCACCTCTTTCAAGGGGCTAGGAAACACACCCTTTTCCAATGAGCACCAGATTATCTCCACCAGGACTGGCCCAATGACCTGATTCAGGAGAGATCTGAGGAAGTACTTCTTCACAGAAAGAGTGGTGGATTCCTGGAACAGTCTTCCATCAGAGGTGGTAAGGGCAAAACCAGTGGTGGAGTTCAGGAAAGCATTGGATAGGCATAAGAGAATCTTAGGGAAAGCGAAGGGGGAGTGGGTGAATGGGCCAGAGATCAAGTAGGAGTTGCAATGATTGTCAAGTGGTCCTTATCTGCCTGCAAATTCTATGTTTCTAATTTCAGTCCTTATCCTGTCCTTACCTGGTGGTGGCAGTGAGTGAATTCATACCAGTTTAATATATCTGTATTCCCCAGTGTGCTTACCTGACAGCTGGGTAACAAGCTTCCTGAATTAGTGGCTTTGATGGAAAAGGGACTGCTGGATATTGGGGGCAGCCACAGAAACATGGTACACAGAGAACCATGTCTGGAATGTCAACATGCCAGGGTATACAATCTACAGGAGGGACAGGGAGGGCAGGAAGCAGTATAGCGCAGTGGTTTAAGGCTCTGAGCTGCAAATCTGGTGACATCCATCAGACCAGACCTGGGTTTGAATCCCACAGCTTCCACTTGCATACTGTGTGACCCTGAGCAAATCACTTAACCTCCTTGTGCTCCCAGGTCGCTCCTGTAAAGAAGCTTTCAGCTTAGTGTGCTATACCTGGTTAAACAACTAAAAAAAAAAAAGGAGGAGCAACTCTCTACATAAGGAAAGGGAGCAAAGCAATGGAGCTAAAGGGTAAACAGGGAGAAGAGAAGGCACTGTGGGTCACCTTGAAGACAGGAAATGGCACCACAATCCGCACAGGTGTTGTTTACAGACCCCTGTCTCAGGAGGAGGAAAAGGACAAGGAAATGATAGGAGGCACCCTTAGAATGGTAGAAAAGGGGGAGATATTATTGATGGGGGACCTGAATATGCCAGATGTTAACTGGAGCACATTTGCTGCAGCCATATCCAAGAGCTGAGTCCTTCTTGATGACCTACAGGAGGCATGCCTCAGACAGGTAGTGTTGGTACCTACTCAGGAGGGAGAAATTCTAGACCTGGTACTCCCAAATGGGGTTGAAGAGAGGATCTCAGATTCAGAAGTTGGTAGCCATCTGGGAACAAGCAACCACCAAACAGTGTGGTTCATGATAAACACAGCCGTAGTCAATCCATACAAAAGTGAGGGTACTGGACTTTAAGAGGGCTGACCTTGGCAAAATGGGAGAGTGCATAAGGAATGCACTAGCAAATGGGCAGGAAGGATGGGTGGAGAAACAATGGGGTAGAATCAAAACTGCCATCACAGAGACAACAAGCCTTTTTGTGAAACAAATACAACAAAACGAAGGAAAAAAACACTATGGTTCTCAAAAGAGGTGGCGGGGAAGCTTAGAGAGAAAAAGACAGCATTCAGGAAGTACAAGGAATCACAAAGGGAGCAGGACAGGGAACTGTATCACTTAAAGCAAAAGGAAGAGGGGGAGGCAGTCTGAACTGTAAAGGCCCAAACAGAGGAAAAGATAGCCAACTCAGTTAAGACGGGAGATACAATCCCTTATATGTACATTAGGGAGCAAAAAAAGACCAAGGGAGGGATAGTGTAGTAGTAGTAGTAGTAGTAGTAAATCATTTTTATTCAAAAGAATAATGGAATACATTCAATTGTGCAAAGGTCATTTTCAATGAAGTTACAGGTCAAGTAAGGCGCATAAGTTTCACATATAACATACATACAATATAATAAATAAACAAGCTAGACAACAACATTGAATACAGTTACTGTAACTACAACTACAACAAATAGAGACTTCCAAAACAATCTTTAAAGCATAGTGAGACTCAATAAAGGGGAGGGAGGTGGGCAGAGGATGACAGTGAATAGGCAGAGCTCCTGAATGAACACTTTTGCTCAGTATTCACAAAAGAAGAAGAGAGGGAGGTACCTAAACCAAACAATAGAAGCATTCTGGATGGGAGGTAGATACCAGTCCATTCACAGAAGAAAGGGTCCTGAAAGAACTCCTAAAACTCAAGGTGGACAAAGCAATAGGGCCTGACGGAATTCACTACAGAATTCTAAAAGAAGTAAGGGGAGAACTAGAGACACCATTGACTACCCTTTTTAACAAATTATGGGAAGATGGTGTGGTACCTGAGGACTGGAGGAAGGCAGATGTTATTCCCCTACACAAAAGTGGGAGCAAGGCAGAGGCAGGAAACTACAGACCTGTTAGTTTGACCTCCATTGTAAGGAAAATTATAGAATCACTTCTGAAAGACCTAAGGGTCAGCAGGGGCACAGCACCCAGGGTAGCATGGATTCACAGTGGGGAGGTCATGTCAGATGAATTTAATACATTTTTTTTGACTGGGTGACCAAAGTAGTAGACCTTGGAGGGGCTCTAAATGTGGCCTACCTAGTCCTTAGCGAGACATTTGACACAGTCCCACAGAAAAGAGTAATAAACAAGTTAGCCGGCCTTGAAGTGGATCCCAGGGTGGTAACCTGGGTAAAAAATTTGCTGGACAACAGGACCCAGAGGGTAATAGTAAACAGAGTCAACTCCGAGGAATGGGGTTTACTAGCGGGTTCCACAGGGTTCAGTACTAGGACCGGTCCTCTTTAATGTCTTATAGGTGACATTGTCGAGGGGCTGGAAGGAAAAGTATGCTTCTTTGCAGATGACACAAAGATCTGCAACAGGGCTGATACACAAGGGGGATGGAAAGGATGAGAAGGGATTTGGCAAGGTTGGAGGAATGGTCAAAAGTATGGTAGCTTAGATTCAATGCAAAGAAGTGCAAAGTAATTCAACTGGGAAACAAAAACCCAGGGGAAGAGTACACAATTGGGGGGAGGTACTAGCAACACAAAAATGGAATGGGAACTGGGGGTAGTCATATCAGATGACCTAAAGGTTGGCAAGCAATGTGAGAAGGCAGTAAGGAGGGCTGGTTGATAGTGGGATGCACAGTGAGAGGCATCACCAGTAGAAAACAGGAAGTTGTTATCCCTCTGTACAGACAGTTGGTGAGTCCCCATCTGGAGTACTACAAGCAGTTCTGGAGACCCCATCTCCGCAACGACTTAGACAGGATGGAGGCAGTTCAGAAGAGGGCTACTAAAATGGTGCAGGGTCTGCACCAGAAGCCATATGAAGAGAGACTAAAGGATCTTAATATGGATATCCTAGAAGAAAGGAGGGAGAGAGGGGGCACATGATAGAAACATTCAAGTACCTCAAGGGAATCAACAAAGTCCAAGAGGGTAGTATTTTTCAGAAAAAGAGATATATGAGAACAAGGGGGCACAATTTGAAGATAGAGGGGGGAATGGCTCAGGGGCAACATGAGGAAGTATTTTTTTTACAGAGATGGTGGTGGACTGATGGAACAGCCTTCCTGAGGAGGTAGTGGGGTCAAAAACAGTGGGGGAATTCAAGAATGTATGGGACAGACATAAGGCAGTTCTAGTGGGGGGTAGGAGGAAGTAGGGTGTTGGTTAACTAGGATCTGCAGCTTATCCAAAAGGTAGGGAAATTGGCAGACTGGGTGGGCCAAGCAGTCCTTATCTGCCATCAAAGTCTGTTTCTATGTTGCAGCAGGAAAAAACTAAAGAACAGACACATTTAAGTAAGCAATAACACATGACAGGGCATGCAGGTATTGGATAATTACCACATGCCCCCTCCACATGTGGAATGGAGAAATGAGGCATTAGCTGAGTGCACCTCAACCTCTGGGTTGGGGGAAGTGTGGTAATTACAAAATAACCAGAAGCCCTGAAGTGTGTTATTGCATTTATAAAATGGCACCCAAAATAATAATAAAAAAAAAAAAAACAAGATTAAATAAATTGTTAAATTAAAAAATAAATAAATCTTCATTGCTGGTAAATCAGTTCTTATATTGAACAGCTAGGTTTGCCCCAACAAAAAGTTCAAATTGGCTGGCTGGCAGGTAAGTCAATCATGTTGTTAGTTTAACTTTTTTTTTTTTCTCCTGTCACAGTTATTGAGAATTATAAAAAAGGTCTGAGAAACGGAGCTTTCGGATTGGCTGTAAAAATTCTAACAGCCTTTTGTTAATCTTTTATTAACATACATGTAGAGCGTAATCATGTGCTGACCAAGGTTTAGCACAATTTAAAAAACATTTTTATTATAATTGCAATAAGGCACTCCCAGGGGTTATGTTAATGGTCAGTTAATCACCCTCTAGGGGCATGTGGCACTCGGCTATGCCTCTTGCCACATCCCACCCCTAGAGGGGGATTAACAGACCATTAACATAACCCCAGGTCATGCTTTATTGCTTAATTCCAAAGCAGTGTAGTTCCAAGACTTGCAAGGCACTTTCCTGAATAGTGTAGTTATTGATCAGTTACTGCACACGTCTGGACAGCTTTTGACCAATCTCATCACTGCATTCTTCTTGCGCATTTTATAAAAAAATATTGACTAAAGAAAGGCTCTAAATAACAAGCCTAGAGCTCATAAATCAATGCTTTTGAAAATGCAACCATGTGTTTGTAAGTGTACTATATCATGGAAGGAGAAAATAACAGGCTGGTATGAAGGTTTCTGATGCAAAGCCTCTGTGTCTGAATAATTAGATTTTTCCTGAGTAAGGCACTTCAACTTTGGATCCTGTGTTGCAGTAGAGTGTCACTGATAAGTGAATGCTGTAGATAAAATATATCGTACAAGACGTCTGCCTCTTCTGTGCTCTCAAATGAGAATTGTGAGCGTGAAGACAACTTATTTAATAACCCCTTTAGACAGATATTCATTACAGGTCATAAATCATGAGTAACATGACATGGTATCTAATTTGAGGTGGCTGTGTAATCCTGTGTTGGAGTGGTTTTCTGTTTCTAATGAACAAAACAGATTGGGAAGATAGCAATCATGTTGTTCCTGGAAAGGACAGCTGAAACACATTTAATCCTTTTGGGTCACTGTGCAAAAAAAAAACCCCTCTGAACCCAGTATTACAAGCTTTCCTGTTATAACATACTGCATACAGTGCATAAACGTGTCATACATTTCAAACATAACTCACATACTTACTCAAATTGGCTATTAATGGCACTTGGCTATTTTCCTATCTGACCATTAAGTGTACTCTCAAAGAATGCTGTATGTACTAAAAGCTAAATTTATGAGCTACAAAGGACAAGGTTCAACTTTAAGGAACACCAACATTATCTTCTTACTCTGACCCACCACTTACAGTACCCCAGTCCCTGAAAATTTGAAAGTTTTGGGGGGTCTCCTGGCCCCTGAACCTAGCTACCGTCTGACACTTCTATTTATTCCCATGGTCCCATGTTACTGTCTGCCCTTGCAGAAGTGGGGTTGGCATCAGACGGCCTGACAATCCTCCCCATGCACACACAACTAACTGACCTGTCACAGCCTGTCCTGTCTGGCCAGATCCTGAACTGCCACCATCACATTCATGAATGTGAGGGGGTCCCATCACTGTAGGGACACACAGGCTGCTCACTTAAAGACCAGACTGTTAATACTGTCGTACAGACAAGCCTGTGAAATTTTGCAGTCAGTATTTTTTTTTAATGCAATATGCTTTATTGTAACACCTCAATGCAACAGTGACAAGCATAGTAATTGCAGTCAGTATAAGTGTTCCCATTCCTGGCACTGACAATTTCTGGACCCATTCTGCTAGGGCAGGCAGCAGCAGGTTGGAGTAGCACTGGAGGCCATCAGAAAATCTTTCAGTGTTGATGAAGATGACTAGGTCCCTGCCTGGGAAGGCAGTGGCAATGGTCCAACAGATTGCAGGAACTACCTGGAGCCACCCAATCAGGTCAGCTAGACACACGAGGAACAACTAGATTCAGAGGGTCAACAGGCTCTCCAACTACTTCAAAGGTAAATGGTAGGGTGTGAGGCTCTGTTTTTTAATGTTTGCCAATATTTTTTTGAAGTTGATTCTTTTCATTTATTCAACCAAATGCTTTCACTGACAAGAAATGGTAATGCAATCTCATTAACAGACATTACAGTTCATGGCTCCAGTACAAGTCACATTGAACTGTTCATCCAACTCAGAGGTTTAGTATTTTTCAATGAGTTGTCTAACGTGTGCAGTGTTAATTTCAATGAATTGTTAAAAGTTTCATAATGGTTATCAGCTAGCTGGTTTTCAGTCAGGAGTGCCATGTAGGGGGTCTGCATTGCAGGCCATTGTTTTTTTTTGGGGGGGAGGGTTAAATGAAAAAATGTGCCCCCACCCCGCAACCATACCTTAGCAGGTCAGGAGTACTCACACAATATGGTGGCCGGACCGGGTCGGACTGCTCCACTACACATGCGTGCCCTGCATGTAAGAGTGTGTGACTCAGCCTGGCACTACCATGAACATGCACTGCCTCCCTGCCCGTCCGAGGTCACAGTCACTCTGTCACGTGGTGCAAAGCATGCGAGATGATAAAGAGGCTCACGTCGAGTTGTGTTCATTGTCGACCAACCAGCACTGCACAGCGGGTTGGTGTAGTAGGTCAGGAGGATAGGATAGACATAATAGGCAGTGACGGGGCCCCCAGTGGCCAGTTCATTTCAGCAGCCAGCCACTCCAGCTGCATGACGCCAGGTAAGGAGGAACCAAAAAAAAAATACAAATTCAGCAATCACCTTCAGGTTTTCCAGAGCTGGATACCTACCTTCCTTTGTTTTTCAAATACTAACATATGCCACATGTATATTGAATCATTTTAAAAAAATTGCTTCCTGCTAATGCCAGTGTCTTATTAATGCATTCTCATTTCATGATTTTTTTTTTTAAAGACTGCAGCCGCTAACACAACAGATGCATAACTTTTGCCTGAGACGATTCAGATCTGTTCGGCAGTCCAGCTTAGCTTGTGGTAGCCTACATGCTCCTGGCCCCTCGCCCACTCAGCCCCTGGCCTCGCCCCCACTTAGCCCCTGGTGCCACCCCCGCTCAGCCCCTGGCTCCACCCCACAGCTTTTCTGAGTGGTTGTTGCCCCCCTTTTGAAATCTGAAATGGCACCCCGTTTTCAATTTCAGCTTCCTTTTAAGCTGGCTGCTTAAGAGTTTAATTTTGGTTTCACAGGTACAGTACTAAATTCTATACTGTGTACAGTACAATGCAGTAGTAACTGGTTTTCCACTTTAATGAGTGAGGTACCACACTGTACTGTACAGTAGATCATCAGCATGTAAAATCCTGATTTATACAGTACTGTACTGTATCTCTCCTGATGCACATGGTGCATTTGTCCATTTGTGATGTGTTTAAAATTATTTTTTTAAGCTACTCATCCTGAACTCTGCTGAATGATACTCCTTATTTATTTATTTATTGAAACATTTCACCAGGAAGACACACTGAACAACAAGTTGCTCATCTACCAGTGTAACATGGAGGGGGCCGGGTACAATTGGATGGTTGGATTGAACCTACAGTTTACATTTATCATAACTTAGAAAAATTATCTTACAATTACATTTGCATAAAAGACAAAGTTAATTTTTAACATACAGAGAATATTTAACATACCTGCGGTGTAAACATACATACAATTGACATACCTGAGGATTGCGTACAGAAATTTTGATACAGCACTGTAGCCAACTCCTTGCAGGACTGAGTTACAATTAAGAGACAGATGATTTGGCAATTAATGAATGAGGTGCAGTGAAAAGGATATCCAAGTGGGTCAGGGGGTGGACAGGGAATACCAGCAGGGGGAAAGGTGAGGTGATAAGTTGGGGTGAGCATTGACAGAACTAATAAAAAACAGTTGTGAGGGGCAAGTTAGACCAGGGCTAGTGCAAGATGGAGGCAGCCCAGACAGAACAGAAAGTACAAGTGATTAGTTCAAGTGAGCTAATTACTTATTGCTATTTAAGTGTGAGGGCAGAGAAGAGGGGCTGGAGAGAAGTGGGGGTGAGAGATTGGGCGGGAAGGACAAATTGTGCCTAGAGCTGGCCCCTCCAGGATGTAGAGAACCCTGCCAGGGGAAGAATCGAGGTGATGACTTTGAATGGGGGGGGAGTAGAGCAGGGGATGGGTCAAGGGATACGAATAGATTAGGTAGGAGGGTAAAGAATAGGAGTGGGTAAAAGTGGTAGAGGAGGGATGAAAGAAGCTTAGCTAAATCTAGGCCTCTCTAGGATGCTGAAAACCCTGCTGGAGGACAGACTCAGGCAAGGGCAAGATTGGGTGGAAAGGATAAAGGGGATAAGGGAGGGAATGGGGTGACTTGCCTGGTGTTAGAACTCTCCAGGATGTTGAGAACCCTGCCAGGGGGCATGAACTAAGCAAGGACAAGTTAGTAATGGGGGTTGGAGGGGGATAGATGTAAGGATGGGGTTAGAATCAGGGGGGGTTCCACACATGTATTAATATAAAGCAGAACTGCATGACCCTTGAGGTGTGTGCCGTGCACTAGTTAATGAACATGTATATCTTGTGTTAGATAAGTAGTGTTTGAGTTAAAACAGACCTTACTGAGCTCTGCAAAGTTAATTCTGTTTGAAAAAGATCACTGTAACATGTTTAATTTACTGGTTGAAACCTGAAGCCGTGACTCTGGGCACAAGCATATTTTTTAACTGGAGGAGAGTGCCTGACTTTGTGCTTTTACTACAGGAGTAGGTTGCTGTAAATGCCTTGAGGTCAGTGCACTGCAGCTGGCAGGCCTGTGGCAGAAGCAGCGGTCGGTGGAGAGGTGGATCACAAGGCTGCAAAACTGTTCTCTTTTTTAGGGCAGTGGGATTGCTGAGGCAGGGAGGCACTGGGCTATCTTTAAAATGTTCTTCTTACCTTGGCTTCTGGATGCTTGGTGCCGCTGTTCCCTAACTGTTTGTAGAGGGGTTTTAAGTGGAAATATTACAATTATTCTCATCAATAGCAGTTTGCATTAGTTGCACAGCACCAGTAGTCAAGCTGTCCAAGCCGCTATGAGAAGTGCAGATGGCACTGTCCAGTCAACTATCTTTAATAAACATTTTTGCCTTAGTTGGTGATTGGAAGTTATCCTGCCTGCCATTAACTTGTACCCACAGTGTTGCTGGGTATCTCAGGGAGTACTGCACTTCTATCTGGGTAGATTTGCATCTGACTGTCATGTAGGCCCTTCTTTTCTGTGAAAGCTCAGCAGAGAAGTGTTGGAAAATATGGATGGTGTGGCTGCCCATTTAAGGGAGCTACATTCCCCAGACAGGCACAAAACATCATTTTTCGCTGTGCATCAAAGAAACCTACACAACATGGGTCGCAGGTACTCCCCTGGCAGAGGTTTCCTTTTCAGCAAGTAGTGAGTTCTTTCCAACTCCAAAGGAAGACAATGCAGAGCATCTAACATGGCTAGAATAGTATGTTGGAGGAAGGTTATTAAATCGGGTCCCTTGGCCCCCCTCAGGAAAGCCCGCCAGTCTGATATTATTGTGCTTACTCTATTTTCCATATCATCCATTTTATTTAACAAGTATTTGACGTGGCAGTCTTCTTCATGTAGTTGGGCTTATGAAAGTTCCCCCACTTGCTCGACTTGTTGCAAACGCTGCTCCTTTACTGTTTCATGGCCTCCCAGAGATGACAGGTCCTGTTTGATCTGTGCTGTGGTAGTTTTAAGTTCAGACATGCCTCATAAAACCTGAGAGAGTATGGTAGTTATGTGTACAAGGTGGGTCGGTGCCATCGCCTGGTGAGAAGAGGCTGCCATCATTGCAGCTGCTGTGGCCGAGGCAAGAGAGTGGAGTGGCAAGACAGCAGGAGGGCAGGCCACGGTTTGACATGCTGAGGTAATGCTTCCCTTGATATGCCCTCAAGTGATAAAAATTGACTTTACAGCACAATTTTAGTATGTACAGGTTCAGCACAAAGTCCGAAATCTAATCTGCTTGAGGGAGGGCTCAAATCATACAAATGTTAGGCAGATGTCAACAGATAACACTATTAGGTCTTGTGAGCTGGGAGATTAAGCAGCATTCTTGGAACCGATTGACCAGCCCCCAATCAATGTTTTGTAATGTGCTTTTTTTGGCATTTTTGTTTTATGATGTTGGTGCTATTAGGCATAGAATTCTATACAACATAGCTTGAGCTAAGTTCTAATTTTAAGCTATTTTGCACTGTACTAAACCCCACGTCACATCAAAGTCCTACATACAATATGTAGCATCAAAGTCATGACATCATCTCAAAGTAATGTGTAGTCAATGTAAAGGAAGTTTACATTGTCATAAAGTAATTGCATGGCAACATAGTTTAAATCCATCTTGACACAATCACACTTCCTCTTCCTGTGGTCTTACTCTGCATCAATACAAACTTAATTGTTATAGGTTTAAAAATAATTTTTAAGGTACATTTTCAATGAACTTAAAGAATTTGTGCAAGATGATTCTCTTATACGATAAAGCATGCATCTCAGAGCACCAATTTATAAATCAGAGATAAATATAAAACAAGAAATGCAATCATTTTACCTGACAAAAGAATTAATTCAGTTAAAGCAATCTTCAAACTCCCCAATTTTAGTGCTGGAGGATGGAACAGTCCAACAGTTTGCAAGAGAACATTCATGCACAGGATAAGAAGCAGGGGGTGCATATGTCCAATTGATTTCCACACATCCATATCTGCACTTCTTCTTTAAATGTGCATTAAAATAGAAACATGTTTTGTACTTAACCTTGCTCACTAATCAGTTCTGGAGGACACAGAACAAGTTCATAAGTAAAGGAAGTAAGTAATAAGCCATGACAGGGTGTGCTTTACAAGATTATAATGAACGCTCCTGAAGTGTACTAAGGCATGAGGCCAAAGGCCAAGTGTCCTTAAGCCCTGAGAAGTGCATTAAAGTCCTATGATGCACACACTGGAGGGGCTTATGACAATTACAAAATGGCTCTATGTATGTTTTGTGGGTGAGAAAAATTAGATTTGGTACATAACCGTGTGTTTATAGAGATTTAATGCACAGCCAGGTGATGTCTCTTGACCAATTAAATGTCTAGATTTTTTTCTTGCCATTTTATGTAAACTCTGTGTAAATCAAGAAAAACAAGACATACAGTTCAAAAATATTTGGAAGGAATTCCTCTCTTTCATTAATGAAGGCACAGTAAAGAAAAAATCCTACCAATAAGCCCTATGCACTAAGCAAAAACTGGTGATACACCGTGTAATGTGGGTGCATAAGGGAGTATGTGTGAACTTTGCCAATACAAGGACTGCACCCTATACATAGCATGCATGCACATATGCACATCATTATTGTGCAGTTATACCAAAGGATGTCATACAAGGGGAGGGTGTCAGCATAACGCTGCACAGACATGAACACATGCACTAACCAGGTTATGACTGCATAGCGATGCATATCATGGTCTCCTCACTATGCAGCCTTAGACCCAGCTGTAAATGATCAGGAAATGGCTGTCAGAACTGCCTCCCACCACATGTAACAGGCTGCAGAAGAAGGGAAAAGAGACATTGACAGAAATATGGACCATGCTAGGCCATGGTGTTAACCATTTACTAACAAGCATTTGTCAATGCTGAATGTTTGCTTGCTGGCATTGGCATTGGTAGTGTAGGAGTCAGAGAGCTGCATAATAGGAATGGCAGTGAAGTATTGAACTGAAGCCGACCCCACCACCATCCTGCAGAGACTGACAGGCATTGGGGTGTGCCTTTGGGTCGTCAGGCATAACGGCATGCCATTTCACCATATCCTACCCTGCAGACTCTGACAAGTGTCGCAGTGTGCCTTGGGGATTTTGGCCCTTATGCTCACCCCATTCCATCAGGAAATACGGTGAGATGGGTGCTGTATAGGAGAATGGGGTGAACTTTGGGGCTGAAGAGTCCAAGGCACACCTCGATGCCTCTCACTGGCTGCAGGGTGTGGAATGGTATGAGCATTACAGGCGAGAATCCCAAGTCACACCCCTGATGCCTGTCAATCTCTACAGGGTGGGGCGATATGGTCAGAAACCCTAACGTCTCAGGCGTTCGTTGGCATTTTCACTCCAAATTTTCGACATGGGTTTTTTGTGACCCCCACCTTATGAACAGTGGCAATATCAGTTCATTAGCCAAAAGCTGATTTTGCACAGCGACTACGCCATTTGGCACCACAGGTGCGAAAACACATTTTGAACAGGATGTGAAAAATGACAGCTGTACTGTTCATGGAGAGGTGGAAAAAATGGCAATGTTGAAAGCTGCAGTAAAATATTAAAAAAACTGGTGAAGTCACAAGCGTGTGTAGAAACTGCACAATGCACACCCATAATGCAATTAGTTTGGGGATTTTTTACAGCAGATTGTCAAGACAGGCATTTTGGAACCTCCACTCATGAACAGTGTTACTGTGATTTTCTTAACCTGTCCCGAACAGTGATTTCCCACAGCGACCATGCATTTCTGCGCTGGAAGTGCAGAAACACATTTCAGCCATAGTGTGAAAAATGACAGCTGCACTGTTCATAAGGAAGTGTGGAAAAATGCCAGTGGTGAAAATCTGGACTGTAAATATTAGAAATCCATGAACTTATGAAGGTGCGTGGAAACTGCGCAATGGTCGCTCGTAACACAGTCATTTTATGGACTTTTTTCACCAAATTTTTAAAATAGCCATTGAAACGCCTCTGCTCATAAACAGTGTCACTGTGATTTTCTTAATCTGTCCTGAACATTGATTTCGTACACCGACTGCGCCATTGTGCGCTACATGCGCGGAAGCACATTTTGGGCAAGATGTGAAAAATGGCAGCTTTACTGCTCATAAGGAGGTGTGGTAAGATGGTAATGTTGAAAATCTGGAGTGAAAATAGTGAAAATTCACGAACTTATGAGCGTGCATAGGAACAGAGCAACGCTTGTTCATAAAACAGTCATTTTGGGGAAATTTTTCACCAAATTTTCAACATAGGGTTTTTGGAGGCCTACCTCATGAACTGTGACACTGTCATTTCATAAATCAGTCCTGAAAGGTGGTTTCACACAGTGACCGCAAAATCACCTTTCGGGGCCGAGTAACAAAATGACAGTGACAGAATTCATGAGGTGGGGTCCCAAAAATCCCATGTTGAAAATTTGGTGAAAAAATTCCCAAAAATGCCTGGGATATGCATCAAAGTTGAAAAAACCCTATTTATTACATTACACGGCTTACTGGCATTTCCTCAGTTCACGGTCGGCTTTGAAGAGTGCAGACATGTTCCCGGTCCACTGAAGATCGTCGCGCCAGACTCCAGAGGTAAGTATGGGGTAGGGGGTGTGGGGAGGCAGGGTGCACAGAGGGTGAGAGTGGGTGGGGGGAGTGGGGGTCAGGACAGTCAGCGAGGGAAAGTTTTCTCTTTCAGGTTTCTTTTCTTTTTCTTGGATGACGCGGGACTTTTGCCATGCTGGGGTGGGGTCCCAGCATGGCAGCTGGAAGGCTGTTTGGAGTGGAGGCAGTGGAGCCGACAGGGGATTGGGCACCTCCATCGGCCATATGGACTGTTGCCATGCTGGGGTGGGCTCCCAGCGTGGCACCCGCTTCTCTGTTGGGGGGGAACATTGGAGCCGACGTGGGATTAGGCACCCCCGTCGGCCATACAGTGTGTAGGGAAGTGCATTAGCACACAATATGCGTGCGTGCATGTGTGTGTGGGGGGGCACATCAGCTATTTTCTTTCAAGTTGGTGGCAACGTTCGAAACTACTGTCACCGGCTGTGTCCCCCATTATTGGTGGACATCACACACACACCAAAATGCCATGCTGGTATTGGCCACAACAGTGCCGCACCTCTAGAACCTGCTTCCGCACCCAGCTGTTGCAATGTTTCTTGCACTGAGTGCAAACAAACATAAAAAATCATAACATAACTAAGTGTATCCTGAACTCTAGCATCTGGCCTCCTAGACACAGTGCAAACTGGCCTTCACTCAACTCTGGTGCCATGAAACTCAGTACTGTTGCCCTCTCTCCCATGCCTAATGGCTTCTGTGGTGGCACAGAATTGGCATCCACCTTGTCTGGACCCTCGCGCCTCAGGATAGTACACCACAAGGGATCACAATAATCCTGCAAAGATATGAAATCAACAAGAACAAAAATGGGTTGACATATGAGGCAGCAGTACAGGCACTTATCACAGCACTCAGACATGAAGAGCCCACCTTTACTAATTGTCACACCATTTGGACAAAAGAATGCACATACTGGACATCTGGACATGATAACAGCAAAACAATATGACACTGGCAGTGACAGCTATGGACTGATGAATACCACAGCAATCACTACAGATGGTGCTACCACAAACCAGATGCATCCTACATTGTTCACATAAAGAGAGTCCACATTTTCCAGATCACCTGATATGATCATTGTGCTTGCCTCCTGTGCAATGTTTGGAAGTTGTCATGTCTGTACCGAAGTGTCCCATCTGTAAAGCAAATTGTACTAGACAACCTTGAAAGACTGCGATAAGATGCACACAGGTATCAGTAATGCAAACAGGCAGACTACCGTAAAACCTCCAGAGCACAAAAGCACTGCTGCCGCTCTCTGTCTCCAGCTCTGTAACATACAGTATGCCACATGTTGCCATCATTGTCCTCATACAACAGAGTACATCTCCTGCCTAGGGCATAGGGCAATCCAGGCCCATTTGTGGCTGCTTAGCCTGCAATACCAGTGCACTCTGCACCTGCATGTCCTGAATTGTCAGTAGCCATCATGCAATGTGGCCTCAGTGAAGTGCAAAGGAACAGAACCATGTGGGCATGCGCATGATCTATGCTGCTGTTGTTCTTAAAAGGACATACCATCTACAACACTAGGATACATCCCCTACTGATATGTGATAGACTATGGACATGCTTCATCTTTATCCCTAACATGCATTTCCACAGACATCTCTCACTGTAGTACATACAGATCTACAGACCATAGTGAGTGCTAGTTTATCAATCTGGTATATTCGGCCCATGTCACAGGGATGTGTGCAAATACAGTACTGATCATGTACAGTATGACACATAGTGGATGAAGTACTATGCCAGGTGATGCTGACTTGCAGTACACTGTGTCCTTGGATTTGGGCATAAATCCCATCCATTGGCATGGTGTGTCCCTGAGGAAAAAGTGTGTGGCTTGAATGTTAGTTATGAAGAAAGTTTCCTGAAGAAGAGGCAGAACACCTCAAAGTGCTTGAGCTGATTGTTTTTGTGTGAATTTTAATAAATTACTTAATTTTGTAGTTACATTTGGCTACAGACCGTGAATTTCCCATGAACAGTGAGTTTTTTTTTGTTTTTCTTTCCTGTGTTAGATGGGTGGGACAGCTGTTAAGTGCAGAACCATAATGTCAGTGCAGCCATGTCCTTTCATATATACTAGGGCTGGGCGGACTGTTCCAAGGGAGATCTGGACCCACAAAGTGAACCCACAATCCACAGACCCGGATAAATATGGACTTAGCCGCAGAAGTCTGGTTCTGAGCCTGCGGACATGCTATTTGTGTAATTTTGTGTATTGTTGCTATTGGGAGGCTGTCAGCATGCTCGCTTCACGTACAGGTGGCTGGTGGCATCCAGTCAGGCAACAGATGGTCACGTGATGCACTCATGGTATATGTCCATGCTGAGTGTGCAATGTGGCCCAGATGAGAGGAGGATGATTGGAGGAGCACCTCACTCACTCACTGCAGCAGATAGTCACCAGAAGAAGTTGCCAAAAAGAGAAGAAAAGCACAAATATAGAAAAAATATATACATTTTTTGGAAGGGAAGAGAAACTAGGAGAAAGAAAGGAGACTTACTTGGGTGAGGGGGAGAAACTGATCATTGGGGGAGGGTGACGGGTCGGGACTGGAGAAAGGAGGAATTCAGAGGGACTGGGGAGATAGTGGTGGCCTGGGTGGCTGCCGGGGGGGCAAAAGGCAGGCAGTGCAGCAGTGTGACTGTGTACATGAGCAAGGGCAGATGAAATCTTTGACTTGTTGCATTACAGAAGATCCAGAGGAGTGAGGGAGAGACTACTGGAGGCCCAAGAGAAATTTTACAGTTACAAAAAATCCCAAATGAAAGTTTTTTCCTTTTCTTGGCCTCAGACAGTGTGACTGTGTACATGAGCAAGGGCAGACTGGTGATATGTTTGACTTGTGCCATTGCAGAAGATCCAGAGGAGAGAAGGAGAGACTACTGGAGGCCCAAGAGACATTTTACAGTTACAGAAAATTACAAATGAAAGTTTTTTTTTTCTTGGCCTCAGACAGTGTAGCTGTGTACATGAGCAAGGGCAGGCTGGCAAAATATTTAACTTGTGCCATTCCAGATCCAGAGGTGAGAGGGAGAGACTACTGAGGGCCCATGAGATATTTTACAGTTACAGAAAATCCCAAATGAAAGTTTTTTTCTTTTCTTTTCTTGGCCTCAGACAGTGTGGCTGTGTACATGAGCAAGGGCAGGCTGGCAAACTCTTTGATTTGTGCCATTCCAGATCCAGAAGAGAGCGAGAGAGAGAGAGAGAGAGAGGGAGAGACTACTGAGGGCCCAAGAGAAATTTTACAGTTACAGAAAATCCCAGATGAAAGTTTTTTTTTCTTTTCTTGACCTCAGACAGTATTGCTGTGTACATGAACAAGGGCAGGCTGGCAAAATCTTTGACTTGTGCCATTCCAGATTGAGAGAAGAGAGGGAGAGACTACTGACGGCCCAAGAGAAGTTTTACAGTTACAGAAAATCCCAGATGAAAGTTTTTTTTTTTCTTTTCTTGACCTCAGACAGTATAGCTATGTACATGATCAAGACAGGCTGGCAAAATCTTTGACTTGTGCCATTGCAGATCAAGAGGCAAGAGGGAGAGACTACTGAGGGCCCAAGGAAAATTTTACAGTTAGAGAAAATCCCAAATAATTATTTTTCCTGGCTTCATTGTGGCTGTGTGTACAGGACAAGAGCAGCAGGCTGGCAAAATAAATATTTGACTTGTGCCATCCAGAAGGGAAAGGCAGAGACTGCAGGGGGGTCCACAAGAAATGTAGCAGTCCCAGAAATCCCAAATACATTTACTTTCCTGGCTTTAGTGTGGCTGTGCGCGAAGGGCAAGGGCAGCAGGCTGGCAAAATAAATCTTTGACTTGTGCCATCCAATCACAGATCATGATCAATTGTTAATGTTCATTTACAATTTCATGTATTAAAAAGAATATACAATTTAGACAAACAACATACAAGTTGTTGTGTCTGTGCTGCTAGTGTGGGTGTCCCAGCAGATAATCTGACTTTGTGACTCATAGCACGCTGTTTACACTACAACACAAGTAAAGTACAACTACTGTACACACAAGTGCCATTATCATCACTCATTCCCCATTATTCCTCCTTATTATCATTAGTTTTATAGTATATCACGTTACATTACATATAAGCATTAACCAACCCCCAGTGAGGGACTGTGCTGCATGCGGCTATGCACCAGATGTGTCTGCATCTCCAATTCAAATTCTGATGCACTTAACAGTTGCTGAATTTGGTCACTTAACAGTAAATAACTGTACTGTAGGAGTCAGTCAGGTAATCTTGGAAAGAAGCGATGGTGGACTGCTGTGCTGTCGGTGTGCTGTGTACAGTCATGAGTCACAACAGTAACTGTGTCCCTGGCCTGTGGATGAGAGTCATCAGAAGGACATCACATTACTTAGAGGGATCTTTTATTACAGGTTAGAATTCTAAGAAAAATTGGATCAAAGTGTTGATGAGGCACATTCTATTTCTCAGGTAGGCAATGGCACTGCAGAAGACAGCAATCATCCTGAAAAGGAAAAACAAAATCAAACCCCAAAACATGATTTTTTTTTTCATGTCTAAGGTTCATCTTCCAAGCGAATGCTTGAATCCAAAAAAGGTGAATGTCTCGGATCATCATCAGTCCCAAGTAAAGAAAAAAGTTATGTAGTTAAAAAAACTATAGGCTTGATGGGTACCCAACATTAGGGAACAATTGCATACTATGTTACTGCCAGTCTCTTACCCTCATCAGATTCTTCTGAGGTTGAACACAACAAGGGTAGTAATAATAAAGATGAAGAGAATGCTCCGGTAGCACAAGGTTTACTAGAGCGGATGGAAATTGCAGATGATGCAGAAACAGGTAGACATGTTTTGGTTGTGGAGAGACTTCTGTCCGGATGAACCACAAGAGGAATAGGCCCAAGATAAATCTGGAGGGGGGACGCTGAAAGGGTGACTGAGGTGCAGTGTCTTTCTGGGAAAAAAACTAAAAAAATATTATCTTTTGTTCAGCTATACTTCTCCATTAGTACTTTCAGTCAATTGGTAACAACATGCACTATTTATAAATGGCCAATCAGCAGGGGTAAAAAGAAAGTAGCACTGGGACCTTCAGCACTAAAAAGGGACCTAGACAAATTTCATAATATTACCAAGAACTTCAGTTGTGAGTCTCTAAGAGAAAGTGACAGCGATAGCTCACTATACTCAGGGGTAACTCCCATAGATGAAAGCAGTGGCAGCCCCCGCAGCACTATTGAAACACCTCCACCACCACTCCCTCCCATTCAAAGAACTTCTCCTACTGTTACAGAAAGTGACCATGCATTCAGAAGTCCTCCTTCTTCAAGGAGACAGCTAACCATCTCAGAAACATATGAGCATAAAGCCAAATATGCCTCTACTCACCCTGTTGCTGTTACAATAACCAAAAATGTCAGAAATGATAGCTGTTGATTTACTACCATATAACATGGTTGAACATTTAGGATTCAGGCTGCTGCTTGAGTACCTTGAACCTCAATATAGTATACCATTGCAGAAATACTTCTCGACAACAGGGATTCCAGATCTTTACAATGTTGAATGTAAAAAATTAAGACTTGTGTTGTGCAATGCTGTAGGGAGGGTGGTGCATCTCACAACAGATATCTGGACAAGCTGTCAGCCTGAACCCTTCATGTCTGTCTTGGCACATTGGGCATGTTTCAATAATTCACATGGGACTAGGGTCAGTGAAGAATCACAGTTTGCTGTTCTAAGAATGTTTTATTTTCCATCTGAACTACCTTTAACGACACCAATGAAGAGCTCCAAAAACCAATGCAGCGATGGTTCACTTCACAGGGACTGTCAGTTGGCTTTATAGTTGCACATAATGGATCCAACATAAGGAAGACCTTGGAGGAGGGGGGGCTTAGTTAACATCCACTGCTTTGCACATTGCTTAAATTTAATAGTTCACAGTTTTCTTGATGATGACAGGGAGATTAAGGCTCTTGGTCATTAGCACTGCTAAAAGAATATGCACTCATTCCAGTCGCTCAAGCAAAGTCCGTCATTTGTTTGAAAATTACAGCTGGAGCACAATTTACCTTTGCACAGACTGATCCAAGACATTTCTACTAGATGGAATTTGACCTTTTATATGTTCCAAAGGCTGCCAGAACAAAAGAAAGCTGTCAGGCAATACACCTTGGAAAATAAAGTTGGTGATGCAGACATCTATATTACTCCACCACGGTTGGCCATGCTGGAGTTTCTAATTTTCCTGCTCCAGTCATTTGAGAAAATCGCCAGGCAGGTTAGTGCAAACACAGCAACTTTCAGCCAGGTGATACCCCCTAATAAAAATTTTAAAATTCAGATTGAAACTGAATAGGGAAAAGACAGAGAAGCAAGACAGTTCCATGATCTCACGGGCTGCCAATGGTGCTGCTGACACATGCAGGTTGCTTCCCAGAATACAAGATCTAATGAGTCATATGATCAAAAATGTTGAAGAAGATGACAAACTATGTAAAATGCTTCATTCTGAGTACTACATTAAAGCAGCAGTCTTGGATCCACCATACAAATAGAAGCAACTGGACCAAATGTCTAAATGGATTACCACATGGGGGATGAAACTGAACCATAATAAATACAGGATTATACACTTTGGGACTAATAATCCCTATCATGCTTACACACTAGACAACAGAGTGTTAACCAGTACTGACATAAAGAAGGACTTGGGGGTCCTGGTATCTGAGGACTTCCTCCCTAACTCTCAGATTAATGAGGTAATTATTAAGGCTAACTGGATTATTTGGTCCATAAAGAGGAACATTAGGTCTAAGGACAGCAAAGTATTTATGCCCCTTTATAGAGCTTATGTCCACCCCCACTTAGATTTTTCCTCTCAGCTATGGTCCACCTTTAAGAGGCAGGGTATTATGTTATTGAAAATGGTACAAAGAGGATATGCTAAAATGGTGAGAGGATTGAGAAATATCTGGTATGAAACCAGATTTAGCTCTCTGAACTTGATGCCCCTTTCTACCAGACCTTTGAGAGAGGATCTTCTTTTGTTGTACGACATTATGAATGATCCCTATTTATTGAGCAGTTTAGGGTTTAGGTTTAGGGATGGCATTTATAATTTTAGAGGTCATCCACTCCAGTTACAATCAAAGAGATTTAATTCTATGCCTGGTAATTTTTTTTATACGTTATGCATTATCAAGCCCTGGCACGTAATACCCCTACTGGTGATTATTAGTAGTTCCAAGGCAATGTTTAAGTCTCGGCTGGATAATTTAATCCTTTCTGGCTCTTGCCCTTGTTATTATTAGTAAATAGGAGCAAATATGGTCCTCATGGCTCTCTAGCTTTTATCAGTTCTTAGTATGAATCTTAGTATGAACTGTTGAGTGATGATGATGATGATGACACTTGTTTCAAGATAAACAAGAAATAATTGATGAGGTGCATGCTGTCATGGAACAGAGTACAACAGCAGCACTGTATTCAGAGCCTTCCTCATGACTCAGCACAGCATCAGGTGGCCCATTCTCTACTGTTACGGCATTTTCTCCCTCTTCCTCTTCAGCCACTACAGCCAAATTTTCTTCACCACCAGCTAAACACAGCACTGTCCCACAGTCACCTGGTTCAGCTTCATGTCTCTGGAGTCACTTAGAAGATGTATTTGTTGACATCTTCATCATCTGCCTCTTGTAACACAACCCCAGCACAGACCATTGTTGAAATGTACCTGGCAGAGCCCAGTATCAGCTGGAATGCTGATCCTTTGCAATGCTGGAAATCCAAACAAAATATGTGGCCTGCTTTAGTAAACATTGCAATGAAGTACATGAATAGCCCTCCGACTAGCATCTGTTCAAAATGATTGTTTAGTTTAGCTGATAACATCATTACTGATGCATGATCCTGTTTGACACCAGAAAATGCTGAGAGCCTCACATACCTCAAAGTTAACATTCCTCACTTTAATTTCAAATATGATACCTGAATAAACCATACAGTGACTACTCTGAACAGGCCCTGTCCACAATGCACATTCAAGAATGTGTGCCTGTGGTTAAAATCTTTTGTGAATGGGGTCTACTACATGAGACAGCAATTAATTGCAACAAGTCAAGTCAGGACAGAAGAGGCCATGCCACTATTACTTGAATGATCACATGAGCAGCACAGAATAGAAAAAAAATAATAACATCAGTAGGTTCAGAGTCCAAATACAGCAAGCAACTGCATTTTATGTCACAAACATACTTGGTGGTACTCGGTACCGCTATATGATCTGGAAGGTAGGGTACTGCTGTCTACTACTACTACTACTACTACTATCACTTTTCATCCTCATGCGTCATGACTGTTACTTGTCACTTTTTGTCCTTACTCCAGTCCTTACTACTACTTGTCACATTTTTTTGCCCTCAGCAGCTGATCCTGACTATAGTGTTTTAATTTTCGCACAGTGCATGGTTTAGCAGATGCCTAAAACCCAGAAACTGAATACTCTTTGTATATTTCTCATGTTCCCTCACATTTGGCTGTGATTACTTCACAGAAAGAAATGCTATTAAATTGAAAATTCATATAATTTCTTTAGTGTTTGTGTGTGTGTGTGTGTGTGTGTGTGTGTGTGTGTGTGTGTGTGTGTGTGGTATGCTAGCCTGGTTACATTTAACAGTAACTGGGCTGAGATTATAATATTACTATTTTTTATTTTTGATACTTAAATTACTTGCAGTGGCCGGAAGCAATTGTGGAACTAGGAAGGGTGTAACTGTGTTGTGTGTCATCAGGTCTTCAGGTGGCAGTGGCAAACTTTTTATGACTGCACTGCACTTGACCAATGCAATGTGTGACTGGCTGCCTGCCTGGGTGGTGGTGATCATGTCTTTCGTTCTTCTCCTTTAAGGATTCAGCATGTTGATGAGATTCAGTAGAAGTAGTGGTAGTACTAGATAACATTACAATTTCTTGGAGCAGGTAGTGTACCATATACCACAGTACACCAGGAAATGTGAAGCAGTTGCATCATTCACATGGATAGGGTGGGTGGGTTCTCTTGGTGCTGCTCATTTCATCATTCATATCCATTTCTTTGACCTGTTCGGCTCTGACTGGAACATCCATCAAAATATTACCCACACAGCACCATTAATAAAAAAATAAATCTTAGCTGTCTGGCAGTGCCTGCAGTGCTTGGTGGTACTACAGTATAGGTGTTTGCATCTGTCTGTCTCGCTGTCTCTCCGTCTCTGTCTCTCTCTCTGTCTCCATCTCTGTCTCTCCCAGCACACTCATGTCATGGATCCGAGCAGCATATGCTTCCATTATAGGCCAGCCATGAAGGGCTATCAGTGTGTGATTGCTTTTTTATTTAGACGTTTTACATTAATCTTTATACAAATAATCCATTAAATTATGTCCTTTGGGCTTCTGTGTCAAATGTGACTGACTTTGGCCACTTTTATGTTTCTTTCACATTTTTTCAAATATTTGTCAATAAATCAGAACTAATCAAAACAAATCAGAACATTTTCGTGTTCCAGTTCTTATTTAATAAGGTTCAGAACTTCACCGAATACTCCCAGCCCTAATATATACAACATGCCACTATGCACACCTGTTCACTCTTACCTGCACAGGTGGCAATGGATACCCACTAAGGCCATACCTACTGAGGTCAAACCTACTGATCCTACCCCTAGCACCTGAGGGGAGTTTCTAGCAGTGCTACAAGGCCCACAGAAAAGTACAGCAGTTGTGGCACTGACATTTGAACAGCTGGAGAAGTGGTTTCAGTGTCTAGACAATACTAGTAGTACCATGATGTTGGCACCTGGCAGGATGTGTTGTGTGCATGTGGTATGTAGCATGACACATAATCTGGATGTAAGCAAAAGATTCCCCAACCATGTGACTTACCTTATAGAAAAGGTGGAGAGGTGATGCATGGAGACAAGGAGAACAGTACGGTGGACACCCAGTGAAGGATTCACTGAGTGGGAAGGAGGCCAGCTATAGGGTGGTGCAAGATATGTTCAATGTTGATAAAGTGTGATGTGTTGTGTGCTGTAAGTGGGATTCAATCATGTTGTGTCATGCTTCATCATAACGCTGTCATGATACTTAAACTAAATAGTATTGGTAGCACCTGCCACCATGTTCCTGTGTATGTGTGTGCATATGGGTGTGAACAGTTCTTGTGTGGGTGGGTGTTGTGAGTAGTATATGTAGCAACATGATCCTTTAGGATGTCATTTTGTGATGTATTTAGCCTTTCCAGTTGCCTTTGCACCTTACCCATGTGGATGGTCCCATATGCCAGACAGAATCCTTTCAGGATATTCTCCATCTTTGGATAGTGTATATGTCTGCAATACAGTAGTGTGGCAGGCAGCAAGGCATGTGCTGCATGTGGTCACAAACTGTGAGGTACTGTATGCTACTGCTGAGATTTGCGTGTGTGTGTGTGTGTGTGTGTGTGTGTGTGTGATTTAAGCCAGTACTGGTAGTTGCCTGTACTGTGAGATGCAGTAGTAGCCTTCCCATTACATCCTACGTTCAATGAACTTTTGTTTGTAGACCATGGGCCTCTGATGTTAGTATCTAAACTACCAGCTGTTTACATTGCTTGTCTTAAGGCATTCCTGCTTCAGGTACCTTACCTAAAGGCAATAGTTCGTCAGCGTATTTGTTGTAAAACTTTGCTTCCTGTACTGGCCAGTCCTATTTGAGGAACCCTCATTAACACTTTCCTGTCTGGGGTCACTGGCTGTGACAGGTCTGTGTGGTGCCATGTAAGTATAAGCATTTGCTGTTCTGTGAACTCATGCTGAGTGATCATATTGTCACTGAGAGTGGGATCAGTGTGTAGCACATCCTGGAACACTGTTGGCGTTAATGATGTGGGTGTGGCTATGTCATTACTGGACTCACAGGCAGATGTATCTGGAATGACAGACATAATTCTCTGTGTGCCTTGTAAGTGTGTGCATATTCTATGTTCTGGGTGATGTGCTGATGAGTTGGTTGGTGATAGAGTGTCAGTGATGTTGTAGTGGCTTTGAGATGCTGATGCATGGTTGGATCTTGTCCTTCTGATGGGTGTCTCCTCATTCCCATTCTGACTCTAGAACTGTGCAGTGCCATTAGGGACTGGGTTGCCACCTGTGGAGCAGAGGTTAGACTCAAGTTATGGGTGTACTGTTTGGTGGTATTTTGTCACAGTCACTTTCTCCTTGAATCTATTTTGTCATGGCTGGTTCTCCTACAGTAGGTTACTGGGTTTGGTGTGTCTGAGCATCCAACCTGTTGCTGTTGTTGACTCTAATCTGTTCCCTGCCCCTTTGGAATGTCCTTCTGCTCGTCAAATGCCACAGGCATGTCATCATGACAATCCTGTCAATATTGGTCAAGTCTCTTACTGCCAGTCGCTGGTAAGTGGGTAGTATATTGTGCTGAACATGATGTGTACATTTACTTATCTCATGCGGTGCCCATACTATCATCTTTACCATACAGCATTGTCTTCACAATGGTGTCAGTTACCATATCCTCTACCTAGGTCTCGTCTGAGGGTATTTGTATTCCACCACCTGTGGCATTCATGGACTGCTGAACCCATGCCAGCTTCTGCTTGGCCACCGTCCTCAGGTTCTCCCTGTGTTTTGGAGACCTGCATTGGCAGATTCACAGACATTTGCTGTTTGCTGTACATTCATCCAGATACATGTTTTCTTTTCTGGGGCACATTGTGCTGTCTGCCTATATAGGGTAACATACTTCACATGAATTTGCTCACCACAGCTAATATCTGGTTAGTTGTAAAGTTATGGGCATTGCTACCAGTGACACTAGTAATACATATGCTGCCTTCTTTTGTACTGTACCTGCACATTTCCGCCCCTTCCAGACTCTGCTGTTCTGGCTGCAGTCATCCGCCCCTTCATGGTTGGTGGACCAGGCCCCAATCAACTATACCAGACCCTTCATAGGTCGGGGATTCCAGGTGGGATTGTCTTTTCTGGGTCACTAGGCCTAAATGGGATGGCTCTCCCCTTTTAGGTTCACTAGACCAATGCAGAATGGCCCTCCCTTTTCCTGGGTCAATTGCCCCATATGATCACAGTGCAACTGACTTGTGTAATCACTCCAGCCTCCTGCCACAGCTGGCGTGTCTTTTGGTATCTTTAGTGACTGCCTCATCAGCATCGATTCCGTTTCACTGTTCACTTGCTACAGCATGGTTGGCCACGGTATTCTCAACTGCTTTGCATTTTCTGCACATGACTGTGTGTGCATGTCTATTTATGGTAGGGGCAAAAGGTGTGCCTTCTCACTTTCGTTACTTCCCACATTCTCTGTGTGCTTCAGAACTTATATCTCATGTAGGTTCACACTCTGTACGTTACTGCACCCATCAATACTGCATACCAGTTCAACAGACACTACTGATCTGCTTAGCTGTGTGTCAAAATTATGCATCAGTTTTGCACAACTGCTGCATATTAGTGTATAGGGCTCTTTGCTGAGGGGAAGCTTTAGTTATGGTGAATCCTTGTCAGTTGCCCTTATGAGAATTATGTGCTGCTACTTGTGATGATTTGCACTGGGTTTAAGGATTTAGAAAATATGTGTGTCACTAGGAGACTGTCCCAGAAACCAGTCTGAACCTTTGCTCTCTCTCTCTCTCTCTCTCTCTCTCTCTCTCTCTCCCTCTCTATCTTCTTGCATTCTTCATTGATCCATCACACTGCCCATGTTGCAAATTGCCCATCCTGTATTCTAAATCTGAATATATGGTAAATACCACTTTAATTCTGGGGCTGACCTGGTAGCCCTTACCAAAACTGAATGCAAATGCTGTGGTATTTTAGTCTTCAAAATATATTCTAAATAGAGGTGTCTGATTTCATCTGTGGTTCTTTGTATTAATGGCTCTAGTATTTGGAATGACTACAGTAACCAAATACTAAAGAAAACAAGTTTTATGTTTCTAGTATTCAAAACGATACATTTGAATACAATTGAGATTCTAATTTTCAGTTACTTACAGAGGATATCCTTTTCATTTTTTTTGTTAAGTCTAGGGCATACATTTACAGTTCTTCCTGCTTCTTCTAACTCACTGTTGACTTCAGTGCAAGCATAAGCAGAGAGAAGTACTGTGTGTGTTTTGCCTTCACAAAACAATCTTTTAGAAGGTATGACATTTGTTCTTATTTTTCATATTGCAAAAGTGAAATATCTTACATGAGTGTGTACTGGTGTGTCCGCTGATGAGAATGAGTTACATGGAGTTAGGTTCTGTTTCCCCTCTGTGTCCTGTGTACCCAGCACTCCAGATGGTAACATCAGTGTCGTTGGTGCTACTTCAGCACATGGAGCAGGGGCCAATGTGTCATGGTCCCCCATGATATCAAGGCCTCCCCACTACCCGCAGAAAGCAATGGTGTAGTCAGAATGAATCACCCTCCCTTCCAAAACCTGGAAGGGCGGCATCTGTAGTGATTCCATGTCATCACTGAATTAGAGTAGATTGATGGGTTACAGCAGTGAACCAAGGTTACTCAGATGAGAGCACAACGCAATCCTCCTGCACCACTGAGCAGAGCTGGTCACCAGTTCGAAGACTTTTGTGTGCAGCTGTGTTTGAGAAGCGTCATCACCAGATGTTTTTTTGGTTTTTTTAAATCCCACTGGACAACTAGGACTACATAAATATTAGCTATTCTAGCTACTGCACTATCCCACCAGATAAATTTGTATTTTAATTTTAAAAAATAACACTTTCTATGGAATATACAAGTCAGTAACTCAACTTTCAGTCTAGTCTCCTTTTATTTTTCCTTTCATTCTTCATTTCTCCATTTTTTTTTCACTTTGACTTTAATGTTTGTAATTTCCTCTGCCTTTTTAAATCTGCTTCCTGGAAAGCTTATCTATTCTGTGTTTCATTTTGTTTGAAAGTCTAATTTGACATCTACACTTATGCATCCGATAAGTATCTAGTTTCTGTACTCCCAGGATGTACATACGAACATATGAAATTGCCAGCAGAAACAGGCCTCCTGGTCTACCGAGTCTGCTTGAGTGTGCAGTTAGTACCTTATCTCGCAGCTGCCCCACCCACCCCTTTCTTCCCAGTATCCCTTCCCCTTTGTGCCAACCCCTCTTGAAACTGCCCACCATCTTACAGGACACTATGTCATCTGGTAAGGTGTTCCATTTGTCCACCACTCTTTCAGTGACAAAATGTCTCCTCATCTCCCTCCTGAATCTTCCCTTCTTCAGTCTAAGTCCATGTCCTCTCATGTCTCTCCTCCTTCTCATGTGGAAAATCCCTTCTGTGTTGGTCTTGTTTATACCCTTCAGATACTTAAAGGTCTCGATCATATTCCCCCATCCCTCCTCTCCTCCAGTGAATACATATTCAGCTCTCCCAGCCTGTCCATATAGGGCTTGATCTCTAATACCCGGATCATCTTTGTGGCTCTTCGCTGCACCACCTCCAACATTCTTATGTCCTTCTTCAGGAATGGGTGCCAGTACTGCATGCAGTACTCCAGGTGGGGCTTGACCAATGACCTATACAGGGGCAGGATAACCTCCCTCCTTCTGGAGGAGATCCCTCTTGCAGTACACCCCAGCATTTTGTTGGCTTTTGCTGCAGCCTTCCTGCACTGAGCAGAGTTGTTCATGCTGCCCATAAATGATCACTCCTAGGTCCTTCTCCTTTGTGGAGCTCCCCAACTGTACCCCATTCAAGTGATAATCCTTTCCCTTGTTCCTGGCGCTGAAGTGCAGAACCTTGCACTTCTTGGTTTTGAACCCCAACTGCCATGTTTCCGACCACTCCTGCAGCTTAATCAGGTAATCCTGCAACGCCTTCCACCTCTCCGCATCATCAACCACAGCTCCCATCTTGGTATTATCTGCGAATAGACTGATCCTGCTCCGGATCCTGTGTGAGATATCTACAATAAAAATCCCAAACAGCACTGGTTCCAGTACCGATCCCTGTGGTAGCCTACTCATCAATACTCTTGATGATTTGATGATGAGAGGTCCCCCCGCCACCACCATCCTTTGCTGCCTTCCCTTTAGCCAGTTTGTGATCCATTTCACCATTTTTGGTCCTGCCCCCATATATTCCAGTTCCCCCGACTCCCATGTGGCACTGAACCAAAGGCTTTGTTGAAGTCTAAATGCAGGACGTCCACTGCATGGCCCATGTCCAGTTCCTGCACCACCCAGTCGTAGTACTCTACAAGGTTTATCTTGCAGGATCTGCCCACTACAAACCCGTGCTGTTGACAATCCTGGAAACCATTTTCCTCCAAGAAGCTCACTAGTCTTTCTTTTAGGATGGTCTCTGTGAGCTTTCCCATGATCTATGTGAGGCTCACTGGCCTATAGTTTCCTGGTCCATTCTTTGTGCCACTTTTGTGGATGGGCACCACATGGACCATTCTCCAGTCCTGTGGTACACATCCCATGTCCAGGGAATTCCAGGGAGGTCCTGACCCCGCCAGCACCTCTGCCAACTCCCTTAGCACCCTAGTGTGAATGCCATCAGGTCCAGGTGCTTTGTCCATTCTTAATACCCTCAACCCATCTAGTACCCTGCTCTCTGTAATCCCTACATCTGTTGTTTCCCCCCACCTGGGATATCTGCCCCCCCTTTTCCTGCGTGAATACAGAGCATAAGTATTCGTTCAATGCCTCTGCCTGCTCTGTCCCTTTCTCCACCCACCCCATCCTTCTTAATCCTCACCAGCTGATCCTTGCTCCTTTTTCTCTCTCCATTGTACAGGAAGAAGTATTTTTCTCCACTTTTGAGTCCCTGCACTATTCTCAGTTCTCTGGATGCCTTGCCCACCCTGACCAGTCTGGTAACCTCCCTGGACTTCTTCATGTACCAATCCTTATCTCACCTCCCCCAGATCTCCTGTACTTTAAAAATGCTGCCCTATTGGCCCTCACCCCTTCCATAACCTCCTGTGTCAGCCAACTGGATTTATTTGCCCTTTATGGTGTCCCATTTCTGGTCTGCATCATTGTGTGGCTGAATACCTGCCAGGTGCCTGCCCCAAATTTCCCCCATCTTCTTAAAGTCCACCCCCCTAAACTCAACCACCCTAGTACTCATGCCCCCTGTTTAACTTCCCCATGTTGAGCGTGAACCACATTGAATAGTGGTCACTCCCAGCTAGTGGTTCCTCCACTTCCAGATTCCTTAAAGCTTCCCCGTTATCCAGTACAAGGTCCAAAGTCCTTTTTAACTGAGTCGGCCACTGGACCAGCTGTGTCAGAAAGCTGTCATGAAATGCTTCTAACAGGACCCACTCCCTTGCACTTGTGGTGGATGGGGTTCCCCACTCCACCCACAGTAGGTTGAAGTCCTCCACCACCACTGTGCTCCCCTTCCTGCAGACCATCCTAATTTGCTCAGCTAATTCCCTGTCCAGGTCACTCCCCTGAGATGGTGGCCTGTACACCACCCCCATTCTCACTGTCCTATTCTTTGATTCTTGGAACTGCATCCATAGTGCTTCTGTCCTCCCCTCCTCCCCTTCCTCCCTTTCACACTTTTTCCCCTCCCTTATGTTGCTTGCCACTCACCCCCCCACATTCCTCTTAGCCCTATCCTTTCTGCATAACCTGAACCCTGGGATCATCGTATCCCAGTCCTGGTACTAGGTGGCCCACATTTCCATGATGGCAGCAATGTCCTCCCCCTCCACTGCCATGAGAGCCTGTAACTCCATTCCTTAGACTTCTTGCATTCAGTGATACCACCCTCAAGCCTGTCTCCTCCCTTTCCCTACCCCTATTCCCCCCATCCCTCTCTGTACCGCTTCCCCACTACCTTTACCCATAACTAGGGGGTGAGTTTATTAGGCTCCCCTTTCCGGACCCTTTTCCCATCAGGAAACAAGCTTCAGCACAGTGTGTCGTTCCTGGCCAAAAATTGTAAAATAAATAATAATGAATCCAGTTTCTAATTCTAAATCATTTAAACCCTATTTACAGTATTTGTTATTAAAGAGTTTTTGTGTTCCTGAAATGACTTAATTTTGTTTTCTAGGTAACCACTGCTGGTGGGTCAACACTATGGGTCTCCAGAACAGGTAGAAATCCAATGTGTTCCATAGATGAGGTTTGGGACAGGGTTTAATGAGCTGGGGGGTAGCAATATTGGAGATTTGCCAGGGAGAGGATATGCTAACCATTGATGGGCTTGAGTGGGGGATGTAAAATGGATAGTGGAATCTAAATCAAAGATTGGGACAGAGGGTTTGATGATTTAATGAGCTGCAAGGTAGGAGTGGAAATTTGCACAAAAATGTGTGTAAGCATTTATAACAAAACTGAAAAGGGTTGGTTAAAGCAGCTCTGTTTATTTGTAGGTAAAACATTTCATCATAGTTTTTTGTTTGTTTGTTTGTTTAATCCTCTGTCTCCAGCACAGCCCTCTGCTGTTTGCTCACCTACCATCCCTGTCCTTACCTTTCTTGTCAGGGGAGCTCAGATTCTTTAAAATTCATTCCAGTGGTACCTACAGTAGTTGGAATTTGGGAAATTCTTAGTCTGATTCCATTCTGCCTCCTATTAAGGCA
Organism: Neoceratodus forsteri; assembly: GCA_016271365.2. Taxonomy (NCBI): domain Eukaryota; kingdom Metazoa; phylum Chordata; order Ceratodontiformes; family Ceratodontidae; genus Neoceratodus; species Neoceratodus forsteri. The sequence continues at coordinate 570,660,780 of CM028134.1, read as the reverse complement.
TAGGAGCAGAATCAGAGATGGGACTGGAAGTTTAAATTCTGCATCTGACTCCACTTTTGTTCACAGACAAAACCTCCTCCCACCCAGTAAACTAACAGGGGAACTTAGGAAAACAAAAAAAAAACCTTTCCCAGCTTTGTCCCCCTCCTCTTAACTCAAACCATGCCTTGACTGCTGGGCTGGCTGCGATACCTGGAGGCTTATGCAACTGTAGGTGAGAGTGGTATCCAGGGACCTTAGCTGCCAAAAATGTGACCTTTAGTTGTAAAATTATAATGTACTGTGGCCTTCATGTCTCTGACTTGTTCAATAAGTAGTACTGACAGGTCCGGTAGGCTACGTAACCATACCTTGGCTCTTACCCCTCATAGTACATCCCTAGCCCATAGTACCCTGGATCCTATTCTGACTCGGAACAAGGCGTCTGGTGAGGACTGTTAATCTCAGGTCTTTCTTTTGTTTGGTCACCTCCCAAGTCACTCAGGAAGAGCTGGGGGCTGCTGGGGGGTGAGTAAGGCAGGGGAGAACTGGCAGATGAGATTGGACACGAGTGGGACAGTGATACCAGCACTCAGTGCATTTTGTAATTTATATGTGTATTTTACTGGCTTGCCCTGAAGTCCCCAGTCAGCTTCAGGATTGCAGGATCAGGAGAGGTCCACACCTCTCAGTGGGGTTGGGACTCTGGGTACTATGGGTAGAGGTGCAAGCTGGTGTTTTGGGGTGGTAGCCTATTGGACCTGTTTGACACCATACTACTTACTGGAGCAGTAGTTAATGATGTGAGGAACACAGTGAATTACAATTTTTACAACAATAGGACACTATTTTGGCAGCTAAGTTGCCAGACACCTCCATCACCTACAGCTGCATCACCTGCCTGAACCTCCAGGTACCCCAACCAGCCCAGTAGCATTAAGGTAAGGGGAAGGAGATGATCTTTTACAACTGAGCTGGGTGGGAGGGAGAGTTTAGGATGTGATTCTGATACAGGGTTTTCAGAATTCAGATTTTTGACTATGAATACCAAAATTCTGAATTCCAAAAAAACCTGAGGAATCCATTTCAGATTCAGTTATTCTGAGCAACCCTATTCTCTGTCACTTATTCCACCATTCAGGAGGAGAACAATGCCTCTCTCTACCCCTATATGGTGATCCATTGGGTGGTTAGATTCCCTATCAAGTCCTGCACAATGTGACTTCCTAGAAGACATGTAGGAGGGTGTGGTCACCCACATCGCCAAGCATGGCTCCATTGGACTAAGACCAGGAGCATCTCTAGGAATGGTGCATGTCAGCCCCTCCATCCTGGAAAGGCTAATGTCCATGTAGATGTTGCTCTCCCACTTTGTTGGTATCCACTCCAGTCCTATGGCATTTGATAATAAGCTGGGTCACCAATGTGCCAAGCCAGCATCTCACCACTCTATGTCATGGCTTGTGCACATTTCTGATGGTAAACAGCAGAGTATCACACTAATATATTTAAAAGTTTTATTGTTGGGCATGGCAGGATAGCAGTAATGTTGAAAACTTCAAAACAACAGCTCAAGTTCATGAATAAAATGCAGTAAAATGCAAAACTATATGATGAAATTTTTTGATGACTAATGTATTCTGCTATTTTAGGTTGGGGCAGACTACAAGGTGGACAAGGCAATTATTTGCCTATACTTTCAGTTACGTGGTAATTGATATGTGACTAAAATACCCCCAAAACCCAACAATAGTAAAAAAAAAAATGTAGTGGGTAATATTTCATCATTTTTCAAAAACCTCTGATTTAGTCATTTCGGTGAAATAAATGTTACAGAAATACATTGGATTTGTACTCATTCATTTGACCACAAAGACAGCATGTAGTTCCCGCAGTCCTCTAGCAGAATACTGTATTTGTCACTGCTGTGAAGCTGCCAGTAGAAGCAGTTGGTCAAGGGCATGATAACTGTGTTTCTTAAAAAACACAATAATGTTACTGTCAATAATAATAATAATAATGTGTCTGTTTTCCTGTATTGTGATCACTTTATTTGCATGATACCAAGACATATTGCTTGAGATGCTATGAAGTAAAGCTTTGCTGGTAAATGTGTGGTGGCAAAGTGGCAAACCTGACCATTTGTGAACATCTGGAAAAGTGCCAGCAAATTTGGCACTTCCCCAAAAACCTTTGCAAAGAGGTGAAGTGCCCTCTGATGGCAAAGTTTGACTTTAATTTGCCTGAATTGGGCCCAATGTCAAATGCAGTGGGTACCAAGGAGAAATTCTTGTTAAAAAAATGAAGATAAAAAATACACAAAAAACTGTTCCACTCCCTCAGTCTTCCACTTCCCGTAAAACGTGTGATAATCCCCCATCTTCCAACTCAGTCCTCCCCCCATGGTCCTAATAATAAATGAGAAAATTGACTTGATAAATATTATATGCTGATTGGCTGACAGCCCCATCCCGGCATGCATTTATTTTTAAATAATGTTCACTGAAATACAAGTGCTAGCTGGCAGTGCCCACTTACCAAAAGATATTCCTGTGCCCACATTCAATTTGAAAATGAGATGACAGCCATTTTGTCTGTTCACATATAGAGACAGGCCCCGCTATGAGCAGTTCTCTATAGCGAGCACTTCCACAACACACACAAAACACAGTAGCAACCTGTACCCAGTAACTTAGCTTCATGACATTTCCCTCCCTTTTTTGTTAAAAAACACAGCTTTTGTAGTTCAATGTACAGTAGTAGCAATAGTACATCATGTGCTCAGTGATACTCAGAGACAACTTGATTCACTTTGCCCCCAGCCCCACTCAATAGAGAAGAAAGGAGCATTGTATTTGTTTCTTTCTTCTTTTTATTTTTTAAGTACCCAGCGTTTACATCCCTCACCTGATTGTAGTCCATCTCTGAGCTGCAATCCACCACCCGATCGTACTCCATCTCTAAGCTGCGATGCTTGCTGTACTCTGTCCCCATTCTCTAAATGAGTTCCAGATCATGGACTCCCAAAATGAAATGCACAAGGAAAAAAAAATATAAAACAGAGCACAGCAAGTGTGGAGGGGATGGGGCTAAATAGTGCAGAAGAGTGGGGGGGGGGGCAATAAAAAAGGCAGTGAAGAAAACCACACAGTAAATTAAAAAAAAAACACTTTCAATTTATTTGTAGTCATATTTTTATTTTGTTAATTGTGCAGAAAAATGTGACGTAGCCCATTTTCTACATGTCAGGAGGCAGTATAGCGCAGTGGATTAAGGCTCTGAGCTGCAGATCTGGGAGAACTGGGTTTGAATCCCACAGCCATCTAGGTGCATACTGTGTGATCCTGAGCAAGTCATTTAACTTCCTTGTGCTCCCAGGTCACATCTGGAAACAAGCTTCTGCTTAGTGTGCTACTCCTGGTTAAACAATGTTCCCTTTCCAGTGCAATAATACCCTCCAGGGTGGGCAGGATTGGGCTATACCAGACCTTTCATGGGCTATAAGGCCCTCTGCCTGCAGTGTTGGACCTCATTATGCCCCCCTGGGTGGTCCTGTAGAGCCCAATAATGCTCAGTCTGTTGGGTATTTTTGCTTATGTAGTAACTACGATACACACCCCTTCCCTACCCACCCTTCCTTCACCCTTGTAACAATAGAACCCCTTTCCAGTAATAAATTTGAACACATTTAAAAATCCCCCTACCTCCAACAGTCACCATTCTCCTCCATGGACCATGGGGGCAGAATAGTAGGAGATAGGATACAAAGTGAGTTTTGGGGGAAGGGGGATGTCTTAAGCTACTGATTGATTATTGATACCATGTGAAGTAGTTGGAGAAGTTGGGGGTGCTAAGTGTATTGGGGGAAGGGGGATTTAAAAATTTTGACTATGACTATGGGGGCAAGGAAGGCAAGATTGTGTTACAAGGGTGGGGTTAGGAGTTTTGCATTTCTTAATGTCATTGCTATGCTTCACATAGTGGAATTTACTAGAAAAGTGCCAGTCTCTGCAAGTTGTCCCCTTCAGCAAGGGCTAACCTTATTGAGGTTTGGGCACTTTTTCACCCAATTTCGCAGTTAGTTTACTTTGTCAGGAAACTATGTGAAGCATTTGTTTTCAGGATTTGTCTATCCCTTTATGTTGCAGTGAATTAAAGCAAGCTTAGTTTTTCAGATATCTTCATGCCCCTTTCACATGAACATTTAGTGTGCTTAGGGCCCCTCACACAAAACCCAAATCAAACTCCATAATGTGTTAATTTTTTTAAGGCTATACTGTGAAAAGTTTAATATTATGACACACCTAAAGGGCAAGCTTAATAGCATGCCACACTGCCTATTGGAAGACTGGGGTACAAGTGCAATCTCAGAATCCTACACTGTCCCCAGCTCAGCCCTGAGCACATTACAGAGGTTAGGCAAGACAACTTTTATTTATATGGTACCCATTCCCAGAGGCTCAGGGTGCCTAACAATAAGACAAATCAGAAATAAAACAGGAATTGAATTAAGGTAAAAGTTCAGAAATAGAATAAAATTCAAAATGTCAGCTTTATAATAAATAACCTCCGATAGCGTAAGCGGTTGGATTGAAGTAATTAATCCATAAAGGCCAAGTGGAAGAGATAGGCCTTCAGCCTCAGTTTGAATATCCCAATTGAGGGAGCCTCCCAGAATGCAGATGTTAGCAAGTTTCACATGGTCGGCCTGGCAACACTAAAGGCGGGGTTCTCAGATGTTTTGAGATGAACCCTGGGAACGTCCAGACGGCCACTCGAGGAGGAACAGAGGTCGCAGCTTTCAGGAGCTCTGACAGGTAGCCAGGGCCCAGCCCATATAGGGCCTTAAAGGTGAGCAAGTCTCCCTTGAAAAGGACCCTCCACCTGACAGGCACCCAGTGCAGGACACACAGAACTGGGATCACATGACAGGAACTGGACAGGCCCGTCAGCAACTGGGCCACCATGTTCTGCACCAGCTGCAGCCTGCAGAGGGTCCCTCCCATGACTCCAAAGTACAGAGAGTTACAGTAGATGAACCTAGAGGTAAAAAAGGCATGTACCAGAGTCGGTAGATCTTCAGGCAGAATGAGGGCCTTGAGCCTGGTAATGTTCTACAAGTGGTAAAAAACACTTCTGACTACAGACAATACCTGATCTTCAAAGGTCAATCTCCTGTCCAGGATCACACCTAGATTGTGCACCCTCAGGGGGACCACCAATGAAGCAGACCCCAGAAAAAGACCTGTGTTAGCTTCAGGTGGCAACCCATCATGCCTGCGACTTGGCTTGATCACCAGCACCTCTGTCTTATCCGGGTTAAGTTGCAGCCAGCTGGAAGACATCCAGTCATTGATTTTAGCCAGACAGGTGTTAAGCACATCTACAGCATCAGATGTTCTGGGCACAAATTAGAGATACAGCTGGGTGTCATCTGTATAGCAGTGAAACTCCACACTGTACTGCCAAATTATCTCACCCAGGGGCAGCATGTAGACTGTGAACAGAATCAGCGACAAGATCAAGTCCTGTGGTACTCCACATGACAGCGGCATTGGGGAGAAGGAGAAATGCCCCATCACCACACACTGCACCCTACCAGGTAGGACTCAAACCATTTGATCATCACACTGGTGAGTCCACAAAATTCACAGAGCCAATTGAGAAGCATGATGTGATCCACAGTGTTAAAGGCTGAAGAGAGATTGAGAAGCACAAGAACTGACTTGCCTCTTCTATCGCTACATCTGAGCAGATCATTATGCACCCTCACTAATGCTGTATCTATGCTATGTCTGGCCCAAAAATGTGACTGAAATGGCCCATAGATGTCAGAGCACACAAGGAGATCCTCGAGGTGTTGTGCCACCAGTTTCTCAACAACCTTGCTCAAAAATGTCACGTTGGAGATCGGATGGTAATTCACCAAGACGTCTGGGTCGAGGGATGGTTTCTTAAGGAGGGACCTCACCAGCACTTCTTTCAGAGCCACTGGGAACAGCTCCTCCACCATTGAACACCTGGCAATCCTGGTGAACACCAGGCCAACAGCCTTGGCGCATGCCATTAAGAAATGCATTGGGGATGTTCCAGTTCACAATATGGGTGCTTCAGCTCTAAGATCACCCCATTGACCTCAGCCACCTCCTCTGACCTAAACTCTTCCCAGATCGGCAGAGTGCCTTTGCTCCTCCTAGTCTGACCACTGTGAGGCAATAACCTCCCTGCCAGAATCCCCACCTGGATAGATTACACTCTATAAGACAAAAACAAAGTAAACGCTTCACACAAAGTGGATGAAAAGGTTTTTCTTGGCTGCAGACAGGCAGGGTGGAGTAGCCTATCTACAGTCCAAAAAAGCTGAGAAGGTCTGTTTTTCCCTGCAACAATTTCCCTGGACAGGAATTCTGCCTTCTTTTATAGGAATTTGCCTTGTGGTACTCATTGAAGTGAACACACAGGGGCCAGGGCCAGTCTGTAGGCCTCCAGCAAGGTCTTCCACTAGCAATGCTCCAATGTCCGACCCTGGATCTTCATCGCCTTGAGATCCCCATCAAACCAAGAGGATCTCAGTTGAGAAGATCTGGGTCATATATGGACTGGAGCAATGACATCCAGTGCTTTGGATACCACCTTATTATAGGTGGCCACCACCTCACTGGCGCCATTTGCACTTGCTGTGTCCACTCTAGATAGATCAGCTAATGCCAGTAGTCCTTCTGGGCATAAATCCCTTAAAGGGCAGTAGCTGACCATCTCTGCAGAGGAGGGACTTCCAAGGGGGCCCCAAATGTGACCTTCATGGTGCAATGATCAGACAACAAGCCCTGACCAATCTTGAGACACTCGGTTCTCAGGCAGTGAGGGTGCACCATGGCTGCATGAAATATATGCAACTCCTTCTCACCAGTGATTACCATTTACATTGGCTGTTAAGGAAGTCACTCCCCACCCTCCCAGCTGTAGGAAGAGTGCAGCCCTTATGTTCATACTTATCTCTATGCACTATTGATAGCTGGTCCTATGCATTACAATACATGGTACAAAGAGTTGAGAGCTGCACATCATGGATGTCCTTTGGATACCAGCAGGTGCACTAACACCACTCCCCTGCTGCAAGTCCCTCCCTGGCCCTGACCACACTTGAACATGTGTTTCTGCAGAACCAGGCAGGGTAGAATGGGACATGTCAGAAGCTGGGCTGAATGAGTGCAGCATTCAGGATGCCTTTGCACTCTGCCAGCTCATTGTTGGGGTAGGAATTGCTATGCCAGCCAGAGGTCTGCCAAAACAGGTGGTCTCCCCAGAACCATGTGGTGGATGAGCTGTTGCACCACAGCCATAGTCCTCCTTCATGCTACTGAACTAGGGAGAAAATGATGGCTGTGGGGCACATTTAAAAACTTAATACAAAACTGCAACATGTGCAGGAGACATGGCAGTCCTTATGCAGCTTTTGTATCTAATGATTCCCTGCTGCAGTAGAGCAGGGTATCTAGAGTGTAATCAGCTGTGACTTCTGATTTGAAGCCCACCATCTGGTCCATGTCTGGCCCCCTGGTTGGCATCTCTCCTTTGTGGACCTACACACCTATAGATCAGGCCAGCCAGGCATAGTGCATCCTGATCCCAAGTGGTGTTTGGGGATGAAAGTATCTTGTGCATCCTAGTACATGCCTGTTTGGTGCATACTGTGCCTAATAGTGCATACAGCCCATTATAAGCTACCATGGATTGCTGGGGGCTGTCTGTATAATTTTTCCAATTTACGTTTTTTAAATGGAATTCACATTTTGGGATACAGCAGTACTCGGTGGCTCCAAGCAGCGCAGGGTTCCAATCTGGAGTCCGGTTGGACATCCAGTTGGATGCCCACCTTCCAGCACTACTCTGTCCCCTCCACTCTGCTTTCTGTGCCTGAGATGGCAAGGCCAAGGGCTGTGGATCATGCTACAGGTGTGGCCATCTGCGGTTGTAGAGCATCCACACCAGGATACATGCCAAAGAGGTGTATTTGGGCCATCTTTATTGATTGGACCTTCTGTCTTATTTTACAGATCTAGCCAGAAATAACAAATCATCTATCAGATAAGTATATATTTTAGTTAGGTAATTTACATGTTATTTAAAGATAATTTACATGTTGTTTGAATCCCTTCTTTGAGTCTGATCCTTGGTGTCCTCCTAAATTTTAATCTTTCCTTTTTAGGACTCCTTTATAGTAACTTTCGAGAAACAGCTTCCCAATATGTAAAGGTTAACAAATACTGGTATTACCTATTACCTTTTCAGAAGAAAACTATAACAATATTTAATATGTGGATTTTGAAATTAATACTGTACTAAAGCATACAAACAATTCTCGGCAATAGGATTTTTCCCAGAGTGATAATATTACAGTTCATGACTGACAATAGTATTGTTCAGATGTGGTAATACCATCATTCTGTACCTGAATAATACTATTATCAGCAAAAGTCAACAGTGCAAGCGCAAGTCTGCCTCCTAACGTCTTCCTAAGTGTGCCTTCTGACTAACCACTTTTCCCTGTGTGGGTGGGAAGAACAATTTTCAAAACATGGTGGCAGATCTCTTGCTTAGCGAGACAAATGTCCTCAGTGTTATGAACAGCAGGTTTTTTTCTTCTTTTCTTTATTTCACCATTTTAACTATCTGGTTGATCCTGCTTTCCCTTTTCTCACCACTAAACTCAAATCACCACTGAAAGTAAGAGTGAAAGTGAATGACTCATCAGTGTACTGCAGTGCTCCTGTCAAGCCTCCATTAAACAGTATACAGACCAGACATTGGGTGGCCATAGAAAGTGTAGTAGTTGGGTGCCCATTTTCAATCTGACAAAGTTTTGAAATCGGTTCCATATTTAAAAAAAATAACAGGTTTGTGTGCATTACCAGGGAGTCCTTCCATCTCTAGGTTCTGGACACATTGGAACCTCTTGAGCTTCACTCTTGAGGTTCCTATGTGTCCTGAACCTCTCGATGGCATTACTCCCTGGTAATGCACACAAACCTCACCATTATTGTATTTGTAAGCATCTGTTATAAGGTGCAGAGTGTGTGTGTGTAATGAACTTGGGAAGAAGTACAGAGATGGGTGAATGAGAAGCTCTGGGTACATAAGATCAAAAAGATAGCAAGTGGTGAAAGGGTGGAAAGGGCATGATGCTGTAGGTACAGGGATGAAAGCACCATTTGTACAGTACAAAAGTACAGTAATGTGCATTGGTGTATTAGTGTTTGAACACAAGAAAACACAACTCTTTTATTTGCACAGATAACATTGTTAGCCAGCCTGTAGGCACAGCAGTAGCACTACTGCTTATGCCACTGATGGCCAAAGCTTGGGAGCAAACTTGAGATGTCAGAGATTCAGTCTGGGAAAGGTATACTGATCATCCAGTGGACTGTTCTCATCCTCGAGGGAGGAATAAACTTGGCACAGGCCTGATCCCTAATAGGTGGCTGGGGGCAAGGTAGCCAGGCATCGCAATGTGGGGAAGATGAGGAGCAGTTGTTGTCAATGTTCTTCACATGGGAATATGTGCAGGGCCATCTTGGATGGCATTGCACAACTGCCTCTCCTGGGGAGAAACCAGGAGGGGAAAAATGTTCCAGCTGGGCAGGATGAATTTCAGACCCTTTGCAGGCACCACACTCAACAATGTGGCATGACTCCTGCCTGAGGAAACATTCAGCCATCAGGAACACCCCAGCATTGGTGTGAAGCTGTGGGGAAGTTGGGAGCTGGACAGTAAGCCACAGTATGCCTAGGTGACAGGGATGGGATGGTTGTACCTGAAAGGGGCACAGCTGAACTACAGAGAAATAGACTTAGAAAATGATACATTTACTAAATAGTAAAAGCCAACTTGAAATATGCACTGCCTTCTCATATCAAACATTTTATTCAGCTGCCCTGATTTGTTTATTATAATTATTACTTTTTCCATGTTCATCACCAAACATTAGGGTTGGCTGTTTAAACAATGATCCCTATATGCATCCCTCCTACCAACACTCTCATTGCTTACAAAGCACTTTGTTCCAAAGATGGTGCTCTAACCACTAGACTGCAGTACATTTACAAAAGATATCCAGTGAGGTAGTAAGCATGGCAACAGGGGCAATTGATATGGTTGCCCTAGAAACTAGGGTGAGCAATATGGTACAGTGGCATGGGGATCTACAGAATGAGAGGTAATGAGATATCTAGAGGGAAAGGGCCAGCTAGGACTGTTGAGAGTGCATAGCCTTTACAAGTGGGCTACCAGGGAAGTGCATAAAGTAAGGACCTACAAGTGTCCAGTGAGGTAAGGGGCACTGGAACCTATGAAGAAAGGGATTTGATAGAGAAAGATAGTACTATGGAGCTATAAGGAATAATACAGATTGCAGCATGGTAACCTGCAAGGGTATAGGGACATGGGACACCTGGGGCAAGGGGCATAGACTAGGGGGTTGGGGAGGCAAGTATACATGCAGTGATCCTACCAGGGCAGTAGTATTCAAAATGAATGCAAAATGTAGTCAAGTATTTGATGTGAATACAGAGTTCTAGTGTGTTTGTGTTTGTTTGTTGTATTAATTTGTATTCGAATACACCACACATTTATTTATTTTGCACTATATGAAGACTATCAAGTGGTTGAATATATTCAGAATACAACATGAAGGCCTATACAATTTTCTATTCAGCTTTTATTTGACTATTAAAACACCACAAAAAGATGCATTCAGAATGGAAAATTTACCTCAAACTGGATACCAAATGAAATCTTCTTGTATGGTAAGGGAGTTGCCTGAGATACAGACTTCTCTACATGGAGAAATCTCAAAAGGACAAAATTTGCTGGCATTTTGTCAGTCTTAGTTTGAACTGTAAAAGCTTGTTTTAGGAGCATATTTTTTTCTGGTGAGGCCTAAGGATGAGCCAATGCTGAATTTGCAGAACGTGCCAAAGTCTAGCACTTTGGACACAACCAAAGCAAGTCCAGAGAAACTTGGCTTCCCTTTGGCACTTCGCCGTCGTGATACAACAGTTTTAACAAGAAACACACACTCAGCATCTCCAAGTTGTTGGCAAGCCACATTTATTTACATATCTTATTTACTAAATTTTGTTAACTGGGTAGGCCCTCTGGGCCCCTAAGGTCCCTTTTTCAGGGGCAACCCGGAATTAGTTACATGGAGTGAGGCATTTATACAGTACATTTTTGAACAGACAATACAAGGTCAGAGATACAGTGTTCCATGAAAGGCAGTATTACATACAGCAGGGTATTTAACCAACTAACAGAAATTCATAGCATGACCTGCAGCAGCCTTTCAGTGATGCTGGAGATCTTGAAATCATTGTGCTGCAAACATCTCAGTGATATTTTCTGCTCTCTCTCTTTCTCACAGGGGAAGGACCTGTGGCAGGAGTGAAACATAGAAATGTAGACACATAAAAGTTATTGGCAGAAAATGACCGGCAGGCCCTTCCAGTGTGCCCTATTTTTTTCTGCCTATTTCTACACCCAGGACCCTGTCTGATCACTGGTATCTCACCCACCTCCATTTCCTCCATGTATTATGTCCATGTGCTTATCCCACACATGCCTGAAGCTCCTCACTCTCTTTGCCCGCCCCTCCACCACCACTTCTGGCAGCTGTTCCAGACATCCACCACCATTTCTATGAAAAAGTATTTCCTCACATCACTCTTAAACTCCGTCCCCACACACACACACACAGCTAGAGGTGAGCAAAATGGCTGAAATTTGCTCCACAAAGCAACTTGCAGAGCAGTGGGGAATCCTAGAACTCCATAGCAGGCGCACGTGACGCATCACAATGAGGATCGCAAATTCATTGATTTCAGTGCACTTTGCATTACTTCGCCTTCCCCCTTCCACTGCAGTGCTTATTTTTAGAAGAAGTACATTGATTCCAATGTACTTCACATCACTTCACTTTGTTTTTGGATTCCAAGGCAAATTTGTCTTTGATTCATGGGATTGCAGGTCACAAGGGCTCTACATTGTTCTGCACAGCCTCAGTTCTGTGACGTGTGTGTGTAGTGTTAGCTGGAGACAGTTTGCTGTCAGAGCTCTGCAATTCAAACCCTATAAAAACTGTTAAAAAAGCCTTTTTGAGCCATTTTGGTTTTTGCTCAAAACATAGTACATCGATTGTAGGAAACCCTCCTGTACTCATATCATCGAGTGTTTATTGTTTGTGTGTGGATTTTGAATGTTAATTTTGAACATTCAGTCTGTGTACTGACAGACACTTGAAGTGTGCTTTGGGGGAGGGGCATATCTGTGTGGTGTAGTTAGACTAAATAGGAGAAAAAGGCAGTCTTTTTGTTTTGGTTATGTGTTTGTTGTATAACTGTGTTAATGTGCACAGTTATATTTTCATTAATTCTTGACATTTTTTGCTGATTTTTGTGTTGCAGCAGTGCATAATTTCAGTTTACTGAAAAGATCCAGTTATAAAACTGAAGTTTTCAATTTGCCATACATTACTTTTGTGAGTGTGTGTGTGTGTGTGTGTGTGTGTGTGTGTGTGTGAGACACATGTCATCAAATCACAGACACCTTTTATTGTGCCACAGAGTAATTGTAGCAGTGTGAGCCTGCTATCCTCCTCAGCTGCATGATTTTGTACTGCTTTGGGGACAGGATTGTGTGGTTTAGCAGATCATAGCACGACTCACTCCTGCTTTTCAACAAACCCTTCCTGACAGAAATGAAATATTGCTGAGGCACCCAAAATATTTCATGGTGAACAGACATTGAGCAGAAATGTTCATTGCTGTGAATTTCTTAATGGAAAAACAAGACACACAAAAATGACCCCTGTTCTTCAACACTTAGGCCTTCATTATGTGGCCCCCAAAGGAAGGCCTAACCATCACAACACAAGAGTCATTTATGTGCTTTGTTTTGCCATCAAAACATTTGCAGTAGCAGACTGTGAAAATGTTTTCTTTGCATGTTTTGGTCTGGAGTGCTGGCTTTCTGGTTTAGACTGGCAGTGGTAGTTTTACAGTTAGCTGCTCTACACCAGCATTTGACCCGGCCCCAGTGTTGGTGCAGTGTAGTAGTGGACTGGATCTGTTATATTTTGACTTAATAATGTCGGATCACCATGAAATATTTTGGGTGCCTCAGCAATATTTCATTTCTGTTGGGTAGGGTTTGTTGAAAAGCAGGAGTGAGCAGTGCTATGATCTGCTAAACCTCATGTGTGCACTGTAAGGTGCACACTGCCCGCCAAGCACTCTGAAAACATATTATATGACTTGGTCCACTGTTGATGATGCTACAAATAAAATATATGTTGTATATTCTTATCTTTATTCTTTGTACCATAAACAGTGCAACAAGTCATCATATATATGTTTGCAAGAAGCTGAACAGTGTGTGCACATGACAGTGTACTGCGCACATGCTGTTTAGCAGAGTATTATTACACTGCTCAGTCCTGCTTTTTAACAAACAGTCCACGACAAAAAGGAAACATTACTGAGGCACCAAACATATTTCAGGGTAAACAGACAATGTTAAGTAGGAATATAACAGGGCCACAAGAAGCACACTGCACTATGTGGACGGCTGCTGGGACACAGTAGCTGGCTCCAAAACTGCAATGCAAACCCACAAAGCCACCACTCTGTATGAATACATGTCAAGAAAAACTGTTCAATGCTTCAGCAACTTTACTGATGGCAAAACAAGGCACACAAAAGTGCCCACTATGCTTTGGCACTTAGGCCTTCATTAGGGGGCACACTAAGGAAGGCCTAACCACCAAAGTGCAAGGGTCATTACTGTGTGCCTTGTTTTGTCATAAATACATTTGCACTAGCAGTGAAAATATGTTATTGGCATCTATTTGTGTGGAGTTATGGCTTTCTGGTTTTGCTAAGTTGGAATATAATGAGGGCAAGGACAATCATTTTTTACTTAATTTCATTTCAGCTGTTTTTGGGCATGGTTATCACCATTTACGGGAGTTAAACAAGGTTATGAAAAACATCTTTATACACATAATGGTGCACAATGGTGGGGGGGGGGAGACAAACAACAACAAAATGGATAGTAAAACCTGTGTCAGATTACCTAAAAGTTGCAAGATAAATGCCAGAAGGAACTAGGGAGGAATGGGGGACATGGTATACTGGGATGTATTGGGGGCCATCACATAAAAATGAACTCAGAAAAGGTCTGTACAAAGGAGAGGAACCAGGATGCTGAAGGGTATACACCAGAATGAAGCCAGGGGAAGATACACTAAAGGACATTACATACAAACAGAAGTAAGGGGAGGGGGGGCACAGGATAGAAACTATTAAGTACAGAAATGGACTCAACAACAGGTTAGATGCATCCAGAAGACCAGAACAAAAGATGTGCATGAAAAAGGGAACACAATTTCAAGATAGAGGGTGGAAGGATCAGGGGCAAGATCGTGATATATTTTTCACACAGAGGGTGGTAGTGGGAGGTGCAAGCCAGGACAAACTAAAAAACTAATAGTCAATGTTGTGGTGGGACAACAGCAGTTAGAGAATCCCCATTATTTGAAGTTGGTGCCCCTTGATGCGTTTCAATTGCTGCTCAACATTGGTGAGCCGGTGGTTTGCAGCATCCACCGTGCTCCACAGCATGGCCAAATCGGCCAGAGTGGCAGGCAGTTCAAGAGGATTACCACCCTCAGCAGGAGGTGCTGCAGCTTGTGGTGGTGGTGGAGCAGCACATTCTGCCATGGCCCTGCCCCACTTCACGTCAAGCGCATGTGGATGCCATTCTGCCCCCTCTGCCACTGCAAGGGCAGCAGGTGCATTGCTGGTATGTTTGGTGACCACAGCCTGCCACTCTTGGCAGTGATGATTCTGCGTATGGGTGCACTGCCCCCCTGTACCCAGGTGACTTCCTCAGGGGCCACGGCATACCTCAACACTGCAAAGTCTGCATCTCACTACACTGCTGCTGCCCCCATAATGTATCAAAAAAAGCCCAAACAAAGGAGGTGCGGAGAGGACCTGGCACAGGTGGGGGGGGCCCAGATGGTGTGGGAGCCAGGGGCTGTGGCTCTACAGTTGGGGCTGCGGGTGCAGACACCTGCTACTGCATTTCCTGCTGTGGCTCCTCCTCCCTCACTTCTTGCTGCTGCTTAGCTGCTGCCTCGGGGGACATGAATGCTGCTGCTGGCACTGATGGGGCACTGGTAGGTGGTGCCAAAGGAGGTGGTGGTTCCATGTCAGCAGCACCAACTCCCATATGTCTTGCTTTGGGGGGGAGCCCTCGAGATGTTAGTCCGGCCCAGACTAATCTGGCCACCACATGTTCAAATGCCCACCCGATCACCACCACGTCGAACAAACCCCCGGAGCATCTCTCACCCTCCATTGTGTGATCAATAAAACTGTCCTCCATACCACAACAACACACATACACAGAGAAACAATTGATAAAACAAATACTACTAAACACAAATACTGCAAAAACACAGATCCAGACAACAAATGAAATAATCAAACAAAATCACCTATATAGCCAAAAAAAGAAAAGATTCGAAGTGTTTTTTTCCTAAAGCTTCTCCTCTCTCACTACAAGTTCTCCTACACACACACACCCTCTTTCTCCTAATGCAAGGTGAAAGTGAAACTCTCTTCCAAGCATGAGTCACTTCCTACCTGCCTGGCTAAAGCATGTGACTTACACTAGTGTAAGCCATGTGATGTATGGAAGCTGCCAATAGACTTCTCACTCCACCTTATGGCGAATTAAGGCAGAGTGGACAACGTAAAGTCATAGTTACAATGCAAAGTGGTGAAGTGAGGCTTTAGTCTTTGGTAACCAGGTAAAGCCCACTAGGCACAAGTGCTTGTTTTTAGGGGCGACCTGGGAGCACTGGGCGGTTAAAATGGGCACTTCGAATTACGGAATGCTAACATGAAGTGGCCACACGGGCAGAATTTTACTTCACTCCATCTCTACACACAACTTCATTACATGACCCCATGCTCTGGTGCTCCTCCTCCTCTGAAGGAGGCTCCCCTCCTGCACCTTGTTCACCTCCATGAGGTACCTATATGTGTCAATCATGGCCCTTCTTGCTCTCCTCTGTTCCAGGGAGTACATGTTGAGCTCCCACAGCCTCTCCTAATATGGTACCTCATGCAACCCCTGAACTATTTTGGTAGCCCTCTTCTGGACTGCTTTCCATCGTGTCAATGTTATTGCAGAGATGTGACCTCCAGAACTGGGCACAGTACTCTAGGTGGAGTCTCACTAGTGAGCAATTCAGTGGCAACACCAGCTCCCTTCTTCTGCTAGAAATCCCCCTATGCACCCAAGCATCCCACTAGCCTGCCTATTGCCTACTGCCTGATCACACTGCCCTGCCATCTTGAGATCATTGAGTATGAGTGCTCCAAAGTCCTCTTCTTGCTTGGTGACTGTAAATACCCCCCATCTCATACACAGCCCCCAGGTTTTCCCACCCCAGGTGCATGACTTTGCATTTTTTGGCACTGAACCCTAGACCCCTCCCCTAGTTTCTCCAGATCCCTTTCCATTCTCTCCACCCTTTCCAAGGTGTCCACCTTGTTGCATATTTTTGCGCCATCCGCAAAGAGACACACCTTCCCCTCCAGTTCCTCTGCAATGTCAGTTATGAAGAAACTGAAGAGGTTATGTCCTGATAGTAACCCTGTGGTCATGCGCCTGTCCCCTGAGTGACTGCTGTTTAGCACCACCCTCTGCTTCCTATCAATCAACCAGTTTGATATCCAGCTTACCACCTTATCACCAACCTCCAGGTTGCTATGTTTCTTTATTAGCCTCCTATGCAGTACAGTGTCAAGACCTTAATGAAGTCCTAATAGGCCACATCCACTGCCCTCCACTGAGCCACCTCCCTAATCACCAGTGCAAGAACTCTATGAAATTTGTTTGACATGCTCTCCCCACTGTGAAATTGTGTTGCCAGTGGTCCTGCAGCCCATTTGCCTCCAGGTACTCCATCAGCACTACCTCTGATGTGAGACTGGCTCATCTGGAATTGCTAGCCTCCTCCCTGCTACTGCTCATGAGTAGAGGGACCACATCAGTCCTCCTCCTTCAGTGGCTACTGAAGGAGCTACTTTTCTGTGAAAAAGAGTGACATTGGTCAGACAACTTTGGAAATCATCACTTGTACATTATTCCTGTTAGCTAATTCTCTCTATATTTAAATGTGGTTTCAGGCAGGTAGGCTAGTGAAATCTTGCTGAAGAGGAGACAGTGCACACTGAGCTTGCACTCTGTGCAGCAGGTGCAGGGCAGAGTGATGGGGAAGCTGCAGGGGGAATTTTGAAAAGATTATTTGACAGGTATTTTTACCAAGTGCTGGTGTGGTGTACAGGGCACAGAAATCCATACTGATTCTACTCTTTTTTTAATTACCCCCCTCCCTATGACAGGGGCAGGGCAGATTGAATTTAGCAGACTAGGAAAAGTGCAAGATGGATTTTGAAGGATTTATTTGAAATATAATTTGTTTTTACTGACTACTGATAGTGTTGCAAGGTACAGCAATCCATCTTTTTATTTTTTGCCCATGTATGTGAACCTGCTAGCCAGTCAGTGAGAGAAAACTGAAGTAGACTGCTGTGTAATACACAACATCTTTCAGTGCAGTAGTGTGTGGTCTGTTACTGGGAGGAGGCCTGGTGGTGCCACTCTCCCTAGCACCTCATGAATCATAGGGGGCTGCCTTTAGTCCATGTGCCGAGTGTGAATTTCATGTGGGCATGCAAGAATAATCAACAACTGTAAATCATCATTGTTAGCCTCTGGTGGTGACTATATCATGTCATCTTCTGCCATGTGCATGTTGTTGATATGTGATGAAAATATGGAGTGTAGAACAAGAGGAGAAATAGGATGCAAGGAAAAGTAAATGAGCAGATAAATGTTCCATATTAATTCCACCAAGTACAAGTTCTACAAGTAATGGTGGTGGAGAAGAAGCTGGTACTGGTGGAACAGGAACTGAAAGCACAGCCAAAAATGCATGGTTCAACAGTCCCTAGTATTATACTGGTTCTACTTCCACTGTAGTGGAAGCAGCCTTCCCTTTCCTTTGCCAAATACATCTGGTGAAGAAACCATCATGAGCAATCCAGAAGCATACTAGTTTCCCCCTCCACTTCCTTTCTTAAGTACTTCCACTTCCTCTACTTGAGATAGAAGCGGTCCATCCAGAAATGTAAAATCTAGTTCCCAAATAAAAGCATCTTGCCTTCACTGCTCAAGTCCACAAAGCCCCCCTCCCCATCACTAATGACGTCTAAAAGTAGCATGAGGGAAAGGAGTCAAGTGGCAAGTACAAACCACATTTCACAACTTAAATTTCATAGTTCACGTTATTGCGGCAGGGCTCAGTACTGTCACAGAGGAATGTACTAACCCCCTGGAGTAAAGCACAACCAGAAAACATCTGATTGGAAATTATAAAAGCTCTAACATACATGCCAGATGAGTGAATCTCACACTGCTGCTCTGTGATGTTAGCTGTAGGGGATTCTGGGATTTGATGTCATAGAAGATGTCAGCCAAGAAGCAAACACAATAAGTCTGATACAATCTACTATATTAAAATAAACAGTAAGTAAACCAAAATGTTTCTACACACAAGGTGCACATTGGTACTAACTTCACACTTGAGTGTGGGGCCCTTTGTACTGACCATTTCCCTTTAACACATATTTACAGGAAAAGAGAAAAATAACAAGTTCTTATCCAATTTTGACTCGCCTTCTTCCTTTGTTTGAAAGTTCAGTAAAGAGTAAACATTTTCAGACAACTTCATTAAACATGTCCTTTTCTTAATTTACTGTCTATACTCCTTATTCTATGGAACAGGCAGCAAGGCCTTCTTTCACTACACTTACCATAGCTGCCTACCCCAGTAACTGGAGTCCAACTTCAGGAGGGCTGACTTTGGCAAGATGGGAGAGTGCCTCAGAAAAGCACTAGCAAACAGGCTAGAAGGAGGTGTGGAGCAACAATGGGGAATCATCAAAACTGCCATCACAGAGGCAACAAGCCTTTGTGTGAAGCAAATAAACAAATCAAAACAAAAGAAAAAGCCACTATGGTTCTCAAAAGAGGTGGCTGTGAAAGTCAGGAAGAAAAAGATAGCATTCCGAGTACAAGGAAACACAGAAGGAGCAGGACAGAGAGCTGTACCAGTTAAGGCAGAAGGAAGCAGGGAGGAAGTCAGAATAGCAAAGGCCCAAACTGAGGCAAAGATAGCCAACTCAGTTAAGAAGGGGGATAAAACGTTTTATAGGTACATCAGCAAATGTAGAAAGACAAAGGGAGGGATAGGGAGGCTGAATAGAATGAACGGTGGGTGGGCAGAGGGGGACAGTGAAAAATCAGGGATAGTGAATGAATATTTCTGCTCAGTATTCACAAAAGAGGAGGGGGAAGTGCCTCATCCAATTAACATAAGCACTCTTGATAGGGGGGTCGATCCCAGTCCTTTCACAGAAGAAAGGGTTCTGCAAGAACTTCTAAAACTGAAGGTGGACAAAGCAATGGGGCCTGGTGGAATTCACCCCAAAATTCTAAAAGAATTAAGGGGGGAACTAGTGAAACCACTGGCTACTCTTTTTAATAAATCATGGGAGGATGGGGTGGTACCCGAGGACTGGAGGAAGGCGGATGTGATTTTCCTTCACAAAAGTGGGACCAAGACAGTGGCAGGAAACTACAGACCTGTCAGTTTGACCTCTGTGGTAGGGAAAGTGATGGAGTCACTTCTGAAGGAAAGAATAGTTGAGTACCTAGAGGCCAGTGGGGCACAGGACCCAAGGCAGCATGGGTTCACAGCAGGAAGGTCATGTCAGACAAATGTAATAGATTTCTTTGACTGGGTGACCAAAGTAGTAGACCAGGGAGGGGCTGTGGACATGGCCTACCTAGGCTTTAGCAAGGCATTTGACACAGTCCCACACAAAAGATTAATAGTCAAATTAACCAGCCTGGGAGTGGGTCCCAGGGTGGTAGCCTGGATAAAACATTGGCTGGACAACAGGACACAGAAGGTAATTGTAAATGGAGTCCACTCTGAAGAAAGGGGGGTCACTAGTGGGGTACCGCAGGGTTCAGTATTGGGTCCAGTCCTTTTTAATGTCTTCATAAGTGACATTGCAGAGGGACTGGAAGGAAAAGTATGCCTCTTTGCAGATGACACAAAGATCTGCAACAGGGTTGATACATAAGGAGGTGTGGAAAGGATGAGAAGGGACTTGGCAAGGTTGTAGGAATGGTCAGAAGTATGGCAGCTAGGATTCAATGCAAAGAAGTGCAAAATAATGCACCTGGGAAACAAGAACCCAGGGGAAGAATACACAATGGGGGGGAGGTAGTAACAACAACAAAAAAGGAAAGGGACCTGGGGTTAATCATATCAGATGACCTTAAGGTTAGCAAGCAATGTGAGAAGGCAGTAAGGAGGGCTGGGGGTATACTGAGATGCATAGGGAGAGGCATCAGCAGCAGAAAACAGGAAGTTGTTATCCCTATGTACAGACAGTTGGTGAGACCCCATCTGGAGTACTGCATCCAGTTCTGGAGACCCCATCTCCAAGGAGATAGACAGGATGGAGGCAGTCCAGAGGAGGGCAACTAAAATGGTGCAGGGTCTGCAAGAGAAGCCGTATGAGGAGAGACTAAAGGAGCTTAATATGTATGCCCTTGAGGAAAGAAGGGAGAGGGGGGACATGATAGAAACTTTTAAGTACCTCAGTGGAATCAACAAAGTCCAAGAGGGTAGCATCTTTCAGAAAAAGAGACGTGCAAGAACAAGGGGACACAATTTAAAGATAGAGGGGGGGCAGTTCAGGGGCAATGTGAGGAAGTATTATTTCACAGAAAGGGTAGTGGATGCATGGAACAGCCTTCCTGAGGAGGTTGTGGGGTCTAAAACTGTGGGAGAATTCAAGAATGCATGGGACAGACATAAGGCAATTCTTGTGGGGGGTAGGAAGAAGTAGGCTGTTGGTTAACTAGGATCTGCGGCCTATCCTGTAGGTAGGGAAATGGGCAGACTAGATGGGCCAAGCGGTCCTTATCTGCCATCAAAGTCTACGTTTCTATGTTTCAACAAGCCTTCCACTTGCAGTCATTGCTCCTGTTTCATCTGCACATCACCCCTTGGTGGAGCCGCCATGGATCTGGCATGTTGTGGACACTGAAACAAGGAAGGCATAACTGAGTAGAGATGAAACTCTGGATTGACACACTGAGGCATGGGTGGAGAGTAGGCATGATCTCCTTCGTCAAGACTCGGCCCTGTTTTCCTCCATAATTTCTCCCTGTAAGTTGTGAGCAAACTGTTACATCACTCATGATGTGTAGGTGCCTCCAATGGCAATCCATTTCCAACATGCTCTGCTTCACGTGCCCCTCCCCCTGTTGCCAGCAGAGTCTGAGGGGTTAGGTGGTCCTCCACCCCTGGGCTTAAAAGTTCATGCTCAAGAAGGGGAAATTTACCAGCTTGTGCCCTCTTTTTCGGGGTAAATGGGGAGACCTGAATCTAGGCTTTTGTACACATGGACACTGCCACCGCATGTACTTAACTGAGTCCAGAGCTGTCTGCAGATGGTGCTTAGAGGGGGATTAGCTCAGGTTGTGGAGAACAAGCACCTTTCGCTGACTGTGTGCCGAAAGCAAAGAAATATCATCAGTGTGCTTATCGAAAAGCTTATGGCCAAATCTGCCCATCAAACCTACATAGCTCACTTTCCAGATCCCCAGAGAGGCAGGCATGTATACTTTCTGACTAAGAAAGTCCTGTTCCATGGATCTCTTGTCAGGTGGATTATCTGACTCACTCTGCACCTGAGATTTGTAGAGGACTAGATCAGCTGTAAGGCCCTTCAATGAAGGGTGTTCCAAGAACTGGGATACTTGGCCACAGAACACATACCTGTGGTCCATCTATTGTGGAGGCACCTGACATGAGATTGGGTGCTGCCATACAATTCTTGCACTGCCCAGCACTGCCACTGTGACCAGGAATGCCCCCCCCAATAAGGAATCCTGATCTATGATGTTCATGAAGAGGTAAGAGACCAGGGCGTTTACCAAGTGTCTGTCAGTTATAGCAGCATTCTCTGAGACCAGGACATCAGAATCATTCCATACCTGGATAACTGGCTCATAATGGACAATTCTAGTGCAGACAAGGAATAGTTCAGGCATCAGGTTATCCTGACATTCTAGGATCTAAGCCTAGTAGCCAATCTGATCAAGTCAGAACTGGAACTAATGCAGGTTATCTTGTTCATTGGAGCAGAATTGGACTACCTCCAAGCCAGAGCTTGCTTACTTTAAGACTGTGCAAAGGATCTTTTCTTCTTTGTCTGATTATTTTGGGTTGGGCAAATGTGCATGGTATTGTCTCCTGCTTCTGTGGTTCATGGCTTCTATGACAGCCATGGTCCATTGGGCATGCTGGTGTATGTGCCTCTTTACTAGTTTGTTACCTTCAGTGGGAAGTTACCTTAACGTTACCTCTTATACAGTACTCACTGTATTGTAATTGCAGCTCATTTTGCTGTCTATATTACTATATAACTTATTCGTCTATCAACAGTCTTTACTATTGGATGCTACTCTATTGATAATGTAATTTGTTTTTGCTTATGCTTTTGTGTATGTTTCTGTCTACGTGTTATCTCCATGCCCAATGTTTCATCGTTTTCTGGGTCCAATTGTACTCTACTGCATTGTAATTGTAAATAGACATTTAATTGACTAGTGTAGTTACCTGATTAACAAAAATCAAATGAATAAACCTGACTGCCAGTGGTCACAGTACTTTGACGTATGTATAGGGCCATGACTAAGGAAATCAATTTAGAGTGGGCATAATTAATTTTCATTGTCCAATCCCAATAACCAAATTGATAATGCATATGCAGGGTTAACTTTAGCCTGTGATATATATCACGTGTGTATGTTTAATGGCATATTGAAAGCAAATCTACAAGCTCTATTTAAAGTATTTCAACACAATACAATAATAACTGACATGCAGAAGAATATATCACCAAACCTTAATCTATTACTGGAGCTGTATGTGTCTGAACCAATAGTTTTTTTGTTTTGTTTTGTTTTTTAGCTTTGAAGGTAAGATTGGCGCAATTATGGAAAAGCAGTCTTAATTTTTGGTTTACAGTCTTTACCAGATTCTCAATATGGATGTTGCCAAGAGCACAGGTTTTGTAGTTCAGAAGGGTATTATGCCTAAAAATAGTATATATATATATATATCTGCCACAGGTACATGAGGGGCTGGTAATACTTTTAAGCAGTAGTTGGTGTAAGAGGTAGTGAGATTAGTGTGGCCAAGTTTTTCTCTGCCACATCTGTGGCATTAATGCTTATGGGGATACTAGCACTGCCGGTGGTGGAGGCAGTGACAAGAGGCTAGTCCAAGAATTAGAAAAATGCTTTGCTCTGGAAATGTGGTCGAATACAAACTGGTGGTTGCTGTTGTCCCCATGACTGCTGTTGTTGTGAGCCTGATCTGGATGACAGGCTCCCATTTCCTAACAAGGGTTTTGATAAGCTTGAGCATGATTCACAGTCTGATGAGGAAAATCTGACTGTTTCTGCATGCAGGGATGATGACAAGGAAGGAGAGGGTGGATAAAGTGTGCGGAAGCAGGACAAATCTTAGGAGCAGGTTATCAGCCGGTGGGGGGGGGGGGTTGAGGATGATGACTTGGACCTCCCATATCTACCTGAAAATAAAAAGTAAGAGTCATGCTGCTGAAACTGTGGTGCTGTGTACACCACAGTTATTTCAATGAATTACCACAGCCCCCCCAAGTCCTCCAGATTTCATTCTTGTTAGCACTGGTGTGCCAATAACAAAGCATGAGTTGCTCACTGTCACAGTGCAGAAGTCATCCTTAAAACACACAGTGCCACCCCTTCAATGTCCCAGTACCTGGTCCACCACCATGCAAAAACAATGGCTACAAAATCCCTAGTTTTGATTTTTTACACACTAGGCTCAGCTGATGAAACAGTGACTCTCTGTCAATTCTGATTAGTATGTGTTAGCCATGGGAAAAAGGGGTGCCACCTAGGCACTGGTGGACAACACACACACACCTCAAGTCCAGGCACCTGTAACAATGGACTTAGCACCAAAGGGAACCTCATGATGGGGGACCTTCTCCATTGTCATCTTCATTTGGCAAAGTATCCTAAAATGGCATGGATACAGTCCCAGTGGAGTCAGAGCTGGTCACAGAGGACTACTACAGAGATGAGGAAATGTATGTGGGATTGCCTAGTAGTGGCCACAGTAGCTGTGGTAGGTTGAGTAATACCAGCTGAAGCACATCCTCCCCAGTTCATAAAACAGCAAAAATCACTTCACTCATTCATGCAACATCCATGACCCACCCAAGCCAAATGTTACCTCACCAGCTATGCTGCCACACAGAATCCATCTCTTTGGTATCCTAACACTGAAACAGGTGAAGCTTACACGGCATAGCAGACTTTTTCTTTTTTTTTTTTGGTATATGTTCTTTATCTTGGCGAGATCCTCTTCTGGCCTTCACTCCTGGTCACGGCCCCTGGAACTTCCACCCCATCTATTGCCACTATCTCTCCCCCCAGTTACCCCTGGCTTACCCCCTGAGGGTGGGGCCATGGCACTGGACCCCTGTATCTGAGCTGAGGGACAAATATCTGGTCAGGGGAGTGCGGCAATCGCAGGCTAATCAAAGCTCCAGGGAGGGCTTCACATAGACAGAGGACCCACTCCACCTGTTCCTTTTTCCATTTTTCTCAGCTGCAGGGCCTTGCAATGATGCCAGCATCTTCCCCACCTCCCAGTGTTCGAGAGCAGGTAGCTTGAATGACTCCTGGCCTCCACCAGGGGTACTCCTTGTGCCATGCTCTTCCCCGCCCCCCCCCGAGAAGGAGAGTCATCCATGGGACACTCCATCCTTCTCCCCCGGCCAACCCTCCAATGAACCAGGTCCTTTCTTGAACCCGGGTTGCCGGCATCACAAGCAAAAATCCAACCACTGCGCCGATGGGCCGGCTACTGCATAGCATACTTGAGTGTCATACAAAATATTCACCCAATCATGCTATTGCACAGAAATTGAATGCAGCAACTGCTGAAATGCTGGCAATTGATCTATTGCCATTCTCTTTTGTGGAGAATGTGTGGGATTCCAAAGGTTGATGGCACGTGCCTGTCCAATATGGAAGATTCCATCGCAAA
The DNA here is from genome assembly GCA_016271365.2 of Neoceratodus forsteri. NCBI lineage: Eukaryota > Metazoa > Chordata > Ceratodontiformes > Ceratodontidae > Neoceratodus > Neoceratodus forsteri. The sequence continues at coordinate 570,635,473 of CM028134.1, read as the reverse complement.
CCTTTTTCTCCACCCATGCTATTCTTGAACTTTATAGAACTGTCACACACAGTAATACATGCCCTGCAACAAATTGCATCACCATACATACAACTTAGTATGGATACTGTATGTGGTCCAGTGGCCAAACAGCTGGTAGCTCTTATCTGTGCATTACAGCTCATAGGGCACAAGTACCTGGTGAAGTATTTGATGCTGGAATAAAAAAAAATTGTATGAAGCTCAACTGCGGTGGTATCAGCATTCCTGGTATTTGTCAGCATGCCAGCCACGCTGGCAAGTGGATCACACTTAGGTCAGAAAATGTTAGAACTGCTCCTGACTGCGATTGATGAGTGGCTGCACCCACATTCCCTGAAACTGGGTTTCATTGCAAGCAGTGATGGCTTGAATCTGATTAAATGCATTAGTAATGTATTGTATTTTGATTTCAAATAATAATATGAACTTGTACGTAACATAGAGAATAATGTATGGGGAAGTGGTTATAACGAGAATTTTACACACACACCCGAGGTGTGGGATGCCACATAAACCCCGAGGGTGAAGCCCGAGGGGGTTTATTTAGGCATCCCACACAGAGGGTGTTTGTAAAATTCGAGTAAGTAACCCCCTCCCCATTACTTTATTTTTTATAATTGCTGGTTGCAATTTTTTTGCCACACATTTAACATGCTCCCTAACCCACACTAACATAACACTCTCCTCTGACAACGCAACACCCAGATCTCCACAGGAAGCAGATAACTATGATCACCACAGTAGGAAGATCTCTAACAGGTGAGTATTTGTTTAGTGTCACAGAGAACAACAACGGAACTGAGAGAACACCAGCAGCTGACAGAGCGTGAGTGGCTGAATTCTTTCGTTTGCTCTGCAGGTGTTTGTGTCTCGCGCTTCTCTAGAGAAAGCTGATGCATGTTTGCTGTTATAACCAGCTCGGCTGGTTATAATGGCAAATTATAACTGGCTTTCTCTATGGAAAAAAATTGTGGCCAGTAATTATATAGAGGATAATGCCTGATGTACAGCTGATAACCATGGTGTAATTTCCTCGAGTGGTTGCTAGGACATCAGTAAACCTTGAGAGCATAGCTCAAGAGGTTTACAATTGCCCTAGCAACCACAAGAGATGGTTACACCATGGTTATCACCTGTACATCAGGCATTGTCAGTTATAGTGTATGAGGCTCAACATGAGAAGTTACCCCTCTCCCCGAAACACAAGTAATTTAGCCTTACTTTATTAATGAATCTGCACTACAGTCACATGATTGTGTAGGAAAACAATTTATTAGGATACACGGACTGAAGGCCAAAATAGCACCAGAGTTAAAATCTCTATCAGACATAGAGATTGCTAGACTCAGTAACAGTAAACTGAGATATCAGGAATGTTATTTGAATACTGTACTGAGGCTAACAGTCACATTCTGGGTGTGTAGAATACTGATTATACCATGGACATAAGTGAACAGCCAATGAAATCATCAGACTGGCAGTTTACCACCGGTGTAAATTCTGTGATAATCAGTGGCTGTTGATGAGTACCTAATCCTAATCCTAGTCCTAATCATCTGCAGTTTAGGAATAAATATAATAAAAAAACCAAAACAAAGCAACCTCTTTAAAAGTTGCATTTTATCATAGTGAAAAAATTAACCTTGGTATAATTGCTATAAGACACTTGGAGGATGTGGGTTACCGGGTGATTTACCACAGCTGGTGAGGATTTACCCACTCAGCTACATCTCATGGGCAAACCACTCAAGCTGTGGTAAATTCCCCGATAACCCACAACCCCCTCGTGGCTTATTGCTTAAATAACACTGGCATTCTGTTTTGTAAACCCACTGCTGTGAAATAGATGAGATAGTTTTATAAGGTTCTGACATCACAACAGTGGGTTTACAAGGTTGTAATCTGCTTGATTTCAGTGGGTAATAAGGGCTACCCATACACTATAAAATGCTTTCAACTTATACAGTATAGGCACTTACAAACAAAGGCAAAGAAAGATATGTTCTGAAAAAGGTATTGGCTACAAAATTAGGTTTTTAAAACAGATGTTATGTGGTGTATGACCCCCATATTAATAGAATGATGGGCTGTGCTGCCTGAAACATTTAGAAAAATAAGAAAAATGAATTATGTAGTGATAAAAAGTAACAATAGTACTGATAAAGAGTGTTTTATACTGGTGGTGCTGCAAGTATGACTGGTAATGGTGGCACTTATACAGAGCTGGAAATATGAGAAGGATTATTAATTTGTGCCATGGAATACTTGCAGTGGGCAGGCCTCAGGCAGTTGGTGCAGGAGCTGACCAGGGACAAGTCAGTCTTAGTCACTATGCTGACCAATGGGGACAGGATCAAGGATGTCAGGATGAATGGACACCTGGGGTACAACGACCACCATACAGTGTAGTTCAGCATCAGTACAGTGACACAGGGGAGTCACACAAAGACAAAGGTCCTGGATTTCAGGAGGGTGGACTTTGCTAGGATAGGGAGAGAGAGAGAGAGAGAGATTGAAGAAGCTCTGGCAGGAAGGGGTCAAGGGGGAGAAGTTAAGGAGCAGTGGGCACACCTGAAAGAAGTCAGAGTGGAGGTGACAAATCAGTGCATTACGCTGATGAACAAGGGAAAAAGAAGGAATAAACCACTATGGTTCACAAAGGAGGTGGCAGAGAAAGTGAAAGACAAAAAGAGGGCTTTCAGAAAGTACAAGGAGACTCAGAAGGATGAGAATATGGCAGTGTACCTAGAGAGACAGAGGTATGTGGGGAAAGCAGTCAGGAGTGTGAAGGTGTAGACAGAGGAGAGATTAGTGTAGATGGTATAGAGGGGGGACAAGACATTTTATATATACATTAGCGAGAGAAGGAAGGCAAGGGGAGATTGTAAGGGTCAAAGGGGTAGAAGGGGTATGTGTAGAGGGGGACCTAGAAGAGGCATAGATACTAAATGAATACTCCTGTTTGGTATTCAAGATAGCGGGAGAGGGACAGGGACCACATCTAGGTGGCAGCAAAAACAAGAGGGGGGGTAAACACCAGTCCCTTTACAGATGAGAGAGTCCTGGAGGAACTCGTAAAACTGAGGATAGGACCAGATGATATACACCCCAGGATATTAAAGGAATTATGGACAGTGCTAGCAGCACCTCTGGTGGCCCTGTATAGTGAGTCACTTGATACAGGGGTGGTTCCAGAGGACTGGAAGGGGGCAAATGTAGTCCCTCTGCACAGGAGTGGTAGCAGGGAGGAGGCAGGAAACTACAGGCTGGTCAGCCTCAACTCAGTAGTGGGTAGGATCATGGTAGTGCTGCTTAAGGAGAGGATTGAGGAACACTTGGAAACCATGGGAGCACAGGATCTAAGGCAGCATGGATTCCAAACAAGAAGGTCATCTCAAATGAATCTGACTGATGTTTTTGACTGGGCAACAAAGCAGAAGGGTCAGGGAGGAGCAATGGATATCGCCTACCTTAATTTCAGCAAGGCCTTCAACACCATACCTCACAGAAGACTAGTGAACAAGCTAGGAAGCCTGGGAGTGGGCCACAAAGTGGAAAACTGGGTTAGCAACTGGTTGAGGGACAGGAAGCACAAGGTGGTAGTAAATGGGATCAAATCTGAGGTAAGGAGGTGACCAGTGGAGTACCTCAGGGTTCATTACTGGGGCCAGTCCTTTTTAACATCTTAATCAATGACATTGCTGAAGGGCTGGAGGGGAATATTTGCCTATTTGCAGATGATACCAAGATCTGCAACAGAGTAGACACATCAGAGGGATCACAAGAATGAGAAGAGATCTGAGAAGGCAGGAACAACATGTGGCAATTAAAGTGCAATGCAAAGAAGTGCAGGATCATGTACCTGGAGTGAAGAAACCCTGCGGAGAGCTACAGGATGGGGAGAGAATTGCTGACAGTCTCCAGGGAAGAGAGGAAGTTAGGAATAATCATCTCAGATGACCTAAATGTGGTCAAACAGTGAAACAAGGATGTGGGGAGGGCCAGTGGGATGTTGGGGTGCATAGGAAGGGGTAACACTAGCAGAAGAAGGGAGGTAGTGATGCCATTATACAAAACACTGGTGAGGCATCATCTGGAATTACCATGTTCAATTCTGGAGGCCACATCTTCACAAAGACATAGACAGGGTGGAGGCAGTCCAGAAAAGGGTGACCAAGATGGTGAACGGCTTGCATCAGAAAGCGTATGAGGAAAGATTACAAAATCTCAATATGTATACACTTGGCTTATTTTACTGTTTTTTAAAGATAGTCAATTTGCCAAAGTCTAGTTCCTGCAGCTGTGTTGTCAGTGTTGCCTAGGTGAATTCTGAGTAATTGACTGAGGGGACTATAAAAAGCTCTGCTGTAGCAAATGGAGTCAAGCATGGAGCAGAGGCAACATGGGCACAGGCAAGTGGCATCTGCTGCTGTCAGCTATGGAAGATGGGGAATGGTGCCAGGAGATCTTTATCCCTCTATCTTAATACACCAGGAAGATTATGAGCAGTTCAAGTTTAACTGTGCTAAATAATAAGGTAGAGTTGTTTATGTATCTGAAGTTTAATTGGTGAAGTAATTGTGAACCCCGTGATGTGTCTAATTAGTAACACTATCACTCTATAAACAACTACTATAAATACTTGAGCATATCTCTCTCTGATGTTGAGAAGTATGTTTTGAGTAAAAATGGATAACAGCTGTGTAACTTTAGCCAGTGGAGAAATTGCTGTGAGATGTAAAGAATGTCAACATTTTGGTATAGTAGAAAATGTGGAGTTCTCTGAATATACCTACAAGCCACGCCTAGAACTGAAGGACTTAAGGATAAAACTTATAGCATAGAATTAGAATTAAAATGTTTAAGGAGGCAGGGTGCCAGTGAGGCTGTAGAAAGACAAGTAATTTGTGAAAATTCATTAGCTGAACAAATAAAGATGGACCTGTTAAAAGGTCAAGGGATCAAGGTGATGATGGGAAAATTAGTTGTCAGGATGGAACACACTTAATCAAAAAGGGTAGAAGGGTGATGGAATTTTCCATACCTACTAGTAATCAATTTTTTCCATTACTTAACCTGATTAACAGTTTGGAAAACCAAACACAAGAACTTATGGACGTGGTTGTAGATAATGATACCCATCCATCCCTTCCTGTCACACTACTCAATTCCAAAGATCCTTTTGCTACAGGGCACTCTTGTGGATGAATAACCTACCCTCCTCCTTGCGTCTTGATCAAAGAATTGGTCACTTCAAAATGCACCTTAGGGCCCATTTTCTGTCCTCAAGTGACTGCAACTGTATGTGAACTGGTGCCCCTGTCCCTCTATTACTGACAATGGCCTCTGGCTTGCCTCTGCATACTGCTCTTAGCTCCACTAACTCAGGGATGTTAAGTTTCCAGTCTCTTTTTAACTGTCTCAAACTGCACTAGTTCCTTAATGTTAGCCTAGCATTCCTGTTGTAACATAACTTTACTCTGTAACAATCACTGTATTTGCATCTGTATCTGTACTAACTGTATTTGTGTAACTGATTTATTATATGTGACGTGAAACCTTTGTAAAGGAGTCTATGACTCAAAGGTATTTCTGATTCTTCTGAAATAAATAAAAAAAATAAACTATAGAAAACAGGACAATAAATGACAGTTTTGGAACTCAATCACAAGACAGGACAAATAAAAACACAGGGACCAATGATATGGACCAAACTCCAGAATGAAGAGACTATTTTAGAGAGTGAATCTGATGAAATACACATTCTATACTGATTTTAGGAGACTCAGTAATAAAATACATAGACTCTTATACCACCAAAAACAATAAAAACTGAGTACTTAGTAATTGTTTCCAATGAGCTGGCTGTAAAGACATACACAATCTATTACCAGGTATTTTGAAACAAACCAAGGGAAATCCTGTGGTACTGTTACATGTTGATGCTAACAATATAAAATTCAAAACTGAAGAGGAGCCCTTTAATGAACTTAAAACTTTGTATGTCAACCTAAATACATTTAACTGTGAGGTAATTTTTTTCAGAAACATTACCAGTTCCCTGGGCGAGTTACAAAATAAATAAAACAATTGCCAGACTTAATTACTGGTTGCGACAAAAGTGTTTTTCGCTTAATTTTCACTGTATAAAAACATGGGAGATTTTCAGTGTTAACAGAAATCTTTTCTGTAGGGATGGGCTACACCTTAACAGGAGTGGAAGTAAAGTGCTGGGGGGGGGGGATCTTTAAGAAGCACATTGATAAGCATTTACACTGAGTTGTCCAGGGAGAGAGGACCCTGATATAAATATAAATCTGAAAGAATACATCATACATCAAAGATCCAGTGTTATGAGACCAGTATAACTAAAAGGAGAGAATGGGAAATAAAAGTGTTATCAATAAAAGCCCGCAGTTTAAGAAATAAAATAGATGAATTAAAATACATTTTACACGAGGAACAAATTCAGATTTGTGGGATTACGGAGACTTGGTTTAGAAAAGATAATTGGATTGAAGAGATGCCAGATTACAATCTGTTTCACAAAGAAAAACCTGTAAAGGGGAAAGTCTCTGTGTTTCTAACAGCATTAGGGCAAATGAACTAAAGTTACACACATATGACAGTGATAATGTCAAGCAGATTTGGGTACAGCTACATCTTAAAATCATGAAGTTAACTATCAGAGTGGGGTATTGTTCATCTAGTCTCAGTAACACTGATAATTTAAAATTTATGAACTCCTTAGAAAATATGGAAATAAGTGGGAATGACTTACTCATGGGAGATTTTGACATTCCTAAGACTAACTGGGAAACTCTAATAAGGACAACTTCTTTAGAAAACAGAATGATTAAAATTATCCTAAATAGAAATTTAGAACAATCAGCCCAGGATAGTACATGAAACAATAACATATTAGACTTGATGTTTAGTAACCTCAAGGAGGAAATTAGCAATATAAAAGTTATACAACCACTGGGAGACAGTGATCATTGCATGATCACTATGACTATCAAGACAAATTGAAATACTATCAGGGGACAAGCTAAGCTGATATGTTATGGGAAAGCCAATTACAATGCTATTAGATCTTACCTCAAGTCTTGTAAATGGAAAAATGATCTATTCAAACAGAAGTTATATAACTTATAGAAACTTACTGATGACAAACAAAAGTTTTGTATTCTAAACTATGTACCACTGGTAAACAAATATAAAAAGTCAGGAAGAATATCTAGATGGTTTAACAAAAACATAAAGAAAAATCTCAGGAAGAAAAAGAAGGTGTATAAAAAGTTTCGGAAATGCCTAACACCTTACAGATGAAATAAGTATAGAAACTTAAAAAGTAAATGTAAGAAACTAATTAAGAAGGCTATAAGTGATGTAGAGGTAAAGTTAGCAACTATAACAAAAGACAACAAAAGAAGTTTTTTAATTATATTGGAAGCCTTAAAGAAAGTCATAAATCAATATGTCCCTTGAGAGTTAAAAATTCTACACTGGAAGATGAATGCAAAATGGCAAACAAATTCAGTGAGTGCTTTTTAAGTGTTTACCAGCACCACGGAGAAAGAGAAATAAGTTCAAGTGATATGGATCTGGGTAAAACACAAATAAGTAATATAACCAAAGAAGAAGTTCTAGAGAAACTTAAACAGCTAAGGGTACATAAAGTTGCAGGACCATACAATTTGCACCCAAGATTTCTCAGAGAACTAACAGATGTACTGGCCGGGCCCCTAACTGTAATTTTTAATGCATCATTAAGGGAAGGTAGAGTTATACCTGACTGGGAGAGATGCAAACATCACCACCATCCATAAATCTGGAGATAAGCAGGAAGTGGGAAACTATCATCCTATTAGTTTAACATCCATACTAGGGAAAATCATGGAGGGCTTTGAAAAGAAAATCATGGAAAAACATATAGCACAGCTAGGGTTAGTAGATTTCACACAGCATGGATTTGTATACAGGAGATCCTGCTTAATAAACCTCTCAACCTTTTTTAACCAGTCAGTGGTGCTTAGGACAATGGGCTACCAGTGGACGTGATATACCTGGACTATTCCAAAGCCTTTGATTCAGTCCCACATCTAAAACCAGTCAAGACACTAAAAGAATTACAGTTTCTTCTCCTATTGGTTGTATGGGTGGACTCATGGTTGAGTGATAGAAGTCAAATAGTGTGTATTAGGGGACATCTATTTGACTGGGGTCTTGTTATGAGCAGGGTGCCACAGGGGTATATTTTTGGCCCAATTTTACTAAATATATATGTGTCATCTATGAAGATAACAGGAGCCTCTTGGCTGTATAAATATGCAGATGACACTAAGGTTGGGGCCATCATAAATAATAAAATGGCAACCAAACATTTTCAACTGGAACTATATCAACTAGAGCAATGGGCATGTAAACATAAGTTGTCGTTTAATGAAACAAAGAGTAAAGTAATGCACTTTGGGCACAGCAATATAATGACAGAATACAAAATAAATAAAGTATCAGATAGCACAGTAAATGAAAAAGATCTAGGGGTCATTATTAATAATAATGCATTAAATTTCGATAACCATGCCAGAGAGTCAGTAAAGAAATGTAATATAATTAAGGGCTGTATTCTTAAACATGTCAAAAGCATACATTGAGAAGTTATTATTCCATTGTACACTGCCCTAGTGAGACCGATATTAGAATATGGTTCACCTTTTTGTACTTCACAAAAACTGGGGAGTGTGAGACTTATAGAAGGTATGCAAAGGAGACTCATTAAGAAAATAACACATCAACAAAACAAATCATATGCTGATAGGCTGACAGAACTGGGATTATTTTTTATCAGCTATAGAAGAATTAGAGGGGATTTATGCAATGTTTATCAAGCATTCCAAAACAAGGATCTTTGGGAAATTTTGGGACTGTGTGAAAACACAAGTGCTAAATCTACAAGATCGTACTGCTTGCAACTAAGGGGAGACCTCTAAAGGTCTAGGAGAGGAAACTGGTTCAACCAACGAGTTGTAGCAACCCAGAATGCCTTATCAGAATCTGTGGTTTTGAGTGGTAACATAAACTCCTTTACGAAGTCAATGTATATTTTTATGAGTAGTGCCCAGACTAGTTACCTCCACTAATATATGATGAGTCTTAATAAGGCTTAGCCAATTAACTCATCCCCCTATCCTATCAACCTATGAGCAGCTTGGGCACCCAATCTATTGACTTTAATGCAGGGTTGACATGCCTGTTTCCAGTTGTCTAATTTACAGAACACCATGGAGGTAAATAGTAATTATATTTGAGTGCCATCTTATATTTAACACCAGCAGCCTTCCAGCCTAGGGGCCTGCTCAGACACTTTTCCTTACTGCTCTCTGCAGTGCAAGGTTATAGTATTACAGGAATAGGCTTTTTGTTTATATAATTTGAGTGCACCATCTGAACTCTTTCCAGAATGTCATCAACAAGCAGAGACAACCTTTTTATCATAGAACTTCGCAAGTGAAGAAAAACAACAGATATTAGGTTTATTAAAACAGGACAAAGCATGGTCAGATACAAACAGAAATAACACTTTATTAAACAAAATAGAAAACCTAGAATAACACGATATTAAACTGGAGTGGCATACATTATCTTTGGCTGATGAAAGCATTTAACCCTGTAGAGTGCATGAAGATTAGAAGGTATGAGGAATGTAGATTTCTAAAAACAGAGGTGAGAAAAAATAAGTGCCTCAGCTGGGATTTGAGCCCAGGTTGCCCGGAATACTGTTTCGACTGCGCTAACCAGCTGTGCCACTGAGACAACTGGAACCTGGGCCATCCGCGAGCACATTACTGCTTCTCAAATGCACAACCCAATGGCAACACAAATATTTACTTGTAACAATCACAAAGGAACTATCCTGGTGGTGCTGAGGGTTGAGGTGCTGGACATCACACCTTACGCCATGCTGGCGACCCAGGTTCGGGAGATGGGCTCGGGCTGCTGGGGGTCAGCAGGGAGGGGAAGAGATCTAGCATCCAGAGGACTGCTCTCTCTTCCGGGGGAAGGATCCAGGGGATGCACCATTCAAGGGTGGCCTCTGGTGGCAGTCGGAGGCACACCAATGTAGCGGTGCTCACGCAAGTAGGGGCAGAGCTGCGGCGGGCATCAGAACGCCATGCCCAGATGCCATTGCATGACAAAGCTCTGAGGAGCAAGAACAACCAAGGTGGAAAAACCCTGGCTGCTTTGGAGGTGAAGGCAGTGCGAGTAGGCTGAGCCCACACGCCCAATACTGGCTTGGAACCCGGATTGACTCTCCATGGTCCTGCCTCCCAGTTTGGGAAGTCATGGGGGGGGCCCAGCACCCGATTCCTCAGCCAGGTGAAGAGCACAGTGGATGGTAGAGGCAACATGCCCGAGTGCCCTACCTGGAGAGATGCCCAAGCGATCGGCGACTAGAGGGAAAAAGAGTTCACAAAAAAAAACTTTCAAAAATGAGTGTGGTGTACATATTTTGTGGAACACATATAAACAGAGGTGAAAAAGAATAAGTGCCTCAACTGGGACCTGAACCCAGGCAGCCTGGAATACCGTTCTGACTATGCTAACCAGCTGTGCCACTGAGACAACTGAAACCTAGGCTGACCCCGTGCACATTACCTTCTCAAATACACAACCCAATGGCAACACAAATATTACTTGTAACAATCTCAAAGGAGTGTGATGTGCATATTTTGAGGAACACATACAAACAGAGGTGAGAAAGAATAAGTGCCTCAGCTGGGACTTGAACCCAGGCCACCCGGAATACCGTTCTGACTATGCTAACCAGCTGTGCCACTGAGACAACTGGAACCTGGGCCATCCCCAAGCACATTACTCCTTCTCAAATGCACAACCTAATGGCAACACAAATATTTACTTATAACAATCACAAAGGAGAGTCCCAGCTGAGGAACTTATTCCTTCTCATCTCTGTTTGTATGTGTTCCATAAAATATGCACACAAAACTCTTTTGCATATTTTGAGGAACACATACAAACAGAGGTGAGAAAGAATAAGTGCCTCAACTTCTATGTTTCTATGTTTCTATGTTTCTATGTTTCTATGTTTCTATGTTTCTTCTATGTTTCTATGTTTCTATGTTTCTATGTTTCTATGTTTCTATGTTTCTATGTTTCTATGTTTCTTTTGTGATTGCTACAAGTAAATAGCCAGGGGCTGAGGCCAACATACTGTAGTCTGGATCCAGGCCCAACATGCCTTTTAGTAGGCTGTGTGGATTTCATTGGCTCAGTCCTGGCTAAGATAGTCCAGAGTTCTCTAGTGACATGGGGTCTTTCCTGAGCCCCTGAATTAGGCGGTGGTAAGACCTCTTTTGAAGAAAACTTCTCTGGACCTGGACAGCCAGGCTAACTACAGACCTATCTCTAACATTCCCATAATGGGAAAGGTTATTGAGAAGGTGGTGGCCCTTCAGCTGGAGACCCAGTTATCAACTCATGACATCTATGACCCTCTTCAGTCAGGTTTCATGAAGAGGCACAAGAGACTGCCCTCGTTGGGGTGCTTAATGATCTTCTGGTGGTGAGGGATGGAGGAAGGCATTCTATCCTCATTCTCCTTGATCTTATTGCAGTGTTTGACAATGTGGACCATGGGGTGCTTTTTGAGCACCTGAGTATTTGTTTTTTATGTTTGCCATGTGCGCAGGTGCAAGTGAACATATTGCAGTAGTATTGCTTTTTGATGGGTATGACACCATTTGTCCAATGCAGAGCAGTGTTTTAGGGGTGATTCAGTGTCACACCAATCATCAGCAAGGCTTAGTATGACAGAATGTTGGCTTGCAGGGCAGAGATGGCACCAACTTGAAAAGGAATAGTCTATCCAAACAGGGGTCGGCTATTCCCCTTTGATCTGCACTGCCCAGCAAAGCAAACTGATCTGTCAAAGTCAGCCTGGAATGCATGGAATGTTTTCCAGCTGTAAGAGTAAGCTGCACTGCTGCACATGCATAGTTACAACTTGTGGTTAATTTTTTTTCTGTGTGTCTCCACCCACCCAACCCTCCCTCTCAGCACCCACTACAAAAATCTACACCCAAAAAACAACAGTGACAGTGGGGGTGCCCAAGCCACCATTGTTGCCAACCGGTATATGAACTTGGTGTAAACCAAAGAATGCTGTGCAAATTTAGTACTTTGCATTTATTCCAAATAGGTACTTAATGAACAGTCTGATATATCCACACACACACAAAGAGCCGCAATCTATGGAGTTCCACTTAGTTGGAAAATGTATTAGTTCATGAGTAATACCAAACAGTGTAACAACAAACTGCCTCACCTCAGCGCTTCAGGTAACAAACCCTTCCTCCTGACTAATTGCTTATGGTCTTGCTTCCCATTACTGTGCAAACCTGATTAGTTCCCGCTGGCTCGCTGAGCATCTGTCTGCAACCACTGGTGATTGAACTTCCCTGGTCCACTACCATGCATGAGCGGGCACATCTCCATGTTGTGTTGTTTGTTTTGTTTTGTTTCTCCTGCCCACCCAACCTCCTCTCAGCACCCCTCCTCCACAAACATAACAGTTACACTGGGGTGCCTAATCCCCATTGTCACAATGAAGAATCACCACCTGGTATGTGACCCCCCACACCTCGGTCCAGTGTGACACATGCACAGGCACATCTCCATGTTGTGTTTTAGTTTCTGTTTTTCTATTTCTCCCACCCACCCAAAATCCCCTCAGCACCCCCACCCCACAAACATAACAGTGACTGTGTGGGTACACAATCCCCAGTGCTGCAATGAAGAATGGTTGGTGCTTTTTTTTGTAATCCTGTGAAAAGAAAACCGTCTATCAATGTCTTTTGTGGCCATTACTGTCCTGGCACCTGACCCTCCCACTTGGCACCCACCACCCCCAAGCCCTTACTTACCCACTGGGAGTCAAACACCATATCTTCTGTGGACCGCAGACACATCTTCATTCTTCAAAGTCAGACCACAAACCAAAGAAACGGGTATGTGGTTCAATGTATTTTAATGGGGGTTTGAACTTAGTGGCATAACTTGGTCATTTTTGCATATTTTGGGGCTAAATATTCAACATGCCTTTTTTGGGACCCCTCCTCATGAACAATTGCACAGTTATTAGGCAAATCTGTCCTGAAAGGTGATTTTGTGGTCCCTGTGTGAAATCGCCTCTTGGACTGGAGTTGACAATTTTCTCTTCCATTGTTCATGTGGTGGGGTCATACAGTAAGAAAGCTATGTTCAAAATTTGGTGTAAAAATATTAAAAAGCAACAAAGTTATGAGCCTATGTTGATATTTTTTGAACGCAGGCTTGTAACTTTGGTAATTGTCAATATTTTGACTCCACATTTACAACATAGCCATTTGTTTACAGCATCTCATGAATGTGGCAGCTGTCATTTTTCAAATCCTAGCCAAAATGGTGATTTTTTATATCCTGAAAGGTGATTTCATGGTCCCTGCACAAAATCACCTTTTTGGCAGGAGTTCAACATTTTCTGTGCTCTTATTCATGAGGTGGGGTCATAAGAAGGTTATGTGGAAAATTTGGTGAAAACATATTGTAAAAGAAAACAAAAGGTTATGAGGCTACGTTGAATTTTGCAAACACAGGCTCGTAACTGTGGTAGTTTTTAATATTTTTACCCCAAATTTTTAACATAGCCATTTCTTTACAGCACCTCATGAATGTGACAGCTGTAATGTTTTAACTGCTGCCCAAAATGTGTATTTGCATCCTGAAAGGTGATTTCACAGTCCATGCACAAAATCACCTTATGACCAGGAGTTGAACATTTTCTCTGCTCTTGTTCATGAGGTGGGGTCATAAGAAAGCTATGTTAAAAATCTGGTATAAAATATTAAAAAAACAACAAAGTATTTATCGCTATGCCTTTCTAGTGGCAAAATCATGTAAACTATTTTATGACCAGGACCCCCAAGCTGCAGCCTGGATAAACAGTAAGACAAGGTTACTAGGTGGTGCCAGCCAGGAAATATTCCTGGGCCAACAGATGCCCAAAGTGCTATGCAAATGGGCCACAATTGAAACAGCACATGAAGCCTGGAGTAAGGTGGCTAAACATATTAGCATTGTGTGGGCCTGGGGTCTTACACGCCAATATGGAACAACCAAGCCTGCTGCATAGATTCCAAGCCAATATTGTGTCCAAAATGGAAAAAGAAACACGTTAGGGTTTTGAAAGACCTGAGTATGCAGAATAGTAATGTAATGGAGTCCTTCTTGGCACTGCAACAGAAATTTGGAATCCCTGAAACAGACCTCTGGAGGTATTTCCAAATCAGGAGTGTGTACAACAGTATGTTAAAGCAACCCTGTATATATCCCACCTGTAGCAAGCACTCAGTGGAAGGGCCCCCTTAACTACCAATAAACAATGGTGTAAAGCCAAAAAAGGCCTAGCAGGTATCATTTACAAATTCATTATGGTAAATCTGCCAGAACCTTTGATCAGGCCTAAACAGAAAAGGGAACAGGCCCTGCAGATAAACATTCCAGAGGTGGAATGAACGTAATCATGGGAGGCAATGCATCAGGACTGTATGGATCCCCGTGGTATATTAATCCTCAGCAAGGTCAGACATTTCTGGTACTGAACCCTGGCCCAACTTAAAACAATGGGACTGGTGCACTAGGACTCCTGCTGATGGTGTCAGGGCCCAATGGTGGATCTGCCACATATCCTATGGTCATGCTTCCCCCTCCATGGCTACTAGAAGAAGATACTGGACCAATATTCCAAAATCCTAGGAGTCCACACACACACCCTCTCCAGCACTGCTCCTGCTTGGCATACAGGAGCCGGGGTAAAGCTATTGGTCCATGAAAGATCATGGCTGCTATTGACTGTCACAGAGGGTGTGTGTCTACTGGTCAGAAGGTGGAGAATAGTAGAGGTACTATCCTGTCAAGAGTGGGAGGCAGCATTGGTTACACTCTCCACATACTTGAAAATGTCCCCCTTCTTCCTACAAAGGATGAGCAACTTCCATAATATATGTGCCCCATATTTCTAGGTCTTACAGATAGTTCCCTTTTTGCCACTGAATAACAGGGCCAAGGACCTCCTCTGACCACCATAAGACCCAGGGAGGAAGGCTCGGCTGGACCCCCCCCCCCAGTGTCACATCCTTGCTGAGGAAAGCACTAGGCCCTGATGAAATGCCAGGTCAACTAAAAAGTAAAAAAATCTCAAACAATGTACTAGGGCATGCCCCTTACCCATAGAAGGCTTTGAAAGTACAGTGATCACAAATACATGTATGTAACCTTCTCCATATTAGATAGAACCATGTAATTACTGTTAATGTGTCGGTATTTTATCCTGTAATGAACTCTTACCAAGACTATATGTGGATGTAATGTATGTTATCTGTGTATGATTTCAAGCTCAATAAACAAATAAACTTAAATAAAAAGAAACAACAAAGTTATAAGGCTATGTTGAATTTTGCAAAAGCAGGCTCATATGTTTGGTACTTTCAATAATTTTACCCCAGATTTTCAACATAGCCATTTCTTTACAGCTCCTTATGAATGTGAGAGCTGTTATTTTTCCAATCCTGCCTGAAATGTGTTTCTGCATCCTGAAAAGTGATTTTCACAGTCCCTGCGCTAAATTACCTTTCGTCCAGGAGTTGAAAATTTTCTCTACCATTCTTCATGAAGTGAGGTCATAAGAAAGCTATGTTGAAAATTTGGTGTACAACTATTGAAAAAACAACAATTTATGAGCCTGTGTTACATTTTGTGAATGCAGGCTCCTAACTTTGGTGATTTTCAACATTTTTATCCCAAATTTACTACATAGCCATTTCTTTACAGCACCCCATGAATGTGACAGCTATCATTTTTCAAATCCTGCCCCAAATGTATTTTTGCATTCCGAAAGGTGATTTTGCAGTCCTTGCGTGACATCACCTTTCAGACAGGAGTTGCAAATTTTCTCTGCACTTCTTTTTGAGGTGAGTTCAAAACAAGGTAATGTTGACAATTTGGGGAAAAAATATTACAACATAACAAAGTTATGAGCCTGTGTTCAAATTCACAAACACTGTCTTCTAACTTTGGGAATACATAGCCCACACAGTGCACCACAATGCATCTACTACCCCTGGGCTTTTATACCAGTGGTGAACATCTGGCATTGACAAATTCTTGTTTCTTTTGTTAAGCAAAAGGAGGATAGTTGACAGCAGAATTAACACAGATGGAAGCAAGCAGTATCAGAAATCAGGAGAAAAAGAAATTAATATGTATAAACTTTTTTGTGGCTTTTATTTTTCATTTATTTGTGTACTTTTTAATTTTTTTTTACAACAGGTGAAAATAGGAATAAAGGAGACAGTAATACAGTCAACACAGCTAGAATAAAGACCCATAAAAACTGATAGAATCAGGCTATGGCCTAGGAAGAGAGGGAGCAGTGCCATCACGAAGTTCTGCAAGACCTCTGAGAATGCTCTGTTGGTTTTTGAGCAAAACCTCAATACTTTATTTGATGGCAACAACTTGCTGGAAGAGCTCCCCTATCTCCCCACACAGCTGTGCCATTTCTGTATGGAGGGAATGTGTAGGAGGATCTAAGGTTGTCTCTTAAGTGACCCCTGCAGCACCTGACTACACCTGCAGGTCCCTTGCCTACACCTCTCCATCCCCCGTGTCCCTCTCCAGGACCTGTCCACCACATGATGACCCACTGCAATCCTTCTTTTTCTGCTGACCACCATGCGGCATGGAAGCACCCCTTCACTCCTGTCAACTGTCTCATTCTTTCTCCTCATGTGTTCCTCCTAATCCTGACAGTGCCTCACCTTAAGGTGGGTGTGCTGGCCACCTGTGCCCAAGTGGTTGCCCTGTTGCCCACACCAAACAACCATATCATACAATATGCATGTCATACATAGATACATAGATACATAGACAGTGTCGGCAGATAAGGGCCTATGGCCCACCTAGTCTGCCCATTTGAGCTTGTAAGTTCAGTTTGTTTTCCTAGAAGTCTATTTCCCCTTACCCCTGACCTCTAGAATTCCTTTATGTCTATCCCATGCATTCTTAAATCCCGTGATTGTTTCAGCCCCAACCACTTCCTCTGGCAGGGTGTTCCACTTGTCCACCACCCGTTCTGTGAAGAAATTCTTTCTCATGTTTCCTCTGAATCGTCCTCCCTCCAACTTCATCCCATGCCCTCTAGTCCTGAAACATCTTTTCGCTTAAAAATAGTGTTTTCCTGCACCCTGTTCCTCCCTGTAAGATACTTGTATGTCTCTATCATATCCCTCTCCTCCCTCCTCCAGGAGTATATGTTCAGTTCCTTCAACCTGTCTTCATAGGACTTGTGATGCAACCCATGCACCATCTTTGTTGCCCTCCTTTGAACCTTCTCTACCCTGTCTATGTCCTTACGTAGGTATGGTCTCCAGAACTGTACACTGTACTCCAGGTGGGGCCTCACTAGTGTCTTGTATAGCGAATTATGACCTCCCTTTTCCTGCTGGTGATGCCCCTGCCTATACATCCCAGCATCCTATTTGCTTACCTGATGCCTTGTCACACTGTTTCCCTACCTTGAGGTCATCAGAGATGACAACCCCAAGATCCCTTTCCTGCTTGGTGCATGCTATATCCTCACCCCCAACTGATATATTGTGCTAGGGTTTTGTGCCCCATATGCATTATCTTGCACTTTTGCATTGAATTTCAACTGCCAAACCCTTGACCATTCTTCAAGTTTCTGCAGGTCCCTTCTCATTCTGTCTACACCCTCTGGTGTGTCTACTCTGTTACAGAGCTTTGTGTCATCAGCGAACAGTGAAATTCTGCCTTCTAGATCCTGTGCAATGTCACTGATGAAGATGTTGAATAGGACCGGTCCCAGCACTGATCCCTGTGGTACCCCACTAGTCACTCTTCCCTCTGTGGAGTGACAGCCATTTACCACCACCCTCTGTGTCCTGCCACCCAGCCAGTTACCTACCCACCACACTACTGTCCTGCCCACACCCATATTCCCCAGTTTGTGTAATAGTCTTCTATGTGGCACAGTGTCAAAGGCCTTGCTGAAGTCCAGATAGGCCATGTCCACTGCCCTCCCCTGATCCACCTCCCTAGTCACCCAGTCAAAAAATTCAATGACTTTCATGAAATTCAATGAAATTCATCACACTGTTGTTTGTAGGTTAGTTACAAAAAAGTCCCAAAAAGGGACTTTTGATGCTGCAGAATGAAGGAGCCAGATGATCCAGGGTGGGACTCATCCTCCTCATGGGCTCATGTGGTGGCACAAAGATGGAGGGATACAGGCACAAGTGCTGCAGCAGGTACAGGACATACCACAGCAGGGTCAACTGATAGTGGTTGTATCACTGCAAGCTCCTGCTGTTGCCATGTTGTGGGGGGATGAGTTTCAACTTCTGGCACTCCTGTTCCAACTTGCCCTTTCAGACAGATGGAATGCCATGTCCCAATTCATGGTCTCCATTCCCCCTGCTTGCTGGGACTGGTCCTGGTCTCAGTCCTTCCAGTGTCTTCTTCATCATTGCTACTCATTCTAATTAGGAAAAGAGCAGAGAGTAACAAAAATGAGTAACGGGAAGAAAAACAGAACAAATAAAAGTGGGCAATATAAAGAAAAATACACCTAAACAACAGCTAAATACATTTTCATAAACTGTTAAGTAAACAGAAGATGATAAAAAAGGCAAAATAAAAGCTTTAAAAGTTTGTTTTTGGATAGTTTTATAAAGCTTCTGAAAGCAGCAGTTCTGACCTCTTCCATGAACTCACTCAGACTGCAAAACAAAACTGAGGCTCAGACTGTATGTAGAGAAGTAGCATGTGACCTGCAGAAGCTTTTTCCATGCGACCTTCAGGCACTTGTTTATCAAAAGCCTCAGTTTGAGAACATTTTGCACAATGCACCATGAAGTCAAAGTTGCAGCTGAAGTTGAGAAAGGAGAATTTTCAAGTCAATGAAAAACAATTGCAAATTACTCTGCAAAGGCAAATTTGGTGAATTCACGTTATCTTTGTGAGCAAAATAAAACTTCACAACATCTCTAATGATGACTGTGGAGAATGTTGTCAGATACTTTTTCAAACACCTGATCACTTTTCTCCTCTGGTGTGAGAGCCTTCACCACCATAAGATTTACCAGTGGTGCTGTCATGGCTGATGGGTAAATCATTTGAGCTCATGATTAAGTGTGAGGTGCCACACCTGCTGCATAAAAAAAAATGTGTTTGGTCACTATCACCTTACCTAGAAGGGTGAGTCAGTTTCAGGTGCTCACTGTAGAGTCTCCGTATCTGGTTTGCCACAAGGACAAGGTAATCCTATACCTCCACACAGTTATTGCTGAAGATAGTCTCACAGTTTCATTTTAACCATGTGTTCATTCTTACCACCTTCTTTCCAAAGCTGCATGCTGTGAAAGTCAAGCATGCACTCCACTGATTGAAGATATGCCAGGCACTACTGTACTACAGGGAGTGCACTGCAAGGGGCTATAATGAGGCTTGCCAGCTGTTACTCACATATGATGAAGCTGCTCTGGGTAAACAGGATGGTAAGCAGATGATTGGCTAATGCATACCCTTCTGCATTGGTACGTGCTATAGGTTGTCTGGGCAGAAGCTGCCAAAGTTGTTGAAGGTTCTTTCCACCAGACAGACTGCTGTTTCTGCTGGTGCTGCCAGATGTAGTACATTCAGACTAAGGAGATTTGCAGAGCTGCTACTTGGTTCAGTATATTCAAATCAAATATCCAGCTATGGCATCAATGTGCTCATTCCTTGTGATACTATATTTGGCACCTTGATCCTCTAACCTCTTTTTCCTAATTAGAGTACACACCTTGTTTACTGTTCCCAGAGGACTGCTCAGAGTCTGCCTATGTTTGGTTAGTGTAAACACTTTTTTTGTGTGTTTTTATGTTTCTGTACTTAATTTCTATTATCAGCTATACCTCTTGTAAGTATTTCAGTCAAGTAAAAAAAACTGCCTGATAAAGGTAGGTGCTTTCCAGCTGCCAAGAGGCATGCCAGCTGGCTCTGGCTAGTAATAATAATCTGTTTGGCATGTCAGTGGGAGAACTGAAAACATAAAAAACCCTTTCACGTTTCATGGAGGAGTCACTCCTGCTGTGTGAGACAGGAGGAAAAACAAAATGATGCACCCTGCAATACATGAAACCCAATACTCTAGTCTGGTCCAATCTTTCCAGATGGGAGTTTCTCCATGACTCAAAAGAATGCCAAATCTATGATGTCAGAGTGACATACTGGATAATGTGTCGCGGGGAGGACAGCAGGAGGGTTTTAATGACTGGCAGAGCCTGAAACAGTTTGTCAGGTTTGGGACTATGAACAGCTACAATCTAAGGTTTAAGTCTGCCCTGATTCACCAAGGTGTTTTGTGTGGTAAGCTGTTTTACCTTGATAAACAGAGAGAGAGAGGTACAACTAATTGATTTATAACTGAGAAAAACTGTGTTTTTGCCTGCGAAGAAAAGACTACAGTTACAATATTCTGTTTCTAAAGTAGGGAATTCTCAGTTGTGACAGACAGGAGTGGGTCAGTTGCCCTTGAGTAAGAAGCACTGTACTGTGTGAGCAGTGGCTCTGGAGGAATTCAGACATGGAGATACCACAAGAGTGTCCATGCTGAGTGGTGGCAGCTGCTGAGCACCCATACAGGTATCTAAATGGTTTGAGAAGGCTGGTAACAGTGATAGGCTAGTCTGGGAGAGAATGGTTTGCTACAAAGTGGAGGCAGCTGCTGGATCTGAAACAATTTTGGTTGTATAAAGGTTATCTGTCCAGTCACAGAACAGGATAAACAAAAGTGATTTTATAGTCTTCTTGGTTTTATTTTGTTAAGCAAGAGTAGATAGAACAGAAGATGTTATGTCTCAGCTTTATGAGAGGTGCACACCACTACACCTGCAGGAGCAATGCCGAAGGAAAGCACTGTGCCATGAGGAAGGCCAAACAAGGGTGGAACATAACCATCCTTGAACAAAGTGAGCAGGAAAGTCATATGAAAATGGTCTCTGCTAGTCAAAGGCTATGGAGAATGCAGATGAGCTAGAGTCTGTGACTGGGGCAGCTGCACAAACAGATCGGGTACAAATGTTGGAGCTGGAACTTGCCCTGATTAAGGCAAAGCCAAATATTTAGATCTAGAAGATGATGCTGAAAGCAGAGGAGTGAGAAAAGGAGGGGAAGTAAAAGGTTGATGCAGAGACGCAAAAAGCTAAAAAACAAAAAAAGCAGCACCAGCATGAATGAGAGGTGCGAGAAAGGCAGTGCCAGCATGAGATCCAGATGAAAACACTTGAGCATGAGGGACAGATGGAGATTTTGTGCCAGAGGATGTCACCACAAACTCTGAGTAAAGGCATAAGGTGTTTGACCAAGGAAACCAAAACTAATTCTAGAATGTTTATCACATATCAGAAGGGGGATGATCTTGTTTTGTTTCTAAGATTTTTCAAGAGAATCTGTGGGCAATTTGAAATGGGCAAGGCTCTTGGGTAACTCACCTATTGTCACTGCTTACAGGCAAGGCACTGGAAGCTTTTGCCAGAATGGACAATGAGGACTGCATGGATTATAATAAAGTAAAAACTGTCATGCTAAAGGAGTTTGAGTTAACCCCTAAGCCTAGAAACAACAATTTAGAGGGTTAATAGAGGGGATGTGCATTTGAGTAATTTGTTAGAATGCTGGGTAGAGGGTGCAAAAGCTCACTCTGTAAAGGAAGTAAAAGATTGATTTCTTCTGGAACAGTTTCTAAAAACTGTATCTGAGGAACTGAGGACATGGTTGTTGGATAGAACTCTGAGCTCCACTAGGGAGGCAGCAAAGAGAGGTGATCAGTTTATACCCAGCTGACCATCCTCTAATCACAGAGGTAAGGGGGAGACATTAGGTTGTTTTAAGGGAACCATGGAGGGGTAGTCTAAAAAAAGTCAGCCTGTGCCTGAACAAAAAGGGAAGCAACCTGGTGTCAAAAGCATGGAGATGGGTGAATGCAGGTGCTATTATCTGCCAGCAACTGGGGCATTTGTCTAATGATTGTCTGAAAAATGTGAAAAAGTGGTTGGTGTGGTAGTATGGGGTGACTCAGGGAGCTCACAGCAGACAGTGGCCTGTACATTGAGTGCAGTATCCCCTAACCCCACTGTACATCTACATCCAGTGGTGGTAAATGAAGTGGTAACCCAGGAATGGGGGGATACTGAGGTCTCCATTTGCTATAGTGCAACAGGATTTCATTCAGCAGTAACAAATCCTGCCTGTACAATTTTCTTGATGGGTCCTGCAGTTTCAGTGCCAATGGCCTTGACCTTTCTAAGCTGGAAAAGTGATTATCAGGCATACAGGAGGTGGGAGTTGTACCAGATCTGCCTGTGGATGTAATCATGGGCAGTGACATTGATAACAGGACCAATGTTATGTGTGTCACTACATGTAGCAAGGTGAGGGAAACAGCTCCTGAGGACACAAAGGGGGCAATGCACGAGGAAGCAAACCCTACCTCAATAGCAGCAGAAGCTGTAGCTGAAGAACTAGCTGGGAGCAGCAGTTCTGAGCCACAACTACAGACTGAGGAAAGCCCAGCCATGAATGGCTCTCATACACTAGAGGGTGTTTTGGTACAGGTCGGGCATGCAAGGCTAGGGAGAGCTCAGTAAGTTGACCCAACCCTGCAAATATGATGGGAATTAGATGCCAGAGTGGAAGGTGGCTCTCTGAGATCTGGGAATAGGTAATATACTAAGAGAATGGGCTCCTGGACATTGAGTGGGTTCTTAAGGGAGGACTGGATGAAGAGGAACTCCAGCAGATAGTAGTTTCTAGGGAGTATAGGAAGCAGCTTCTGACCTTAGTTCATAACATACCCTTTTCGGGACACCTAGGAGTCAGCAGTACAGAAAGGCAGCTGGCTAACAATTTTTACTGGCCCACTATTTTTAAAGATGTCACAATCTACTGGTTGACTTATCTGCAGTGCCAGAGCATGGTAAAGGTAGAGGATAAGGCTAAGACAACTTTGATTTACCTGCCTGTTATTGAAGATCCATTTTGGTCAGTTGCTGTGGATGTTGTGGGGCCACAGCACCCCAAATCACACTGGCAAATTATATATTTTGGTGGTCATATATTATGTCACAAGGCACTCAGAGGCACTACCCTTGACCTCCATGGAGGCTGAGAATGTAGGCAACAAATTGCTGGGGATATTTAGGTGGGTGGGTTTCATCCAGGAGATTCTGTCATACCAGTGCAACAACATCATGTTTAATCTGATGGTTAGTCTTTGGAAGAAGTGTAGGGTAAGGCTGCTCAGGGCTTCACCATAACATCCCGAGAGTAACAGTCTGGACAAGTGATTCAATGGGTCTCTTAAGACCATGTTAAGGGCATTCACTGACCGGCATGTGAGAGAGAGAGTGGAACAAGTACCCACCCCATTTGTTATTCGCATATAGATACATTTCACAGGAGTCCACAGGGTTCTCGTCCTTTGAGTTCCTGTTTGGCCATAGGATAAAGGGCAACCTTGATTTGGTAAGGGATGAATGAGTGGGGGTTCTTGCTCCCAAAAGGGAGTCTGTTGTGGAGTATGTGCTGAATTTCATGTTGTGGCTCAAGGAGCTCATGGTGTTTTGCCAGAAGCACCTAGCTGCTGTACAATTGAGGCAGAAGACATATTATGACTGTGATCATACAGCCCTGGAGTATGAACTCAAGCAATGGGTGATGGTGCTCATCCATATCTGGCAGAACAAATTATAGGCAGCTTGGGAGGAGCCTTACTCAGTGGTCAGGAGAGTGAATCATGTAAATTACTTGGTGGAGCTACTACATAACAGGTGCAAACAGTGAATTTATCATGTAAACATAATGAAACCCTACAGTAACAAGGACAAGATGCTCATGGCTGTGTGCAGGTCTCCAGAGGAAGGGGCAGATGCAGACCCAAGGGTGGATCTCTTAGGAGAGGCTAAGGTAGAATCCTCATTGAATGCTGCCACTCTATCAGAATGACTGACACCAGCCTTAGCTGCTGAAATGTGTGGGGTGCTGCATACATTTGGTGAAATTTTCACAGGGAAACGGGTATGCCACACTAACAGACCACCACGTGGATACATTGTCCCAGGCCACACTGAGACAGCCACCCTACAGAGTCCAAGAAAGTTTAAAACACGCCATACAGGGAGAGATCAAGGAGATGCTCACTCGCCAGGTGATCCAGGAGTCCAATAGTCTCTGGGCTTCCCCAGTTGTATTAATCCCCAAAAAGGATGAGACCACAAGGTTCTGCATCAACTACCACAAACTCAACAGCTGCACAGAGTTGGACACATACCCCCTGTCTAGGATGGATGAAGTTCTAGACAGGGTAGAAGGAGACCTTTACTTGTTCACCATAGATCTAACAGAGGGCTATTGACAGGTACCCCTGATCCCTGAAGCCACAGAGAGCTCAGCCTTCATCACCTCACTTGGATAATTTGAGTTCTGGGTAATGCCATTTGTGATAAAGAATGTGCAGCCACCTTTCAATGGCCCATGGACCACATTCTGAATGGGGCAGGAAACTTTCCTTTAGTGTACATGGATGACATCAGCATCTATAGCCAGACTTGGAAGGATCGTCAGGCATGTGACCGATATGTTATGCCAACTGCCGGCCACTGGACTTACAGTCAAAGCAGAGAAGTGCCACATAGGGATGGCAGAAGTCTCATACCTTGGCTATAGGGTGGGGAAGGGCTTAATCTAGCCTGAGTCAGTGAAATGTGAGGCCATGCATGGGTGGGGAACACCCATAACCAAGAGCAAAGTGTGGGCCTTCCTAGGGATGGCAGGATTCTAACAAATGTTTGTACCAAATTTCAGTGGTGTGGCCAAACCCCTGTCCAATCTCAACAGGAAGAAAATGCTGGAAAGGGTTCAGTGGATGGAAATCTGTGATATGGCATTCCATCAGCTGAAGGGAGCATTGTGTCGGCACCTGTGCTTGCCACACCAGACTATTCTCTTACATTCATTGTGCACATAGATGCATCTGATCATGGGCCAGGTGCAGTTCTGAGTAAGGTTATGCACTTGGCAGTGGAACAGCCAATCATCTACCTGAACAGGAAGCTGCTGCCTAGAGAAGATGCCTCTGCCACAATACAGAAGGAGTAAATCGGAGATTGTCTGTGCTTTACAGAAACTGCAGCCTTATATGTATGGGAGGGAGTTCACTATAGTTACTGATTACAACCTGCTTACTTTGTTAAATAGGAACAATCAACAGAACTCAGAATTGCTAAGCTGGAACCTGGTGCTGAAGTCCTATAACACAGACATTAGACACCACAGCAGGCCACAGCATGGCAATGTGGATGGGCCACCCAGACAACACTTACTGCCTTTGTTTTCCTTTTTAAGTAGGGGTGCATAATGGGAAACTACTATTGTGTTCACCCAGAGAGGGAACTGAGGGATAGTTGTGGGATCCAGGCAGCTCACATGATAAACCAACATCATGTAGAGCTGCTAGATTTGTTTTTTCTTCATCAGAAGGGGGAAGGGGAAGGAGATGTAATTGTAATTTCTTTTTATGTTTCTGTATTTCATTTCTATTATCAGCTAGACCTCTTGTAAGTATTTCAGCTAATTTAAAACTGTTGGCTAAAGTTAGTGGATAAGAGGCATGCCTGAGGGCTCTTTGGCCAGGTAATGGAAGAGCAGAAATCATAAACAACTATTTCAGGTTTTGTGGAGGAGTCACAACTGCTGTGCGAGACAGGAGGAAAAACAAATTGATGCACCCTGCAGTACATGAAACCCAAGACTCCATCAAGGGAGGGTGGGTGGAGGGCAGCTAGAGGGTCTTAATGTCTGGCAGAGCCTGAATCAGTTTGTCAGGTTTGGGACTATAAGCAGCTACAGTCTAAGGTTCGAGTCTTTCCTGATTCACCAAGGTGTTTTGTGTGGTAAGCTATTCTACCTTGATAGAGAGAGAGAGAGAGAGATATCGAGATTTTTTTCTATGTGTGTAACCTATTGGTCAAAACAATTTTCTTTTTTATTTCTGTAGATTTACTGTTACCCGTAGTCTTTCTGTACTATCCTGAATCATTATGTATAAATACCAGGATATATTAAAACATACTTTTTTATATACTTCATGTTTCTGTGACTGAGTCCTTTGAGGTAGAGATAACTGATTTATAACTGACAAAAAATGAGTTTCCACCTCCAAAGAGAAGGCTGCAGTTGCCATATTCTGTTTCTAAAGTAATGCATCCTCAGTTGTGACAGAGAGGGGTGGGTCAGTTGCCCTTGAGCAAGGAGCACTGTACCATGTGATCAATGGCTCTGAAGGGATTCATACCTGGAGATAAGTGTTTATGCCAAGTGATGGAAGCTACTGTGTACCCTTTAAGATAGCTGAAGGGTTCGAGAAAGCTGGTAAGAATCTAATCTGGAAGAGACTAGTTTGCCACAGTTAGTGAACTGAATCTAGGCAGTTTGAAATAGAGGCTACGTACCTGTAACCATATGTCTATTACTCATATTTAGTTCACATCTATATGACTCAGCTAACCTTCCCTGCCAAGACTTACTTCTGATCCTTGCTTCTAACATGCAGCCTTGACATCAGTCGGGGTGGAGCCAGAGAACACTATGGGAGATGGGAGGAGCCAAGCTTCAAGACAAGCAGTGGGGAGTCACATGATGACTTCAGCCTGAGTAGTTGCTCTTCTTTCAGCTCCAGATCTTAGTTTCCAAATGCAGCTTTAAAGGCTGGGTTTTTTTTTTTTTTTTTTACCATACCTTGCATTCTCATCATCAGTCAGGAACATCTGGACCAGTTTGTGATATGTCAGTTTCTGAAACATCTTCCAAAATGGACACTGTAAAAAGGTGCTGCAACATCGGCCATCCCACTGCGCTCTCAAGCTCACAAGAGGCCTAAGCATGATTCAATGCTCTCCTCCCCTTCCAAAGAACTAGGCTATGAAAGTACCTCCAACAAACTTGACCAAGTCTTCATGGAGCTTGCCAGGATTAAAATGACAATGTTGGAGATGGCTCAAGATTTCCCTGCTTATAAGCCCACCATGGAATCCATATCTCAATGGGTTGCTGACACCAAATTCCATATCAGCTTGATTGAGGACAAAATGGTTCAGGATGACCATCTGCTAGCAGAGCTTCAAAAGAAAATAACAAAACTAGAAGACCGCATTGAGGACCAGGAAGGGAGAAGTCATCAAAACTACCTGGTCCTCATGGGTATACCAGATGGGGCTGAGGGGTTCAATATACTGTGATTCATCCAGAAGCTTCTCCAAATGACAGCAGACCCACTACAGCATGGAATAGAATTCCTTATTGAGACAGTTCATCACTCTTTATTCCCACAAACACCCCTCTGATGAAAGCCTAAGGCTATCATTTTGAGATATCTGAATTACCAAGATAAGCTTCACATTCGAGTACAAGCATGAAATTCCCCTATGCTGACTTGGAGGCTACCGCTTTCATATATTCAACGATATGACCACTGGTGTACAAGAAAAGAAGATGGCTTACACACCAATTGAAAAAGACCTTCACAGTGTCAATATAAAGTTCCAAATATTTTACTCAGCCTGTTTGGTGATTACCAATGGCACTGCCCAGGGCACTAAGGAGTTTACCAATGCCAACATTGCACATATGGAACTGTCAAAGATGTTCCTGAATATCTTCTCTCAGGCCCCTCGTCCCTCTGCTACAGGATCTCACACCCATACCTGAGGTGGGAAATGAAAGGTTTCCTCACCCATGCTCAGCCTAATAATCCAGTTTCTATTTGGAAGAATGTGTTCTATCTCTCACCTCAAGCCCCTTAAGCCACCCAACCATGTACAGGTATTTTGTACCCCCTCATTGCAGACTGTGTTGGATATTACTTAACCAGCAGTTACAGTTTGTTTTCACGTGGAGCCCCGATATATGTTCTATGCTAAAGGTGAAGGAACATCTGGCTTTATACCTTAACATGGTAACTACTGTTTGCCTGCCTTAAGATTCTGGAACACCTCCAGATGCAATAATTGCCTTCAACCATTTTCCTACCTTTCCTTATCACTCACAGCGCAGACATAGTTTTTTTCAGTTGACTGTGTTATCTTTTTTGGCAACAACAGCTGAGAGCCACCTAGGAACACACCCTTCTTACTGAATGGCTCTTACAGGCTGGCTTCTCCACCCCTCCAGTGCCTGAGAATGCTCCTGTGCATGCAGTACTTCACAATCTCATATAGCATAGTGTTTGCACAGCTTTCTAGTGCAGCATACTGAACTTTATCAGCTGCATTTCCAGCCTTTCATCTCTCTGGATGCTCACGCCTTTCACTCCCTCGTGTTTAATAAGAAGAGACTCTTGACAACTGTGTTGCTGGACATGGAAGTGATCCTTTCTAACATGTAAGGATGCTGGCTGATGAGTGCCTATATTTCTTTTCCTCTGACTTTGGGGGAGGGGAGGGACTGGGTTTTGTTATGACTGAGTGGCCAAATGAGAGAGATAGGGATTTTGAACCTAGCTTTGAATGGTTATGTGTACTGGAGATGTCATCACATCTTGCCCCATGACATTGCTACTAGCTTAATATTTCCTTTTTTGGGAATGAGGGAGACAGGAGACCTATTTAATGACATATCTTCTATATGTTCACATTCTCTATAGCGCTGTCAAGCCCCTTTTTTTGTTCGATAACTGCCTTGCATGGCTAGATTGTTGTGGATCTTTGTGAGCCAGGAGGGTTCCCTTTAGTGCAGACCCTCACAGACCTGACTTACAGAGGAGGCTTTTTGCCCATTAGCTGTCCCCCACCCTCAGCTGGGGGACTCCATGGCCATCCACCCTCTCTACACTATTATATGTTTCTGTTTTTTATTATTCTTGTTCCAGGTTCATATTTCTTGTCACTACCCTTGACTTCTTCATAACTACTCAATAGGAAACTGCTGCATCAAGCTGCCTATGTCCTCTTCACATGCTGACATCTCATTAATCAATATGACAATGCTACATCAAGCTACCAATATCCTCTTCACATGCTGACATCTCCCTAATTACTGACAAAGCTAATTATGCACTTCAAATATATATGTAAAATGACTTTTGAAACCAAGACATTACCCTATTCTTGCTGAACCAATGTAATTTTATTTATGTTTATATCAAGTTAAGGCTAATCTATAATGTTTGTTGAGTTGTTGCTGTGTGTTGACGTGGAACCTTTGTCAATGAGTTGCTTCAGCTCAGAGGTGTTTATCCGAACAAACAAATAAACAAATAAATATTTATGTGTTGGTGTGAACGAACTGAGTTTGGGATGTGCGATTTTCAGATGTTCTTTAGTCGATGTTGGTGATTCATCCTCCCTCATAACACCTCCCCATGGTTTCCCATAATCACTCCACCCTTTTCTCCATGTACCAATAGACAGCCTGGCAGTAGTAACACCATAGTGGGCTTCCACCCTCATATATGGATCACAATATTGTTAGCTCTTGACCTCAGTCACGTGATGCAGACAACCTGGTGCTAGCTCCAGTCACTTGATCCAGTCACCCGATCATTTTTTCTTGTTTATTTTCTAAGTTAAGCTAAAGTAAATAGTTGGTAATTGCTCAGAAGATGCCCAAAGTGGTTGTCTTACCTTTGGCAGTCTGAGTTTTTCAATGGATATCGATATGAAGAAAGCACTGCCAAAATTAACACCCCCCCACAGCTCCCGAGAAAGACCCAAAGAAGCCCAGGCCTGCAAGTGTGGCTGACATAGCGGAGACACTTACTACATCTGCAGACCAGGACCCACTAAAACTGGTGAGGTTTTTAGCTGAATTCAGACCGTTCAAAGATGAATTGTATTCTCTGACCTCGGAGATCAAGACAATCACTCAAGCACTGGAAGATATTTCACAGAGAACTTCAGATTCAGAGGCAAAATTTTTTTCCCTGGAAAAGCATTTAGACAAAGTGGATCTGGAGCTGACGGCAACCAGGCAAAAAATTGCCAGGATGGAGCTGAATTAGAGGACCTTGAAGGTCGTAGCCGAAGAAATAACGCCATCCTGATCGGCTTGCCAGAGACCGAGGAAGGTCAGGATGTGATTCTATTTGTGCAAAAATTTGTTGAGAAGATCACCAGACCCTCGCCATTTGGGTCAAAGTATACTATTGATGCACAGGGCTTTAAGACTGGTCCCCCCAGCTGGCTATCCACCGAGACCATTAATTTTCAGGTTCCTCAATTATTTGGAATGTCAACACTTTTTGATGAAAGTTAGAGAACTTCAAGACGTCCGCTGGGAGGGAGCCAAAGTGAGGATTGCTCAAGATCTCCCCGCTACCATCCGACAGCGCCGTACAGCCTTTCATCCGCTGGTTTCGAAACTCATCGCCGTAGGAATCCATTTTAGAATGAATTACCCTGTTCAACTGCAAGTATTAGTGATGGGCACCTGGCTAACCTACGAGGATCCCGAAGCAGCGCACTCTGGGCTCAAGTCTGCTCTACCATATCTCTTCAGAGGAACTTGAGCTTCATTCGTGGTCAGGTTTGGTTTTCTAAATAGAAGTCTACTACGTCAATGGGTAATTTACCTCAGGTGTAAGGTTCATTTTACCTAGGAAGGAAATGGAGCAGTGACAATAGACTGCCTATGGCGTTCTCCCTTATGACTTGCTTTCTTCCCCTCAGTGTTGGGATATCACAGTGAGTTCATTGTAAATGCATGTTGTTAGTTCTCCTAACCGGATCTGTAGGAGTTCAGAAAGCTGTAGACATTTGGGGAAAAAAAGGGGAAACTCGAGAGAGTGTTTTCAAGGTTGATTCTTCACCCTGCCTTTAGATGTTGATTGTAAGACTCGAGCAGTTCTTTTGGGTGACCACTAGAGGGACCTGGAGACCATTTTTATGCCTGTGGGCATTTCTAGTTCATTTTGTTTGATTCACTAATAAGATCACTCTTTGGATTTAGATTTTAAAGTGTTATATGCATAATAAGCAAATTTATTCTAGTTGTTTTACTTAGCTTATAGTAAAGTTGGGGACTTTGATCACCAAGAGTAATTTTCTTATGACTGGTCAGATTATTAATGTGTCATTATAACTGTTCTTATTTATACAATGGGAACTGGTTCAGTTAATTTTTAGTTTATTTTTGTATTTAGATGCTATTTCCCATACTCTCCTTAAGAAAAGCCTATATTAGATGCACCTAAGGGTGGCTGGAGAGAGGGAGCTATAGTAAGGGTATTCTATGGATCGCAACCGTAGCAGTCTGGGGGATGGGTGGGTTGGGGTAATAGTTTAGACATGTCTGACCTTGAAAGGAATGTATGTTTTTAGGATGATTGATGGGGAGGGGGATTATAAAGGTTCTGGGGAGGGGTTTCAGCACAGTCATATTAGGAAATGTGTCATTGGTCAAAATGGGGAATAAGTTAATAGTATTGTTTATTTTTCTCTGTAAATGTGATAATGTCTAATGCCATTAAGATTGCAACTTGGAACGTCAAGGGCCTTCGGCAACAAGTAAAACAATATAAAGTTCTCAAACACTTAGCCCTGTTATCATTAGATGTCATTTTTGTACAGGAATCACATCTGTTAGATACAGAGGTAAGCCACATGAGAAGACAACAGATTGGTCATGTATTTTCCACAGGGGCTACCTCCCACAGTGTTGGAGTCTTGATATTGATAAATAGAAAGGTTCCTTTTGTTCTTAAACAGGTTCTCAAGGATCTGTAGGGTAGATTTGTGTTTATTCATTGTATTTTATATATGACAGAAATACTGTTGGGTAGTCTTTATGGGCCCAATGTAGACTCTCCAGGCTTCTTCACGCATCTGGTTGAGCTCCTATATCCATTTTTGTCCCTACCAATTATTCTGGGGGAGACAGAAACACAATTATGGATCCTTTATTGGATCGCTCTTCTGGTCTGAGCAGAGACCGCTCACCGGCTCAAAGTGCCCTTCAGGAGTTGTTAGAACATTATGGTCTTTCTGACATCTGGTGAGTGTTACTCCCCTTAGAGAAAGGATATACCTTTCTATCCCCAGTACACAAAACAGTTTCACGTATTGACTATATTTTTCTAGCCCATTCTTTTTTACGAGGTGTTTTAGATTCCTCCATACAGCCTGGCCCGCCCTCCGACCATTCTCTGGTAACCTGTGATCTTATCCTTTCATTTCTCCCCAAGAGAAATACCTGATGGAAAATTAATAACCAGCTGTTGAAGGACCCTGTTGTAGTTACCTCTCTTAATAAACATATTGAGCAATTTAATGATACCAACCTCCATTCTATTTCTCAACCAGATCTTATCTGGAGTGCTTTTAAAGCTTTTATCAGGGGGATATTAATTAGTACAGCTTCCCAAAGGAAAAAGTCAAAGGAAAATGAGCTTAATATTCTCCTCTTTCAAATTCGCTCAGCTGAAGCAAACCTGTCTCTTAATTCTTCGGATGCCCTTCAACAAGATCTTGCCAAACTAAAAGATGCTTATCTTGAGATTTTGAGAGACAAATCAGAATTTGCTATCCTGAGAGCAAAGGCATCTTATTCAGATCAAGGAGAAAAAGCGGGCAGCCTATTAGCACTTCGAATTAAACAACAGGAAGCTACTAGATACATCCCATCAATCCGCTTTCATTCAGATGGCACCTTAAAAACATCCCCTATGGATATAGTTTCAGAATTTAGTAGGTATTATACACAGTTATACAATTCTATGACAGATCCACCATCAGAGTAAATTTTAGATGCTTACTTGTCCACATCTGACTTGCCATCACTCTCTGAATCTCAACAAAAGCTGCTCATATCCCTGATTTCTTCCAAGGAAGTCCTTAGTGTTATTAAAAATTTACTTTTGATAAATCACCAGGACCAGATGTTTTTTTGGCTAATTTTTATAAAATATTTCGAAAACAATTATTGCCCCTATTAGTCCTCTTATTCCAATATATATTATCAGGTGCACCTATTGACCCTACATTATTAGAAGCCCTAATAGTTCTTATACTTAAACCGAATAAGAATCCAGAGCTAACCACCATCTATCGTCCAATTTCCCTAATGAACCAAGATGTTAAAATTTTAACTAAGTTACTAGCGGACCGAATTACTTAAGTTTTGCCTGAGCTCATTGGTCCTGAACAGGTTGGATTCATGAAGGGACGTTCCTCGGTTGATCACCTCTGAACTCTTTCGCACATCCTTTCAGCATCCAGAGATGCCACTTACCCTGCAGTTTTGGTTTCTCTGGATGCCGAGAAGGCATTTGAAAGGGTGGACTGGAATTTTCTGTTTTGTACTCTCAATGCTTATAATTTTCCCTTACAATTTCAAAACTGGATTAAGGCCCTTTATAGTACTCCTTCAGCTCAGATTACGGCCAATGGAGCGGTATCCAATCTCTTCCTGTTACATTCTGGTACTAGACAAGGCTGCCCTCTATCCCCTTTACTTTTTAATTTATACCTGGAACCCCTTATTCGCCACTTAATGTCCTGTCCATGGATTCATGGTTTTACCATTCTGGAACATGACATTAAGGTCTCAGCTTATGCTGATGACCTTCTGTTGCAGTTATCATATCCAAATACGTCAATCCCTCCTATGCTTTCAATTATTGAAAAATATTCCCAACTATCTAACTATAAACTGAACATAGCTAAAACCCTCGTGTTCCCTCTTAATCACAAGGTCATTAAAAGCACCATTACGGAGCTGGGTCTTTCTTGGACATAGGACTCCTTAAGGTATCTGGGTATTCTAATTGTCAGAAATCCAGCTTTACTTCAAAAATGAAACCTAGATGCCTGGTACATGCTATTGGCTCAGATCTAAATAGATGGTCCAAATTACCCATCTCTTTATGGGAACGAGTTAATTTAATCAAAATGAACATTTTTCCTAGTCTTTTTTACCTACTGCACCTACTTAATATCTGGTTACCTTTGACCTGGTTTAGTAAAATTAATTGTCTGATTATAAAATTTATCTGGGCCAATAGGCAACCTACGATTGCTTACCACAAACTAGCAGCACCCAAAGATAAAGGAGGTCTCTGTCTCCCTCATTTAATATTTTATCACTGGTCGAGTCATATTGCTAAATATATTAAATGGCTGGTACATAAAGAAGAAATTACTGTTTCTGCTTTTGTTCCTAACTGGCTCAAAATTTAATTGTCCCTCTTTCAAGCAAATGGTCTAACTCTGGCTGCCCTGCTCCATATCAAACCCTGCGCTCTCCCTCTAAATTTAAAATCAACCCCCATCACAATCTCTGTTAGAGTTCACACTCAATTATGTACCTTTATTAAGTATAATCATATTCATGACTTGACACAACCTATTAGGGGTAACCCAAATCTAAAAATAGATAATAAGCCGATCACACTTACTTGGCTTCCCCAATTGGAGGATGTCCAGCTTTCCTATTTTGTCACAATGGAGAATTCATGGTGTTCTTCTACTGAGATGTTAAAAAATCTCAATATTCCCACTAAATGTATTTTAAAAATTTTTCAACTAAGACACTTAATAGTGAAAATATTTGGTGTGACACCTCCCCAACAGGGTACTAAAACTTTTCTGGAGGAGCTGGCCCTTACGGGCAACTCACCACATTCTGTATCTAATATTTACAGGACCTTATATAACTGGGCATATCTGACTTGCTTTGCACCTGTACGTTATTGGACTTCCTTTTTTCCCAATCAGGAAATTGATTGGAATACCTTATGGTGTAATTGTCATAAATATAGCACCCAGGATAGGCTTCGTGTTACCCAATTTCATATACTACAGAACATATACTACACCCCTTAAAAATTATATAAGTATGGTCTTATTGATTCACCCACTTGCGCTTGTTGTCAACAGGTGGAGGGTTCTATCTATCACATTTTTTGGACCTGCCCCAAAGCTATAAATCTCTGGACCAACATCCAGCAAAGGGCTGACCCCTTGCTAGGCTTGTCTGATTTTTTTACCCCTGAAGTGTGTCTTCTAGGTGATTATGCCAGAATTTCAGTATCCATCAGACAATATCATATAGCCCTGATGGCCCTGTCAGTCAAAAAAGTAATTCTCCATCATTGGAAGGACAATACTGACATTTCTTATATTGAATGGCTAAAATAACTGTTTGCAAATCTCAGAACAGAAAAAATGATAGCAAGTCTCAATAATAGGCTTGACAGATACATAAAGATATGGGAGCCTCTTCACACGCTGTTCTCCATTTAATTTATTTTACATTGTTTGTGGCTAATGGCTTGACTAACCTGCTTATGAGAAATGACTGTGCTGAATAGGGTGGTGGGGGGTTGATATGTTTATGGGGAGGGGGAGGAAGAGGGGTGGGAGGAGGGAGGGAGGGGCGGACAGTTCCAGAGTATACTGTATTTCATGGTTTTATGTATAACACAGTTTGTTTTTCTGGATCTGTTCTCATTATCCTTAAAAATTAATAAATTTTGATTTGAAAAAAAATATTGTTAGCTCTTATCATGGCTACTACCTCATGTAACATGGTAACTTGGAACATAAAAGGTGGCCAAACTAAGGAAAAGCACTACCAGGTACTAGGGCATTTGAAGGCTATCAGAACCACCATAACCTACTTGCAAGAAATACATACTAAAACAGGAGATGGTAATTTGTGGAGAAGAGAGTGGGTGGGTCAGGTTTTTGCCACTGGTGAACATAACAAGAAATTCATCACCACTGTCCTTATACATAGAAATACCTTTTTTAGAATGCAGAAACAGGTGACCAGGGCAGAGGACAGATATATTTCAGAGCAGCTGGTACTCTGGGGAGAACAAAGTTAGTTTTAGCATTCATATATGCCCCTAACAGGGAGGACTCTACTTTTTTTGCAACTATTTCCCATGACCTGGCTAGGTTCACTCACTTCACTACGGTTCTGGCAGGCAACTGGAATCTGGTCCAAGATATCACCTTGGACACGACATGGCCAACTAGGCTCTCAGTACTTACCAGTCAAAGAGCCTGTCATAAACTACAAGATACTCTAGGCTTAGTGGAACCATCCAGGATCCTCCACCCAAATGTTAATGAATGCACTTTTACCTTCCCAGTCCACAAAACATATTCTATGCTGGACTTTCATCTCATAAATACTGAGCTACTGAAGACAGTTCATACCTGTGATATTCATCCATGAGTCATTTCTGTTCACTCCCCCATTTCACTTGTGCTACACCCCAACAACACCCCTGATGAAGATAAGATTTGGAAACTTGATGATCACTCACTAAATGATCTCAGCTGTCCTGCAAAGATACAGGTTTGCACTATTATTATTTTAAAGAGAACACTTGCACCATATCTGGTAGAGCTCGGTTGTGGTGCACCCTTAAGTGCATCCTGAGAAGGCAGCTTATTTGATTAGCCACCACTGGAAAACATAAATGAACTGCAGAATGCACTGCACTCCTCTCAAAACAAAAGATGCAGAGAAAATATCTCCCCTACCTCTCCTGAAGATGACTGGCTACACCTTAATATGGCCAGAGCCAAATATAATGAACTCCTCCATGAACAGCCAAAAATGCTGCTTTTCATGTTAAACTTTGCTATGACAACTAGGGGGAGAAGACCAGGAAATTCCTTGCCCTTCGTCTTCAGCAGCAAGAGGCCTCTTAACTTATTCCTGGCATCTTCAAGGCCACAGGGAAGTCACTTGTAATGAAACTGTGGGAGATCCCTGCCTCATTTGCCTCCTATTACAGCACCCTCTAATCCCCAACCACACCTGCACTACCCCCCCAATGACATACACACCTTCCTTACAAAAGCCCAACTACCCAAACACACAGCTGATCAAGCCCTAGATTTGGAACTAGAAATCATGATTTCAGAGGTTCTCTGTGCCATTACAGGCCTGGACTTGGACAAGGCTCCTGGCCTGAATGGTTTCTCTGCCATCCTTTATAATGCACTGAAGACTCAACTGGCAGCACACCTAGCATACCTCTTTAATGAATCCCTGAAAAACAGATATTTAGATCCAACTCTACAGGAAGCTCATAGCACCTTAATACCCATGCCTGGTAAGGATCCAGGTCACATCTCCAACTACAGACTGATTTACCTATCTCAGTACAGATGTTAAAACTCTCACAAAAGTTTTGGTCTCTAGAATTAGTAAGATATGGTCCATGCTGATTGGCCCATAACAGGGTGGATTCATGCAAGGTAAGCTGTTGATCGACCACCTCAGAAAAGTTGCCCATATCCTCATCTTATCCAGGGACATTGTCTCTCCAGCAGTTCTGATGTTCCTGGATGCAGAAAAGGCTTTTGATCAGGTCTCCTGGGCCTTCCTGCTCCAAACTCTGACTTAATTTTGCTTTCCCCAAACCTTTCTCAAATGAATCTCTCTACTTTACTCACATTTCTCATTCAAAATAATCTGCAATGGTGTTCTTTCAGATAGCTTCCCTCTGTGGAAAGGTACACACCAAGGCTGCCCCTTATCCTCCTACATGTTCAATCTTTACATTGAACTGCTAACTTGTATACTCTCGGCCCATCAAGATATCTCTGGGATTACAGTTGACAAGCAAATGTATAAACTTTCTGCATATGTGGATGACATTCTGCTTCACCTTACAAAATCCTTCGCAGTCCATACCAACCATCTTGGGAATTCTCTCTCAATTCAGCTGGTTAGCGGGGTACAAAATAAATCTCCGTTAATGAATACATTCACTGGACAGATGTGATGCAGTGGAAAGGCACCTGGTACTTGGATGAAATTAAATACTTGGAAATAGACATGGCTCAGTGTCATAAGGTAATGTTTCATAGAAACCTAGATCTTTTAATGCAGCACATAAAACAGGACTTAAAGCATTGGACCTTTCTACCTCTTACACTGTGGGCACATATTACCATTATTTAAATGAATGTCATGCCCTGGGTACTTCACCCACTAAGTATGCTCTCACACTATATGCATCCTTTGAGTGGTTTATGCACTCCATTACCATCTTTCCAACTTTTTATGGAATGGGCGTAATCCCAGATGGGCATGCAACAAGCTCACGTCTCTTAAATGGGGTCGCAGTATACCCTAGAGGTTAAAGTAATGACCTGTGAATGAACTTGGTTCATCCAGCAGATCTGGGTTTGATTCCCAAAACCTCCACTTGTGTACTATGTGACCCTGAGCAAGTCACATAGCCTCTCCATGCTCCTGGGTCACCCCTGGAAACAGCCCTATTGCTTAGTGGGCCTTACCTGGTTACTAAACGAATATAAATAAAATTAAATAAAATAAATAAATAAGATGTCATAGGGGACTCCAGCTCCTGGATTTTAGAAACTACTACTTAGCTATCAAGACTAGACAGTTTCTCTGGTGGAAAATTGTGGACGAATCAAACTCCACCTCCATCTATTACCCACAGTGGAGACAAATGCAGCTTGATCTCTGTGCCAAAGCCAGCATTGTTAGCCAGGCTTTATTTAATATACCTTACAGTAAATTTCCCCACAAAATCAAATTCCCCTCTCATAAGTAGCTCAGTATGCATCTGTTGAAAACTGCTTGTGCTGTTTATGGTCAAACTCCTCTTTGACCAGACCCAATCCATCAGAGGGAATCCTTACTTCCTAATTCAACATAAACCCCCTCTTTGTTCTTTTCTGCATCATACAACTATCCACACACCGGGTAACCTGACTTGATGGTAATTCACTACTTCCCTTAACTCTTTTGCCAGACAAGCCCCATTAAACCCTGGTGACACTTTTTCAACTCCGTTAACTGCGTCTTTTCTTAGCCTTTATTCTTTGCCCCCCCCCACCCTAGATCTTCCAACATCTACCTCACTGTTAAAACCTTTACATCCTGGCAGAACAACACCATGCTTCTTCTCTCCTTTCCTCTATAGGACTTCTGCTCAAATTGTAATGCCTGAAATAATAGATAAGTGCAATTATTATAAGGGTCTCATGAATGCTGCAATCTGATTGGTTGTCAGCATTCTGAAACCCTTATGATAATCTGCTTATGAATGTACTTGTCCAACCTAATTTACAAGAGTATTAATCTACCTGGGAATATTATTTTTTCAGATTCCATTGTTAGAATTTATAGCCACCATTATGTTCAGCGATAGACATGCTGGCTAGTGTAAATCGGAAAATGAAATAAAGGTAACAGTGAACTGTATAGTAAATATTTGAAAAATGTTCCATCTATTTTATTTGTGTTTTGATGTTGCTGGGGTTTTTTTGTGTGTTTTTTTGAATGGACTACTCACCACACATTGTCTGAAATCATGTGCTGTGACCGTTAAGTTGTTCAAAACCTGTAGTGAAGCTGCACAATAAAAAATAACCTTCCTAGATATGCCTTGACAGAATGCATACATCTAACCAGAAAAATAATATAACATAAAGCAACAAATATTATACCTTCAGCAGCTATGTTCCATAACATCTCAGACAATGTCAGACAATATGCACCTCTCCCTGCCCACCACCAGACTTCCGGCAACTCAAGTTCCCAATACCATCTTGTTTTCTCCCTCCCAGTCCTATCAACAACACCAACATCAACTAATTTTTGTGGGGGGCTGCAGCTTAACTTGTAAATATATAAGCAGGCACTGCAGGACAGAAGCACCCGAAGTCTGAAGACACGCAAGTTAGTTCAAATTCAGTTTCAAACAAACACAAATTCCTATTGCGGGTGCCACTGCCTGCCATACCACTGAAGGTCCGGAGTCCATCCAAACAATGGATTCATTCATTCAATTAAACAAAAATTAATTTCAAATCAATGATCACTGATTAGCCCAGACATCTCTTCTGCAATTCCAATCACAACACAAGTGAATTCAATAAAGTGTCCTGTCAGGTGCCTGCTTGACAGTTCTCAGCAACCATGGCCCCTCACACCAGGCTAGTAGTGAGAGCCGTGGCTTAGTACAGCTATTGAACCACAGTAGGACTCCTTAGAGCTGCAACTCCTGCCAGCACAATTCCACCTCTCCCAGCACTTGGAACCTGCCCACGGTGCATGAAATGCCCTGTGGCTGCAGCCTGCTGCCTGAAAAAGCCCACAGAGTGGAGAGCTGAGTACAGACCACAGCAGTAGCACAACCAGCTCCCCGCAGCACAGGAAGCATCCATGGACCTTGACCAACCATTTAGGAACAGTGATCAATGACAGCAACCTCTCCATCTTTGGACTCCAGTAAGTGTTGTATCTAGTCAAACAACAGGGAGTCGGACGAGGGCTGTGGGCCTCAGGACTGGGTATGCTGCTATTTAGTTTTGCTGACAGGTCAGTATAATTATTATGTCAGTGGGATGTAGTCAGGTCGGGATGGCCACGGGATGGAGAGACTACTGTGGGACTGAGCTGCTGTGCCTGTTGAGGTTGTGTGGTCACAATCACGGATCTAGTCTTGGTAGTCCCGGGACTTGAGTCGGGCGGGGGTCAGGGTGGCAGGGCAATTTGGCAAACTAAGTTGAAAAATAAGATGCAGTCATTGCCTGAGCAAGTGAGAATCAATTTTTTTTCACTGGATCATTTTCTGACTGAAATAAACAATTTTCAAGTCTGGGATGCTGCCAGTAGCTAATTAACATAAAATTGTTTAGTAACCCCCCCCCCCCAAAAAAGTGTTGGTTCAAATTGCATAACTTTTTCCTTCCATAAATATAAATTGTCATGTGCCAAATTGTGCATTTGTCAGTACTTAATAGTCTAAATAATGTTGGCATCCCTTATGACTCCGTTTTAGCAAATGCCATTCACTAACGATCATCAGAGAAAAGCAATGCTGTGTGCTGCCATGGCAGGGACTGCAAATCATGGCAGTTATTTGTATATTTGATTTTTTTACATACAGCTATCTAGTTAAATTTAAAAACATGTCAATGCTATTTATTTATAAATAAATGCTACTATCTTATATTCATAAATACAGTTTGTCACTGTAATTATTTCTTGTCACACTACTACTGTAAGCCGTTGTTGTAGAGACTATTTTATGTCAAGTATTAAGAATAACTAAAACAAATTTTGTCTGTTTTTAGAAAACTACAAGAAAAACTGAACCGAGTTATAATAATAGCAATAAGGTACTCCCAGGGTTATGTTAATCAACCCACAGGGGTAATATGGCACTCGGCTGTGCCTCGTGTCACACTACGCCCCAAGAGGTGATTAACTAGAACAATAACATAACCCCTGGTCGTATCTTATTGCTAATTATTGGCAGGTATTTCTAGAACTATCCATACAGACTAATAGAATGCAGATGTAGGAAGCACTGCATAAATACGTCAGATTTTATGGGCTGCATCTTATGCAGTACAAGATTAACCTTAGCTTGTATTACAAGCCAGTGAAATTGGCTCATTTAGGTATCGGGACTTTAACTTCCTGCACTCACTGTGAGGAGTTTCCAGGCACCCTCACACATATATTCTGGGATTGTTTCAAGACCAGCTCCCTTTGGGAACAGATTCAGACTAACCCAGACCCTTATTAGGTCTCAACTCATCTTTCACATTGGAAATTTGCCAAATGGGTCTAGGCCTAAACAACTTTTTGGGAGCCAGGAATACTGCATCACACTGATCACAGCCATAGTGAAGAAAGTGATCCTGAAACATTGACTAGATGTCTTTTGGATGAGATGTTAAACCAAGGTCTTGTCTGCCTGTACTGCTTGTTGTTCAGGTGGACGTTAAAGATCCCATGGCACTTCTCGAAAAGAGCTGGGGAATTTTTTATTGAATAGAGAAAATAAAAGGAATCACATATGATCCATCTCATACTACATCCTTAATAATTAACAAAAAGTAAAAGAAAATCAGGGATAAACAATACAATAAGATAAACCTAACAAAAATACATTCTAACCTTGTCTTTTCAAGCAAAAGGAAAAAGAGAAAACTAACCAAAACGTTATTTATTTTTATTATTTCTTATATCTCTGTCACTATCATCTACATAGTGTACAAATTGTTATCTTTCATTCTTAGTTTAAACCTGTCTATTAACTATACACTTAAGTGATGGGTGCATCAGAATCCATAACCCATGGTAAGTTGATCCATAATTTAGTCAATTCTGTACTGTGTAGATGTTTCATTTCTTCAAAATACTTCTTCTTAAGGTCTCTTGTAACTGTATTTAACAAATCATAATTGGAACACTGCTTTTGCTGAAGTGTGAAGAAACACGTAGCATTCCATATATGCCATTTAAAAGTTAATAGCATTAAGTTTAACGAGCTCCAATTCCACTTGTTCCATCTTGTGGAAAAAAAGCCATATATAATATTTTCATACATTATCTTTGCATAAACTGATTCAGACCATTCCTTTGCCACAAATGCCCAAAATCCAGAAATGTATATGCATTGAAAAAACAGGTGTTTAATGGTTTCTGCTTCAGTAATACATTGTGGCCTACTACAATACCTTTCTTGCTGCTTCTTATGTTTGTGGTTTGATTTTACACTGAGTTTCTCATGGAAACTAAGCCAGTGCACATCCCACATATGCACGAGAATCCTTGAGTTGGTCAGTAAGTTCTTAAGTGATAATGTATATATCTGTGGACAATTTATGAATACTTCAGTTACAGAACAGATCTGCTGTAAAAGTTGGTTGTATAAATTTCAAGGAAATGGGAAGGATCCTTAAGGAGCACTTGGATGTGATTGGGCCAAACATGCACGCTGACAGTAGGTGGGAAATCATCAGGAGGGAGGTGCAGGATGCTACCAGCACCTGCACAAGAGTAAGACAAAAATGCAGTAGGGCCCGAAAACCCTGCTGGTGGACCAGGGAGATTCAGGAGGTGGTGAGGGGAAAGAAGGCAGCCTATAGCCAATTGAAGTGCTCAAGGAGTGAAAGGGACCAAGGGGAGTATGAGCTGATGGCCAAAAGGGCCACTAGGGTGGTGAGGGTGGCTAAGGCAAGGAAGGAGCAGAACCTGGCCAGAGAAATTAGGAGAGGGAACAAGAGGTTCTTTAGATACATTGGGGAGAAACAAAGGGTGAAGGGGCAGATTAGCGGGATTAAAACAGGGGATGGATGGGCTGAAGACCCAAGGAGCAGGCTGAGGTACTAAATGAGTACTTTGCCCCAGTTTTCACCAAGGAAAATTGGGGGGGCTGTATCATACATGGGAGAAGACAGTGAAACTGAGATGGGGGGACCCTTATCGATTGGCGGGTCTGGGGGGGCATCACTGGCAGTTGGGGGGAAGGCAAAGCAGGGGGATAAGGTAGCAGAGGTGGAAATCATGGTAGAGAGAGTGAGGGAAGCCCTCAGGTCCCTTAAGATGGAGAAAGTACTGGGGACAGATAGATTACATCCCAGAGTACTGAAGGAACTGGTGAATATCCTGGCAAAACCCCTGGCGGAGCTCTTCAGCATCTCTCAGGACAGGGTGGGTGCCCCAGGACTGGAAGGTGGCACATATAGTGCCTATCCACAAGGGGGGGATCAAGAGAGGTGGCTGGGAACTACAGGCCTATCAGCCTGACATCGGTGGTGGGCAAGGTGATGGAGGGCATTGTCAAGGAGAGACTGGAGGGGATCTGGAAAAGTTGGGGTGCCTGGATGATAGACAGCATGGATTCATCCCAGGGAAATGTGTCAGACAAACCCTGTGGAGCTCTATGACTTGGTAATGAGTGCCTTGGACCTGGGTAGACCGGTGGATGTCCTCTTTCTTGACTTCAGCAAGGCATTTGACTTTGTTCCTCACGGGGGCCTGTTGAATAAGCTGGGAGAAATGGGTGTGGGGAATCAGATGATCAGATGGCTAGGCAATTGGTTCCAGGACCAGACTCAGAGGGTCATGGTTGGTGGGATAGTCTCATCCCCAAGGAGGGTCATAAGTGGAGTCCATCAGGGATCAGTCCTTGGGCCCCTCCTGTTCAACGCTTACATCTTTGACATAAGGAAGGGTATCAGGAGTGAGACAAGTCTCTTTGCGGATGTCTCAAAACTGGGGGCAGTGGTGGATGGGGAGGAGGGGAAGGTGGCCCTACAGGGAAATCTGGAGGCTCTGGAAAGGTGGTCTAGAAAGTGGAAGCTGAGGTTCAATACAGGGAAATGCA
This sequence comes from Neoceratodus forsteri, assembly GCA_016271365.2. Classification (NCBI taxonomy): domain Eukaryota; kingdom Metazoa; phylum Chordata; order Ceratodontiformes; family Ceratodontidae; genus Neoceratodus; species Neoceratodus forsteri. Next base: position 570,591,150 of record CM028134.1, on the reverse strand, counting down.
AGGTACTGCACCTGGGAGCCAGAAACCCGGGCCAAGTGTACACCCTGGGGGGGGAGATGCTACAAGTCTTGATGGTTGAGAGGAACCTGGGGGTGGTGGTGGATGTCAAGATGAACAACTCAGAGACTTGTAAGAGGGCAGCGGCAAAGGCCAACAGGATGTTTGGATGCATCACTAGGGGGGATCACCTCCAGAAGAAGGGAAGTGATACTCCCATTGTATAACTGCTTGGTGAGGCCGCACCTTGAGTACTGTGTGCAGTTTTGGAGGCCACATTTAAAGAGGAACATTGAACTCCTGGAGAGGGTCCAAAGGAGGGCAACCAAAATGATTTGGGGCTTGGGGGATAGGACCTATGGGGAGAGGCTCGAAGAGCTAAATATGTTCACATTGGAAGAGAGAAGGGACCAGGGGGACATGATAGAGGTCTTCAGGCACATGAAGGGAGTAAATAGGGGAGGAGCAGTCAGGGTGCTTCAAAGGAAGGGGGGGCAACTAGAGGGCATGGGTGGAAGCTGGAGGGGGGAGATTCAGGGGAGAAAGGAGGAGGTGCTACTTCACTGAGAGGGTGGTGGAGCCATGGAATGTGCTGCCCAGGGGGCTAGTGGAGGCAGATACAGTGGAGGAGTTCAAGAGGGGGTGGGACAAGTACAGGGGAAGGGTTCTGGAAGCAAAAACCAGTGCAGTGAGAATATCCGGGACTGAGAAGGGAGAAGCCATAGAGGGAGAGGGGGGCAGCAAGGTCAGCTCCCAGGGTGGGGGCTGACCAAACGAGCAGACACGAAAGACCATTAGGCCTATTCTGCTGGCATTTTAGTATGTTAGTATGTATGTTAGTATAAATTCTTCCTATGTAATGTAAGAATCATTTGACTAGTGACTTTCCATTGTATAAGCTTAGTAAATATTTCTTTCATATAGTTTGGTAGCTGTGGAAGATTCTTAACATCGGAAGAGGAGTTCCTCAAGGCTCCATCTTGGGCCCTATCCTCTTTGCCATCTACATCAATAACATTGACTCAGGCCTCACAAATTCTAATGTTCACCTTTTTGCAGATGACACTGTCCTTTATGTAAGCAATCCATCACCAAAAAAGGCCTATGATCTACTACAAGCTGACTTCTCCTTACTGCAACACAAATTACTTGAAAAGAAGCTTCTATTAAATGCCAAGAGGACTAAAATTATGTTCATCTCCACCAATACCTACTCACCGAACATTCTTCCCCAACTTTCTACCGTCCTTGGTGAGAGCCTTGGTTATGTAGAGAAATTCAAATATCTGGGGGTTTGGATTGACAACAGGCTTGATTTCACCCAGCACATTGAAGAGCTCCTGAAAAAACTAAGGCAAAGGCTTGGCCTATTCTTCAGGATCAAACATTTTCTAAACAGAGAATCTAACCAGAGATTAATCCAGGCTTCATTTATATCCCTCCTTGATTACGCAGACTTCCTATATGGCCACTGCTCCCTGTCCTACCTAAATAAACTGGATACCCTGTACCATAGAGCTCTAAGGTTCATCACTGACCTTCCTTTCAGCACCCACCACTGTTCTCTCTATGCTGCAGTTGGCTGGACATCCCTACATCACAGAAGGAATAAAAATGCTGCTCTTTGGATATACAAAACTCTGACAAATAAACTACCATCCTACATTTCTGATTGCTTCTCTCTTGTTACTCCAAGGCCATATGCCCTAAGAAGCAATAACCTCATCTTGCTGAATCTACCTAAGGCATGTACCCGACATGGAAGGGCTGCAATCAACTACTTTCTAGCACACATCTGGAACTCTCTACAAAAGACCCTGAAGCTGAACACTTTCATTCCTGTAGTCTCCTTCAAAAAGCTGTACCTAAATCTTTTCCCAGAGATATGCAACTGCTTCCACAATTCCTAGCCTCTTCAGACCCCTTTTCTCCCCAGCCCCCATTAGATTCCCCTTCCCTTATCTGTTCATGCATTCATCCATTAACTTCTATATTATCTACCTCCTAAACCCCTACTCATTACTTTTTTTTCTATATTTGCTCTGGTGCCCAATACCACTGTTTACTTACCTTGTATATATTTGTATATTATTGCATTTGTTCATTCTTTGTTGTTTATTCTTAAAAAGTCTTTGTTACTGTACTCATTCTATATTTGTATATTTGTGAGTTTAAACCATTTTGTTGTTTATGACCAATCAGGTCCATCTTGTAAATGAGCAATGCTCAATGATGTTCGCCTGAATAAATAAAGATTTTGATTGATTGATTGATTGATTGAAGAGGGCGTTAATAATCTCCCTTTACAAGACACTGGTTAGGCCCCATCTGGAGTACTGCATGCAGTACTGGAGGCCACACCTTCACAAGGACATTAACCAAACTGAGGCATTCCAGAGAAGGGCAAACAAAATGGTGCAGGGACTGCATCAGAAAACATATGAGGACAGATTAACAGAGCTCAATATGTATACCCTAGAGCAGAGGAGGGAGAGAAGTGATATGATCGAAACATTCAAACACTTTAAGGGCATTAACAAGGTGAAAGTCTGACATGTTTCACGATAAGAAAAATAGCAGGACAAGAGTTCTGATTCCCATTGCTGAAACCACATCTAGCAGCTAGTGTACACCCAGGGTTGCCATCTTATATACTGGTTAGTTAAAAGTGATTTCAGGTTAGCGATAAAGAAGATACTGTTAAAAAAAAAAGTAGCAGATTAGCCATGCTCAGGCCTCCACATTTCAGAGGAATGTATGTGATATTACTTTAAATGGTGTTCAGCTGGCTACCCCGGAAGGCTTGACAAATACACTCAAAAGAGTAGTTTCCAAACATCGAGAGTTGTGGGGGGTGTAGCTCTTATATAAAAACAGTGGGATTACGAATGTTTTAATTAGATACACCCTTGTCTTTTTTTCCCATCTTCCATTTGTTTCATTGTATCACTTTTTGTTTACATTGTCTAATTTCAGCTCCCAGTTCAATTCTCCTGAATTGCCATTTCCAAATTTAACTCCTGGAATTGTTATTAGGTCTGTCTGGACAGAAATGCCTGCTATTATGATACAGGTGTTTTGGGAGCCCACTATACTCCTTCCGAAACATTTTCCTATACAGTATTTAACTCATTGCCTCCACAGGCTCACTTTGAGATTACACCACGTGTCTCCTGAATCTCCTGTATACTTTTAACAGTGAATCCTGGGCCTTTCTAAGCAAAATCAAGCCATAGTCAGCATGTTGCAAACAAATGCTAATAGCTCAATAACTGTATATGCTAGACACAAAGTATGAGTGGCAGAGTTATTCAGCACAAAATTGCCTTTCCAATGGTGGCATGCATGTAATAATAAGTAATTTAGTTTTTTTTCTATGCTGGTCGAAAGAGCAAACTAAATATTTTTTTCACTAAAAAAGTGCAACATAAGCCATTTTTGTTGAAAATATAAAATATCAACACCAAATTAAGCATACAGACATTAGATGGTGTTTTAATATTATGTTAGTAAAAAAGATATCTTTTACTATAAAACGTAATTTTTCCCCATTTTAGTCAAGGTGCTTTGGCGAGATTTGAGGGCTGAATCTCAACCACACACACCATATCATAAACAAATGCGTATAACTCCAAAAGTATACATGATACACACAAAGTATCAGCATGAAAGTTGATTAGCACAAAAATGCCTTTCCAATGGTGCTATGCAACCAGTTGTAATCAATACGGTTTTTATTTTATACCTGCTGAAGTGCCAAAAAAGTGAATTTTATTCAAGCTGCTTAGGTGAATCTTGATGGAAAACATGTCAGCCATACACACCATACCATAAACAAATGTGAATAACTCCAAAAGTATACATGATATACCCAAAATATCAGTGGCAAAGTTGTTCAGCAGAACATTACCTTCCCAATGGTGGTGTGCAAATAATAATATGTAATTTTGTTTTGTTATTTTAAACTGGTTGAAACAGCAAAAAATATTTTTTCACTAAAACAGGCAACATAAATCCATACACACATACCATAAACAAATGCAAATAACTCCTAAAGTATGATGATGTGCACAAAATATCAGTGACAAAGTTGTTCAGCATAACATTACCTTTCCAACGGTGCTATGCAGTCAAATATATATTATATTCTGTTACACTATATATTAAAATATATAAGTGACTTCTCCAGATGTTGCTTGGGCACACTGGGAGTCAGTAGCCGACTTCTGCAGACGTACTCAGGACACACCAGTGTTTTTTTACTGACGACTACAGGCGTCGGCTAGGAGACAATGAGTTAAAGAAGCCCCTGAAAATTTTCCAAATTGTAAAAAAAACAAATCTCCTCAGCTTGATTGACAGACTCCTCGTCTTGAACCATAATGCTAATATCATTGGCATAAGCCAATGCTTTGTATGGGAAGATTTCCTCATTATTTTGTAAGGACTTTATTAGTGGTGAAGTATTTAAAACCCTTAGGAGGGGATCCAGAAAAAAGCACATACAAAATAGGGCTGAGGGCGCAGCCTTGTCTCACCCTTCTTTTTATACTAATGATCAGGCCTTTGCACCCATTAAACATTGGTACCACTGTAGCTGTGGTATAAAGGCATTGAATCCACTTTATAAGTTGTGGTTGAATATGGTAATGATATAATGTATGTCATAAAAAATCATGGTTGGCAGAATCAAATGCTTTATTTTGATCAAGTGAGAATAAAAAAACCTCCAGAGTACCTTTGTTCCCTCGTTCTATGATATCCCTTAGGAGTATTAAATGGTCTGAGATTTTTCATCTTGGCACTGGGCAGGATTGAGCTGTAGTAATGACATATTTTGACATTTTTAAAAGCTTATTTGCTATTATGTTTTACAATATTTTAAAATCTGTGTTTAACAGGATAATTGGTCTCCAGTTCTGCATGTTTTGTTTATTCCTCTTTTAATAAAGGAAAATTAAAATGCCCATATTCATATATAGTGGTAATGCATTAGTATGTATGATATGGTTATATACCAGTGTTAACTCAGTTATTATTTCTGTGCTAATTATTTTATATATTTCTCCAAGGAGGCCATCCAGTCCTGAAGAAAATACATTTTTTTCAGTGCTGCAATGGCTGCGTTTACTTCTTCTATCTGGATTTCTTGATCCAATGTTAGTACCATAGTCTGAGATGACTCAAGGATAACTGCAGTGTGAAAGAATTCCTGTAAATCTTAAGTAGATGTAAGTAGTGGTTTGTACATTGTTCCAAAAGTAATTGGTGACTGCTGTCATTATAACTTCCATTGAGGTTTGGAGCATATTATTTTCATCTAATAAGCTTGATATTTATTTTCTTTCTATTCTATCTGAACAACTTTCACATGGACAGATGGTATCTTGTTTCCCTTGAGTTCCAAATTGTTGTTGACAATGTACATTTTTTGCCTTTTGTGTATGAAAAACTGTAAGTTCCTTTTTTAAATTTTATTTATTTATTTAACAAATCGGAAAGACCTTTGAGCCAAGGGCTCTTTTACAGAGGTTCCACATCAAGTCACAAGAATAGCAAATTACTATGGTTTCAGTAAGTAGTACAACATGAAGAAAGTAATTACATAAACAAAAGAACAATTTGGCAAGTTAAATATTGTGTGAAGTGCAGCCAGTGGCCTTGTCTGAAGAGGGGTGAAAGGGCTTACAAGGACAGAAAGTGCAGGGGGGTGAATTGGGGGTGGAAGGAGCAAACAAGAGCAAGGAGGGAGATTCCACAATGAAGCTTGAGCAGGAAAGACCCACGGGGTAGGGGGTAGAGGGAGAGAACAAGCAGAAAGGGGAGAAGTGGGAGTGGAGGGGGAAGGGAAGGGGGGATGAGGTAGGATGAAAAAGAGGGCAGGAATGGGAAAGGGATAAGGGAGGAAGTGCTGTGAGTGGAATAGCACTGCAGCAGCAGCATAGGGCTATACAGAGACAAATGGTAAAAGAGGGAGGCCCCAGTGCATTTACCTGTCAGCAGAGATTAGGTATAGCAGTCAGAAGATGCTCTGGAAACTAGGAACTGATGCAGCTTCTGCTTAAAAGGTCCCAAGGTTGCAGTTGTCGCAATCTCAGGAGGAAGGGAATTAAATAAATTAGCAGCTCTAACTGCATTGGAACACTGTCGGAGCGAGGTTCTACAGCAAGGGACATTAAAAGTTTGGCTCACAGAACTTCGTGTGCTCCGAGTTCCTCGGAAGGGACTGAAAAGCTGAATGGAACCAGGTGGTAGGAGACCAAGATCTGCCTTCTTAGCCAAAAAGGCAGGCTTGATATTCAATGCAAGCCTGGAGTTGAAGCCAGCCTGCTTGTTAGTAAAAGTCACAAGTGTGAGTACGATATGCTGCACCACTTAGTAGACAGCATGCCTTATTCAGAGCTGTGGTGAGCCAATGTAGAGTTGTGTCTGTGGCAGAACCATAAATGACCAATCTATAGTCAATAATAGACACAATTGAACTTTGGATAGCCAATCTGAGGGCTTCGGTAGTAAGGCAGTGTTTATGCCTGTATAGAAGTCCTAGGTGAATGTTAACTACCTTGGCAAAATTCTCAACATGGTTGGAGTAGGACAGCGTACTATCCAGAGTAACTCCTAGGTATTTAAAAGATTGAGTCTGATCAAGGTTAACACCTGCACTGTTTTTAATCACCAATTGTTTGGCTTTATGCTTGCTGTGGGTACCACGGAAGAGCATGACCTTAGTTTTTTTGCAGTTAAGCACCAACTTATGAGAGATGAACCAGGACTCAGCTACAGTAAAACTTCTCTGAAGTTGGGCCTGAAGGAGGGCAGGGTCAGCAGTCTTTGAGAAAATGACTGCATCATCCGCGTTGAGGAGTACTGGTTCAGAACAGGATGCCAGAAGATTATTGAGGAAGGTGCTAAATAGAAGAGGTCCCAGTGTCGATTCTTGAGGAACCCCGGAGCAGACAGGCAGTTTAGCAGAAAGGGCAGACCCTATTCTCACCTGCTGTGTGCTGTTTGCCAGATAGCTGGTGAACCACTTTAGGGCCTCTGAAGATATACCAAGCCTAGTTAGCTGATGTATCAGCAAATGATGATTGACCATGTCAAGTGCTTTAGACAGATCAATAAAGGTTGCACCAACAAGTTGACCCCAATCAAGGGTATGGTGAATGAAACCTGTGAATTCCAGTAGGGCTGTAGATGTGCTGCACCCTTTCCGAAAACCATGTTGTTGGACACATTGTAGGTTGTATTTTTCCAGGTACTCCACAAACTGGTCAGCAACAATCCTTTCAAGTGCTTTGGACAGCAGGAGAAGAATAGATATTGGCCTATAATTCCCAGGTAGTAATCTGTCTCCACTCTTAAAAACTGGTGTAACCAGAGCAGATTTCCAGATCTGGGGGAATTGTGAAAGTATGAGGGAGCGATTGAGAAGCCTGGTGAGGGGGAATAGGACTTCATCTAGAGTTAGGGTAAGAAGTTTTAAGTCAAAGGAATCACTGCTTGTCCTAGTTCATCCTAGAACTTTACATAGGTAGGACTTGGTCTCACTTTCTGAGATAGCTTTGAAGTAGAAACATGAGTGGGTAGATGCCTCTTCTGATTTTGTGGATGTAGGAGCTGTGCTGGGTGGTTCAAAGAAATTTGGGAGCAGAGTTTGGCTAAGGTCTGTGAAGGATGAATTAAATGTGTTGGCAATTAACACAGGGTCATAGGTGATAGACCCATCAACATTTAACATAGTTGGAACCTGTTTGGATGCTTTCCCAGTGATTCTGAGAGGTTTTCCCAGAATTTTTTTCCATCAGCCCAGGTCTTGGCAAGGATGTCCTTATAGTAACGTGTTTTGTGCTCATGGATAGCCTTAGTATATGTGTTCCTGGCCATCTTATAGGCCTTTATGTCAGGTTGACTGCCAGAGGTCCTGGCCCTATGCCAGAGGTGGTCACGATCTTTTATTTGAACCAGAAAGCTAAAACAGATCCAGGGATTATCAAGTCCCCTGATCCTACATGTCCTTAAAGGGGTGTGGATGTCACAGGCTTCACTGAAACATTCAATGAAGTATTGTAGAGTTGAGTCAATATCAGGTGTGGTTTCAATGTAAGATCAGTCTTGTTGTCGGAGGAGAGACTTTAGTGGCTGCAGGTGGCCATGGAAGAGCACTCTACTTGTGATTGTTCTGGCAGGGGGTTTGATAAATTTGTTAGACCAATAACACTTAGTAGGAGAGTGATCACTGATAATGTTGGGCAATACTTCAGAATGGGAGATATGTGTTGGATGATTTGTTAGGACCCAGTCCAGGAGTGTGCTAGTCCCAGTCTTATAGTTTATCCTGGTTGGAGTTGTTATTAACTGGATAAAGTTCAGGCCTGTTAACTCATCTCTATGCCTTCTGGCACCTGACGAGAGCCAGTTGACATTAAAGTCACCTAACAAGATGGTTTCTGTGTCTTGTTTTAGACTCATGACGCTGTTCACTAGGGATTTTAAGCCCTGTTAGGCAAAGTCTGGGGGAATATAGACTGAGCCAGTGTTGAGGACCTTATTGTGTGCACTAAACCTAACCTTAACAACAAGGATCTGAATATCCATAGCTGGTTCAGGGAGGGAAAGTGGATAGGCCAACTATGACTCCTTTAGGTACATTGCACAGCCACCTCCTCTTCTAGATAGTCTGTCCTGTCTGAAAAGTGAGTAGCCTGGTAGGATGATGGCCAAGTCAGGGGTAGATGGTGACAGCCATGTTTCGACAACTGACAGGATGTTGGGATCGTGTACTACAACCCAAGCAGTGAGGGCATCACATTTTTTTAACAGGCTACAGATGTTCATACTGGCCAGGACTAGGGTACACTGTTTTTTGATGCCATTGACTCCGTATGAAGGAGGGCCAGGATTAGGGTGTACACTCTGAGAAATAAGGAGAAGAAGAAGAATGAGGCATTTCAGGAGTTGTTTTAGTAAATAGAGTGTAAAGGGATGAGATTTCCTCTTTAGATGTACTTTAACAGTGCCCGTAGGAACAGAGAGACTTTTAAGTAGCACAACAACAGCGGGGTCAATAGAGGACAGACAACTTCCATGTTTCATGTGCAGCCTGCTGTGGTGCAGCTTCCATGGGAAGAAAGGGGGTGCAGTATATTATATCAACACTGATGACCATGCCAAGTGTGATAAGAGGAAGCTCTGTGGTAGGGAGAACAGGGGTATGAGATATGGGATGCCATCCTAATGAGAGTGGGACCCAAAGTGTGCAGAAAAGCACCAGAAATAGTTTCACACCTTGTAATGCCATTGGCAGGAGAGCAACCAAGTGAGGTAAAATAAGACTTAGTTGGGAGGCAGAACAAGGAAGGTATATAGCAAGTAAAGCAACTGTGACTTTAAGAGGGTATACTTTTTATTTGAAAGAACAAGATCCCTCTAGTGGCAGATCTGTATAACCTGCTAATGGAAAACTAGCCACTTGACAAAGGGGGAGAAATGGGCAGGGGATAAGGAATGAAAATGAATTTTCAGCTGAAAAGGTGGTCTTGTTGCCACTGAGTCTGGGAGGGGCTGCAAGGCTATACAGTATTTGATGCTAAACCTATGTAACAGCTTTAAAATTATACTATATGAAATATTAAATGTTTTTAAAACCTTTAAAAAAACAAATGAATAAATCAGTAATTTAGCAGCATTGGCCTGAATGTAGGAACATCACTAAGATCAGGAACTTAACAGCCCTTTCAAAAAAAAAAAAAAACAGAAAACAGTAATTTTAAGTATAAAGAGCAATTGTGGCATCAGGACAAATTAGCCAGGGAAAAATCCACTCGAGATGCAGCAACAGAGGGCAGTGTCCAATCAGGATGTGGCTGTGGAACGCACCAAACATTGAACCTGATGGCTGAGTTCTGTCATACCTTTGCAGGGTAGAGGAGCTTTCTTCCAGGCAGACCAGCTGAGCAGCACAGGTGGAGGCTTAGTTAGAGCCAACCGCACTGGGCAAGGCTTCAGGAGACAGCAGAGATAGGATCCATGCTGCATGCAGCACCCAATTTGGGCCTGCACTTTGCAGGGTAGAGGAGCTTTCTTCCAGGCAGACCAGCTGAGCAGCACAGATGGAGGCTTAGTTAGAACCAACCACACTGGGCAAGGCTTCGGGAGACAGCAGAGAAAGGATCCGTGCTGGAGGCAGCACCCAATTTGGGCCTGCACTTTGCAGGGTAGAGGAGCTTTCTTCCAGGCAGACCAGCTGAGCAGCACAGGTGGAAGCTTAGTTAGAGCCGACCACACCGGGCAAGGCTTCAGGAGACAGCAGAGATAGGATCCTTGCTGGAGGCAGCACCCAATTTGGGCCTGCACTGCTAATTTGCTTCGAGTAATCCTCATTTGTTTTGTATGATAAGGACAAAAGTTTTTGTAAATGGTTTCTTTTGGTAATGTATAGTAAATATTGGTTGGAATTGATAGATTTACTTAAAGTTTGTAATATTTTTTTTTAAATCATGTTTGGTGTCTTCCCACTATTTTACTGGGTCTTCATACATGATCAAGACAGATTTCTTAGCCATAACATATTGTAGTATGGCCTCTATTAGTTCTCTGTTCTCTAAGTGGTGTGGGTTAAATTTCCATGTCCCAGGGCCTCTTTGTAGAGGTAACCTGTCATATTTTGATGCTTACTATTTTTATGATCTGAAAACTCCACAGGTGAAACTTTGGCCGGTATCATTTGGATGTGCTTTGATATAAATAGAAAATGTATTCGGGTAGCAAGATTCCCTTCATGAAAAGTGGGGATGTGTTTCCCAGTATGCGATAGGTAAGCATCTTTTAGTCTTGCGTTGGTTATTCATTTTTTTAAGAAATTTAAATCATAAATAGGGTTGCCACCTATCCAGTTTCAGAACAGATAATCTGATTTTAGGGTCCTTATCCAGTCATCCAGTTTTCATTAAATGTAGTCTGTTTTTGGGGCCATTTTGAGAATTCATACACTCTTAAACCGGATGTATCAAATCATTCACTGTTTTGGCTGCATTACATGTCCAGGCAGTGCCGGCGTTTAGCACACGCGAGGCAAGCAGCCGCTTGGGGTGCCAGCAAAAGTCCTTCACTGGTGGGCGCTTTATAGCAAGATCCGAATACCGATGAAGATATTTTAATTTGGTACTCAGATCCTTGCATCTGGAGACCTTGTGAGCCCCACCACAGTGCACAATAATATTTAATAGCTTGCCCGAGGCTAGATGCCGGCTTTACACCCTATTGGCTATTGTGTGAAGTCAGTTAACCAATGCAAATGCTGAAAAAGTGTTGCCCCCCGCCCCCTCCTCCATGGTACTCTACCTTTTCCAGTCAGCTATGCGAGAGGGTAGCGCAAGCTCGCAGCGGGAAAATTTGAGAGGGAGAGGTGGCTTTTCAAGAGGCTTTACAATCATCGAGGACTTGACTCTGAAATAGTTGTTTAAGTCTAAACTAACTAAAAAGTTGAAAACTGCTTGCTAAGGTAATTTTAAATATCAACTTACATCAGTTTGATTGAATGTGGTCTTTTAAAAAAAAAAAAAAAACATTCTTTAAGTAGTGTTTGTATGCTATCGGCTATGGCACCAGCCCCATCTTCACTCCCATGATGTAGCTGTCTCTCCGTCCTATCATGTATTGTTTCTATCATTCTGTTTCTCTCTGTCTCTGCTGTCCCAGCTGATGTCTGACTCAAAATGCGAACTCCAGATGCAAATGAAGGGACAAGGGACCTACATTCCTTTTTAAATACAATCTGCACTCACTACTGCAGATCCCTGACAAGAGTCTCTGGCAAGGCTGCAATTCATCTAAAGATTTGTTTTTTATTTTGTGAGGAGAATGAGATGATTTCGTTTACTTGTATATTTTCTAAGTGCTTATTCACAACGTGAATTGTGATTTCAATAATATTTCTACTTTGTTAGGGTCTGCAAAGCTGTGATATTGTCTGTCTCTCTCTGGTCCTTATAGTGCCTGCAAAAGATGTTAGTGCTTATGTTTGTTCCCATCATGTTCGATTACTGAGACCGTGGTTGTTCCGTGTCTAAATGGAAGTGCTTTTTTAACGAGACATAAGTGGAAGGCAGTAGACTTGTAAATTTAGTAACATTCAAAGTTTCCAAATACATTGCCTAAAATCTGCTATTTGGTAAAGGTGATGAGGAGTAGTCATTTTTTTTCACTCAGATTTACTCTGCTATGAAGCGCATGCCAGCCCCCCCCCCCATGTGCACTGTGGTAATACTTCATATTGATCTATTTAAATAGTTCATTTACAGTGCCCATGGTATGGATTCAGCACTAGATTCCAAAGCACCAGAGATTATGGCTACTAAATTCTAACCAGATGCATCGGAGTCTGAAATGCATATAACTCCTTTGGCACTTGATCCCAAACGTCCTTGCTGACAGCTCTTTACATTTCCTTATTCCAGCAGCTTTGCCGGCTTCACCAGGATCTTACTACTGACAATTTCTTTATGGAGCTCAGCTAACCAACATTACATTCATCATTGGGACAGAAACAATGTTGCCTTGACAATAAATAAAAAAAAAAAAAGGAAAACATATATTTTGCAATGAAAAGAAAGACAGTTTTAAATTAAAATATGGTAAACGGCTGGTTAAACAATATTTGCCAAAATGTCTAAGACCAAAAATTGTATATATAGACTGTTGGTGCCTATGGAATTACGATACGTATACATTTTATTTCAAAGTGCGTAATATTTGGGTATAGTATTTGTGTTTTGCGATTTCCAGACTGTTCTGGATGCAGATGCATATCATAGTTTGCTTTTGATTCCTTTAAAACCTTTCAATCTCGGTGGGGCAGTCCTTGTTTAATTTTTGGTCTGCTTCAAAAATCGGTTAGTTATTCACAGGAAAAAAAGTTTTGAAGCCATGTAAAAATACACACAAAACTATTCTAAGCGTTATGGACTGCATCTCTCTCTCTCTCTCTCTCTCTCTCTCTCTCTCTCTCTTTCTCTCTCTCTAAAAATTGTGTAAATTCTGTTTGTTTTTTTTGCAGTTAATCTTTTTATTGGTTTTCCAAGTTTTCAAGTACACAACACATGTACAAACAGATACAACATATATATATATTTAATAATTTTATTGGGATTTTCAGGTTATGCAGGAATACAAATATCGATAGCTGCAGTGAACACCCCAATCAAAGTTAAGAAAACTCCGGGTATATATATATATATATATATATATATATACTACACACACATATAAACACACTTTAGCAACCCAAGCAACAGCGTTCATAATTGTTTTGGTTAAGGTAAGCAGAACAAACTCCATCTGAAAGGTTGACATTAAATAGGGCATACATATATAACATGAAAATACAAAACTAATATAAGATTAGCACACTATAGAATTATTGAATTGATTTATTAGTACTATATACAGAGAATATCATACTCCTAGGAAAAATAGGGACCCTGGGGCTGCCATGTGGCTGTGTGACGTCTCCACAAATATATTTAACACAAAACAGTAATTAATGAGATTAAACAAAATTCCGCACAGTCGATTTTAAGATACATCCATATGTATGCTAGGAAGATATTTACACACAATATTGATGCCGTGATTTGCAATTAATAAATTTTTTCTAATTTATTACAACCAGATAACCCCATAGAATGTAATATATCGTTTTCGTGGGGGTCCTGAGGAGACTTCAATAGACAACAGATGTGATTGCTCTGGTAATAATAACGGTATCTATTGCTACATTTAAAACAAAACAGGCATTAATTTTATTTAAACATTCACAACACAAAACATTAGAAAGAACTTTAGAAAGGAAGGAAGATATTTGCACATAATATGGATGCTATGATTTACAATTAGTTGCAGTACCAAAGAGTTCCAGACCGCTGCATGGATGTGTATAGAGGAGAGCCCTTTATTAAATTCAATGATAAAAAGCACATAGTAGGGGTGATCATTATAGTCCTGTAACACGTATGAATGACTGTAATTGTGGATCCTCAGAGTCCCCCCCATTCCTTTAATGCATACAACAGTATTAGTAAGGGGTGCTCAATTATTCATAATACCCCTTATCGATTCTTGCCATTCTTTGGATGCACATGCGGAAAGGGGATGCTGCAGTTTGATGGAATTTTTTGTCCCTTCCTTCCTGACCCTGTCTCCTTAAAAAACTATCGATTTCTGCAGGAAATGGAAGCAGAATGCAGTGGGAGCCATTTGGGCGTCTCAGATCACTTAGAGCATCATTTCTGGGATATAATAAATCAATGATGGTGGTTGCGCGGGGGTGGGGGCAGCAGTAGCAATGATCCCAGAGAATTGCCGTAGCACATTTCAGCTCAGTCACATCAGATGGCACATGCCCCCTTCCTTTTGTTCAGTATTTTTAAAGTAACTGTGGGCACTGAAAAACTGAACCATTTTGTATCAACATTCTGAACTAGTAAGCACGCATGCACAAACATTATAGCAACAAATTTGCTTTTTTAATTATTGTATATCTCTCCATAATAGTTTTAGGTTGCATTAAGACTGCTCATGTGGGATAACCCTGACTCATAACAAACAAGTAAATAAATAAGGAGTTGCTCTGCAATTAGAATGAACAGCAGTATCGATTTTACTACTTGGAATGGCATTGCTTGCCCATTGAATTTTCTCCACTGTAATTTCATTCCAAATTATTGTGAATAACACCCGTAGCCATCCTCAGAACCTAATAATAACTGTACCGACTGTAGGCCAGATGAACCGATGATTGCCTGTAGATCCTTTGTGTAAGAGAAAGACCATTTATGGAGCTCGTTGCTCTATGGAAGCCTAATACACCATGGTGCTCCAAGTGCTGAAGAGAAAGCACCTGAGCTTCCTATACAGTTCTTTATGTATATCTCTTGGGTGTAATCATGTGCAGGTTTTAGCCCATGTACAATGCCTCTCCATGACTTGTAAATCATCCTTTCCTTCTAACGTGCCACCTTCTCCAAACATCAAACATAAATACAACATGGTGTAGTCTGGAAACTAATGTCTCATCAAACAACCTAACTCAGGAGCCCTAATGCCCCATTGAGAAGTGGCACAAGTGAACCTAGTGTGCGACTGCACCCATTTCATCTCTCTCTCTCTCTCTCTCTCCCGGTCCCCTCCTCCTCCAAATGCCTATATTCCCCTTGATGTAAGCATTTTTGAATGAAGAACTACTCAGTGAGGTGTTGTGAAAACTGATCTGCACATGCTGGTTCGTTGATCTGAAAATCATTTTTTAAGGAATCGACAGACAGATTCCAATGCCATGTAGAGAATGAAGACCTCCTGATTGTACATGTTGCAGTAGGATGACAAATGCAAGACTCGCCCAAAGCATGCATTAGAGTTGTTAAACAAAATAGCAGATCGTGTTTTTTAGTTGCAGAATTGCAGAAACTTTCAGGAGAATATGTTTTTAACAAGGTGGACTCTTAATTCTTCAAAAAGGGGACTGCATTGTGGCCTTTTGTAAACAACACATTCGGCGCGATTGCCCCCCCCCCACACACACACACCTGTCTAGCCATTTGAAACATGGGACATTGCTTCAGAGAAGGATAAATAGTCATGGATTACTGCATCTCAACTGCAAGGTTTACAACAGGGTTCAGTTCCTGCGGGAGGATGATGGCCCAGGACATGGATTCCTATTAAGTTATTTAATCAAACACTGAGCGAGTAGTTGTATTAGCACTACCCAGCCCCATCATAGGAGCAAGACAAGGGGCTGGGAGGCTGGTGTCTGGTCACAGATTGAGTGGGGGGGGGAGTAAACCCGCAAAAAGTGTATGCACGGGTGAAAACAGGCACAAATTCAAATGAGTTACACTTTTACATAAAGGCCAGCTTAAACTAGAAAAAGGATGTGTTCATTGACGAAACACCCCGAAGTATATTTAGACCTCAGGATTTTGTTGCCTTAAACATTTATAGCATAGATATATAGTCCTTGTTGTGCACACTCGTTCAATGGTACTATTTCTGCAATAAAATTTGATATATTAGGTTTTATTTTTTTAAACATTTCAAGTTTATTGAACAACTTCGGTACATAACAAAAAAACTTGGTAGGGACGTCCCTCATCAATTCATACATGCAATGTCATTGCATTGTATTACAGGTATGCCTATTATCTTTAACAGTGGAGAGGAGATATAGGTTAAGCCTCTTTCTGCTTCTAGACCCTTTTGCTGTTCTGTTTCCAGCTGCCCTTCTGTAACCATAGTTGCCCCCAATATTGTTCATATGCCCCTCCAATCCCTCTGTAAGTGTCCCCTATCAATAATAAATATTAATAATAAACTTTATTTCACTTAAGCGTCTTTCAAAATATCAAGGTGCTTTACAAAAAGAAACAAACAACAATGATAAAATCAGTAAACACAATAATAAACGGTCGTGTCCCTTCATTGCATGTCACTAAAGGCCTGACACCACAAAAAAAGGTTTCAATGCCTGTTTGAAACCCCCCATAGTCGTGTACTCCCAAAGCTGACGGGTAGAGAATTCCAGAGGGTAGGGGCCACCTACATAAATGCAGGGACCCCAAAAAGGCACCCTCGGAATCTCCAGCAAGCCCTCATCAGCCAAGCAGAGCTGTTGCTTGGGGCAGTAGGGAACAAAAAGCTATTTCAGGTAGTTGGGGCCAAGTCCATGTAGGGCTTTAAAAATCAGTAAACCAACTTTAAAGGCGATCTGCCACTGAATTGGAAGTCAGAGCAGATTGCGCAGCCCCTTGGTAATATACAATTGTGCTGCAACATTCTACACTAGCTGCAGGCAGTGGATATCAACCCCAGGTAGCCCTAGGTACAGAGAGTTACAGCAATCAAGGTGCCAAGTCACAAAGGCGTGGACCAGTGTAGGCAAGTCCCTGGACGGAACAAGGTGCTTGATCCTGTCAATGTTCCTAAGATGGTAAAAGGAAGACTTGATGACCAACACCTGAGATCATAGCATCAGCCTTTCATAAGCTCCACCCCCAGGTCTCACACCCATTCAGAGGTATGGATCTGGGAGCCCCCCAGATAAAGTACAGAGGGCTGACCAGCCCTCAACCTCTCTATCCAGTGGCCGGGGTCCACAACTATCACCTCATTCTTTCCTGCATTCAACTTTAATCAGCTCAAATTCGTCCAACCCTGGATTTAAGCAAGGCAGTTATTAAATAGCCAGAGAACACTATCCTGGTCAGGTGCAAAAGACAGGTAGAGCTGGGTATCATCAGCATAGCAGTGTGTCAACTAGGATTCAGTGTAAATAAGTGCAAAATCATGCACTTGGGGCACAGAAACCCAGAGATGGAGTACACTTGTCACTGACTGCAGGGTAGGGTGTGGTGAAATGGTGTGGCCGTTATGCCTGACGACCCAAAGGCACACTCCAATGCCTGTCTACATACAAGGCAAGAGTCACTGTTCCTGAAATTTACTGTGGGTCTAAATTACCAACACCATCTTGCTGGGAGATGCTGTTGTTTTGCACACCATTGCCATGCACGAACACCAATGTGAGCATGAGAAATTATTTCAATTGGTCCCCTTAAGAAAAGACATATCCATTACATTTCTCTATACTTCTGAACACTCCAACAAACCTGACTTGTTTCATTATTCCGTAGCAATGCACAGGGTCTTATTCCTCTCTGTTTATCATACATGCAGACCTTAATCATATGCTGAAGAAGGTTTAACAGTATTTAAAAGCATTTTTATTATAATAGCAATAAGGCACTCCCAAGGGTTATGTTAATGGTCAGCTAAGCACCCTCTAGGGGCATGTGGCACTTGGCTACACCTCATGCCACATTACACCACTAGAAGGTGATTAACAGACCATTAACATAATCCATGGTCATGCCTTATTGCTTAATTCAGTAAGTAATAATATATCAGGAGCATTCAGCATACTGGAGCTGTGTTGTAGATAATTCTCTTTCCCCCCTCACACTGTAAGCTCCTCCATGGTTCTTCAAGGTTCAGTCCAGCATTGGCACCATAATAGTAACCCTTTAGTTTTTTAAACTAAAGCCACTAGGGCTTGTGTGTGCTCCTGTAAAGAATGCTTGGTCAATAAGTAAGCATTCCTGGCACTAAGCATTCCCAGACACCATTCAGGGGCATAATATATGTATTTTTAATATTCTTTCAGCTAGGGAAGGAACATGGTATATCCTGTTTTTAAATAAATAATAAGTAAACAAATGCAGAACTGTGCTGTGCTGCCTTGTAAGCTTCCAGATGGCATTCCTCTCACTCTATCTATCTATCTATCTATCTATCTATCTATCTATCTATCTATCTGTCTGTCTGTCTGTCTGTCTGTCTGTCTATCTATCCATCCATCTATCTATCTATCGATCTATCGATCTATCTATGATGTACTTGTAACTGTATAAAATGTATGTATTGCCTATCAGTTATCAGTGGCTGATGGTGGTTTTTCCAACAAATACTTTATTTATTCTGTTTTAGTATCTCTGGCTAAATTTGATTGGACTCCCGTATAGTATATAGGTGAAATGAAGGTGAGCAAATGTTTTTTACTTTGTTAATACTTTTTCTTTCCCCTCAGAACAGAACAAGCAAGACAAGAGCCGGCAGGCAGGATAGAGCAGTGAGCTATTACATGCGGGAGCAGCATACTTTGTG
Organism: Neoceratodus forsteri; assembly: GCA_016271365.2. Taxonomy (NCBI): domain Eukaryota; kingdom Metazoa; phylum Chordata; order Ceratodontiformes; family Ceratodontidae; genus Neoceratodus; species Neoceratodus forsteri. The sequence goes on along the minus strand of CM028134.1, from coordinate 570,572,436 downwards.
TGAGGTAGGCTGGATGGCACATTTGTGATCCTATTATTTTTTTATTTGCAATTTCTTCTACAACTGTGTAGTATGCTGTCATGTATTAGAGTACTGCTGTAAGCCATTGGCTACCGCAAAATTGATTCCCTCTTTCTTTAATGGCGCAGGAATTAAAAACAGGGTCTACAAAATAAAAATGCATTTCACTTTTAACTCTGTTGGAAAGGAAGTAGTACCATATGGGTTCATCATGTCCTCATTGTTAAACTCTTGTAATGTCCTGGCAACTTCTGTACAAGCCTGTTCCCTGTGTAAATTTACTATTACAACTGACTTGTAGCCTTTTACTTATGCTATGATTTTAATCGTTTGTCGAAATGTAATATCTCTGTTTTGAGAACGTTGTCCACACTGTCTTGTTGTATTGTCCTGTAATGACTGACGTGGAGCCGTTGCAAAGGAGTCCTTGACTCAAAGGCTGTAATTCCGAAATTTTCAATAAATAAATAAAATAAAATTTAAACACAGTTTTAGCATGAAAGGAATACAGATGGTGACTCAACATCCAGCGTGGTCTACATTTTTGTAGAGTAACCATCTTAGTGTACTTCTTTAGATTTATGCTAAAACTGTTTTTAAATGAGGACATGATGAACCTATATGGTACAACTTCTTTTTCAACGGAGTTTTAGAGCAAAAAAGCTTTTTATTTTCTAGACCCTGATTTTAATTCCTTCCCCATAAAAAGAGGGGAAAATAAAATCATGTTTGCAACAGCCATTGACTTACAGCAGTACTCACTCCAATACATGAAAGCAGAGTTTAAAAGCCAAATGCTAAATTCATGTACATTTTATAAATCCTAATAGCTTATTAATGCAAATGTTGTGCTTTATTTTACTGTATTTATGCTTGTACTGCTACTGTATGTAACTGATTATTTGTTGTCTGCAGTTTCCTTTGTACCATATCATTTATTCTATTTCAACGTTACCCTGTCTCCAGTACACACCTGGAAATGTGGGTGGGGGCTGGATGTTTCCATGCTTGAGTCCCACCTGAGCTAACAGATAATTGCTCCATTCTGCCATCACTAATTGCACAGAGGAAGCTCTGTCAGGAGCTGGGCTTATTTACTATTTATCTGCTGGCATTGCAATGTTATTGTACTTAGTCTAACCTGCCTTCTTTGTAGCATAGACATTCCTGTTAATCACCACCATCTTGGTTCTGGACTGCCAGAGTGGACCAATCAGTACCTTCGGGGACCCTAAAATGGGGTCTGACCCCAGGGGTCTTGTGGGAGTGAATTTCTGTAAGAATTGTAGTTTTGGGGATTTTGGCTCCACATCTTGTATGTCACTTCCTCCTGTAAAAGCCATCTTGTTGAAACTGACTTGCACTTCCATTTCTGTAATAATGTCATCACTTTTGCAGGGGTAGACGCATTGTAATTTTAACTTCTGTAAATCTGTAACATAGAGGATAATGCATGGTCATCAACTTTGCAACACTATGCCCAAAAGAATAGAAAATCTTTGTCACCATGCTGCAAAAGAGCGGTTTGGTCTTTTTGGTTGAAATTCGGAGGGAAGAAAGCCAAGATCCCACAAATGTGTCTTTTGGTGGGTTGGTTCCAAAATATTAGAGGGCTGCAATGTTACAGTACTCCGATGTTTAGTATTTTTACCATAGACTAACATTACGGTGTTTAATGCATCAAGCCCACAACAAGCAACCCCCAACTATATATACACACTCACTCACTCATGCACAGACACACACTCACACAGGCACACACACACACACACACACACCACACACACTTTTGTGAGTAGGGACAATTGGGTGGTTGCTAGGCTTACTTCTCCCCACTCCAATGTCAGGCAATCCCTACAGGCCCCTGCCATGGTATTGTGAGTGCAGCTGCCTTAGTCTGTCTGCTCTACACTTAAGAGGCAAAGCACCAGGCAACCCTACAGAGTTCAGGTTGGCTGTCAGCTGGTCCTGAGAGAGTATGCCATTTTCAGTGTGACCTTATGTTGTGACCATCCAGTCAATAAGAACTAGTTACCTTCTGCCATGAGACCAGCAATCACAAGAATACAGAATCACAATTAAACCATACAGGCAATCATCATGTGAAAAGAATGCATTAGCAAGAGGAACTATTGAACATAATTACATTAAAGTGTCTGACTGAGGACAATTTAAATGTTTTTTTATATGCACTTTGCATTTTGGGAGGAGATGGAGGGGTAAAGAATGTAAAATCTGATTATGCTCATGTATAGATACTGTGATGTGATTGTAACAGCACAGTGTGGCACACCATAGTCATATGAATGAAAGGGACACTGTCAAGCTTTTTTTCATCATATTATTTGTAACTAAAAATCAACAATTTATGATTGCTTGCCATCTCTAAAATTCATTGATGTTGCTGGTTCTTTAATCTACCTCCTTGCTTATAAGAACTGCAGCCACTCATGATACAATAGTTTTACCTACTCCTACTTGATAATGACCAGCTAGATAGTGTAGTGTCACTGATGCCAGAAAAGATGCAGTTGTAGCTAGTCAAAAAATGTTAACACACTGTACATGTTTTGGTGTGATAACACCAGTTTGGTTGACACTCAGTTTTTTACCTTTTAAAAGGAAAAAAAGAGTATGAATCAAGCAACCAGCTACATCAGCAGTCTCTATAGAATGAGAACAATCATAACATTTTTTTTTTTAACTGGGGACACTTTGAGTCAAACTGGAGTTGACAGTGTCCCTTTAAAGTTCTGCTTCAAGGTTGCTGTATACAGCAATCCTGAACCACCTCCAACCCCCCCACCAAAAAAACTACTTTGCATATTACTACAACAGAACTTCTTGCTTGCTGTGTAATTATCAAATCAATTGTAGTGTATTATATGTCTTTATATAATGTGGCTATTACATTGTCTCTATTTGTTGTGATATGGGTCTGGTTCATTATTTGTGCATGCAGGCTGTTAAATGTGTTGCGCTGCCATTTTATGAGGGTTGGGTAGGTAGTATGATGTGTGCTAGTTTCTGCTGAGCTGTCTGATTAATCAAGATGTTTTGTTAGTATAATTTTTCTGTTGCCATGTACAATATATAGTACAGCAAACGTACTACTAAAACATCAGAATTCATCAGTACAGCAGGCCCGAATGCCCCCACACAGATGACTGATGTTTTAGAGGAAACGTTACATAGCATGACTGTTTCTTTGCAATCTGATCATCATTTAAGCTAATCTGTTCTTCACTTTACAGTGATATACATGTCCATCCAATTCAGTCTCAACATGATGAAAAAAAAACTATCTGGAGCACAGTTCCGTAAAAGAAGAGCTGAAGAGGCAAGGAAAATTGAGCAACAGTCTGGGGCCTTGCTGAAATTTGTCAAAGTACCACATAAAACTGAAGAAGAAGATGGCCAAGAAGAACACAATTCATGTCTGCTGTTGTCTACTTATGTTATAGTCTTACCAAACTCAGCTGAGGAACCAGAAACAGAGATTATGGTAGAGCAAGACAATCAAGATATAGAACCTCAAGTAGAGATGGAAACGCAGTTTGAAGGACGCAATGAAGAACCATCATCTGCGACTCAGAATTCACAAACAATCACTTAACATGACCCCGGTAAATGGCAAGTAGTTATTAATGATAATATCAGAATAATGTTAGTGAAGAATGGTCCAGTAAAGGTCACTGATTATAATTTCCCCCGTTCTGATGACAAATGGAAGAGAAGATTTAATCCGACACATTACAAGCGATTCCTTCCAAATGGTGAAGTGTGTGACAGACGTTGGCTTGCATACTCGAAAAGCTGCAATGCAGTGTTTTGCTTCTGCTGCAGGCTTTTTTCAGCATATAAGTCAAGCTTGACTGAAGGTGGTTTTTCAGACTGGAGCAATTTAGTACAACATCTTGCCGTACATGAACGTTCAGCCAGGCACATTAAAAGTGCAACAAGATGGTTAGAGCTGGAAAATCATCTGAATAGTAAACAGACACTAGACAAAAGGCTTCAGGGACAGATTGATAGTGAAGCTCAGTACTGGAGCAATGTACTAAGAAGATTGTTGGCCATTACTATGTTTCTTTCTGAGCGTAATCTTGCATTCTGTGGCTCTGTGGAACAACTTCAGTCTCCGAACAATGGAAATTTCCTAGGAGTGGTTGAAGTTCTGGCTAAGTTTGATCCTGTTATGCAAGAACATGCGTGACATGTAACAACAGGAAAAGTGCATGACCATTACTTAAGTAAAGATATTCAAAATGTACTGATTCAGCTCATATCTGGAAGAGTAAAGAGTAAAATCATAGAACTTGCAAAGTTAGCAAAATATTTTTCTATTATTTTGGACTGCACACCAGATTTGAGCCACAAGGAACAAATGTCACTGACAATCCGCATAGTAGAAACTGAAATGGAACAAATCCAAATTAAAGAGCACTGTTTGTGTTTTTTAGAAGTTGATGATACAACTGGCCTTGGTCTTACCACAAGTTTCCTTCAGGAACTGAATAAACTTGGGCTTTCCATTCAGGATTGTAGAGGGCAAGGTTATGACAATGGTTCTAACATGAAAGGGAAAAATTCAGGAGTTCAACGCAGAATTTTGGATTTAAACCCGAGGGCCTTTTTCATGCCATGTGGTTGCCATAACTGGAATTTGGTGTTGTGTGATGCTGCTAAATCCTGTTGTGATGTTGTGAGGCTGCATCCTTATTTGGGATACTGCAACATATCTATGTTCTTTTTTTGGCTTCAACTCACCGATGGAAAATCTTCAAAGGTCATGTGCCTGGTTTGACTGTGAAACCTCTTTGTGATACAAGGTGGATCCAGAAGCAAATGATTTGATACCTTTTAATGGACCAACATAGATGTAACAACACGAACAAAGTGCTCTAGCTTTTGGACCAACCAGTCCTTCTTCAGAAGCTCATGGCAGTTGTTTAGAAAATACAATACTTATAACAGCTAGATAATGCAGAGAAAAACAGAAAAAATCCCATTGGTTTAAAATACTCATTTAAAAAACCAGAAGATGATGTCAGAGAAGTTTAACAGTACAATACTGCCCTCAGTCCGAATGAACCTTGGGTTCAGATGTGCTAGTGCAACACACATGCAAAGAATCCTACTGCACATAAATTTAATTGACATAAGATAACACTGCTGAAGCAGATAACTCCCAAATGAAGCCATGAGTGTCACAGTCAGTATAAGGATGGATTACTGAAAGGCAACCCCACCCAGCTTAAAGACAAACTAAGATAGTTATAGGGCTCATGAAATTACAATGTATGCATTAAAGACAAGAATTACTAGTAAAGTTGTCTAAAACATCAGTGCACACTGTGTGATGTGTAAACCTAGCTGGACATGCCACCCAGCTGTATTCTCAAGCCAAATAAAAGGCCCAAGAAATTACAAAACCTCAGGACTATATAAATGATAATTTAAATATAAATTGATAATATTAGTGTTAAAAACTCTAGTCGAGGAACCTCAAGGAATTCAGACCATGCAGCCTGATATGTACTGATGTCAATATATACTGAGAATGTAGCAACTTCATGTACCACAAGTGTCACGGAATCTGAAGAGAGATAAAAATGTAATTTATCTCCTCCTGTTCATACAAACAATACAACCTAACCCACCCCACATCAATATAGTGGGTGGGGAGATATATAGCTTAAACGAGATGTTCTCTTCTCTCTCTCTCTCCCCTCCTTTTTCTCTCTCTCTCACACACACACACACACACACACACACACTCAATCTCTCCTAGTGAACCTATATTAATTTCAGTCACTGTAATAGTTCCCCAAAGGAATACAACTTGTCATGAAATCCTGAGTAAATTACTCAATATTAGCCTAATGTAAAAGATATGTGCAGGACCCCAAGCAAATGAGATCACACATCCCAATATGTACAGAGTTACAAAATTATATATAACAGTATAAGATAACACTCTGTATGTACACTAGCAGGCTGGGTAATCTGAATATGGTCCAATGGAATCAATCCTCCCTCCCCCACAGGCAAAGATAAAAAGTAAGGAGAAATTCTTTATGTGTGTGAAATAAAATAGTAACACATTATAACTCCATATAGCTAAATAGAGACTTACCTCAAAGTGACAGCAAGTCCCACATCTGTTATATCACATACCTCACAACACATACCCACACATACATACACACACGCATCCACATCTCACACATGCTGAAGTCCTATAATATGTCAGTTTGAAGAAGAAAAGGTCTGTGGATGTTAGTTTCTGTAGTGTCCCATAAAGCCAATATCCAAGTTCATCCCATCTGCTACCATATTGAGATGTAAAATAAGTTTAATCTCAAAAGCTCGTCTCTGTTGTGTGTTTTTGAGATTTCCTTTTAAGACCATTACTGACATATCTGAGACTGAGTGGTCAGGCTGGGAGAAGTGGTGCCCACTGGTTTTCAGTCTTCCTTGCTGTAATAGTATGTCTGTGTGAGTTCATCCTAGTGCGGAGCTGTTGGCGTGTCTCTCCTACATAACCTGTTTGTGGACATCTCTTGCACTGAATGAAATAAACAACATGTCGTGACATGCATGTATAACTCCCATGCACCTGGAATTGTCTGTTTTGTGATGTAACCACACAGTCTAAGGTAGAAATGAGCCCACAAGTCTTGCAGGGCGTGATTGCAGGTCGTGTTCATTGTGTGACATGGTATTCTGTTCGGTGAAAGTTTGCTCCTAATATTAGGCTGGATAAATTTGGTGTTGTTTAAAGATAGTAGTGGGAGTTCCTTAAAATACAATTAAGGGTGTCATCCTCACTAAATATTGGGTGGAGATCTTTAATAATCTTACGCAGACATTCAAGGTCTGGATGATATGTGACTACCAAGGGTATCCTTTCTGTAGCTGTCTTTTCTTTATATTGAAGTAGTTGTTGTCTTGGTACTTGCGTTGCTCGTTCTGTTATCCTGTCAATTTCCCTGGAAGAGTGTCCCTGCTCCATAAAGGTGTTTTTCAACATAGCCAAATGTGTATCTCTGTCATCCTCATTTGAACAAATACGTTAACAACGAAGTGCTTGACTGTATATGACAGATTTTTTTGTATGGTTTGGGTGGTTACTTTTCCTGTGCAGGTATCTCTGTCTGTCTGTTGGGTTCCTGTAAATACATGTATGTAAGGTTCCATCTTTAATGATGACTGTGGTGTCCAGAAAGTTAACCTTGGTGGTAGAGTACTCCAAGGTAAGCTTTATAGTAGGGTGGAGATTATTAAGTTTGTGATGAAAATCTTTGAGTGCATCTGTGCCTTCCGTCCAGATGATAAACAAATCATCAATGTAACAGAAATAAGCCAGTGGTTTGTGGGGATACTGCCTTAAAAATCCTCCTCCAAGTCAGCCATAAAGAGATTAGCATACTGTGGAGCCATTTTGGTGCCCATTGCTGTTCCCATAGTTTGAACATAATGTTTACCATTGAAGTTGAAGTTGTATGTGTCAAAATGAATTCCATAAGTTCCCCACCACTCCAGGGTTGATGTTTTGGTCAGGTCCTTTCTCATGTATGTATTTAAGGCATGCTGCAATACCATCTGTGTGTGGAATATTAGTGTAAAGATGTTACATCCATTGTCACTAAAATGGTGTCAGGTGGTAAATCTTATAACCAGAAAGTACACGCAACAAGTGTGTAGTGTCCTGGATATAACTGTCTCTTTCCATAACCAGCGGTTTCAAATGGTCTCTATAAACCCTGAGATCCCCTCAGTCAAGGTACCATTACTAGAGACTATGGGTCTCCTGGATTGCCAGGTTTATGTATTTTAGGCAGCATGTAGAATGTCCCTGGCTTTGGTTCAGCAGGAATGAGGTGAGCTAGTTTCTTTCGGACATGGTCAGGGAAAGTTTTAATTAAGTCACATAGTTCATCTTTATATCTTGTAGTGGGGTCACTCTCCAGTTCTCTGTAGTATGTAAGATCTGTTAGCTGTCTATTAGCTTCAGTAATATAATCCTCTCTGTTTAAAATCACCACTGATTGATACAAGGTGGGAATCAAGGGTTGATAGCATCAAAGTTCTGCGCTATCAAATAGGTGAGGTTTACTATGCTTTGTTTGCTCTGTCAGAGGACCCAGGAACATCGGATGTCCAGCATGAAGCTATAATACTGGCCAAACAGATAAAAAGCTTTCTATTTTTAGTGTCTCTTGTTGTATGGTATGACATTTTGTTTCGAGTTAACTTTGTCAGCAAAAAAATGCAAAGTGCCTCATTTGACCTTGCCTCCGCTGTTATGCTGATTGAGAATACTTACTCTTTCTTGACTGACTATCGGAAAAATGGGTTTACAAGTGCAAAAATCACTGCCAAAGAGCTTGCCAATCAGCTGGAATCAGCAGCACTGCCTAGGGACCACTGCACCTTGTCACATATACTACTTAAGGGTAGGGGTGACCCACATTTGTAGCAGGCCTTTGGAAGGTCCTGATAAAACAAAACTCCCTGTCCCTACCCCCCAAAACAAAAATATTTGGTAGATGTTGTACGCCATTATCATCAGTTTTCAAAAGTACTTTATCCTTCCAACCCCCATCCAGATATTCTTTGAATCGAAGATAGCCTCCAGTTCTCCCAAAACAGTACATTTTTGCGTAAGTCAATACACCAGATCATTGACACTGACATACTCATTGCAAAAAAGAACTGTGATGTTCTTCAATGCTGGTTTCATGAGGGGTATCATGGTAAAAGGAGACCATAATGGTGATTTTTTGGGGGGCATTGTATTGTACCCAAAACCTTTCCAGATTGCCAGACGTGGTTTTAAAGCTAATGTCAAAATTGGTCTCTCCTGATATGTGTATCAGGGTGTATATTTAGTTTGAAAAAATTTCATAGAATCTTTCAGTAGGTGTTTAGCAACAAACTGTCTGTCTGGAAGGTCTTCCATACCCCTGTTATATCTTAAGCATACTACGTTGTGCTGTCTAGCTGGTAGCACAGGACTGTGAAAAAAGGAGACATATGGCCTGTCTGTGAGATTGTTCAGAAATTCTGTGTGTCATTCCCAGAAAATCATTCATCATACCAGCAGATGTAATTGGTTTTACTGCGTTTCTAGTCCCTGTTCCCTGTCCATTCTTTGCTTCAGCATTTAAGACTGTCTGAACACTGTGCTCTGTATTTATCTGCAAAACTGGATTTTGTGTCAACTGTAATTCAGGGGGGAGTTCTGGCAAATTGATAATCTCTCTGCTACTGGTAATTTTGGAATGCAAGACATTCTATTGAAGACAAAAAAACTGTCACAGTACCTGTTGTTTGGATGCTGCATGACATGGTATTTGGATTGGTGATGGGTGAGATACCCAACCAGCCACAGTATTTTCCCAATCTGCTGCTGTCAATGCATCCCCAGCTGACTGGCCAGTTTCCTTTGTGTGTTTTGTCAGCAGGCTGAGAGAGCCATAGGTTGGGTCCCAGAGGACTTGTAATTGCCATTCCTGACTTGTTTAGGTGCAAAGTCTCAATCCTTATCATTTCTGTACTTTTCCCTGGCTTATCCAATGGTTATATAATTACAGGGCACTGTGATATGCCCTCTGCCTTTTTTTTTTACAGTCTGTCGCTCCTGAGTCTCAGACTGTCAGTGCCTATAACGTAACTGCATCACAGTCTCACAGCATTTGACAGATGCGGCTTTTGATGTTTTCCTTGTTAGTCCAGCCAGCTGATCATGTAGCTGCTGTCATCTCTTTAGGTATTGTTGTTCCTCCATCCTGAGAGTTTCCTGAAATAAAATTGTAATTTCCCTAAATGTCTCCGATGTCTCCAATGTTTGTGGTAAGTGACAAGCTGTCTCCTTATACTGTGTAGAATTTGCTATATCTTGTGGTTCATTTCCTGCCTCAATCAATTCTTTGGTGCTATTCAATTTGGACATAGAGATCTAAGTTGATGTTCCTTGGTCCAATTCAATATCCATAGCTTGTACATTTTCAATTGTGGTCTCTAGCTGAGTTAAGGCAGAGGAGGAGGAGAACTGCTTCTCCGCCTCTACACCCTTCATCTGTTCATCTCACTCACCGGTGGCTGTCATCTTGGCCGAGTGCCAAGATGACAGGGGTTCCCCCATAGGCAGTAGTGGAATTTTTTATTAGAACTTCAAAAACAAATCATAAGACAACTATGTTCTATTTACAACTTTCAAAAAGGAAAAAAAGCAAGTTATTAACATAAATGGAAATCAAACAGTATTAAATTCATAGTAACTAAAGAAGGACGTAACCCTTTTGAAAACAAATCATAATACTCTGCATGTGTGTTACTTAACTGTAATATGCAAAACTGGTACAAACTTAAACATTATTAAATGGCAACCAATCCCCCCCCCCCCCCCCCCCCTCGAAAAGATTGGTGGAATTTTTTCTTCGAAAGCCAAAAACAAAAATAAAAAATAGCATTTCATAAAAATCAAAAAAAGAAAACATTCCATCATGGGAACAAAAAAACCTAAGCTTAACTCATGCTGTAATATATTCAATATGTCGAAAAAAGCAAAGCACACCGCAACTCCTTAATCCCACCCACTCAATGCCTTTCCCATATTGAAGACATATAGTTTTCCCTACATGCATAAGTTCATACTGGGAAACAGCATCCAAATCTGTTTGCAACTGAAAAAATAAATCTTGCAAGGTCACCTCCTCGCCTTTCAAAAAACGCTTGACAGCGAACCTGCCAAATCACCCATTTAATGCATGCAAACATGATGTATATTGTGCTTCTATCCATTGCAATCATAGAGCTGGTAACTGCCCATAAATCAATATTTCATAATTCATCTGTACAAAACACATAATGGTCGAAAAAACATGCAACATTTTCCACAAGGGCTGTATGAATGGGCAGTCAAAAAATAAATGCTGCATCGTTTCTAATTGTTGTTCACAACCTGGTCTCAGTAACATACAGAACATTCCTCAACTGTTTTATGTTTATGGTTTGCCCTTACATTTAGCTTTCCATGCCCACATAACCACATAGTGTCCCCCATTTTTGGTGGAATTTCCTTGTCTAACATTGCATCTAACAGATATTTAGTCTGTACATGGGAACCCACTGCCAACATTGGATCTTCATAATAACATGTCACCAATATTTAATTATTAAATAGTTTCCTGGGTACCCCTTGAAACCATAATGAATCAATCTTCCATAAACGTAAATATTTTAAACAAAGTTGCCCATGTCTTGGAATGGTCTTCTCTTCCATACTCCACTTTCCCAATCTACAAGCAGAAAAAAACTATCTGCTACTGTTGTCCATACATTTGCAACCCCAGTAAATAGAGGCTTAACATTTATGTAAAAAATGCTATAAAAGAAAACAATAGGGTGTATCATATTTAGACCCCCTTCCTACCATCCCCTAAAAGTATGGCTTCTTTTGACTGGGTTAAGTCTATGACCCCATAATAGTTGAAAAAATAAACCTAAAATGTCTATGTGCATTTGAAATAGCAGTGGAAAAATATGTTCCACATTCAAAAAAATAGAAACTATAAAAATTCGTAATTAAAAGAAACCCTTTCTTCTTGATCATTGTCTAATATTTCCATTTCAGAACTTTTAACTGTGCTATAGCTAATTTCCCTTCCCAGTTTGTCTGTGCTGCATCCCCAAACTGTAAGCCCAAAATTTTAACAGGCCCTTTAGTTACTGAGAGAACAAAGTCTGTTTGAACAGTTGTCTGTCCCAGTGCTAAGGCTACACTTTTCCTAGTATTAAGAGTAATACCAGTAACAGTACTGTTATTGGCAAAGATATCCAGATCACGTGCTGCAGAGGCCATAATTCATCACTACCAGTACACAATTGTCCACATAAGCCAAAACTTTGTGGAGAGGCGCACCCAATTCAGTCTTCACTGGGACTATCAGATGATCTTCTTCTATTGTCCTTAGGATAGGAGCTATACTAAAAACATAACAATAAAGGGCTCAGGGGACACCCTGCTGCACTCCTTTATAGATAAACATAGTCATCCCCAAATATCCCTTTACCAAGGTTCTTACCTGTGCCTCTTTATACAAAATTTGTATTATGGATAAAAAACCATCAGGAATACCATATTGTTGTAACACCTGCCATAAATAATCATGCTTTACCAAATCTAAAGGTGTCGCTTGATCTACGGTTAAAACATATCCGTCTAGTGTCTCATCTAAGCCGTGTGCTACTATTTCCCTGATAAACATCAGGTTCTGGTTTATGCTCCTTCCTGGGATTGCACAAATCTGGGACTCCAGAAGTAAATGCTTTGCCACCTGTGCCAATTGTATCATAATAATCTTGTAAATGCATGCTGAAAATAGAAAGTAGAGGTTAAAATCTACATTTTGACCTTATGTCTTCTTCAGAAAATATCTAAAAGACAAGAAAAAAGCAAATTTATTTTGGCCAACTAGAAGGGGAAAGGGATCAGATCTGTTCCAGTACAGTAGCTTCTTCTTCTTGTTTTTACATTGTTTCTTGTGGATTTTACTTGGTAAAAGGTTACTTATTTACTTTCTTACTACTTCTAAGGGGCTAGCAGGGTATTGTTTTGGGACTGTTGGAATTTTGAAACCTGTTTTGGTGGCTATAAGTGGGCTCATTTGTTTGATGTTTCACTGTGTAGCAGGCTACATTGTGGATGCCTATTTCTTCTGATTTAAAACCTATTTGGTTTGATGTAATTGGGGCTGTTTCTTTGAATTGGAGACCTATATCTTCTAAGTTCAAGCCTATTTTGATGTGTTGTTGGTGAAGCTGTTTGAATTGGAGACCTGTTTCTTTTGGTAGCAAATCTATTTTGGGGGGTTTGCATAGAACTGTGATTCATTTTTGCTGGCTTCACTAGCTGCAAAGGTTAGTGCATAATGGGGAAAGAGTGCTAATGGTCTGGCCAGGTCTCACTCAGCTATCTGGAGGCAGAGCTGAATCAGGTTTGTGGTGTCAGTTGCTTTGGCTTCTCAGAAGGAACTAGAAGAGGAAAGGGATCAGATCTGTTCCAGTACAGTAGCTTCTTCTTCTTGTTTTTATATTGTTTCTTGTAGATTTTACTTGGTGAAAGGTTATTTATTTTCTTTCTTACTACTTCTAAGGGGCTAGCAGGGTATTGTTTTGGGACTGTTGGAATTTTGAAACCTGTTTTGGTGGCTATAAGTGGGCTCATTTGTTTGATGTTTCACTGTGTAGCAGGCTGCATCGTGGAGGCCTATTTCTTCTGATTTAAAACCTATTTGGTTTGATGTAATTGAGGCTGTTTCTTTGAATTGGAGACCTATATTTTCTAAGTTCAAGCCTATTTTGATGTGTTGTTGGTGAAGCTGTTTGAATTGGAAACCTGTTTCTTTTGGTAGCAAACCTATTTTGGGGGGTTTGCGTAGAACTGTGATTCATTTTTGCTGGCTTCACTAGCTGCAAAGGTTAGTGCATAATGGAGAAAGGGTGCTAATGGTCTGGCCAGGTCTCACTCAGCTATCTGGAGGCAGAGCTGAATCAGGTTTGTGGTGTCAGTTGCTTTGGCTTCTCAGAAGGAACTAGAAGAGGAAAGGGATCAGATCTGTTCCAGTACAGTAGCTTCTCCTTCTTGTTTTTATATTATTTCTTGTGGATTTTACTTGGTAAAAGGTTATTTATTTTCTTTCTTACTACTTCTAAGGGGCTAGCAGGGTATTGTTTTGGGACTGTTGGAATTTTGAAACCTGTTTTGGTGGCTATAAGTGGGCTCATTTGTTTGATGTTTCACTGTGTAGCAGGCTGCATTGTGGAGGCCTATTTCTTCTGATTTAAAACCTATTTGGTTTGATGTAATTGAGGCTATTTCTTTGAACTGGATACCTATATCTTCTAAGTTCAAGCCTATTTTGATGTGTTGTTGGTGAAGCTGTTTGAATTGGAGACCTGTTTCTTTTGGTAGCAAACCTATTTTGGGGGGTTTGTGTAGAACTGTGATTCATTTTTGCTGGCTTCACTAGCTGCAAAGGTTAGTGCATAATGGGCAAAGGGTGCTAATCATCTGGCCAGGTCTCACTCGGCTATCTGGAGGCAGAGCTGAATCAGGTTTGTGGTGTCAGTTGCTTTGGCTTCTCAGAAGGAACTAGAAGAGGAAAGGCATCAGATCTGTTCCTGTACAGTAGCTTCTTCTCCTTTTTTTTATATTGTTTCTTGTGGATTTTACTTGGTGAAAGGTTATTTATTTTCTTTCTTACTACTTCTAAGGGGCTAGCAAGGTATTGTTTTGGGACTGTTGGAATTTTGAAACCTGTTTTGGTGGCTATAAGTGGGCTCATTTGTTTGATGTTTCACTGTGTAGCAGGCTGCATTGTGGATGCCTATTTCTTCTGATTTAAAACCTATTTGGTTTGATATAATTTGGCTGTTTCTTTGAATTGGAGACCTACAGTATATCTTCTAAGTTCAAACTTATTTTGATGTGTTGTTGGTGAAGCTGTTTGAATCGGAGACCTGTTTCTTTTAGTAGCAAACCTATTTTGGGGGCTTTGATTAGAATTGTGATTCATTTTTGCTGGCTTCACTAGCTGCAAAGGTTAGTGCATAATGGGAGAATGGTGCTAATTGTCTGACTAGGGGCCTTAGCTACCTGATTGTTTCTGGAAGACTTGGGCTGGTCCCACCCCCCAACCCCTTACCCCACTCACCCCGGTCTGTGATTTCCTTTATACCAGGGGTTCTGACATCACTTCCTCAAATGGGCAAAGGATATGCACCTGTCATAGCAGAAGCAGACATCCAGGAAAGGAGCAGCAGCAAGTGAAGAGGTGACTGCTATCTTAGTGGAAGGGAAGTAACTGCAAATCAAGGAGCTGTCATTGTTACTTCTTTGCATTTCTATTGCATTGTGGAAAGGAGGAGTAGGAGTTTGAAGAAGGTTGTGCAATAGCTATTTAAAGTCTCTTTTTGGGTGTGGATAGGAAGGCTAGGAAAACAGTTGCTCAATCTATTTAAACATGTACAACAAAGGGAGTAAGGAAAATTAAGAAAATAATGTTTTGCATTGATAGAGGGGGAGAGGGGAGACTTGGGGGAGTGTTTGGTATTTTTCATCTGGAAGGGTTGGGGTCACTGGTGGACAGCAACAGCAATGGGTAGGGTGGTAGACTGCAACAACTGCGGTGCACCAATCTTTCTAAAAATTGCCTGGAGTGTGGGGGGATGTTTAGTGTGCAACCACATTGAGAAACTTAGAATGGAGATCAAGGGTCTGCAGGAGGAACTAAGACAGGCAAGGCAGACTGGGGGTGGGTTTAGCCCAATACTGGAGGGAGGAAGAAGGGGAGATGAGGGAGGATGATTTAAGCCAACAGTGGTGAGGAGAGGGTCAGAAGAAGGGAAGCAGAGACAAAGGGGCCCAGGCCAGGAAGAACAATTGCCGGGGAAACCAAGTCAGGAGACAAAAGACAAATGGAAGGAGGAGATAGGGACTTGTGAGGGGAGGTGAAGAAGTGGCAAAAGTCATGGAGTGGAAAGGAGAGAACAGGTTACTATGAAGAGAGAGGGAGCAGGCATTTGTGAAAGGCCTTCAGAAAATAGTTTTGCACTGCTAGAGATGAAGAAGGAGGAGGAGGGAAATTATGAAATTAGAGGAGTAATTGATAAATGCCTGGACCAAACTGGAGAGGGGGAAGTTCTTCTGGCAGAATTGCAATGGAGCAAAAGGGGGACATAATGTGCAGGAGGAAGAAGAGGAGAGGAGACAGAAATGAGAGAGGTAGATGAATGGAAGCAAGCAGGGAGTAAGAGGGGTGGAATCTTCGTGCTGGGGGACTCAATACTAAGAGGAGTCAGGTGGGGTAGTAAGGGGGAGAGGCATAGTTGCATTTGGGTGGAGGCCATTCCAGGAATGACAGTGGAAAGGGTGGGACAATCTGTTCTGAAATATGCTAGAAGGGGTAGGGACAAGCCTCATTTAATTATACATCTTGGGACGAACGACTTGGCTAACAAGACAGTAGATATAGTCCAGAGGAGGTTTGAGGAACTAGGACAATTATGTGAGGGAGCAGGTAGATCAGTAACTTTTTCAGAGATACTTCCAGTGCCCAAGGCAAACACAACAAGAAAGCTGAGAATAGAGGAATGTAATGGATGGCTAAGAACCTGGTGTTGTGCTAAAGGGTATGGGCTGTTGGGGGAGTGGGGAGGGACCTGGGAGGACAGTAGTCTCTATGCCAAGGACAGACTACACTTGAGTGAGGAGGGAAAGAAAGTATTGAAACAGAGAATGGAGGAGTACATAGAGGAAGTTGGGAATTTAAACTAGGAGTGGGGTGTGGCAATTGGTCAAAGAGACATGCAGAGACCAGGTTGGGAAACCATATGAGCTTACCCCCTTAACAATGACAAAGGACAAATGGCAAGTACTACTGGTGACGCTAGTAAAGGAGGGCAGGATGGGAGGGGGGGAAGGGTGGAAGGTGTTTACCTTCAATGCTAGG
Source organism: Neoceratodus forsteri (assembly GCA_016271365.2). Classification (NCBI taxonomy): domain Eukaryota; kingdom Metazoa; phylum Chordata; order Ceratodontiformes; family Ceratodontidae; genus Neoceratodus; species Neoceratodus forsteri. The sequence continues at coordinate 570,555,892 of CM028134.1, read as the reverse complement.
AGCCTTGGGAGGAAAACAGCAGAGTTACAGGTGCTCATGGCAGAGTGAGAGGTGGACATTGCAGCCATCACAGAAACATGGGCCACCTAATACAATGGATGGGACCTGTCTGTACCAGGGTGCAGGTTATTTCGTAGGGACAGGGTAATTGGGAAAGGAGGGGGTGTGGCACTATATGTGAAGGAAGGTCTGAAGGGTATAAAGGAGGAAGGGGAGGAGGGTGGTACGGAGTCACTTTGGATGCAAATCCAGGATTCCAAGAATAGGATTCTCAGAATGAGAGTGGTGTACAGGCCATCATCTCAGACGGAGGAGTTAGACAGGGAACTAACGGGACAGATCAGGGGGACCTGTGAGAAGGGTAATGTGGTGATTGTGGGGGACTTCAACATGCCAGGAGTGGACTGGTGTACCCCAACAACCAGGAACAGAAGGGAGCAGGTACTGCTGGATGCCTTCCAGGACAGCTTCCTACTGCAAATGGTCAGTGAATCAACCAGGTTAGGGAATACCGTTGACCTTGTGCTGGCAAATGGGGACTTTGTGAGAGAACTTACAGTAGAGGAACAGCTGTCATGGAGTGACCACCACTCATTATGGCTCACATTGGATATGGGCAAGGAAGGAGTGGAATCTGGCACAAGAGTGCTGGACTTCAGGAGGACCGACTTTAGGAGGATGGGGGAAGTAGTAAAAGGGTACCTTGTCAGAATTCAATCTAGTATGGACACTAACCAGAGGTGGGAGCTCAGAAAGCTGGGGATAGTGGAGGTAACCAAAACCTGCTGCAAGGCCCAGAGCAAGAAGGCTAGGGCTGGGAAACCGAGCTGGTTAAGCAAGGAGGCAATGGAAAAGGTAAGGAGGAAAAGAACTGCCTTTAGGAGGTACAAGAAAACAGGGAGGGGTGAGGACAGGGAGGAGTACTTGACAGAATCAAAGGAGGTGACAAGGGCAGTAAGTGGAGCCAAGGCATCTACAGAACTCAGGCTGGCACAAGGCATTAAGAAGGGGGAGAAGGACTTCTTTAGGTACATCAGGGAGAAAAGGAGCTGTAAGGACCACATAGTAAGGATAAGGAAGAAGGGGGGTTGGGTGGAAGCAGGGTGTGATAAGGCAGAAGCACTAAATGATTACTTCTGCTCGGTATTTACTAAGGAGAAGAGGGGGTGACACCCAAGGGGGAGGAATGGCAGAAATGGGGGGAGGGGTGACAGATGGGGAAAACATGGATGGTAGAGTTCAGGAGGGTTTGAAGGCACTGAGGGTGGACAAGGCACCAGGCCCAGATGGCATCCATCCCAGGGTACTGAAGGAGCTGGCAGAGGTCCTTGCAGGACCTTTGACGTGCCTATTTAATGCCTCACAACATTTGGGGTGTGTACCTCAGGACTGGAGGATGGCTCATGTGGTGCCCCTCCACAAGAGTGGCCCCAAGGATAAACCCAGAAACTACAGACCAGTGATCCTCACATCCATCGTGGATAAGCTAATAGAGACTATCCTGAAGGAGAGGCTGGTGGACCTCCTAGAGGCAAAAGGGCTACAGGACAGCAGACAGCATGGCTTCATACATGGCAGATCTTGCCAAACCAACCTGGTGGAGTTCTATGATGGGGTAACTAGACAACTGGACAGAGGCCATGCAGTGGATGTCCTGTATCTGGACTTCAGTAAGGCATTCGACTCGGTGCTGCATGGAAGGCTGGGAAGTAAGTTAGAAGGCACAGGGGCGGGTGCAAAGCTGGTGAGATGGGTAGGAAACTGGCTTCAGGGAAGGCAACAGAGGGTGGTGGTGGGTGGGGGCTCTCAACCAAGGGTAGTGACAAGTGGTGTTCCACATGGCTCGTGTTGGGACCAGTGTTGTTTGAATATTCATTGCAGACATATCATTGGACATCAAGAGCAAGATCAGTCTGTTTGCTGATGATACCAAGGTAGGAACAGTGGTGGATGACAGGGGGGATGGCAGGGGTTGCAGGATGATCTGGCGAAGCTTGAAACCTGGTCAGACACCCTAGCAGCTGGATTTAATACCAAAAAGTGCAGGTGCTGCATTTTGGGATGAAGAACCCAAGGATGAGTTACCAGCTGGGGTGAGTGCAGCTAGCCCAGACAGAGGAGGAGAAGGATCTGGGGTGCTCATTACAGGGTCAATGAACAACTCGGCACAATGTAGAAAGGCAGCTGCAAAGGCCAACAAAATGCTGGGTTGTATTGCAAGGTGTATATCCTCGAGGAGGAGGAGGTGATTCTGCCACTGTATAGGGTCATTAGTTAGATCAGCACCTGAATTTTTACAGGCGATACTGGCACCGTATGTGAAGAGGACATTAAGTTACTGGAGGGTGCACCTGGGTGACAAAGATGATCATGGAGGCTGGGAGACTTATCATACGAGAGGAGGCTGAGGGAGTTGAACATGTACTCGCTGGAAGAGAGGAGGTACAAGGGGGACATGATTGAAACCTTTCAGTACATGAAAGGAATAAACAAGACAGGTACAGAGGGGCTGTTCAAAGTAAGAGAGGGGAGGGACACCAGGGGCCATGATATGAGACTGGAGGGAGGAAGGTTCAGGAGGGAGATGAGGAGACACTTTTTTACAGAGATGGTGGTGACTGGGTGGAATGCATTGCCTGCAGAAGTGGTATCCAGTAGAAGAGTGGACTGCTTGAAAAGGGGATGGGACAGGACAAGGGGGAGGGTCAATGAAGGAGAACAGTGGAAGGGAGGGGCAGCTCTGGAATAAGGGGTGCTAGCTGCACATTCGAGCAGACTTGATAGACCTCTAGGCCTTTATCTGCTGGTAAATTGTGTAGGTTCATATGTTCGTATGTTCGTAAGATTTTATAATTTGTCGTTAATAGGCTCCACGGTCTCCAATTTTTAAGATTTGTGGAATCCCCTATTTTAAATAAGAAAAACATCACACTCTCCTGCATACTGGGGCCTAGTTTTGCCAAATGTGGAAGAGCGTGAAAAACCCCAGTAAGCATAGGAACTAGCTGATCTTCAAAAAGCTTATAAAACTCATTGGGGATGTCATCATGCCTCAGTGCTGCATTTGCTGACAGGGACTTAATGGCATCTCCAATTTCTGTGCTCTGAATAGGTTCACATAACAGTTGCTGATCCAATATACTGACACCTGTGGTGTAACCAGTGAATCTGGGAAATTATGGTGGACCAGTACTCTATCCTCCTGGAATTTTTGCTTAATATGCTGTTGTACGACCATTCTGATGGAAGGCATGTCAGAGATAACTACACCTGTCTCATCCTGCAAGGAGGTTTGTTTAGGTCTATAATTATGACAGTCATATAGATTAACATGTTACCTGGAACCTTGAGTGCCAAACTTCTGTTCCATACATAAGGATTTTTCCCTATCATATTGAAATTTAAACATTTTTTGTTTAATGTCAGTAATTTGTGTTATCAAATCAGTGCCAGTTTCCTTCATATGAGTAAGAAGCCATAAATACCATGCATGCAAAATCAAATAACAGCTATACTTTGTCCTCACTACCCGTTGAGAAATCTGTACCATCAGCTGTTTGATAATCTAGTTTAGTATCCTCCCACCAAGCCAAGGGGCTATCATATAAACACCTAACTGTTTGTCTGGCCTCCAACAATTCCAAGAGTTCTTCCTTAACTGCTTCTGCTTGAAATAAAGATGCATTCATCCTCCAATATCCCTGCCCCATTTGAGCATGTTGTGCTAAGTTCAAAGTAACCCATACTGCTGCATGATCCAATGTTTAAATGTTTCCAATGATATAATTCGTGCAGCACTAACCAGTGTCCTATCCTGTATGAGCCAAAGATTGATTCTAGATGATAGGGTACCTTCATAAAATGTGTGAATAGGCTGTGCCCCCAATACGGTATGTTGTAAACATCCCTAAAACTGGAGCGATGTAAAATGGTGTTTAGCAAATTAGTGTCACAAAATATTTTCTGTGTTCCTCCCCCAATCCCTTTTTGTCAGTTTGCAATTAAAGTCACCCCCCCCCACAGGGTCAATTTAGATGTATGTAAAAAGGGCTCCAATTGGTGTAGCAGTTTAGTTCTTTCTGCTGTGGCCTGCGGCGCATATATGTTAATGAGCCTGAGGGTCTTAGTAGCATACAGAATGTCAACCACCAGAGCCCGTCCTGTGCAAACATCTATCACTTCCATGACCATCACCTCTGATCCAGCAAATAATATCCCCAACCTCGAACAGGCATCCTCCACCACTGACCTGAGAAATGACCCCCATCTCCAGGCCTTCTGCGCTAGTATAAGTTCTGGAATCGTGTGCAAGCGTATATCTTGTGAAAAAATTATGTTCCCCTGTAATTCCTGTAATACGGAGAAAGTGATCTGCCATTTAACCCGTGACTTAATGTTGCTGATATTACAGGTTATGATGTTTAGAGCTGCCATAATAGGTAAAAGAAAGAAGAAGGGCAACATAGTTAGCAAAAACATAGGTACAAATTCATTTTTCTTTTTCCGTTTCTTCATTTTCTGCTTATCAGTTTTGTCTACTTCCATGGCAACATCTTCCTGTGAGGAAGTCACAGAAGACACATCTGATTTCCCCTTGGATTCTGTCTAGTCCCTCTCCTGAAAAACAGAAAATTGGTTTTGTACTGTCATTGGGTCTGCCTCTCCCTTATGCAGAGTCAAGAGGGCAGGTTTCAAAACTGCCTTGGAATGGGTGACAAGCTTAAAGACATTTCCCACCCCTTGGGGGGGGGGACATCATTGGTGCAGAACGTGGGCCTTGTTCATCTGTATGAGACCCCTTCAGGACTGTGGGCATCGTGTGATAATCACCTCAGATTCCACTGGTGCAGCAAGGTCATCTGGTTGAGAATTCTGGTCAGGCTCAACAGGTGGAACCTCAGCAGGAGAAAGAGCAGTTGGGGGGGGAGGCATGTGACAGCCTGCAGATAACACCAGGCCTGTTTTCCCAGTAGCTGCAGGGTCCATACAGCCACCCGCATCTGTTGGGCCTGCCCCCACGGGTATCATGACTAACTTTAATCTTTCTTTCTGGGCTAAAGTCACAGACACATCTTATTCAGCATGAATAGCCTGGTCCAACCTGTTGTGGGAGGCCCAGCAGCAATTTCGAAAGGTGTGACCCTGCTCCTCACACAGATTACACTGCATGGGGTTTGCACATTGTGTACTGTTGTGCCTCACAATCCCTAACAGGCCGCATTTCATTTTTTCACAAGCATTGCTTGAGGTGCACAGTGTCCCCACATCTATAGCATACCTGGGGTTGCCCAGCAATAAAAAACACCCCTCTGTCTTGTCCCAAAAAGAATCAATTGGGTAAGTGCTGCGTTTCATCATTGACTTGTTTTAATGTCACCTTATAACGCCATCCCCCAGTCCAGAAGTGCTCATCATCCAAAATGGGTTCCGGATACCCATTTACAGTGCACCATAGTTTAAGCCAAAAAGTAATATCAGCAACATTAATCCCCTCATTATGAAACAGTACCTTGATTCATTTAAAAGAGAGCTTCATGGGGGTAACATGAAAGGTTGACACAGAGTAGTATTCTTTTAGAGTTGGTACTGTTTCCAGAAACGTTCCAACCAATGACTGGTGTTTAAAACTGATGTCATGGAGAGTGTCACCTGGCATTTGTATCAACGCATACACCTCGTTTGCATAAAACTTCATGCTCGCCTTAATAAGAGAGTGTCCCAAAAACAAGTGGTCTGGAATGTCTGCCATGCCGTCCCCCAGTATTTCAGTCAAACAGCATTATGCCTCTTTGCTGGTTCAGAGGCAAGCCTTACTGATTTTGGAAACAAATGTTCCCTCATGTTTGAATTCCACACATTTGGTGGTTGATGGGCAGGTTCTGGACCCCCACCTTGTGGTGCACCCTCTGGCTGAGCATTAGCCCCTGGCAGTCCCAGTTCCCATAATGGAACCTCTGTAGCATCTGGTACCTGATTAATAACAGGGTTTATGTTGGCATCACCAGCCCTATTGTCACCTTCCAGCTGCACTGTATTGTGCAACATGTCCTGACTTCCAGTAACCTCCTCATTATTTTCAGTTTGACCGGGGGCAGTAGTTTGCCCTGGTGGAGCTGTGAGGAGACCAGACATCAGGGGATCCTGCAACACATCATCCATTAGGGCTGCTAAGGGCCTTTCTGTTACAGCCTTTGAGGTACCTTGCAGATTAGCATCCCATCCCATAATAGCCACAGTTTTAACCCATCCAGATTTTCTAATGCTTCAGAGCCCCAAGCTTATGCCATTGCTGTAAACTCCAGTGGTGATGTGCTTGGAGCACCTTCATTCACAGGTCGCAGGAAGTAGCAGTAACCCCCCACCCAGCTCTTGCAGCCAACCCCACACTGCTGTTTTTTTCTGAAGTTTTAAAGGTTTTCCCATTGTTATGCCAATGGTGAATTTTGCTGGCAGGAGGATAGCAGTAGTATTATTATTTGGCACTGCTTTAGGTGCTGGGATTATCTGTGCTGTGTACGCAGTCTGACCCACTATTTTAGCTTCATTAGGCCCCACCTGCACACCTGTGGTGGCTGGTACAAACACAGGTTCTGTTTTTTCACCCGATATATCAGAAATGGTACCTGTACTTTGTCCTGCCAGTTCAAGTGCAGCACCGAGGCTTTTTTCTTCTTCAACACCTACATTCATCTGAAAACCATTCTCGGCAACATTCCTTCACGTTACAGTTCCTGTTTGCTGCTGCACTTCCAGTCCATCTGCCATCTGGGTCTGAGTCTCCACTTCTAGCTGTGCTCAGCATTCAAGAAACCTCCACTCCTCCTCCTGTAAAATGATTTGTAAATCCGCTGCTGTAGGCTGCCATTGCACCTTAACTGCTGAATTCTGCTCCATAAACGGAACTCCTTGTACTTCTGGCATCACATCAAGGGGAAAGCTACTATCCACCACTTCCACGCTTTCTTCATTCAGGCATTCCATGCTGATCTTCATTGTATCCGAGGCAAGGGAGGAGACCCTCTCCCTAGCCTCCCCTGGGTCCATGTAGGTTAAGCTCCAAGATGAACTGGCCATGAAACATCATCTACAGCACCCTCTACCGACAGAGTAGGGGAAGTTTTTAATAAAGAAAATAAAACAAAATACACAAAACAAAAGATACAGTAGCAATCAGCATGACCATCAAAAATAAAATAACCCCCATAACACTCGTATAACCAAAATGCATAAAAAGAAGATTCTACATCCCCACTCAAAGGTGTAATCACTGAAAAGGCTATGCTGGGGCATGTCATGCAGAGAACAATAAGAAAGAAAAAAAAATCAGGGAGCAACCAATAAACAGGCCAGAATTGCCCAATACTATTCAAATAATAGGGAAAAAAAGAATATAAACAAGTATTTATCAATGCCGAATGTTGTCTCGCTGACATTGGTAGTGCAGGCGTTAGAGATGCATAATAGGAATGGCAGTGAAGTATTGAACTGACACCAACCCCACCCCCACCCTGCAGAGATTGACAGGCATTGGGGCGTGCCTTTGGGTCATCAGCTATAATGCTCAAGTCATTTTACCTCACCCTACCCTATAGACACTGACAAGTGTCGTGGTGTGCTTTGGGGTCTTTGGGCCTTATACTTGCCCCATTCCATAAGAAAATACGCTGAGATGGGTGCAGTACAGGAGAATGGGGTGAACCTTGGGGCCAAACACTCCAAGGCACACCTCAATGCATGTCAGTGGTTGCAGGGTGGGGAGGGGTGGAATGGCATGAGCATTACACCCAATGATCCCAAGTCACACCCCTGATGCCTATCAGTCTCTATAGGGTGGGATGTTACAGTTGGAAACCCTAATGCCGTAGGCGTTTGTTGGTATTTTCACTCCAAATTTTCAACATGGCCTTTTTGTGACCCCAGCTCATGAAGGGCGGCACTATCAGTTTATTAGCCGAAAGGTGGTTTTGCACAGCGACTATGCCATTTGGCGACACAGGCATGAAAACACATTTTGGGCAGGATGTGAAAAATGACAACTGTATTGTTCATGAGGAGGTGTGAAAAAATGGCAACGCTGAAAATCTGGAGTGAAAATATGAAAAATTGGTGAAGTCATGAGCAGGCATAGAAACTGTGCAACACATGTCCATAACCCAATTATTTTTTGGATTTTTTTAACCACATTTTCTTTTTTTTTTTTTTTTAAATCACCTTTATTCATTTTCAGTAGACCAGACAGACAAACAAACATACACATACCTGGCCAAGCCAGGGAACACAACCCAAAACTGGCTGTGCAAACTATGTACATCCCCTATGTACAAGCACACTAGAGAGCCGCCCCACATTGTGGTCAAGTTCCAGAATCAATAGTGCCTTAATATAGTACACTGACCAATGTTAGAGTACACCCTTCCCTTCATTGACCCAATCTTCCCTTATATATCCACTTGCGAGGGTATTTTATCCTACGGCCCCCAAAGGAGCCTGACTCCTGCAGGACGGCTTCCTAATGTGCCCCTTGGAGAGAGAGAGAGAGAGAGAGAGTAACCAACCCCTTAAGTCCCTGCAGACCAAAACCAGTCCCCTTTTATCTTGGTAATGGACCCAGTATGACCCCAATTTTGACTATCTAGGAAATTGTTAAAGTCCAAATATTACCAAGATTATTGGGGATAATAAAAGGAAAAGCATAGTACAAGTAGGCACAAAGTAATATAGGCATTGAACACTCCAGCATATTTTCCTTTGCTAATCACTATCTGACAGACAGACCTGTGTTCCAGTGTTCGTAACTTGCTGGGAGTAGATCGCATCTAATATTGCCCATCTTTTAACGTATAGCTCTTGTCTCCCTCAGAGAATAGGTGTCTCTTTATCTTGGCCAATACCCCAAAAGCTCTCTCACCCATTGTTCATATGCATAAGCCTGATCGCCCTTCCAATGCTTTTCTTACTAAGAACGCCTTGACTACCGACACCATTAAAGAAAGGTGGAATTTGGGTGCGATCCCTATAATCTGAGAAAAGTCACCCAGAACACATATTTCTGGAGTTATAAAAGCTGTATAATCCAGCATTGGATCCATGCCCCGTTTAATCTCCCTCCATAAGGGTGAGATTTTGCTACATCCCCACATTACATGCAACAGGTCACCCACTTCCTTCTCGCACCTGAAACACAGGTCCGTCTGTCTCAGCCCTCTGCCATATAGCTTTACAGGGGTATAGTATATGTTGTAAACCACAAAGATTTGCATATTTCTATATTTGAGAATCACATTGTATTTGGTGCTCTTCCAAATAGTTTTTTAACCACATTTTCAACATAGGCATTTTGGGACCTCCCCTCATGAACAGTGGCACTGCAATTTTGTTGATCTGTCCCAAACGTTGATTTCCCACAGCGACCACGTCATTATGCGCCACAGGTGTGAAAACACATTTTGGGCAGGATGTGAAAAATGACAGCTGTACTGTTTATAAGGAGATGTGAAAAAATGCCAGTGTTGAAAATCTGGCATGAAAATATTGCAAATTTGCAAAGTTACAAGGGTGCGTGGAAACTCCACAACGCATGCTTGTAACTCAGTCATTTTATGGACTTTTATCACCAAATTTTCAACCTAGGCATTTTAAGACCTCTGCTCATGAACAGTGTCACCGTCATTTTTTCAAACTGTCCTAAAAACTGATTTCACACAGCGACCATGCTATTCTGCGCCTTACGTGCGAAAACACATATCAGCCAGGATATGTAAAATGACAGCTGTACTGTTCATAAGGAGCTGTGGAAAAATTTCAGTTTTGAAAATCTGGAGTGAAAGTATTACAAATTCATGAAGTTATGAGCGTGCATAGAAACTGCGCAATGCACGCTCGTAAAACCGCCATTTTTTGGATTTTTTTCACCAAATTTGCAACATAGGCTTTTTGAGATCCCCCTCATGGACAGTGGCACTGTCATTTTGTTAATCAGTCCTGAAAGGTGATTCCACACAGTGACTGTGCAATCACCTTTAGGGACGGAATAAAGCCATGATAAGACTATAACCCTATGTTGAAAATTTGGTGCCAACATTCCCAAAAATGCCTGAGATATACACCAAGTAAGTCACCTCCTATCTCTTACTTTCTCATCCTCTATTTTCCTACTTCCCTGTCCAGCATAAGCATAGTTACTCCCCCTCTTCAAACTCTATATCTCTCATTGTCTATACCATTGAGACTGCTGCCTCCCTACTCTCGCCTCTCTCTCTAACTCCACCTCATCTACTTCTGCCAAACTGGTATCACTCCTTAGCACTTTATACCACTTTTTTAAATAAGTGTCTGTATGCTTTAATTTGCCTGATTTATTGCCTTATGTAACCTAAATATTGTATTTTGTTGTTTGTTTGGTTTTTGCTACCTAAAATGCCTTTGTCAAAATTACCATTGTTATGCTCAAATATCTACAGTACATGTAACTTGTGTTTTGTATTCATGATTGTTATCTTGAAGTTTGTCTCTGTACTCTCCTGGGTCATGCCTGAAAATAGTCTTTCTGGCTAGTGTACTTACCTGGTAAACAAAAACTAAATAAAATAAATAAAATAAAGTTGAAAAAAACCTATTTATGCCATTATACAGCTTACCAGCATTTCTTCAGTTCGCAGTCAGCTTTGAAGAGTGCCGACATGTTCCTAGTCACCAAAGATCCTTCGCGCCCATGCTCCAGAGGTAAGTATGGGTTGGGGGGTGTGGGAGGCAGGGTGCACAGAAGGTGGGCGGGTTGAAACAGGACCACTGGAGTGACGAGGGACCATTTTCTGCTTTGCAGGTTTAAAAAAAACATTAGGACAGTTTTACTTTACAGGAGCATTTGGCATGCTGAGGTGGGCTCCCAGCATGCCACCTGAGTGTTTTGTTTTGGGGTCTGTAGTCGATGGGGATTGGGCACCCTCATCGGCACACAACAAATGGGGGGCATTATGCCAATGGGGAGAGGGCTCCCCCGTCGGCAAATTAAACTGGGAAGGGGGGACATAAATCTGAGGGGGACTGGACACCCCTTGGCACACACTTTAAATGGGAGGGGGGTTGCATTATGCCAGTGGGGAGTGGGCTTCCCCATTGGCAAATGAAGTGGGTTGAGGCACTCTGCGGTTGCATGCCGCCATGTTTTGTAAACTGGTTCACCAGAAAAGGCACGCTGCTGCATGAGAAGCTTGGCTCTCATTGCAATGGACCTTTTCTTTGATCTGGTGGCCAGTTTACATGTTGCTGGTGTCAGTGCCTGCAGCTGCCTTACTGTGGAATGAGAGACGCACCTACTGATGTGTGCCCTGCATTCGCCCACAGTGACCGAACCTCCAAATCTGCTACTAATGCAATATGTCAGCTGCACAAGTGCAAGCCAACATAAAAAGGAATACAATCCCACTAAACAGGGAAAAAAGTATATAAAAAGAAAAAGGAATCTATTGTCACCCCAGACAGATCAGACACCCACACTGGGAAACTCAGAAAAAAGGGATACAGAGCAAATAAAAAGGAAACACAAAAAGCAACTCACACTACACCAGGGCAGGGGTGGCTTCCAGGAAAGGACAATTGCCACAGGAGTAATCAAGGGAAAGGCCAGAAAATTGGAGAAACTCCCAACATGGAACAGCGGCCCTTCAACGGAGCGTCACCATGCCTCTCCAACATGAGTGGAGTAACTGGGGGTTCAAGACAGTCTTATCCTGTCAAAACAGAAGAAAACAATTCCGCCTCCACCATGTGTAAAAGAATCTGAGGAGAGTGAACAGACTGCTGAAACAATAAAGCACATCTCAAGTGCCACAAATAATATTTCAAACAGGTAAACAAAAGATGGAGGGTGCCCAGGTCATATTCCATCAAGGAGGCAGACGACACCTGAATAACCTCAGAGTAAGTAATTTCATTTCATTTTTCTTTTAATTCTTATTGGTTATACTGGAAAGGCATGTGAGCATTGCTGCCCATTTATGCAAGCATTCAGTTACATACAACAATCATGTGACACGACATAGGCTTTAACATTTAACTTACAGCTAGGGTTAACACCAAGGTACATATCCAATCAGGACAGTATTGACAAAAGGGCAACCAAGAAGTAATCTGGGTGATTTAACAAATTAAAAGGTGACATTAGCATTCTGTGAGTGTTTCACAATAACATAATAAACAGTGGGAAACAAACATTTGAGTGCAATCAAAAAACTAGCCAAGGTGGAGTAACAGTACTACAAGTGCTAGAAAGAGAGGGTAAGTACCAGAGGTGGATAACCAGAGGAGAAGGGAAACAAGTGCAGTAGGGGAGCCAGATTAGGTCCGCGAGCAGGTGCAGGAGTGTGTGAGTCAGGGTGGCCCAGGCTCTCTCCCCCCAGGTCAAAGTCACATGGGACCAAAACCCTTGAGCATATGGGCAATGGACCAAAAAAGTGTGGCATGGACTCCAATAGCAGTTCACAACCCGGCCTCGAACAACTCTGTTCTGACAAACTCTTGTGGTTCACATTCCACTTAACACTGAGCAGGCCATGGCAGCTGAGCCAGAGGGTACGTGAATCTGCAAGGGCCCTCTGGATGTGGGAATGTACAATAGCCGGAACATCAGAGAAATCAGGAGCACCTGAAAAATTGGTATGCATTACATCCACATATAGTTGTGTGGGAGTAGACCCACACACACCAAGCGTAGTGAGGGGCCAACAAGTCATTCTATCAGCAGTAACCCTTGAATTACAAACGGGCCAGAAATAACTGTATCAGGACCATCCGAATAGCCAAAAACTTATACTACAAGGAGGCCCTAGCCAAAAACTGGAATGATGATCGAAAATTCTGGGCAAACCTAAAAGAGGTCACCGAACGTGAGCCCAAAATGGCCCCCACCATGCTCAGCGTTGATGGATCCCCCATTCTTGATCCTAAATCTATAGCCAACACCTTCAACCTTACTTTCACTGACCCCCCGTAATGTCCTCCTTACTGACTTCTTCTCCCTCACCAACCCTGCTGCTCCTTCATAGACCCCAGTGCATCCCCATTTTTGCTTCAAGACTATTATTATTGGGGAAGCCAGGAAATACCTGCATAAGGTGCTAAGTAAGGGGAGATACAGTGGAGATACCCTTGATCTGAAACTAATCTCATGCCATCTGGAAGAAATCCTGTCTCCCCTTACCCATATCCTCAACCTATCACTCCGGTTTGCAGTATTCCCTCAAAAATGGAAAGTCGCAGTAGTTACCCCTGTGTACAAGAGCAGGGATTGGGCCATGCCTGAGACCTATAGACCTATCTCTATACTTCCACCACTCTCAAAGGCTCTGGAATGAATCATCACAGACCAATTTGTCGAATACAGTACCTGGACAAACATAAGCTCCTATGCCCTGAGCAGCATGTCTTTAAGGCAGGGCACAGCACCACTACAGCCCTCCTGGTATTCATGGGCTTCATCCATAAATCTCTCGATCTTGGACAGCTTGCTGGGGCAATCTATATCGATCTAACAAAGGCCTTCAATATGGTCATTCATGCCATCCTAGTTGACCAACTCACTGCTACAGGCCTTGCCTCTGAAGCGGATGCATGGTTCCACAGTTACCTGCACTGCTGTTCCCAGCAAGTCAGGATAGGTGCTGTCCTCTCAGACAGCAAACCTGTCTGCTCAGGCACTCCGCAGGGGTCAATACTGGGTCCCTTCCTATTCAGCTTATTCTTAATTGCCTCCCCCAAGCCAGTCAAGGCCGCATCCTCCTTTATGCAGATGATGCAGTTGTCTTCTCAAATGGCTCAGACCCCAGTGCCCTTCAGCAGCAGCAGCAGCTACAGAACAACTTCACCAGTGTAGAGATGAAGTTTAAAGATCATAAATTGATAATGAACTACAAGAAAACAAAAACCATGCTGTTTTCCAGCTCTCTAAACAAACACAAAAACTACCCACTATCACTATGCAATAGTGGCAGGGTTATCCTTGAACTTGTTCAACACTTGAAATAATTCAGTATCACTATTGACAACTCACTCTCCTGTACTCTCCACATTGACAACATGGCCAAAGCTATCAACAAGCGCATAGGGCTACTTTATCGTCACAAGCATAGCCTCTCCCCTGAAGCCCTCAGCATAGCTGTTCACAGTTCTGTGGGTCTTCTGGTAGACTACAGGCTGCCTGTATATGGTTCTGCCACAGATACTGCTCTCCGGTGCATAAAAACTGCACTCAACAAAGCCTGCCGGCTCACCTTAGGTGCACACCGACTGACTCACACCCGTGACCTCTGTGCCAGGGCATACTGGCTCATGCTTAATGGCTGACTAAAATATCAGTCCTGCCTTCTGGCCAAAAAGATCTGCCTTGGTCAGCTACCACCAGGGGTCCAACAACTTCTGGTTCCCAGCAATAATCAACGGCATACCCGTAACTCTGAACACCAGTCCTTCTTAAATGTCGAACATCTCAAGGACAAAGGTTCTTTGCTTACTGTGCACTGCTGTGGTTCAACTCCCTCCAGGAGAACATTGCACGCCTGCCCACAATGGGTACTTTCAAAATGAACTTGAAGCTTCTTATGATACACAAATCTTGATGTGCCTGCCATCGCTAGCACCACCTTTCCACCCTCTATCACTACTTCCATCCCCTGCCCTCAACCCATCCCTCTCCCTCCTGAGTAGGCCCTCCTGCTCCCCCTCACGCATCTAGCACCTTCTCCCTCTGCCTCCAGTCTAGTCACCTCCCTCTGATCCCTACCGCTATACTGATATTACACTCTCCTTTTGCACATTGCACTTGGGTTCCTTCCCGGTACCCCCTTTTTTACTTTTTTTCTTTAGCACTTAGCAACGCTCCAAACAACCTCTTGTTTGCTGACAACTGACTGGTTTCGCTGTTGTGCACTGTAAATTGTCTGTTTTCCTGTGACCTGTGCTGTGTTTGATATATAATTCTGTTTGTTTACATACATAGATACATAGATACATAGACAGTGTCGGCAGATAAGGGCCTATGGACGACCTAGTCTGCCCATTTGAGCTTGTAAGTTCAGTTTGTTTTCCTAGAAGTCTATTTCCCCTTACCCCTGACCTCTAGAATTCCTTTATGTCTATCCCATGCATTCTTAAATCCCATGATTGTTTCAGCCCCCACCACTTCCTCTGGCAGGGTGTTCCACTTGTCCACCACCCGTTCTGTGAAGAAATTCTTTCTCATGTTTCCTCTGAATCGTCCTCCCTCCAACTTCATCCCATGCCCTCTAGTCCTGAAACATCTTTTTCGCTTAAAAATAGTGTTTTCCTGCACCCTGTTCCTCCCTGTAAGATACTTGTATGTCTCTACTATATCCCTCTCTCCTCCTCTCCTCCAGGGAGTACATGTTCAGTTCCTTCAACCTGTCTTCATAGGACTTGTGATGCAACCCATGCACCATCTTTGTTGCCCTCCTCTGAACCTCTCTACCCTGTCTATGTCCTTACGTAGGTATGGCTCCAGAACTGTACACTGTACTTCAGGTGGGGCCTCACTCAGTGTCTTGTATAGCGGAATTATGACCTCCCTTTTCCTGCTGGTGATGCCCCTGCCTATACATCCCAGCAGCCTATTTGCTTTACCTGATGCCTTGTCATGCTGTTTCCCTACCTTGAGGTCATCAGAGATGACAACCCCAAGATCCCTTTCCTGCTTGGTGCATGCTATATCCTCACCCCCCAACTGATATATTGTTTACCTTTGTATTTCTGCAATCCTTTGTACAATTTCACCTATCTGTTGTACTGAAATGTCCTGACATGGAACCTATGTAAAGAGCTCTGAGCTCAAATGGTTTTCCGAGTACTGAAATAAATAAATAAATGAATAAATAAAAATATAGTTTAGCATGTCTGGAAATACACTGTGAAATTGGCTGGGGCCCAAAAAGGATTGCAACAAACACATACAAGAGGACACCCACAGAGATCACGGCTTCAGACAATGCTGAAAAAAGGGCTTCAAATTCCACTGTAAGAAGTGGCAAAAAGGAAAAACAAAGGATTAACCATAGAAACATAGAAAGTTGATGGCTGATAAGGACTGTAAGGCCCATCCAGTCTGCCCATTTTTTCTACCTTATGAATGTGCCATAGGCCTTTGCTCTGTCAATGGCCTATTTATTCATACTCATCTGTTTTACTCCCTTATGCCTATCCCATGCCTGTTTGAAGCCCTGCACTGTATTCATATCCACCACTTCCTGAGGTAGGCCATTTTATGCACCCACCACCCTTTCTGTGAAAAAGAACTTCCTCACATTACCCATAATCAGCTACCCTCTGATCTCATTCTGTGTCCTCTTGTCCAGCTATTTTTATGTTGTCTTGTTCCTGTGCAAGAAACATGTTGCATAACTTTGGAATAGCAGGTTTTGGAGGCGTGGTCGTGCTGTGGCCAGTGGTGCCATTGTTTTTTCAGGCTGGGCTCCATGGCACAAATTAGATAGCATGCTGTCTATGACAGCAGTGCTAAAGCGTGTCACCAACTTCAAACATTTTAGACGCTGCTATGAGGGAGCTCTACCTCATTGTAGAGCATGCCTTGTGCAATGTAACATTTCAATAAACATGGCAGGCTGCGTCTCACCGCCAGCCCTCACAGTCCCTATATAGCCAACTTTGGGGTGCCCAATTCCCCTTTCCTGCTGTGCCAAGGAGGTTCCCAATCCCCTCGGCATAATGTCTCCAAACGCGGACATCCTTGCCAACAGGGTATCCAATCCCCCTATCAGCATTTAACCCCCCCGGTCATTTTCCTGGTGCTGCCCCCAATTGTGTGCCATGCCCACACTGGGAGCCCACCCCAGTGTTGGTGACAAGACCCCTCAACTAATGTGCCACACTGGGAGCCTACGCCAGTGTGGCCCCTACCTGTAAAACCAGAAAAGGTCTGTGTGATTTATTTATTTACTTTTACCTGGAACAAATGAAACTGTCCTTGCTGGCTGTTGGCGGCCCCCACAACTACATAACGAACTCCTCTGTGCACCCCACCTCCCACAATTTACATTACTCTCTCTCTGGAGGCCAGTGCGATGATCTTCGTAGACCGGAACATGTCTGCACTTCTTCAAAGTTGATCACAGATTGAAGAAATGCCAGTAATCTGTATAATGGCATAAATAGGGATTTTACAATTTTGGGTGCATATCTTGGTTGTTTTCTGGAATTTTGGCACCAAATTTTCAACATGGGGTTCTTAGGACCCCACCTCATGAATTCAGTCACTGCCATGTCAGTATTCGGTCCCGAAAAGTGATTTTGTGGTCATTGCACAGAATCATTTTTGGGACTGATTAATGAAACAACAGTGTGACTGTTCATGAGGGGGGCTCCCAAAAGTCTATGTTGCAAATTTGTAAGTAATCTCAAGAAATGACCTTGTTATTTAAGTATGCCAGTAGTTCCTAGGCACGCTTGTAACTTCAAGAATTTTTAATATTTTTGCTCCAGATTTTCAACATTGCCACTTTTTCATAGCTCCTTAAGAACAGTGCAGCTGTCATTTCCCACATCATGCCTGAAATGAGTTTTCATACATCCAGCACACAGTGTCGCAGTCGCTGTAGGAAAACAATGTTCAGGACAGAGTAGGAAAATCACAGTAACACTGTTCATGAGCAGAAGTCCCAAAATGCCTATGTTGAAAATTTGGTGAAAAAATCCCCAAAAATGACCATGTTACAAGTGTGCATTGTGAATTTTCCATGCATGCTTGTAATTTTGAGAATTTTTATATTTTTACTCCTTATTTTCAACATTGCCAATTTCACATCTCCTTACGAACAGTACAGCTTTATTTTCCGCATCCTGCCCGAAATGTGTTTTAGCACATCCGGTGCACAGTGACACAGTCGCTGTAGGAAAAACATGTTCAGGATACAGTAAGAAAATCACATTAACACTGTTCATGAGCAGAGGTCCCAAAATGCCTATGTTAAACAGCTGGTCAAAAAATTCCACAAAATGATTATGTTACAAGCGTGCATTGCACAGTGTCCAAGCACCGTTGTAAGTTCGAAAATGTTTAATATTTTCACAGCAGATGTTCAACATTGCCATTTTTGCACACCTTCTTATGAACAGTACAGCTGTCATTTTTCACATCCTGCCCAAAATGTGGTTTTGCACATCTGATGAACAATGGCAAGGTCGCTGTGGGAAAACAACATTTGGGACAAATTAAGAAAATCATACTGCCACTGTTCATGAGCAGAGATCCCAAAATGCCTATGTTAAAAATTTGGTGAAAGAATTCCAAAAAACAGACTGTTACGAGCATGTGTTGTCTAGTTTTCATGCAAGCTCATAACATTTTTAGTATTTTCACTGCAGATTGTCAACATTGCCATCTCTTCACACCTCCTTATGAATGGTGCAGCTGACATTTTTATGTGGTGCAGAATGGTGCGGTCACTGTGGGAAATCAATGTTTGTGACACATTAACAAAATCACAGGGACACTGTTCATAAGCATAGGTCCCACATTCTTTTATGAGGTGGGGTCACAAAAAGACCATATGGAAAATTTGGAGTGCTAATACCAACAAACACCCAGGGCGTTAGTGTTTCTAACCATAACATCCCACCCTGTACAGACTAACAGGCATCAGGGTGTGCCTTTGGATTGTTGGCTGTAATGCTCACACCATTGCACCCACACCCTGCAGCCACTGACAAGCATCCAGGTGTGCCTTGGACTCTTCTGCTCCAAAGTTCACCCCATTCTCCTATACTGCACCCATCTCAACATACTTCCTTATGAAATGGGGCGAGCGTAAGGACTGATGACTCCAAGGCACAATGCATCACTTGTCAGAGTCTACAGGGTAGGGTGAAGTGAAATGACATTCGATTTATGGCCAAAGATCCAAAGGCACACCCCAATGCATGTCACTTTCTGCAGGGTGGGCTGGGGTTCACGTTGGTTCTATACTTCACTGCCATTCCTATTATGCATCTCTCTAACTCTAGCACTAACAATGCCAATGCCAGTAAGACAACATTTGACATTGACAAATGCTTGTTCTTATATTGAAACATGTTAGACTCTTTCACTTTGTTAATGCCCTTAAGATATTTGAATGTTTCAATCATATCACCTCTCTCCCTCCTTTGCTCTAGGGTATACATATTGAGCTCCGTTAATCTGTCCTCATATGTTTTCTGATGCAGTCCATGCACCATTTTGGTTGCCTTTCTCTGGACTGCCTCCATTTTGTTAATGTCCTTGTGCAGGTCCAGCATCCAGTACTGCACACAGTACTCCAGATGGGGCTTAACCATTGTCTCATAAAGAGGGATTACCTTCCTCTTACGACTTGTGATATCCCTACTAATACACCCCAACATCCATCTAGCCTTACCTACTGCTTTAGTGGTCTGCTTGGATGATTTCAGGTCATCTGTGATGATGATGCTCAAGTCTCTTTCTTCCCTTGTGATTGCCAGCAACTCCCCTCCCAACCTATAGGTACCTTCAGGGTTTCTCTTTCCTATATGCATGATCTTGCACTTCTTTGTTTTAAACACCAGTTGCCACCCTTCAGACCATTTTGCCAGTTTTGCCAGATCTTTTCTCATTCTGTCCACCCCATCTGGATCATCTACTCTGTTGCAGATCTTGGTGTCATCTGCAAACAGGCAAACCTTATTCTCCAGTCCAACTGTAATGCCACTGATGAAGATATTGAAGAGGACTGGCCCCAGGACTAATCCCTGAGGTATCCCACTTGTGACTTGTATCTCTTCTGACTGTATACTATTTACCACCACTTTCTGTTTTCTGCCAGCCAACCAGTTTGCCACCCAACTGACCAACTTCTGATCCACCCCGAGCCTACCTGGCGTATTAATCAATATTCTATGTGAAACAGTATTGAAAGCTTTTATTTATTTATTTATTTAAAAGTTTTACCAGGTGAGCCTACTGAGCGGACTACCGCTCGATTCCAGACGCGATCTGGGGGTGGGGAGCAAGGGAAAATCAACACAGAGTTTAAGTACAACAATTATATATAGCTTCAATCAGCAATGCACAAGTACAGGACAATATTATGTACAGATTATACAGATGAGGTTTGCTACAGACAGCAAGATACATTGTTGAAATGGATATTTGGAGATACATGGAATATAGAACAGCAGTATGTAAATACAACAGCAACAGTTTAGGTACAGAGATAATCGGGAAGTGAAAACAAACCATAACCTTCACATGGGCATATTTGGAAATAGCCAGTAGAATGAGGCAGCCTGATTTGTGGCATAATAGCTAGAGCTAGCTACATACTGACAAGCGGTGACTACTGTTCCTGTACTGGGGTCTCTGACTAGCCACGGTTGGGAGAATGTAGGCTTGATTTGCTGAAGTCAAGGTAGACGACATCAACTGCACCCCCTTGGTCCACCACTCTGGTTACTCAGTCAAAGAAATCTAAGAGATTAGTTTGACAGGACCTTCCTGTTGTAAACCCATGCTGTTTTGGATCTTGTGCTCCTATGGATTCCAGGTGTTGCACTATCCTTTCCTTAAGGAGCACCTCCATAATCTTGCCCACTACTGAGGTAAAGACTGACTGGTCTTTAGTTCTCTACCTCCTCCCTGCTGCCACTCTCATGGAGTGGGATCACATGAGCCCTTCTTTAGTCTTCTGGGACCTCTCCTGTGCTCAGAGACTCACTAAACATTTCTGATAATGGTTCTGCTAGATCCACACTTAGCTTCTTTAGTACCCTGGGATGTATGTCATCAGGTCCCATTGCCTTGTCCACCCTGAGCTTGTAGGATTCTTTCTTTTGTGAAGGGACTAGTGCACACCTCTCTCCCCTCTGAGTCCATGGTGCTGAGCTGTGGGCCCTGCCCTAATTTCTCCTCAGTAAATACTGAGCAGAAGTATCTATTTAGGATAGATGCTTTTCCTTAGTCCTCCTCACACTCCCTCTTATCCCTTTGATCTTAGCAATACCCCTCTGGACTTTCTCCTTTCACTAATGTGTCTATAGAAAGTCTTGTCACCTTCTTTTACTGTCCGTGCTAGTGTTTCCTTGGTTTGGGCCTTTGCCTGCCTTACTGCCTTCCCTGCTTCCCTTAGGGAAGTTTGGCATGCCTCCCTATCTTCATCCTGCTGTGTTCCCTTATATTTCCTGAAGGTCAGCCTTTTGTCTCTGACCTTTTCTGCTACTGTTTTTGAGAACCAAAGTGGTTTCCTTCTTCTTTTGCTCTTGCTTTCTTTCTAACACAGTGGGATGTTGCTTCAAGTATTGCATCCTTAATATTTGCCCACTTTGCCTGTACCCTCATACCTGTATTTCTTCTTGCCAGGGCTTGCTTAACTCTGTTGGACATTTTATCAAAGTCAACTCCTCTGAAGTCCCATATTTTTGCCTTGAAATGGGATGATTTAGTTCTAGTGGCCAAATTGGACCATACCATGTGATGGTCACTGGCCCCCAGGTGACCTTCTACCTGGAGATCTGTGATCCTTTCCCCATTAGTCAGTACTAGATCTAGGATAGCCCTGTCTCTTGTTGGTTGTTGTATCAGTTGTTTGAGGCCCTCCTCCTTCAGGGAATCCACTATATGTCTAATTCTGGCAGATGTTCCTGCTAGCATTGATCAATCTGTATCTGGCATTTTGAAGTCTCCCATTTCTGGGCATTCATTGGACCTGATCTTCCTCCTGGGTATGGAGACCTCCAACTTGGTGGTAGAGCCAGTTGGTTGGTCTGACCATTACACTATCAGGTTCAATTTCCAGGCCCCCCTTATAGGCCTGCCCCTGTGGAGATAGTCTGATACTGCCCATTAAGGGGAGTAACCCCAGATGGTCTCATGGCAATATTGGATCAATCGAGATTTATCGGGATTTCTGACTGCTAGCAGGGGTCCAGATTACCTGCTGCAGACCTATAATATGGCTGTGGTGGCTGCTCTGCATTCTCTTGCTCCTGTCTGTGTTCGCCCCCTCACCCTTCACCCTTGATCCCCTTGGTTTGATGGGACCTTGAAGGAGATGAGGAGAGAGGGGCAAAGGATCAAGTGATGCTGGTGGAAATTCAGTCTTGATGCCGACAGGCTTAGATTGATGGTCCATTCTAGAGACTACCAATAGGTGAACTCCTGTAAGAAGGCAGAGTTCCTGTATGGGGAGATCATTGCTGCAAGAAACTGACCAACTCAGCTCTTTCGAACTGTGGACAGACTGTGCAATCCAGCCTGTCTGCAGGTTCAGGGAGCATTGTCACAAGCTAAGTGTGATGAGTTTGCTCACTTCTTTGAGAATAAGGTTGCCAATAATAGATCAGAGATCTGCCTAGCTCGCTCCAATAGGTGGGATGTTGATCGGTCGGAGGTTGCAGAACCATGGTTTGGTTGGACGGCTTTTAGGCAGCTGGTGAGCATGGATGTCATAAGGATCGTCCAGAATATGCGGCCGACCTGCTGTAGTTTGGACCCAGGCCCAACTTACCTCCTTATGGGGTGTGTTGAGGTCATCAGCCCAGTCCTGGCTGAGACAGTCCAGCATTCATTGGAGGTGGGTGAGTTTCCTGACTCCCTCAAGGAGGTGGTGGTGGCTCCCCTCCTTAAGAAATCCTCAATGGACCCAGACTGTCTCACCAACTACAATCTCATCTCGAATATGCCCTTTGTGGGCAAGGTTATTGAGAAGGTGGTTGCACTGAGCTGGATGACCACCTCACCATCCATTACCTCTATGATCTCCTCCAATCAGGATTTAGGAAGAGGCATAGCACCAAGACTGCCCTGGTTCAGGTACTCAATGATCTCCTGATAGCGACGGATTGGAGGACTCATTCCATCTTAGTCCACCTTGATCTCTCTGCAGCATTTGACACCATGAATCATGTTGTATTGCTGGAGCATCTGCGGGTTATCTGTGCATTGTCAGGGACAGTCCACAGATGGTTCCATTCATTCCTCACCGATAGATCTCAGAGAGTTGCATCTGGAATTTATTCCTCTGATGCATTTCCTCTATCATGTGGGGTACCCCAGGGCTCTGTGCTTTTGCCTATGTTATTCATGGTGTACATGCTGCCATTAGGAGCCATTGCAAGGTGGTATGGCTTGAGTTTTTACTGCTACGCAGATGATACTCAGCTATACATGTCCTTTGTACCTGACCAGGATGATGTGATTTTGATGTTTAATAACTGCCTTGCCGAGATCCAGGACCGGATGAGTGCCAATTGGCTGAAGCTGAATCCTGACAAAACTGAGGTTCTGGTGGTGGACCCAGGTCACCGGGTAGAGGGATCCTCAGTAGAGCAGGCCACTGAGCTTTCGCTTGGTGGTCATCACCTGATGGCCTCCGAATGGGTGCGGAGTCTGGGCATTATTTTTGATGAGGGATTGACCCTGAAATCTCAGGTGTCATCCATCATCAAGACCTCATTTTACCATCTGAGGAATATCACCAGGATTAAGCATCTGGTTCCACCCGGTGATCTCCCTACATTGGTTCACACCTTTTTGACCTCCTGCCTTAATTACTGCAACTCCCTGTACCTAGGGCTTCTGAAGGTTGATATCCATCACTTACAGCTGGTGCAGAATGCTGTAGTCAGGTTATTGACTGGGATATCCTGGTCCAGCCAAGTCACACCTGTGCTGCGTGGACTGCACTGGCTGTCAGTTCAGTGGCGGATCACCTTCAAGGTTGGCTTGCTGAACTATAAAGCCTTACATGGACAGGGAATAGGTTATCTGTAAGAGCTCCTTTGTCCCTACTGCCCCCTCCGACCACTCCGCTCTGCCGATGAGGGATTGCTGGAGACTTCCAGGATCCGTTTGAAGACCTCTGGAGCCCGTGCATTTGCTTTTGTGGCTCCTACCCTGTGGAATTCTCTACCTCATTGGATAAGGGGGTGCCTGACTGTGGAGAGCGTTACATCTGCTTTCAAAAGATTTTTATTCTCTCTTGTTTTTCCCTGACAATCAATTTTTGGAGTCATGTTACTTTAATGGCTTTTAAACTTTTACTGTTTTTAGGTTTTTTTGTAAAAGCCCTGTGATATTTATTGAATTGCGCTTGCAATAAAGATTATTATTATTATTATCATCGTTATTATTACAACTCTCAAAAGGATTAGTACGTGCCTGCTTCCCCTGCGTCCCAAACTTTTGTTCCACTTCTAAAGTTCTCATCCTGTTATATTGGAACTGCATCACTTCCTCTTTCACTAGAGTAATTTGCTCACTGACAACAAGGTCTCCTGTATTATATCTAGATTGTAGGGAGTATAGCTGGTCCCTGAGATGTCAATATCTATTCCTATTTATTTTACCATTAAGTTTCCCCATAATTTGAAAATATTCCCTAAAATCTGCTTTGCTATCTTGTCTCTATACTGTAGCTGTGTCACATAAAAAGAAAACAGATTTTCTTGTGGCTATCACATTCTGAAAGCCCTTCTGGATAAGGTGATTGTCCAGTAAGGAAAGATTGAATTTCCAGTACCCTGGGCCTTTTGATATGGCAACCGTATTAGCCAAAGATACACTTAACAACCCATGATCTGACATGGCTACTGGACTAACTGAGGACGTCCTGACCGCCAATGTGGGTGTAATGAACCAATTATCGATTCTGGATGACAAAACATTCCTAAAATATGTACATTGAGCACTCTGGTTAGTATCATAAAAGACATCCTTCAATCCTGTCTGGTGTATGATGTGATTTAGATATGAAGCATCACAATAAGTCTTTGAAGTCTTTAAAACCCTATCTTCATTATGTCTGTTAACATTTAAATCACCTCCAAACAGAATATTTCTAGCTGTGTATAAGTATGGCAAGATTAATTTTTACAAAGCAATTCTTTCTGTTTTAAGCTGAGGTGCATATATGTTTATCAATCTGAAATCCACATTATTCAGTGTGATATCTAGTAATAGAGCCCTTCCAGGTGCAGTATCAGCCATATGTGTTACTAGTACAGAGGGGTCCGTGAAGCAGATTCCCACCCCACGCAACAGGCTGCATCCCTGATAGACCAGTAGCTAGGCCCCCAAATCCATCCTTACGAAGCAACCTGTATCTTATGCAAGGAATGTAGTCTCGTGTTTTGAAAAAATATAATATTGTAAGTACGGTGCATGAAGAAGTCAAATGTAGCCAGGTGTTTTCTGTCAGATTTTATGCTATTGGTGTTAAGACTCGCAATAGCAAGATCATTCGGTTGAACCCCTGGAACAAAATTAGTTAAATACTTGGAATCCTGTTACTTTTGTGTAGATCAGACCATACTACAATTCTTTGCTTCTTCTTTTTTTCATTGTCCTTTGAGGGAACTTCATCTATCCATTCCGTATCAGACACCACATGCATCTGAGAGGACATCAGGGGAACCTATATCTGATTCACCCTCTTCCTCTAACTGTTCATCTTGTAAAACTGCAGATTTGTTTCCCACTGGAATGGGATCCATGGTTTCCACCAACTTTGATTTAGCCCCTTTTCCTTTAGATGGAACCAGCTGGAAATTCCCAGGTTTCTGTCTTGACATACCAGGGGAGGATGGGAGTGGGGGTGGAGGCATAGCCTGTTTAGGGGGCTCTGGCACCAACATTGGATCAGGAACTTCCATCACTAGTTACTGATCATCCTGTGAGGCAGTAGTGGGTGGGTATGTGGGTGGGTCAGGTGTATGTTTCCCAGGAGGCCTGGGTGGGGCTTGATATCTGCCAAAATCAGCAGCTCCTGTAGCAGCTTTGTAGATATAAAAGTCTTTGACTCCATAGTCAGCATTCTTTGTATTGTGAGACATCCAGGAGCAATCAGGGAAAGAGTTCCCCTCTGTCTCACAAAGATTACATTTCAGGGTAGTTGTGCAGTGATACACCACATGCTCCCATTCCCCACATTGCACACATTTAATGGCTTCACAACTAATACTGAAATGTCTGGGTGACTCACACTTATAGCAATGCATGGGTTGCCTGGGGTAAAAAATAAACCCCCTTGTCTCATCCGATGTAAATGTTCTTTGTCATTATGGTGCAATTTAATCTTAATCCACCATCCCCCATTCCAAAGCCCTTCCACATCCAAAATTGGTTCAGGATTACCCTGAAAGTCACACTGTTTCTCCAAACAGTAGAGAATATCAATCACATTCACGCCCTCATTTAGAAAAAGGACAGTGATAATTGTGAATGTTTGTTTCGTAAGGGGTATAGCTTGAAAAGGCATCCAGAGTGGATTGGTTTTTAAAGCCATGTGTTTGGTCCAGAATCATTCTAATAAGGCAGCCATATGAAAACTAATATCAAAGGTGTGCTCTCCTGGGGCGTGGATAAGTGCATACACATCAGCAGGAAAAAATCCCAGTGATTGCTTTATAAGGATTTTTCCTATATACTGCCTATCAGGGGATGTTTCCAACCCTCCCAGATAGCAGAGATGAATAGCATTTCTCTGTTTTGACAACTCAATAGGTTTTGAAACAAACTAGCATAGATAGGTGCAGTATTAGAGGTACACTCAGGACCCAGTTGAGACCCTCCAGCCTTGTCCTGCCCTTCAGTTCTAGCAGCTGTTTGTTCAACCCCTGATTGTGTGTCATAAAAAACTTCAGGTACAGAATCTAAGGGAGAATATGAAATGGTACCTGATTCCTCCATAGTGGTAGCCTAATCTGCTGTTGTAGAGTCTCCATTCATGGTTTTCTGGTGCTTCCTAGGCAGCCCACAGTCCTCGAGCCTCTCCATTTGCTCTCCCGGACGTGGAATCCTCAGGTCCAGGACCCGCTAACACTCAGGAGATTGTATTATTTTATTTATTTTTTTATTTATTTATATTGTTTTATTTTATTTATACTTTTGGCCCCTTGAGCCACCAGTCTGCCTACTCATCACATCAGGCATCCTCTTCAGGTCTCAGGCCGCCATCTCCGGGGATTCTCCTCGGCTCCTAGTATGGGTCCTGTAGCCACCCCTGCGGCTTGCCCCCCACGGTGGGGTGGAGAGGATCTCTCTCCCTAGCTTGACCCCTCGGGTCAGCATCCAGTAAATGCTGCATACTCTCAGCACTGAACTAGTCCCCACTGGAGACGGCCATCATGCCGCCGTGACTGGTGCCCTATTTTTCTGCTTTTCTCCCCTGACGTCTGTGGCATGCAAGATGCCTAAGGTCCTGAGCTCACACTTTTGCACGCACTCTGATCCAGGTGTCAGCTGCAGTACATCCCCATAGGTCTTGCCAGTGTTCTAGTGATCACCCCCAGCCACCGCCAGAGGCCACCAGAGCACTGGTGGCAGCACACCTCCCTCCTGGAGAAGGAGAGCAGTCCTATGGATGCTCAATCCTTCTCCTCCCCTGCCAACCCCCGATGACCCAGGCTCATTCCCAAACCTGGGTCACCGGCGTAATGCGAGATGTGGCGTCCAGCACCTCAACCCTCAGTGCTACTGGGCCAGCAACACTCAGGAGATTGGATCCATCCAGTCTTTTCCAGAGACAGCTCCGGAGACCAGGTCTCTGTACCAACCAGCTTTTTGTCAGGCACTTCCTCTGGTCTAGAATCTGTCTGTCTTGTTGATTTATCGCTCACTGGACTGAAAACAAAAAAATGTTTGTGTTCACTGGCATATATGTGTGCAGGGAACCTGCCAGCCACGTCTTATTTGATCTTTCAGCCTCCAGCTTTGATTTAGCTTCCGCAAACTCCCGTTCAGCCTGCCATATAGTTTCCTGAAATAAACAGTTCTTCTCTTTCAATGCCTGCTGTAAAGATTGTTCTACAGCCATAAAATCTATATCTGTGTCTCTCGAAGCAACTTTGGTATCATACCTTTTTCTTTCACTTTAACTGTCTCCACTGTGGAAATGTTTGGAACTGTATCCAAAGCTGTAGTTACTGTTGCAGCACCATTTAGCTGGTGCTCCGAACCACCATTCTCCTCCATAGCTGATTCAACACTGTTCTCCTCCATAGCGACCTCAGGTGGGACAGCACCCTTACCAACAACAGTAGGAGAAATGTTTAGTAACATTCAAATCAAAACATAAGTAGGAAAAAGCACATGAAATTAGAAACAAACCAAACCAGGAAATAACTGTACAAAAAGGTAGGAGAACCATTTCAAATCATATACTGAACCAGGGAACCAGGGGAAAAAAGCAAAAAGGAAACAAGTAATAAAAAAAAAACTTATCCCACCCAATCAATATCTTTCCATAAATGGGCACAAATCTGAGTCCCCCAATGAGTAGTTTCAACCTTATACACTGCATCCAATTCTGCTTGAGTTTTAAAAAGGATGTCATTAATAGTAACTGTACCCTGCTGCAAGACTCTCTGACACCATACATGCCAGATAGCCCATTTTAAACATGCCAAAATAACAAAAACAGTACTCTTGTGGCAACAGAACCATGGTGCCATTAGTTGACCATAAACTAAAACGTCATATGTCATGGTTGCAAACCGATTGGTATTCCATAAGGCATCCAGGTGTGACCAAAAACCCTGAATAAAAGCACACTCAAAAAAGAGATGTGCCATAATTTCTGAGCATGGCAACCATCACAGTCACACAATTGGTCCTGCAGCTGTTACTGTTTATGGCTGCCATGAACATTTAATTTATTGTGCCCACAAATCCACATGGTATCCTACATCTTTTGTGGTATTCTAGTTTTTAACATGCATCCCAATAGCAAAGAAATGTCAACAGAAAGACTAACCTTCAAAACCTCATCTTCAAAGTAGCATTTGTCTACCACTGTGCCATAAAACTGTTTCCCTGAAACAGTCAACACCCAATTTAGTTCCAACTTCGATAGCCTAATGTATTTTAAGCAAGTTTGTGTTGGCACTGGAAGCTGGAATTCACCCCTATGTCATTTCCCTTTCCCCCAGGCAGTAAGAAATCCCTGCTCCCATAATGATATAACAGAAAGACCCACTCCATTCTGTCCCAGCAGTAGAGGTTTAATATTAGAAAAAAAAATTCCCAGAAAGAAAAACCAACGGCTGCACCATATGCAAACCCCCATCCTTCCAGGCCCGATATGTATGATTTCTTTTCACAGGATTCAGGCGGCTGCCCCATATTAAAGAAAAAAAACTACCCCAACAGTTTGGTATGCACCTTAAAAGGGAGTGGGAATACATGGGAGAGATACAAAAAAAGTGGAAGTATATATGACTTCAATGAAAACACCCTTTTTTTCCTTGTCATCTTCCACATTTTTCACTTCTGAATTTTCATTTGTGCAGCATCATAGACAGTGTCCCAATTACTTTGAACTTCTTCCCGAGATCCCAAAAAAAAAACCGCAACACTTTAATGCTGCCTGATTTTACAGGTATGACAAACTCAGGGTCTATTTTGGCCATCCCCAATGCTAATCCCTGACTTTTTGCTGTGTTAATTTTGATGCCAGTAACCAGGTGGTGTTGTGCAAAGACCTGAAGGGTCTGCTTGCCTGATGATAGAGGTTTTACCAATAAAGTACAATCATCCACATAAGCAGTGATTTTTGCCATTGTGCTTCCAAAAAGATGCTAAATAGGTGAAACCTGATCATGTGCAGCTATATACAACAGCGGGTCCAGACTAACAATATATAACAAAGGGCTGAGAGGACACCCCTGCTACACCCCATTCTTAATGTACCTAAGAACACCAAGATGTCCATTAATTAAAGGTCGTACTTGAGCTTCTTCATATAGTAACTGAATCAGGACCACAAAACCATTTGGAATACCATATGAAGCAAGATAATCCCAAAGATATCCATGCTTTATAGCATCAAAAGCTGTTTCCTAATCTGCACAAAAAAGGTAGCCATCTAAATTCATATGCATACCTTGTTCCATAATTTCTCTAATAAAAATGAGGTTCTGCGTAATGTTCCTCCGAGGTATTGCACGTGTCTGTGCTTCAAAGATAACTTCCTGCGTTACCATAGACAGCCGAGCAGTCCAACGTTTTGCTAATATTTTATAGTCCGTTGTTAAAAGACTAAGCAGCCTCCAGTTATGAATGTCCGTATAGTCACCTTTCTTGTACAGGAAAAACATAATCCCTTCCGTCATACTGTGGCCATGCTTATTTTCCGACATAATGGCCAGGAAAACCTCTGTCAAAATCGGAGCTAACTGCTCACAAAAGTGCTTATAGAACTCATTTGGAACTCCATCTCCACCTGGTGAGGTGTTCAGTAAGAGATTCCTTATTGCAGTCTGAACCTCAAATTCTGTGATAGATAACAAAAGTTGAGCTGCAACCACCTGTGAAATCTGGTGTAACTCAACAGTATGTAAAAGGCTTTCTGAACCCTTGTCTCCACCTACCTGAAATCTCTCTGCAATGTAGTGTTGCACCACCTGCTGCATAGAGGGAAGATCAGTGACTAGCACCCAATCAGAATTCTGTAGGGTTATCATAACCTGTTTATCCACTCTATCCATCTAAGTATCAAAGGGATTTACCTCTGTTCTAGTACCCTGGGTGGTAAATGTCTGATGATAGGCCATATTTTTTCTTGATCCTGATGGTATGCATACATTTGTTTTTGTACATCAGACATTTTATTGGAACAATCCACTCCAGATTCTCTCATTAGAGTTACTAATTTCAAAAACTTGTCTTGTAGGCTGAGATAGGCCAAATATTTCTCCTTTGCCAGTTTCATGGAGAGTTTAATGAACATCTCCTTTAAATCAGTTTTAGTGTTCTCCCACCCGTCCATAGGACTGTCATATAGAAACCTGATATCATGTCTAGTTTCTTGGAAAAGTAATATATTATGTCTGAATAATTCAAACTGTAGAAGGGATGAATTTAACTTCCAGTAACCCCTTCTCAGAACTATCTCCTGCATTACTCCCAGTGAAATTTCTACTGCAAAGTGGTCTGAGATCTCAAAAGGAACCACTCTAGTAGAAACCTCAAGTGTCTCCCAGATAGAAACCAAAAATCAATTCTGGTGGAAGGTTTACCCTTGTAGATCATATGAGTGGGTGGAATAGTTAATAAATCATATACATCTACAAGGTGATTTCTAGTCAAAATTTCTTCCAGTAGATTAGTGTCACAGTACTGTTTCCCGGTTTCCTGCCCCAGTCCCTTTCAGGCAATCCACAATTAAAATTCCCACCCCTAAGAATCAACTTTGAGGAGTTTAGGAAGGGTTCAATGAGCCGCAATAAAGCTGTCCTATCATCTTTTACCTGTGGAGCATAGACATTTATTAAGTGATATGTGAGCCTCTCAATGACCACATCCATCAAAAGTGCTCTACCTGGGAGAACATTGAGAACTTTCAAAGTTTTAAACTCAACACTCCTAAACAAGATACCCATGCCAGAGCACTCATCTTCACCCACAGACCAAACCGAAGGTCCCTATCGCCAATCCACTCTGGCTTGATCTATGTCTGTGAGTGTGTGAAATCTGGTATATTGTAAATAAATAACATTATCTTGCTCCATAGCCAGTTTTGTAAAAGTGACAAGACATTTATCTCTTGATTTAAGGCTATTCACATTCAAAGTCAAAAGTTTAAGAGGTAACATCAAATGAAACAAGGAAATGAAAAACAACAGTGCAAAAATTCTGAAAAACCACATCATTTCCTTTTTTTCTGCTTCTTAGTCTTAACCTTTTCAACTATTAACATGTCACCAACTGCCTCCTGCTGTGAAGAGGCAACAGAGGAGACTGCTGAGCCACCCTCTGAATCTATTGATTCGCTGTCCATAAGTATTTCATAAGAGTTCTGGGTAGAAATAGGATCCGTGTCAAGGCCTTTTGACATGGGGTCTGGGGTGTGTACAATAGATCTCGAGCAGGTCACTCTCTGAAAAGGAGGCTCCTCCACAGGTGCAGAAGGAGGCATAACAGAGTCCAACAAAGGAACTGGTTGTGAACCAACAACCTCCATGGGGTGGTGAGCAACACTATTGTCAGAGTTTAGTTTTTAGCTGAGGCTCCAGGAGTAAGTACCTTTCCCGCAGGCCCCTTTACAGGAGAGTTGGGGGGAGGGAGGGAGGGGGTGTCTGCAGGCACCTCACACAAATCTAGAGCCACCTCTAGATCCTGGGTGGTACACAAAGGCTGAGGTTCAACAACAGAGGAAGATTCATACTGAACCCTTGTGTCATGAACTAAAGAGGGCTGAGACAGAGGTGGGGCTTTCGGAGCCGAAGTCTGGGACATTAAATCGGCCATCTTTATATGCTCCTTCTGTGCAGCAGCCACATACACGTCCTGCTCAGCCCTAACAGTGGTATCTAAGCTATTGTGGGATGCCCATGGACAGTCATGAAAAACAAGGCCTATCTCCTCACACAGATTACATTTTACAGGGCTGGGACAGTGGACACTGTTATGTCTCAACTCCCCACAAAACACATATTTCAACTTGGTACACACATTACTTAAGTGATCCACATCTCCACACTGGTAACATTCACAGGGTTGTCCCATATAAAACAAAACACCCCTATCCCACCCCAAGAAAAAACAATTAGGCAAGTATTTGGTCACTCCATTCTCTTGTTTTAGGCTAACCTTGTATCACCAACCACCTGTCCACAAATGCTCCTCATCAAGTATAGGCTTTGGATAACCCGTGACAGTACAATGCTGCTTCAGCCAACAGAAAATGTCCGCCACATTCACCCCTTCATTCCAAAACAGTACAGTAATTTACTTGAAAGAGGGTTTCATCAGAGGAATGGCAACAAAAGGTCTCCAAAGAGCAGTATTCTTCAATAACAAATACTGTTTCCAAAACCTCTCCAATCCAGTTGGTTGTTTGAAGCTAATATCATAACAGGTATCCCTGGCATGTGAATAAGGGCATAAATTTCATAAGCAAAATATTTCATGCTCATTTTTAAAAGAGCTTTCTTAATAAATAGATGATCTGGAATGTCCTCCATGATCCCCCTTGACCGCAAGCGCACAACATTCCTGCGTACTGCAGGCTTTGAGGCCAGCCTTACAGTTTTGGGGAACAAGCGTTTCTTAACATTTGTCTGCCACACATTAGTCCTTTGGCCACCTTCCCATGCAAAGGCAACCTGGTGAGCCCTTTTGTTGGTTTCCTCCGGTTGTTCCAGTCCAGAAGTAATGGTAGGCTCAGCAAGCTGTGGCCGATTAGTAATAGGGGTCAGCACCTCCTGAGGTGGAACTTGTGCAGAGACCTCAGTACTTTCTTCTTCCAGGTCCATAAAAGTATGCAGCAGTTCATGAGGAGCTGTTTGGTGCAAATCTGCACTCATATCATACCCCATATACTGACCAGAAAGGAGAGACACAGTCCCTGCATCACTTGACACAGATCACGGTGAGGGAGTGGGGCCGATAAAAGCATCCGTCCCATCCTGTTGAGGTGAGGGGTTTGCAACCCATCCTCCTCCTGTCTGTAACCAACCTGCCCCTGTAAGAGCTTCCTGCACCCATGCAGGAGATGTAGATGCAACATCAGGATTACTGACTGGGGGAACTATAGGCAGTGAGACTGCAGCCTGCACAGTATCGTGTGGATGTGTTTTGTCTTTCTTTTTCTGCTGTTCTACAAGTACTTTTGCAGCAGCTGACATTTTTTTGGGCTGCTGGCTGACACCCCAATTGAAAAAACTACTGATTATGAGAGCTTTGAGGGGCCTTCCAGCACCCTCCCACCTTTTGCAGAGTAATGCATCATTGTTTGCTCTTCTCGGGTTGTCCACCTGGCTGATCTATTTCCCATAACTGTTCCACTAGTACTGGAAGTGTCCTGCTCCATTTCGCTCCCATCCAGAGTCATTATTTTACATTTAGAGGGTACATGTGGCTCTGGAGAGCCTCCCAGAGTTGCATCTGTGAGGTGTCCAAATCCTGCTGCTTCATTCTGCTTGCCGGTGTTTGTCTAGGTGTCACCCAAGCCCAACTCTTGGCATATGTCCCGGTCCATTCCAAATGCCATCCCTCGGCATCTTAGCTCCAACTCAGTGCAGTTCCTTTTAGCAGAGAACCGCTGCTCACCCAAAAAAAACAACTTTACCAAGGCATCAGTAGAAAGGCCATCAAGACTATCCTCCAGAGCTTCTAGGTTGCATTTTTCCATACAAGTTGGCACGCCCACAGACGTGACAGCCACAGCAGGTAATTCATCTGGTCAAGCAGAGAGTTCTGTTTCCCTATCTGTAGGAAAGGCCTCTAAGGTACCCATGACCGAGGAGGAGGCCCTCTCCTCAGTCCTGCAAATGTCCTGCTCCTGTGTCCTCCAAGGGAAGACTGGCCCGTCAGCACCAGTCACAGTGCCCCCTACCATAAAGTAGGGGAATTTCCCCAATGTCATGGCCAAATTTCCCCCATTCACTAAAAATACCAGCAACAGTTTAATCTGGTTTAATGTCAGTTGGTTTCCATCTGTATCCACCTCCCCCAAGACGAGTCTGAAAATAGGCAGAACTGTCTAGTTCTCCTTTTCTGGTCAACAAAAACAAAATAAAAATAGATGGTGCTATACTCTCATACAGAGAGTGGTCCATGGCAATCCTAGAAGCTCTGCATCTGGAGAGGATGATCACCAGCACCAGAAATTGCTTTGAAACCTATCAAACTAGATGAGAAAATCTGTATTTGTTACTCCTCTTGAATCATGAATGATCCCACAAGAATGTTAGCATTTCTTTTTGTTTGCTCCTAGGTTAACTTTCTCTTATATTTTCTGGAGTTGTGATAGACACAAATTGCTTTTTTTTTACACATCTTCCTTGGTCTTGGCCCCCAGGGGTACCACCTCTGTCACTGTTATTCAGCTGGAACCTGGCATACTGGGATCCTGGCATCATGTTTCGTGATGCTAGGGATGTTTTTCTGGTTTTTCTCCCAATTTCTTTTTCTAGTGCAGTCCCATCCCCTAGAGCATGCTAACATGAAGGACATTTGTCCAGACTAATGACATGCTAGTCAAGAGCCTTACAGCGGCCTCCCCTCCCCGACTCATGACAGCTGTGTTCAACCCACTGCCTATGCTTCCACTGGTGACTGGACAATGGGCACTAGTACCGACTGGAGAGTCCCCCCCAACCCGGAGGAGGAGAGCATCCATTGGGATGCTCAGTCCTCCTCCTCTTCCCAGCTGAACTTTTAACTGGGGTCACTGGCATGGTGCAAGGTGTGGTGTCCAGTGCCTCAACCCTTAGCACCACCAGGCCTGCGCACAAAGTGCTTTTTGAATGAGTCGGTATTCTGGGACTGTGTTACCTCCATTATGGGGGATACCTTTTGAACACACCAACTGTTTCTTGTTTGTGTTGTTTGTTCGGTCTGCTTGTTGTTGTTGTTGTTGATTGCCATTTTACACTGACATTATTTAATAAAGTATACTTTTTTTTAAAAAAGAAAGACAACCCATGACTGAGCTACACCCAGTGGAAATGCTTAAGTGTGATTGTGAACTGAATACTAGTAGTAGAGCTATGGTAAGTAGCCTCTATGTCTTCCTCCTTTGGAGTACCCCATACCTCTCATGGTGAGTTGGCACTAGCTTGGCATTATATTGTTGCTTGCTGTACCAAGATTTCTCCAATCTGAAATGGGATGGTAGTGCCTAATCCACAGAAGTGTCTGGACCCCTTGTGCACATGTCGTAGAAT
Organism: Neoceratodus forsteri; assembly: GCA_016271365.2. Taxonomy (NCBI): domain Eukaryota; kingdom Metazoa; phylum Chordata; order Ceratodontiformes; family Ceratodontidae; genus Neoceratodus; species Neoceratodus forsteri. The sequence continues at coordinate 570,520,207 of CM028134.1, read as the reverse complement.
GTCAAAAGCTGCAGAGTACCCCTCTACACTTACCAAGCCCCAATGGCATCCACAGCATTGGTTATGGTGACCTTCTGCAGCAGATACCATACCAGCTGCATGTCTATAGTGGTGGTTGAGATCAAGGCTGGAGGGCATGTTTCTACTTGAGGTTGACTTCAGCATGCATTGCAAAATGTGGCAGACAGCTGGAGGGTGCCAAAGCTATGCAAAAGGGGGCACTGCAGTTAGCATTTTTGTACCCTACAAACACAGCTTTCATGGGCATGCACAGGGTATAATTTACCCTTCTGAACATTGCACACAGCCCAGCATGGAGAGTAGTGGGGCATTATCTTGCACTTTTCTTTTTAAATATTACTGTCCCATTTGTGGATATTGTGGATACAATAAAGTCCTCTCCCTCTAGTGCAAGTGAAGCTGGTTCACATTCATTCAGTCATTAATTCACACACCCCTTGTGTTCCTCTCATTCCTTCTTCAAATACATCCTTGGCATCTGGCACCCCTTTGGTTAGAGCACTGAAATAAAATGTACTGTGTGGATATCGGCCCAACAACACAGGTCATTCATAGTGGGATGACATACTCCCTTTCTCTAGGGATAAAGAAGGCTGCATCAGGCAGAACACCCCTAATGGCCACCAGAGCTCCAGGATTTGAGATTACAGCATGCCTCCAGGTTGCCAGCATGGTAGCACTGCACATTAGCTTTGGATCATTCAGCATCCCCATATCCGCTTGTTTTGAAACATATATCAAGCATGGGTTCCACAACACAAAAATCTATTATGTGACAATTTAAAGGGGGACAGTCATCACAAAGGGCACCACACACACATGTGGGGCTAGTCCCAATATGCACTTTGTATGCACCTATCTTTTAACAAGCATTTGTCAATGCCAAATGTGTGCTTGCTGGTATTAGCATTGGAAATGCAGGAGTTAGACAGATGCAGAGTAGGAATGGCAGTGAAGTATTGAACTTCACACCAACCCCACCTCCAACCTGCAGAGACAGACAGGCATTGGGGTATGTGTTTGGGTTGTCGCCCATAACATTCTTGCCATTTCACCTCACCCTATCCTGCAGACACTGACAAGTGCTGAGGTGTCCCTTGGGGTGTTCGGCTTTACAGTCACCCCACTCCATAAGGACATACGCTGAAATGGGTGCAATATAGGAGAATGGGGTCAACTCTGGGGCCAAAAAGTCCAAGGCACACCTCAATGCCTGTCACTGGCTGCAGGGTGGGGGGTGGGGTGGGGCTGGAACAGCATGAGCATTACAGTCAGCAATCCAAAGGCAAACCCATGATGCCTGTCAGTCTGTACATGGTGGGAAGTTACGGTTAGAAACCCTAATGCCCCAGGTGTTTGTTGGTATTTGCACTAAAGATTTTCAACATGGCCTTTTTGTGACTCCCACCTCATGAAAGCATTTGGGACCTTTTCTCATGAACAGTGGCACTGTGTGTTTGCCAATGTTTCTCAAACTTTGAGTTCTCAAAGTGACCATGCCATTGTGCGTCAGATGTACGAAGACACAGATCGCCCAGGATGTGAAGAATGACAGATGCACCATTCATCGGGAGTTGTGAAGAGATGGCAATGTTGAAAAGCAGTAGTGAAAATATTAAAAATCCTAGAACCTCCGAGTGTACGTAGAAACTGCGCAACGGATGCTCGTAATATAGTTATTTAGTGGAATTATTTCACCAAACTTTCAACATAGGCATTTTGTGACCTCTACTCATGAACACTGTCGGTATGATTTTCTTAATCTGTCTGGAACATTGATTTCCCACAGCAACCATGCTATTCTGCGCCAGATGTGTAAACGCATATTTCGGGCAGGATGTAAAATATGACAGCTGTACTGTTCATAAGGAGGTCTGAAAAAATGCCAATGTTGGAAATCTGGAGTGAAAGTACTACAAATTTGTGAAGTTATGAGGGTGCAAGGAAACGGGACAATGCTGGAGGACGATGCTGGAGGAGACGACTTGTAACACAGTTATTTTATGGACGTTTGTCACCAAATTATCAACATAGGCATTTTAGAACCTCTGCTCATGAACAGAGTCACTGTGATTTTACATATGAACATACATACAAACATATGAATCTGCCAGCAAAACAGACCAATCGGTCTATCTAAGTCTGCCTGAGTGTGCAGCTAGCACCCTAGATTGCAGCTGCCCCAGCCTCCTCCCCCCTCAGTTCCTCCCCTGCTTGTCCCAGCCCCTGCCCCCCTCAATCTTCCTCTTCCTCCCAGTCCTTCTTAAAATTATTGACTGTCCTACATGTTACCACCACCTCTGGCAGCACATTTCAACTAGACACCACCCTCTCAATGAAGTAGTGTCTGCTCATTTCCCTCTTGAAACGTCCCCCTTCCAACCTTAGTCCGTGCCCCCTCAACTCTCTTCCACTCCTCAGTTTAAACACCCCCTCGGTGCTAGGTTTATTTACCCCCCTTTAGGTATTTAAAAGCATGAATCATATCCCCCCATCCCTCCTCTCCTCCAGCGTGTACATGTTCAGCTCGTTCAGCCTAACTTCGTATTCCTTTCCTTCCATCCCCTTTAACATTTTTGTTGCCCTCCTTTGCACCCCCTCCAGTAACTTTATATCGCTCCTCAGGTATGGCCTCCAGTATTGCACACAGTACTCCAGGTGCAGTCTGACCAATGATCTGTAGAGAGATAGGATCACATCCCTATGTCTGGATGAGAACCCCCTTGCAATGCACCCCGAGAATCATGTTTGCCTTCGTCGCTGCTCTCCTACACTGGGCTGAGTTGTTCATGCTCTCAGTTACCAACACCCCTAAACCCTTCTCCTCCTCTGTGATCCATGACCTAACCCCCCAACCAATAGTCCCTCTTCTGGTTCATAGGCCTGAAGTGCATCACCTTACACTTGTTTGCATTGAATCCTAGCTGCCACTCCACCAACCATGTCTCTACTTTGGTTACATCCCCCTGTGGTTTTTCCCATCTGTCCTCTTTGTCAACCACTGCCCCCAATTTGGTATCATCTGCGAACAGACTAACCCTCCTCCCCACTCCATGTGCTATATCAGAGATAAAGAGCCCAAATAGCACAGGGCCCAGCACTGACCCCTGCAGCACCTTGCTTGTCACTGCTGTAGGTGCCGAGAGCTCACCACAACCACCACCACCCTTTGCACCCTCCCCATAACCAGTTCTCTATCCATTTAGTCAGATTTTTTCCCACCCCCACTGCCGTCACCTTCCCCTCAATCTCCCATGAGGCACTGTATCAAAGGCCTTACTGAAGTCCAAGTACAAGACACGTACCACATGACCCCAGTCCAACTCCCTTGTCACCCAGTCATAATACTTTCTTAAGCTGGTTTGGCAAGACCTGCCTGAGATGAACTCATGTTGCCGCCCATCTTGGAGGTCATTACTCTTTAGGAATGCCACCAGCCTCTGTTTCAGTATCGCCTCCATAAGCTTACCCACTATGGACATGAGACTGACCATCCCATAATTTCCTGGCTCCTCCCTAGGCCCACTCTTGTATATGGGCACCACCTGGGCCATCCTTCAGTCCTGGGGCGCACACCCCATTTCCAAGGAGGTTGAACAGATCTGCCAGTGGCTCAGTCAACAGCTCCACCATCTCCCTCAGCACCCTGGGGTGGATGCCATTGGGACCTGGTGCCTTGTCCACCATTACTGCCCTCAACCCCTCTAGCACCCTAGTCCCTGTGATCACTTTGTCCATCGCCTCCTCCCCACTCCCCCCCCAGCCCATGCCGGTTGTGGGCAATCCCTATCCTTAGTGAAAACGGAGCAGAAGTACTAATTTAGAATTTCCACTTGCTCATCCCCCTTTTCAACCCAATCCGCTCCTCGCTTTATCCTCACAATATGCACCTTGCACTTCCTCTTTTCCCTGACATACCTTAAAATGTCCTTTTTCCCTTCCTTTATGCTCTGTGCTAACATTAATTCTCTGGCGGCCTTAGTTTTTTTCACCCTCCTGGCTACCTCCTTGACCAACTCCCGTAAGCCTCCTTATCCTCTCCCTTCCCTGTTTTCCTGTACTTCCAGTTTGTAGCCCTCTATGCCCTCACCCCTTGCAGCACTTCTTTGTTCAACCAGCCTGGTTTCTTGGCTCTGCTCTTCTTATTCCTAGCCATGCTGCAGGCTACTATGGCCTCTGTTAGCCCATCTTTTTGACTCCCCACTTTTGTTCTGCACCCATCCCAGGCCTTATATCCTGGAGTCTCCCTTGCAGTATTGTTCCCATCCTCCCAAAGTCCACCCTACTAAAGTCCACCACCTTAGTGCCTGTGCCTTCTGTCTCCCTGCCTAGTGCAAGAACGAGCCACATGGTTTGGTAGTCACTACCTGCTAGTGGGTCCTCCACCCGTACCTCTCTCACCGCCTCCCCATTTGCCAGTACTAGGTCCAGAGTACTACCAAGCCTTGTAGGCCCACTTATCAATTGCATCAGAAGGCTGTCCTGGAATGCATCAATGAGAACCTGCTCCCTGGTACTGCTAGTGGCCGGGGTGCTCCAGTCAGCACCTGGTAGGTTAAAATCCCCCACTCTCACCACACTCCCCCTTCTACAGACCCTCCTTATCTACTCTGCCAACTCCCCATCCAGTTCCCCGGATTGGGCTGGTGTTCATTACACCACTCCCAGCCTCAGCTTTCTGCCTTTGGAGACCAGAAGTTGCACCCAAATCACCTCTGTCCTCTCCGCTTCTCCCTCGTCCATTATGCTTTTGATCCCCTCTCTCACACAGAGTGCAACCCCCCCCCTCCAACTCCCCGGTCCCTGCTGTATGTCCTGTATCCCAGGATTGCCTAGCCCCAATCATGGTACTCTGTGGCCCAAGTCTCTGTCACTGCAGCAATGTCCACCTTCCCCTCTAAAAGGAGCACCTGAAGCTCTGCAGTTTTGTTCCCCAGGTTTCTTGCGCTGACAGTGACCATCTTTTCCCCTTACCTCTTTTTCTTCTCACTCTTCCCCCTGGCCTGTGTCCCTCCTCCTGGTAGTCTGCACCCTTTCTCCTCATTATTCTTATCTGGTGGTGGTGCCTTCTGTATTACACTCAGACCACTCTGCCTGCTCCCTCCCAGGGTTACTACGCCTCTACCTGTACCTATATCTAGGGGGGTGAGCTCATTAGGCTCCCCTGTCCAGACCTTTCTACCAACCTCAGTCTTTTGGCCACCCCCCCACTAGTTTAAATCCACCTTAGTAGAGCTATACCCCTCTAATCCTGCCTTTAGTACTCCTGTCCCCTCCCTGCTCAAGTGTAGCCTGTCCATCATGTACAAGTCACTGTTCCACTAGACCCTACCCCAGTTAGTCACTAATCCATAATTTTTGTTGTGGCACCAATCCCTCAGCCACTCATTGAAGCCCTCAATCCTACCCTCCCTCCCCATGCTTGCACATGGTACCAGGAGTAACTCTGAGAATGCCACCAACTCCCCCACACTCTCACACTGCTTGCCTAACTCCTAGAACCCCCCTCACTACTTCCACAGTCTCCCCTGCCAAGTCATTTGTACCTGCATGCAACAGTAAATGAGGTTTCTTCCTCCCCCTTGCTGCACATTTGAGCAGTGCCTGCCCCTCCTGTGGTCAACCCAGCAATAAGCTTCAACCCAAATACTGGTGTGCCTTTCCCCCATCCAGTCCCACTCGCCCCTTTCAGTACAGAATCCCCCAGGACAAGTACCTCCCCGTCCCTTACCTCTTTTCTTTCTAATGCCCCTTCCACCACCCCAGTAGTTGTTCTTCCCTGCCCCTTACCCCCGCCAGCTGCACCTTCTGTGACTTCTGTATCTGCACCCCCTACTTCTGCCTGACCCCTTTTCTGTGCCTTATTCCTCCCATTCCACTTGAACCCCTTCCCAGCCTGACTACTTCCTACTGGGCTTCCCATGTTGACCTCCCCTCCTCCCCTGCTAATTTCCAACCCCTCTCCTATCACCGTTATTGTCAATTTAGAGCCTCCATTCCCTTCAACCCCAACAGTGATGCTCCTCCCATCCTTCCCTTTCCAATAGCTTTCTGTCTTCCAGTCATGCCCCTCCTTCCTTACTAGCCCCCCTTCTACCCTTTCATCATCGCTATCTCTTCCCCTACCTGTTGCCATCCATCTCATGCTCCACTTATCCTCCCCCTTCAGTGTGTTCCTGCTCCCCCTTTCTCTCCCATAGCAGAGGCTCAAATCTATTCCTTGTCGATACCCCTCCTGCATCTCCTCCTCTATCGGCTCCCCTCTTCTACTTGTTCCTCTACATGACCCTCCTGGTCCCACCCTTGGTCCCTCCCTACCCGCAGCCATCTGCTCTCTCCCCTGTACTCCTCGTGGTCTCTTCCTTCCCCCTCAGGAGGCCCCCTCCCTCACCTCAGGCACCCCCTTCCTTCTCCTCTCTTTTCTGCTAGTGTCTCTGATACTGGGGTCAGTTTCAGTCCCTAGTTGTTCTTCCCTCGTCCCCCCTTGCCATCCCCTACCCCCCCAGTCAGGATGCCTACCATACTCATCTGCCCTGCCACTTAGACTCCTCCCTAACCTCCACAGTTCCTCCCTGAAACTAGCTAATTGTCTACAGAGCATACACCCACCCCATCCACCAAGCCCAGTCCAGGATCATGGCGGACCCACACTCTTTACACCCCACCAACCTTCTGAAGATGCCCACCCTATTGACATGTGGCACCTGCCCCATTTTGGCCACCATCTTATGTTATGGGCTCTTACTCTTGGTTTCTGTATCCCACTACAACTGTTAGGGTCCCAAATTCTTGTTTCCCTCCACACTAGTCCCCCTACTGCCCCCTTGACGACCGGGTTAATTCAGTCTCAAATCTCATCCATTAGATACTGTATTACTGTAGCAATCCTAAAGCCTCCTTGTCCATTTTTCACCCCCAGCTACCATACTTTTTGTTCTCAGCCCTCATAGTTTCACTTAGCACTGTTAGGAATCGTATTGCACTCCAAGTATTACTCAACTCAGAGAAATACACAGAATAAATAAATATGCATTATTTCAGCAATCCTAACAGTATAGCTCAGTAGTTAGCTCACTTAGAGAAATAAACAGAACAACTAAATCTGTATTATTACAGCAATCCTAAAAGTATCCAAGCATTGTTTTGTCTCCACCCCAGAGACCCTGCTATAATATAGGACCACACAGGCCCTGGGCAGGTGGGTGGGCAACTCTAAAGTCCCGACAGAGCTCCGTTGAGCTTGTTCACTCCCCCTCTCTCATTCGCTTGTTCTGTTTTTCCCAGCGCTGCAGGCTGCCCTTTTGTACTGGGCTCCTGCCTGCGTTAGTGCCTTTTTCTGCCCACAAAGAAATCCGCACCAGTCCTGACAGAGCTCTGTTGAGCTTGCTCATTCTCCCTTTCTCACTCACTCGTTCTGTTTCTCCTGGTGCTGCAGGCTGCCCTTTTGTACTGAGCTCCTGCCTGCATTGGCACCTTTTTCTGTCCACAAAGAAATCCACAGCAGTCCCAACAGAGTTCTGTTGTGCTCAATCACTCCCCTTCTCTCACTTGCTCGTTCTTTTCTCCCTACACTGCAAGCTGCCCTTTCATACTGGGCTCCTGCCTGCATTGACACTTTTTTTCTGCCCACAAAGAAATCTATAGCAGTCCTGACAGAGCTCTATTGAGCTCTCTCACTCCCCCTCTCTCACTCTCTCTTTTTATTAATCTGTCCCAAACACTGATTTCCCACTGCAACTGAGCTGTTCTGTGCCAGAAGTGTGAAAACACATTTTGGCCAGGATGTGAAAAATGACAGCTGTACTGTTCATAAGGAGGTGTGAAAAAATGCCAGTGTTGAAAATGTGGCATGAAAATATTGCAAATTTGAGAAATTACAAGGGTGCTTGGAAACTGTGCAACGCGTTCTTGTAACTCAGCCATTTTACGGACTTTCGTCACCAAATTTTCAACATAGGCATTTTAGAACCTCTGCTCATGAACAGTGTCATGGTCATTTTCTTAATCCGTTCCTAAAACTGGTTTCCCACAGTGACCATGGTATTCTGCGCTGGAAGTACCAAAACACATTTTGGACAGGATATGTAAAATGACAGCTGTACTCTTCATAAGGAGGTGTGTAAAAATGCCAGTGTTGAAAATCTGGAGTGAGAGGGACCGTTTTCTTGTTTTACAGATAAAAAAAAAAAAATGACTACACGGGTTGGTTTTCTTCTTTCGCAGGTGTTGTTTGGTACAATGGGGTGGGCTCCCAGTGTAACATCTGCATTTGTGTGGAGGGCGACCAAAACCAATGGGGGTTGGCACAGAAAAGGGGGTCATGATGCCAAGGGGGATTGGACACCCCCTCAGCACACAGCAGAAATTGGGGGGGCATTATGCCGACGAAGAGTGGGCTCCCCCGTCGGCAAACTGAACTGGGAAGAGGGGACTGAATCCGATAGCGATTGGGCCCCCGTCGGCAAAGAAAGACTGTTAGGGGGTACATGATGCCAAGGGGAATTGGACACCCCCACAGCACACAACAGAAATTTAGGGGTGGGGACATTATGTTGATGGTGACTGGGCTCCCCATCAGCAAATGAAGGGGGGCCGGAGGCATGCCAACAGGGGGGATTGGGCACTCCCCATTGGCTCTGAGGCAGCCACATAGAGCCACCATGTTCTTGGTACTGTTACACCAGGCAAGGTACTGCCCTGCAATGATGGGTCACTCCCTCATTGCAGCAGAATTGCTGATGCTGCAATGATGAGGTGGCCCCTCATTGCAGCGGCCAAATCATTTCAAGTTGGTGGCACTTCTGCAGAACCAGTGTCATCAAGACACTGGGCCTGCATTGGGTGCATACTGCCAAGCCCACAAATGCAGTGCTGGCATTGGCTGCCACACTGCCACACCTCCACAACCCACTTCTCTCCTAAGTTGCTGCATAATGTTTCTTGTGCATGCACGCAAGCAAACATAAAAAGGGCAGTAGATCATTACCGATTAATTACAGACCCATTAGCCTGACCTCGGTGGCAAGCAAAGTCATGGAGGTAATAGTCAAGACTTTAATTACTGAAGACATGACAAATCTAGGCCTACATGACTACACCCAACATGGTTTTGTGAAGGAAGGTCTTGACCACTAATCTGGCAGTCTTATATGAACAGATCGGTAAACATCTAGATGCTGGCAGCAATATGGATGTTGCATGTCTTGATTTTAGGAGGGCGTTTGACATGATCTCCCACAATATACTGGTATCCAAAATGTTAAATCTAGGTATAGATCAGCACCTAGTTAGATGGGTACAAACATGATTAAGTGACAGGAAACAATCAGTTAGAGTTAATGGATTTATCTCACAGGAGGGAGCTCTGACCAGTGGTATTCCTTAAGGTCAATGCTGGGGCCACTTTTATTCAACATCTACATTTATGATTTGAAACTCAGTAGCAATAACTACCTTGTGAAATTTGCTGATGATACCCAATTAGGATGATAGGTGTCAGAATTACAGGACAGAACCGAGATGCTGAGTGACCTTCAATCCATATAAATGTGGGCTAAAGCAAACAAACTCCAGTTTAACATTGACAAGTGTGCAGTTTTGCGTTTTGGGAGGACTACTGTATGTCAGAACTACATTATAAATGGAACCATGGTTAATCATTCAAATAAAATAGTAGATCTCAGAATCCACTTTAGTGACTCACTTAAATCGCATCTCCACTGTAGACAGGTTCTTGTTAAATCCAAGTATTTGATAAATTGCATTAAAAAGAGTTCCATAAACAGATCCAAAGCAGTCCTAATGTCCATATACAGGTCTTACACACATCTGCACTTGGATTATGGCTCGCAGATCTGGAACCCCTTCTTTAAGAAGGATATTACTCTGGTAGAGGCACCTCAAAGAAGGTTCACTAAACGTATTATTTGTCATAGGAACAAACCCTACAATGACAGATTAAAGAGTTTGGGTTTATTTTCCTTGAAAGACAGGTGTAGAAGAGGTGATTTACTATTAGCATTCAATATAATTCACGACAAACAGTTGTTTAGTGAACTGGGATTAGAATTCAAGAAACCATTATATAACTTAAGAGGGCATCAGTTTCAACTTATTGAAAAAAACAGAAAACAAATAGGAACATAAGAAGATGCTTTAATTCCCAGGACTGTTCAATTATGGAATAAGTTACCTGAAGAGAATGTAACTTGTAACAGTCTCACTAGTTTTAAAAATAAACTGGACAAGTTTATAGTGAATGGCTGCCTACCCAGCCAAGGCCACAAAGAAGTGGCGGGCGATTGTTTATGGGCCATCCGCCACTTATTGCCCTTAAACCCAAGTATAAACCAGAGCATAAAGCTTAGTATAAACATTTTGGTTTACTTTCTGTTTACTGTAGTATAGTAGATTGCATCAGACTAATATTTCTTACTTGTAGGCAGACATCTTCTGTTGCTACAAATCCCAGCATCCTCTGCAGCTAACATTAGAGCAGTAGGCAGTAGTGGGTGATTAAATAGCCTGCAGTGCATGTTAGAGTTTATATCAACTCTAATCTTTTGTTTGCTGGTCCTGCTGCCCTTCTTTAGCTACGTACAGTCACAGAAAACTGTACTGGGAGAAAAGTAGAACTGGAAAACATCTAATCAGAGATTATAAAAGCTGTAATATGCATGTGTATTGCTGCTTATTGCTCTAATATCAACTGCAGGGGATTATGGAATTTGTAGCAACAGAAGCTATCAGTCTACAAGTGAGCAAAATTAATCTGATACAGTCACCTATATTACAGTAAATAGAAAGTAAAACAACATTTTTTTTCACACAAAGTGCACATTGGGACCAGCCCCACACTTGGGTGTTGAGCCCTTTGGCGGTGACGGTTCCCATTTAATTTTACACTGTGCTGATTATTACTGGATTTCATAGATACATAGACACTGTCGGCAGATAAGGGCCTATGGCCCACCCAGTCTGTCCATTTGAGCTTGTAAGTTCCCTTTATGTTTTTCTAGAAGTCTGTTGCCCCTTACACCTGACCTCCAGAATTCCATTATGTCCATCCCATGTATTCTTAAATCCCATTATTATTTCATCCCCCACCACTTCCTCTGGCAGGGTATTCCACTTGTCCACCACCCTTTCTGTGAAGAAATTCTTCCTCATGTTTCCTCTGAGTCACCCTCCCTCCGACTTCATCCTATGCCCTCTAGTCCTGGAATATCTTTTTTGCTGGAAAATAGTGCATTCCCTCACCCTGTTCCTCCCTGTAAGGTACTTGTATGTCTCTATCATATCCCTTCTCTCCCTCCTCTCCTCTAGGGAGTACACATTCAAGTCCTTCAGCCTGTCCTCATAGGACTTGCGATGCAATCCCTGTACCATCTTTGTTACCCTCTTCGGAACCTTCTCTACCGTGTCTATGTCCTTGCATAGGTAAGGTCTCCAGAACTGTACGCTGTACTCCAGGTGGGGCCTTACTAGTGTCTTGCATAGTGGAATTATGACCTCCCTTTTCCTGCTGGTGATGCCCCTGCCTATGCATCCCAGCATCCAATTTGCTTTTCCTGCTGTCTTGTCACACTGTTTCCCTACCTTGAGGTCATCAGAGATGATAACCCCAAGGTCCCTTTCCTGCTTGGTACATGCTATATCTTCACTCCCAAACTGATATGTTGTTCCAGGGTTTTTGTGCCCCATATGCATTATCTTGCACTTTGTTTCATTGAATTTCAGTTACCAAACCCTTGACCATTCTTCAAGCTTCTGCAGGTCCCTCCTCATTCTATTTTCACCCTCTGGTGTGTCCACTCTGTTACAGAGCTTCGTGTCATCAGAAAACAGGGAAATTCTGCCTTCTAGGTTTTGTGCAATGTCACTGGTGAAGACGTTAAATAGGACCGGTCCCAGCACTGATCCCTGTGGTACCCCCAGTGGTCATTCTTCCCTCTGTGGAGTGATAGCCATTTACCACAACCCTCTGTGTTCTGCCACCCAGCCAATTACCCACCCACCGCACTACTGTCCTGCCCACTACCATATTCCCCAGTTTGTTTATTAACCTTCTGTGTGGCATAGTGTCAAAGACTGTGTTGAGGTCCAGATATGCCACGTCCACTGACCTCCCCGATCCACCTCCCTTGTCACCCGGTCAAAAAAGTCAATGAGATTGGTCTGGCATGACCTCCCTCAGGTGAAACCATGCTGTCTTGGGTCCTGTAGTCCATTGGCAACCAAACATTCCACCAATCTGTCCCTCAGTGGTGCTTCCATTATCTTCCCCACTACTGAGGTCAGCGTGACTGGTCTGTAGTTCCTTTCTTCCTCTTTGTTCCCACTTTTGTATAAGAGGACTACATCTGCTGTCCTCCAGTCTTTGAGCACCTCCCCTGTTTCCAGTGATTGGCTAAACAGGATTGCCAGAGGTTCAGCCACCACCTCTCTTAGTTCCTTTAGGACCCTGGGGTGCACCCCATCTGGCCCCATAGCTTTATTGACTGTTATTCCTTCCAGTTCCTTTAGGACCCTTTCCTGTGTAAAGGGACTTGTGTCCATTTCTGCACCATTCTCACCCCTTGTACTCCTTTCAGGCCCTTTACTCTCCTCTTCCTCAGTAAAGACTGAGCAAAAATATCTGTTCAGTATGTCAGCTTTACTGCTGTCATCATGCATGCAGTCCCCATCCTCCCCCTTCAGTCTCACTGTCCCTCCCTTTGCCCTTGTTTTTTCACTTATGTGACTTACCTTGTGATGAAAACACCCCACCACCCTCCATCACCACCACCACCACCACCACACACACACATACGCCGTTTATGCCTCCTAAAACTTCAGGAGAAGGCACAATAAACCCCTAGAGCTGAGGTATTAATGGAAACCTTGTTTCAGATATAGAAAAAAGTGTGCATCATCTTTATGCATGCAGCATGCATAGTCAAGTACCTCAGAGACAGGAGTCAAATATACAGAGGAGGTTTTTTAAGCAGTACAGATATAAGAGATGGTATTTAGTAAAATATAGCTCTAGGCCTGAAGCAACCATCTTGTTAACAAAAAGCATCCACAGTAGCAGTCGGAAGCACACATTGCCTCTAAAATATTAATATATACCACACAACACCTGCAGTAATTACTTCTTTTCTGAGCAAAGTTGCCCTGGAATGCTCAGCATATGTATCTAATTCTCTCGCTTTCTCTGGTTTGAAATTTGACCGTGAGTTGCTAGGATACTTCGGACCCCAACCATCAATCAAACAGCAGTAAAGCAACACGAACGTGGCGAGGGTACTTTGCACCATGCAGTTTAACAAATGGTTAAAAAAATGGTGTGGAGCACAGGGGTTTGGCTTCATTGGGGACTGGGGTTCCACCTGGAGGGACACCAGCCTATACTGGCAGGATGGTCTGCATCTGTCCAGGAAGGGAACAAGTCTTTTGGGCAATCGGTTTAAATGCTTCATTGGCAAGCCTTTAAACTAGTCAAGGGGGGAGGCACTGATAAGCAGAAGGAAAATCCCAGCCTCCCCCTACAAAACAGGGTACTAAATGAGAAAAAGACCAAGGTAGAAAGGTCAGTGGGTGTTGCCGCTACAGAAGGTAAAGCCATCAAAAAATGGAGAGCAATGAGTACCAATGTCCGTAGTCTGGGTAACAAGCTTACTGAATTAGTGGCCTTGATGGAGGAGGAAGATCTGGATATTGTGGCAGTCACAGAAACATGGTACACACAGAGCCATGACTGGGATGTAAACATACCAGGATACACTATCTACAGGAGGGACAGGGAGGGTAAAAGAGGAGGAGGAGTAGCTCTCTATATAAGAGAAGAAATCAAAGCAACAGAACAAAAGGGTAAACAGGGAGGAGAAGAAGCACTGTGGGTCAATTTGGAGGCAGGCAATGGCACCACAATCCGCACAGGGGTTGTATACAGACCCCCCTCTCAGGGGGAGGAAATGGACAAGGAAATGATAGAAAGTATACTTAGAATGGCAGATAAAGGGAGATATTGCTGATGGGTGATCTGAATATGCCAGATGTTAACTGGAGTGCAGTTAGCAGCCACTTCTAAGAGTGGGGTTATCCTGGATGCCTACGGGGCATGCCTTAGACAACTAGTATTGGAGCCCACTCAAGAGGGAGCAATCTAGACCTGGTTCTCTCAAACAGAGATGAAGAGAGGATCACAGATGTAGAAGTGGAAGCATCTGGGAACTAGTGACCATAGAACAGTATGGTTCACAATAAACACAGCAATAGAGTCAAGCCATACAAAGACAAAGGTACTGGATTTTAGGAGGGCTGACTTTGCTAAATGGGTGAGTGCCTAAGGAATGCACTAGCAAATGGGCAGGAAGGAGGGTGGAAGAACAATGGGGAATAATAAAACTGCCATCACAGAGGTAACAAGCCTTTGTGTAAAGCAAATAAACAAAATGAAACGAGGTAAGAAACCACTATGGTTCTCAAAGGAAGTGGCAGTGAAGGTTCAAGAGAAAAAGAAAGCATTCAGGAAGTACAAGGAATCACAGAAGGAACAGGACAGAGAACTGTATCAGTTAAAGCAAAGGGAAGCTGGAAAGGCAGTCAGAACAGCAAAGGCCCAAACCGAGGAAAAGATAGCCAACTCAGTTAAGAAGGGGGATAAAACCTTTTACAGGTACATCAGGGAGCAAAGGAAGACCAAAGGAGGGATAGTGAGGCTTAATAAAGGGAGGGAGGGTGGGCAGAGGGTGACTGTAAAAGGCAGAGATACTAAACAAATATTTTGCTCAGTATTTACAAAGGAAGAGGGAGATACCTAAAACAAACAGTAGAAACACTCTGGATACAGAAGTTGATACCAGCCCATTTACAGAAGAAAGAGTTCTGAAAGAACTCTTAAAACTGAAGGTGGACAAAGCAATGGGCCTGATGGAATTCATCCCAGAATTCTAAAAGAACTAAGGATAGAACTAGTGACACCACTGACTACCCTCTTTAACAAATCATGGGAGGATGGGGTGGTACCTGAGGACTGGAGGAGGGCAGATGTGATTCCCTTCACAAAAGTGGGAGCAAGGCAGAAGCAGGAAACTACAGACCTGTTAGTTTAACCTCAGTGGTAGGGAAAATGATGGAATCACTTCTGAAGGAAAGAATTGTTGCGTATCTAGAGGCCAGAGGGGCACAGGACCCAAGGCAGCATGGATTCACAGCGGGAAGGTCATGCCAGACAAATCTGATAGATTTCTTTTGACTGGGTGACCAAAGTAGTAGATCTGGGAGGGCTGTGGACATGGCCTACCTAGACTTTTAGCAAGGCATTTGACACAGTCCCACACAAAGATTAATATACAAGTTAGCCAGCCTGGGAGTGGGTCCCAAGTTGACAGCCTGGTAAAGAATTGGCTGGAGAATAGGACACAGAGAGTAATAGTAAATGGAGTCCACTCTGAAAAAGGGGGTTAGCAGGGGTACCACAGGGTTCAGAGTAGACCAGTCCTCTTCAATGTCTTTATAAGTGACATTGCAGAGGGACTGAAGGAAAAGTATGTCTCTTTGCAGATGACACAAAGATCTGCAACAGAGTTGATGCACAAGGTGGGGTGGAAAGGATGAGAAGGACTTGGCAAGGTTAGAGGAATGGTCAAATGTATGGCAGCTTAGATTCAATGCTAAGAAGTGCAAGGTAATGCACCTGGGAAACAAAACCCAGGGAAGAGTACACAATGGGGGTGAGATACTAACAACAACAAAAATGGAAAGGGACCTGAGGGTAGTCATATCAGATGACCCTAAAGGTGGGCAAGCAATGTGAGAGGGCAGCAAGGAGGGCTGGGGGATACTGGGTTGCATAGGAGAGGCATCACAGCAGAAAACAAGAGTTATTATCCCTCTGTACAGACAGCTGGTGAGACCACATCTGGAGTACTGCGTGCAGTTCTGGAGACCCAATCTCCGCAAAGACATAGACAGGATGGAAGCTGTCCAGAGGAGGGCAACTAAAATGGTGCAGGGTCTGCACCGGAAGACATATGAAGTGAGTCTTAAGGAGCTTAATATGTATAGCCTCGAGGAAAGGAGGAAGAGGGGGGACATGATAGAAACTTTCAAGTACCTCAAGGGAATCAACCAAGTCCAAGAGGGTAGCATCTTTCAAAAAGAGGTGTGCAAGAACAAGGGGCACAATTTGAAGATAGAAGGGGCGGCTCAGAGGTAATTTAAGAAGTATTTTTCACAGAGAGGGTTGTGGATGCATGGAACAGCCTTCCGGAGGAGGTTGTGGAGTCAAAAACAGTGGTGGAATTCAAGCATGCATGGGACAGTCATAAGGCAATTCTAGGGGGTTGGGGTAGGAAGAAGTAGGCTGCTGGTTAACTAGGATCTGCAGCTTATCCATCAGGTAGGGAAATGGGCAGACTGGGTGGGCCAAGCGGTCCTTATCTGCCATCAAATTCTATGTTTCTATGTTTCCTGCACATATGTACCAATTACAGCAAGGAGCCATCCATAAGCTGGGTGGGAACATTGCATTTATTAATTACAGGCCAGTCACACAGCAGTAATAACCTTTGCATTATCCTTGTAAGCATGTAGACAACTGAATGAGCAACATATGATTAAACACTGATTTTAATGCTTCCATATTCGATAACTTGTGCTAGATTAATAATTGTCTACTAAAATCTTGACTTCAGTAATTTTTTGTTGCAGGGCTTTACATTGTCCTTGTACTACTAAACTTGGATTTATTAATTTGTGAGGAAAGTGATGGTAGGTAATTCTTATAAAAGTTTTGCACATTTATAAAAAAACATAGTTTGTGTACTGTTCAACAACTTTCAATAATATTACAAATCATGCAAAATCGGATATTAATCTTTTTTACTTAGAGAAATGATTTCTTGTCGTATAACAATTAAATACAAATTTATAGAAAGAAGGTGTCTATATTATATTGCTAGCATCATCATAATATTATGATGTATTATCTAATTTTCACACCACATGAAATTAAAATAATTGAAAAAACAATTGATTAAAATATACAAGCATCATTATAAGATCTAGGGCACTGCAAGGGAGAATATAATAACTGGCATTAGGTAAAGCAGAGAATCAAAGACTACAAGGGGGTATATGCCTTGAGGTCAACAAAGAATAGTAACTATTACTGTAGCTCACACTCAGTCAAAGCAGACTTAATGGGTTTTGCAGACTTTGTCACATCACCATAAACAGTAATCCACAGCAGCTGCATGCCAACAGCACCTGCCAGAAGTAAGCTACAGTATAGCAATTCAAATTCATTCCTGATCTCAAGGCTTATTTCCCCCATTTGTTTTGAAATATGTTTTCTCTTTTTCAGTTACTGTATTGGGAGCTAAATGGGGTCGGCCCAAATTGTCAAAGCCCAATTAACTTTTCAGACCCCATATCAAACTTGAACTGAATCTAGCTGTGGCGCACTTCTCTCCCCTTTGATAAAGCCTTGTCAGACTGTCCTACAAGGTGATAGATAGATACAGTAGGTAGATAGATAGATAGATAGATAGATAGATAGATAGATAGATAGATAGATAGATAGATAGACAGACAGACAGAGACAGACAGACAGACAGATTGATAGATTTTTTTTATTTATGAAGCATCTTTCTTAGATTCATGGTGCTGTATGGAACTTTAAAACAGATAATACATTTTCAATCACAAACCCATGAAACAATGTTAGTTTGGACAAGTTACATAGTGAGGCAAGGTAAGTTCATGTCATAGATCTCTACACATTGTATAAAAGATTAAAATAAAAATAAAATAGTTTGATTAAATTTCAAAACTTTATAGAAATGGATTTCCTGATACTGTTTTTCAATATTTTGGGTCTTGACATTGTAATAGTTTGGGATAATATCTTTGTTAATGTGTGTTGTTTCTGTCTGCTAATATTTTATGGTGCTTCTGCTTAATGTATTGGAAGAATGTTGCATTTTACAGTGTTTTGTGTGGGTACTGTTTGCTATGGTTTGATGCATGCTATTAGAGTATGGGGAGATGCCACGTCTCATGTTTTGAAAGAATGCTTTATCTTGTGTTTTGGGGGTACTTCCAGATATTAGGTACTGCCAGCTATCAGCAGTGATCTGTAGTGACATTAACCATCCTAAAAAATATTGCTCGCTTATAGCTCTGTCTTAACTGGGATAATGCAACAATGCTAGATCATGCCCTTATTATTTCTTGCCTCAATCACTGCAATGTACTCTACCTTTGTCAGACTGCAAATCTTATCCACCACCTGCAGTTGGTGCTGAAAGCAGCAGCAAGTTTATTGCCTGCCGCTTGGAGGTCAGATCGCATGACATCTGTTCTCTGTGATTTGCACTGGCAGCCTCTAAAGTGACAGATACTCTTTATAGTACCTTTGTGAGGCCCTGAATGATCTGGGCCCTCTGTACCTCTGTGACATTTTAGCTACCTGTAGGTTTGTCAAGAAAATGCTCTCTATAGATCAACAATAACTGCTAAATATCTACCAAGGGTAGTGTCTTTGCTTTACCAGCCCCAAGGGTATGGAACATACTCGCTTTAGATATATGGACTGTCCTCACCATTAGCTGCTGCAGCAGCAGACTAAACACTTTAAAGATTAGCCTTGTTGAATTGATAACCTATTTATATATATTGTGGTATATGTAGCCTTGCCACATATTTATATAGACTGTGTTTCATATAGGATATCTATTTTATATGCTTTAAATTACGTTTGTCTGTCTATCTATCTATCTATCTATCTATCTATCTATCTATCTATCTATCTATCTATCATGTTTTGAGTGGGGTGTAGTTTCCTCTACAGTTTGGGGAGGCTGTGTTTTGATGTTTGGGGAAGAGCACTGACACTCTTGATCTACGGGATCTATTCAAACCTTTGTTAACATAGTAACATAAAGAAACTTATAGTCCCTTTTAATTCTTCCCTCTGGCCTTAGAGAAGTAACTTTATCAAGTATGATTATGAAATGTCATCCAAATTGCTCACCAGGAATGATGGTCTAGTTGTTGCTAGTGGAAAGGGTTTGTCCACTATGTAACACTTACAGTATTGTCTCTTTGCCACATATGCACAATGTGGCCTGCTAGCATAGGCAAATAAGGCCCCCATCCCTTTCCCCCTGGTGTGAGTAATAGATGAGCTGGAGCAACCGATTTTAAAAATGAGGTACTGGGGCTGGGTTAAACTGTGTAAGCAACAGCTAGGGCATTGGAAAGTCTAGCTGCAAAAGATTTGGGGATCTATATAACCAATGATTTATGCTTTTCTTGACAGACGAACAATTAGCAATGCCAGAAAAATGCATTGGACTATTAAAAACAATATTAAGTGAGAGCACCAGAGGTATTAATGTCTTTATATAGATCACATGTGCATCCACATTTTGACAACTGTTCTCAATTTTGGCATCCCTATAAGAGAACTGATGTTATTCAGTAAGAAAGAGTACAATGTAAAAATACTAAAAAGATCCATGGTCCAAAACAATTAGATTATAGTGAAAGATTGGTTAAATTAAGTCTTATGCCACTTGAACTAAGAAGATTAAGGGGAGATTCACTTTTAATGTGGGACATGATAAATGATCCCTATCTGTTTAATGAGTTGGGTTTTGAATTAAACAAGAGAACATTGTAGCCAGAGGTCACCCACTTCAATTGCGCAGTGCCAAAAATAATACTATCGGAAGAGTTTTTTATTTTTCTCAAAGAATAATAAAAACATGGAATGCTCTGCCACTTTGAATTATACTGAATAAAAGTAAACTCATTTTTAAGTGTAAGCTGGATGCTTGGATTACGGGGAAATAGCTGGATGTGCCTTTATGGGTTTTAGATGGGAGCTTCCATGGGCATCTTGACTTTTGCTCCCTGTTCCACCTCAGTATGAAGCTCAGAACCCTGACAATATCAACACAAACAATGGGGTCTATGCACAACACCAATGTGGCATGTGTAGTCATGCATAGGCAACACATGTAGGCACTTACGCGTGAGCCACACATAAGCCCTGATGTGCACGTTGGTGCCCGTGTAGGACATATGCACACAGCACCACAGTTGTCATTTGTGATGTGTCCATGGAGGCATGTCAGTGTACTGCTGCATGCAGGCAGCAGCAGCATACATGCACAATGCTGTGTATGATGCCAAGGTGCATGGCGCAGAGCATGGAAACATAACGCCAGGGGGTGGGCTGCCATAGGAGGCCATGCAGCTGTGCCTTCCTGCAGGCCAGTGGCCACAGGGCCATAGAGTGTCTCCCAATGGGCACAGACAATGCTGTCACCAGAGCAACCAGCCTAACTAACCCCATTCAGCTGCATCACACCATGCAGGGGAACATGGGGCAAGTAGCATGGGCAGAGCACCAGCACAAGGAGCTAATGGCCATGCAGCAATGGCCTCCAGGGCATGCACATATGCTGTTAAGAACAAATGGCACGTGGCCCATGCCAAGCTGGCAATGCCACTATGTGGCACTGCCTACATGTGTATGGCTCCACATGCTGTATTGCACTAGTGGTGGTGGTGCAACCACCCATGCCAGTGGCCCACCACAGCCAACAGCACACTTGGTGTGACACACCTGCCATAGCTACCCCTCATGGCTGCCAGTAGCCATGGCCTGGTCCTAGACTGGCAGTGGAAAATGCAGTGGTTGCATGTCTGCCAGGTGTTCCATGTTCCTGGCAAGCATGTGGGCATGGCACACCAATGGCCCAGTGTACAGCATCCCTGATGGGAAGAACGAGGCATTGCATAGCACAACATGTGCATGCAGCATGTCCTCCCTGCCCCCCCCAGCACAGTGGGTACCAATGGGCAGGCAGGCATGGCAGCACTGTGGGACACACAACTGCTGCACATTTAGTACATGTGCCCAGGCACCCATGGGGTCCACCATCCTGGTGGTGGCATACACTGTGCCACCATCAACAGCCAACACCACATCCCGCCCTCCCTCGGTCCCATGATGCAGGAAACACACTGATGTAATGTACAAAATGATTTATTGAATAGCACTGTTAATGCAATAGTGTCCTAAGAGGCAAAGACATGGAAGGCATGCAGGTGGCACATAAAACATATCACTGCCCATGGTTGGCTCCCATGCTGGGGCTGCACAGTCTGGTGGCATAATGTGGCTGGGCACCTCCCAGCCCCCATGGCCACTCTGGTCCATCCACTTCACTGCTGCTACTGACATCAGCACATGGCTCAGGCACCCTTCCTAGGGACTGCATCACCATCCTCTGAATGGGTCCTCTGTTGCACTGCAAATGTAAAGACAAGCATGGTTAGAGTGCAAGCCATGTGTATGGCACCAGCAGAGGTGGCGCCCTGTCGTGGGTGCAGTCACGCCAGTACATCACATTCAGTACTCACCATAGATGGCATGGTCACCTGCCACATCACTGTCCAGTCTGCTAGGTACCTCAGCTCCCTGTCCTGCTCCACTTTAGTCATGTACTCATGGAATGGCAGCCCCCAGTGTCTGCGATGGCAGGGTGATGTGAACACCATGCAAGGTACCCCATCATTCTGCTTCACCCATTCAAACTCAAGCTGTTGTGGACATCCCTGTTGGTCCTGTGAGTGAAGAGAAAAGAAATGCCAGGTTAGGGCTGTGCCCAGCAGCAACACCCTGCAGTGTCCCCCAAACAGCCAACAGTCATGATACTCACCCACTCATGTCCCCACATGCACCACAAAGTACCAAATCCATGGGTGTCAGAGAAGTTATCCTCCGATACCTACCACAGTCGCTTATGGTAGTGGTCATATCTACCAGCAGCAACAGCAGTCACTATACTGACTAGCTGTAAAATGCATGTCACACTCCACATGACAGCATGGGCACATGTGCCCACATGTATCCACCACCCATGCTGGGCCACTGCGCACATGTAATGTACCACACCCCTTTAAAGGCACACAGGTGTGCATGGCAGGAAAAAGAGGATTTACTGGGGTATGCACAGACATCCAGAAAAGTCATGGCGGCAGAGGATGTGTCCTGGAATGCTGATGAACATACACCTGCTCCATGAGGAGATGCTGCAGCTGAGGTGTGCCCATCCCCTGCACAGGGTATTCAGACGATGGATTGATGCTGCCAGTCTGTGGGAGATACACTGCATAGAGCAGTTACAGTTACCATGACCCATGATTAAATGTCTGTGTGACATGGTCCATGATGACATTGCCCTGCAGACACACCGGTCCAAGGCAATGACAGTCAAGACAAAGATGCTGTGAGCACCAGCATACTATGCTACAGGGTCCTTCTAGAGGGTGACCAGCGATGCTGTTGGCATATTCCAGTCCTTGGTATCATGAGCCATGGAGCACATCACAGACGTCCTGCTGGCATATGTGTACACCCACAGCAGGTTCAATACGAGGGATACAGACATCCATCAAATTAAACAAGCCTTCTATGACATAAATGGCATGCCCAATGTGTACAGTGCCATTGACTGCACCTATATGACCATACTGGCATGGTCCACACAGGAGGAGGCATATAAGAACAGGAAGGAGTTCCACAGTGTGAACTGTTAGTTCATGTGTGACACGTGTGGACTGTTCACCAATGTCTGTGACAAGTACCCAAGATCGTGCCATGATGCATACATTCTGGACGCATCAAATCCTGGTGCCATGCTCCATGAAAGGCACATTGAAGGTTGGCTGCTGCATGAGTATGTATGCGGCACTGTGTGTGTTACTATTAACATGTTGCATGGTAGCCTATGTGTGACACTTCTCTTTGTTCCCCGCACAGGTGACAGCAGATACCCTTTGCAGCCATGCCTCATGACACTGATCCTGACACTCATCTGTGCAGTGGAAGAGGCCTACAACCATTTGCATAGGAAGTTGTGGATCATTGTGGAGAGGACCATTGGCCTTCTGAAGACACAGTTTCAGTGCCTGGACCTTACCAGAGAGACCAACATGCTGTCACCGGGAAATCCCTGCAGGGTGTTCACTGTGAGTGCCATGCTACACAATTTGGCCTTGCATCATAATGTGCCCATACTGGGGGCACAACAGCAGAATGGACCACTGGGGGATGTAGTTGTGGAGGTGTGCCATGGGTCAGAGATGGCTGGAGGACACACACAGCATGGGCAGCAGTTATGCAGGACACATTCTTTTGGTAGTACATTATCCCAGTGTAGCACTTGTATAGCCTGTTGTTTGGATGTGTGAGGTCACACTCGGTCAGGTGCCCAACATGGGTGTGCAGTCCTGTCTGGGCATGCTGTGGTTGTCAAGGTGGGGCCCCATGTGCGTGCCATATCCAGCATGGGTGGGGGGTACCTGATGATGATGACTCGCACTGAGCACACTCATGGGGGGGTGGCACCTGTTCATCAAGTGCGGTTGTGTGGCTCATGTAGCCATCTCTCCTGTCCAGGATAAGGCATGGCAGTAGGTGTGGCATGTGTAGATGGTCATGTCCTGGTACTGACACTTGGTGTTCATGCGTCACTCACAACAGCTGCCTGGACATGCACCACCATGACGCCATGTGCTGATCAGGGTGTGTGGAACGGATCAGTTTGTGGTGCCTCTCTGTGTGGGTGGGCCATGTGCAGGGGTGGGTTTGCATGCGTTGTGTGATTGTGCTATACATTAGTGGTGTGTGTGTGTGCTGTGCATTGTCACTGTCCCTGTGAGTCAGTAGGCTTTGCCTTCAGCCGGGTGGAGGTATACAGTATGTGCCCTGCCTCCGGGTGGGTGCCTGTTATCTGGTGGTACCCCAGTGGCACTTGCTGCCATGCATCTGCTCCATTTGCAGGTCTGGCTTGGCCTCTTCATCAACTGGTCATGGCTACCAGCCTGTTCTGCCATGTCCCTCTCCATGTTCTCTGTACATTGGCCCTGCACCCCCATGCTTTGTGCACCATCGAAGTGTTCGTTCGCCAGTACTGAGTCCTCGGACTTGGCCACCTGGGTAATGTCTGTGTCACTTAGTTGAGTCACTGCATCAGGCTGTGAGCTTGCCATGTCAGTGGCTGCCTGTGTGTGCTTGGTCCCATCATGGGTGGTGTGAGGTGCATACCATCTGGCAGGGTGTTCGATCAACCACTCAAGGGTATCGGCAATGCGGTCAATGCCACTGTGCATGCCATGCACCTCAGTAGTCAAGGCTACCAGAGCCTCCATTGTTGCATCACTGCTCCTCTAGCTTGTCCACTTCCAGCTGCTGCAGCTCCCTGTACCTGTTGGACATGGTAGCATGCATGAGTGCCATGCATCTCTGTCCAGGTGATCCCCATGATGGCCCTTCATTGGCACTCTCCTCGATGACCAGCATTTCATGCTTTGCAGGGGCTGTGCCATCCAGCTATCACCTTTCCCGCACTGGTTGTGCTGGTCCAACACTGGCCTGATAATGCCCCTTCCTTGCCTGGCCCCCTGGGGCATTCAGATGTACACTGCTGTGGTGCCATCCTTCCCCCTTGGTGATGGCCTCCTGTGCCTTCTCATTCACCCCATTAAGTGTGCTGTCTGCATCTGTGTCGGTCTCCATCTAGGTCTCCATGTCATGTTCTGTACCTGTAGGGAAAAGGGCATGTTAGTTTGGCCAGGCATGTGCAATGTGGTGGTACTCACAGGGGTGCATGGGACACAGTGACATACCTTTGTCATCCTTCGCCTGCTTTACATCATCATCTGCTGGCTGCATTGCAGGTGTGCCGTCCTGCATACCTCACTGGATGGGTCTGTGGGGGAACACATGGATGGTAATGATTGCCTGCTGCAGTGGCACATGGGTAGCCATGCCGTCCATGATCTACATACTGTCCATGGTGTCCTCCTCTTCCATCTCACCATGAATGCCGACATCTGTGAGGGTGGCTGCCACCAATCTCTCCACTGGTGTAAGTTGACTCTCCTCACTGGGGGACCCACCGCCAGTGCCCAAGTGTGCCTGTGAGGCAGCTGCAATCTTCTTATTGACCATGGCATGCATGTCATGCCATTTATGCTTTATTGTCACCAGTGTCCATACCTCCAGACTGGTGGTGTTGACCGTACTCTAGATCTTGAGCCACGGTCATGCCTTCACCTCAGGGGCTATGCTCAGGAACTGTACCCCATACAGCTGTTGGTAATGTATCTAGATGTCCGTTAGCATGGACACCACCTGTCCCACTATAAAGTTTGGGGCCCAGGGGAGGCATCGCCCTGCATCCTCACATGGCCATGGCACTGACTGCCTGCACGGCCTGCCTGTTCAGGTTGCTTTGATGATGGGCTTCACCCACCCACGCCACTCTTGTTCTCCACCATTCCCTGCATGGATATCCCCTGCATGCTATTCACTTCCGTGCTAGTGCACAGGGCAAGGACCATGTCCATATATGGTGGAATCAAGGGGAGGTCCTGCGTATCACTGGCATACCTCATTGCGCTGTGCAAACTGCTACATGCCCACCTACAGCCTGCCCCTGTGTCCATGAGGTGTATATGAGCTTCTGTGAATGCTACTTTGTGGTGGTGCCTTGCTTGCTGCATAACTGCACGCTGTGGTTACATTGATTTTTGGCATCGTTTCCATACCTTTGTGCATATGCCCTAATGTTCCTACTGTTTATAACATGAGTTGGAAAAAGGAGGCAACCCAACTGGTCAAAGAGCATCAGGAGACCATTGATTAAATCTCCTATTTAATCAACAGTTATTATGTCAGAACTAGATTATTGAGAAAATCCTTGTGAATGTCCCAAGAGAAATATCCCCCCACAGAGACACAGAACAGAGGGAAACCTGTGGCATGGTCAGACCAAAGAAAAAATAATTTAAGCAATGTTTTTGTTACCTGAATGTGAACTTTTTCTTAGTTATTTACTTGTATATTACAGTTGTAGAGCAAATTATGTGAAGGTTAGAGTCCTGAAATGATTTCTGATGTGTGTATGTTCATAAAATAAATAACATATGCATGAATCACTTAGCTGTGAAGTTCTAGCACAGTGAGCTCTGCTGTCTGTCTCTCTCTCTCACCCTCTCTCTGTCTCGTAGCTTAGATTGTGTTTGTTTGTTGGGGGCGGGAGTTATAGAGAGAGAGACTGACAGACAGACAGAAGAGCTCACTGTGCTGGCACTTCACAGCATAGTGAGTCATGCATATGTTATTTATTTTATGAACATATAAATGTCAC
Source organism: Neoceratodus forsteri (assembly GCA_016271365.2). Classification (NCBI taxonomy): domain Eukaryota; kingdom Metazoa; phylum Chordata; order Ceratodontiformes; family Ceratodontidae; genus Neoceratodus; species Neoceratodus forsteri. The sequence continues at coordinate 570,493,964 of CM028134.1, read as the reverse complement.
AAATCATTTCAGGACTCTATTTCTGACATTTGCATGTTCATAAACTATATAACGTGCGTGAGTTCTGTGGACTACTTTTCAAGTCGGCAGGATACAGTCAAATTTTCACTGTTCAGACAGCAAAAAAACAGCTTTGGGGAATTTTTTTTAAACATAATCCAGGTTATAACTGCAATAACCCACTCCAGTGTATGGGGTTATAGGGATCTAATGCATGCCATGGCTGCTGTGAGCACACTCAGCCTGCAGCCTCAATCCTCACAATGCACCTGAGGTGTGCATTAAATCCCTATAGCCCATACCCTGTCATGGGTTATTACTTACTTAATCACTACTTCACTACATTGTTTTCACAATACGGCTTGCAAGTACTATTTTTAGTGTACACTCTTATCTGAGAATTATCTTGTCAGTACACATATACCACTCTCTTGCAAATTGTTATCTTATGATCAGACTTTGGTACGACGTGACTTTGCTAAGCCTTGTATTTAGATTTTTGCACTGAAATCTGCAGTTAATGAGCTTCCCAAGCTGTGAGCTAGACTGTTAGGAAATTAGAATGTGCTACTTAGAGAGAATGGTGTGAGCTCTGAAAGTACAGTGAAAAAAAAGCATGGCAAAATTATTTCATTTTAGATGCACTGAAATCCAACTATTTCAGTACAAATAATTGGAAGGCGGGGCCTGTCATTCAATGGACAAGCAGCCAGCTACTCCCACTTCCTGATCTATATAAGCAGTTTCTGTCAGCCTTCTTCTGAAGTACTTTTTCTTTGTCGACCGGAGGCTCTGTTGGTTTGTTCTTTGTAGATGGCTGCCCCCCCTTCCCCCGCTGCTTCTGCTTGTCTATGTTGGACTTCTGTGTTTGTTTCCCTGCATCTGGTTTGTATTTTGCCTCCGGCTGTGTGCTTCTTTTTGTCATTTGTTCCCTGTTTTCTGTGTTTGTGTATCTGATTTTTGCCTTTTGGGGGCTTGGTTTCTAAGCTCCTAGCATATTGCTAATCCAGGGTTCATGCTACTTGCTCTCAGTTACTCACAATGCTACTGCAATCATTATCTGTGTGTTTCAACTAAAACCACACAGCTGCTCTGCATGTTACACACTTAATTATTTTCACCTGATTCAGGTTCACTCTGAACCTTAACTATGCAGCTCAATCATGCTTTCTCAACTCATTCTACCTACCTCATTGGTGCAGTTTCATTACACCGCCTGGTGATAGCTGCTTTCAGAGCATTGTGCCTCCCACCATTCTATGTTTATTGAATTTCACAACTCATAGTTACTCAACGCAGATGCTGCTGTCTATGTTTGCATACTGCTATTATACTCAGAGGTCAGCTAAGCTACTGCTGATGCTGTAAATTAGTTTCAATATCTGCATGTGGGTCACGGTGCCTTCCATCACTTTCTTGTTTTTCCTACAGTGAGGACTTGGAGGTGTTTGGGGAGTAATAGCCCCATGTGGCTACTCACTTTATGTTCTAAATCCTGTGTCTGCCGCTGAAAATGCTCTCAGTATTTGTCATCTTCATTGGCTTTCTTGAATGCCTGGCTGGCTTGCCCCATTATTCATATTGCTGCTCCTCTGACCTACGTGCAGGTCCAACTATGGCTACTTTGTTTTGCAGACATACGTGCAGGTCTGACTATTGCTACACTGCTTACTGACCTACATGCAGGTCCACTCTTCATTTACGCAATCACTGTGTAATGCTCAACCTCACTACCATCCGACCTACATGAGATCCAAGCACTCTGTGCTCATTCAGCTCCTTTTCAGTGTTGGGGTTCACCAGTGATGTCATTTTGGAGCAGAACCATTGCAGCTGACGGTCTTGCACTGCATTTCTAAGTCCACATTTTGAGCATGCCTGACTTGGGGTGAGGTCCTTCTCACCTGGCACATAGCTGGGAATGTCCTCACTCTGGGCCCGGCTTTAGCTGTTTGAGACTCGATAGCAGCTCCTGGTATAGAATTTTAAGACTAGCTGTGAAAGGTGGTTCCAGAGATCTCCTTTGGCTCTAGTATTCTACTAGCAAGACACCTTCACCGTATTCTCCCTACAACTGCCTCTGGTTCACCTGATTTGTTTTTAGGGTGAGTAGGCCAGGTGAGTGCCTCAGCAGTTGTTGCTGTCCTCCTCTCACCTTGGTTGCCCCTGATATTGCAGAGCACTCTCGAAACCTTCCATGGCATTTCCATTAGAGGGCTAGAGTGAGAGCTTTCCTCTAAATTGGAATATTTTTCACCCCCCTTTATGGGGTTTCTAAATTGCAGTAGCAGAGAGATCACAAAATAAACATCTCAGGCCCAGAGGGAAGGCAACCTAGACCTTGGATCCCCAGATATTTCCTCCTCAAGGATTTTTTCTCTCCTGTTAGCCATAGTTAGCGTTCCCTAGTTCCTTTAAGTAGTTTCTGCTGTTGAATGGAGGTGGATGGTATCCTTACTTGCTGTTCCTTCTTTCTTTAGGAGGCCCCTTCAATCTCCAGTGCAACCCATCATACTCATACCATTGTTAACCTGCGCATCTCATTACATTACATTATCAAGCTGCCTGATGCCTTATCTATTACTATGTCTCACAGCTACTGATTGCTAACATGCTTCGTACTACTACATTTCTTTTTGGGAATCCTTCCTTAGGTACCTTTAGCCAAGGGAATCATCCTGTGGCACCTGTAGGGGTGGAACCCTCTTTGAGGGTTCCTTGCCTTTGGTACCCATATGGGGTGGTAAGTCCTCTGGAATAGAGAGTGCGAATGGCCAAAACCTAAGTAACACAGCTGCACAAACATAATACTATACTGGCTGCTTAGGCCATTGAATCTTTCAGAAGGATTCTGGACTGCTAGTGTCTTTATTTTCCAATCTAAAAAAATATGACATGCACAAAATAAATCATAGCTTTTCAGTGAAAAATAAATTGGAAATAAAACCCTTACAAGCTTAAGAGGCTACTGCTGTAGATTTTGGAGTTACACAGAAGATAGCAATATGTTATTAGGTGTGAAGACAGTCCAGGCAATTAAACTGTCACTTACAGTTTTAGTGAAAGGAGCTATGTGTTTCTAATGCAGAGCCTGCAGGTGGCTGCAGTAATGAAAGGCATTAAAAACTAAACTTTGGGAACATAGGGTCTCAAAATAAATAGGATATCTGTAAATTAGTGAGTATAATAAAAAAGGAGGAATTTAAAGCAGCAGTTCATATTACTGCAGACACTATAGATGTATACCTTTCATGCCATTTTGTAAATTTCTGCTTTTTTGAAAGGATGTGCCTGTAATTCAATGGACTGGAGCAACCAGCCATGCCCCATCCCTGAGCTATATGTGAGCTCCTTCCAGCCTCATACAGAAGCATGTTTTCTTATCTGCAACCTGAGTCTCTGCCCCCTCTCCCTTTCCCGGCATCTATCCCCCTTTTTGTGCCTGACTCCTGCTGAGTATGCTCTCCTGCTTTCTGGATCAGTCCTTGCTTCCCCTCCTGGCTGCTGTTTGTGCTTCTCTCAGTCATTTGTTTCTTCCTCCCTTGCTGACATTCATGTGTTGTCTGCATCCTCTCCTTTGCTGTCTGTTTGCTTCGCAGCTGTCAGTGCTGTCCCCCCCATTCCCTTCTGTGTTGTCACTCTTCACCTGTCTATGCTGTGCCTCCACAGCTGCTGCTTTTCATGCCTGCTCTGTTTTACATGCATTTGTGTGCTTGTTTGTGCTTCCTGCACACTTTTCTGTGCCCCTGTCTCTCTTTCTACCCCTTCATTCTGTTGCTGTTCTGAGACTCATTTCTGCTCCCCCTCCCACTCTGTTTTGTCCTCTGCTTCATGGCTCCTTTCTGCTCATTCCACCCCCTGTACCTCCTGCTTCATTTTCTTCCTTCTGTTCTTTTTTGGGATTAATTCATTGTTTGTTTGTTTGTTTGTTTTTTCTGCATCTTCATTTTCAAGACTCCTCACTCTCCTCTCTCTTCCTGGTTAGTGAAGCATTATGCCACTGCCAGGCTTAAAGCCACAGCACCTTTTTCCTTGCCTTACTATTCTCTTGCTTCCTTTTCTGCATTTTCCCTGTCTCTTGTCAGAGTACACTTCCTTTGATCTGTTGCAAAAAATTAACCCACCTCTGCCATGCGTGGGATGGCTGATGAGAACAATTGTGTACAAGTTGGCTCAGAAGACGTCAGTCCTCATTCTCAACCATCACTCATTGCAGCCTCATCCTGCTGTTTCAGACTTCATCCCCTAACCTCATACCAGTGTGGAGGATATGAGTGTACACAGGTTCAAATTTATCCACCAGAACTTGAAGTGCCTGATTTTCTCAGGCTTATGGTTGTCAGGCTTCACCACATCTGTTCTGCTGTACCTATGTTTCATTTCTTCCCAAAAAAAAGGTACACACTAAGACATTCCAATCATGTTCACCATTCATTCATTCGGCATCTCAGTGCCTCATTTATCATTTGAGCTCGAACTTGGATCAATGCATTTTTTCCAGGCTCCTTAAGTCAATTAACTTTTCACTGCCCTGAAACGCTGTGAATGCCCCCCACCAAAAGCATTTGTCCCTCTTTCTATTGTGCTTTTGCCTTTCCACTTCATTAGTGCTATGGACTTTCTGCATGTTTGTGCCTCTTCAGCTTTCTAGGTCTGTATTTGTTTTCTTCCTCTGGCTGCAGTTTTTTCGTCTCTTCATCATCTTCCTGTTGCACTCCTATTTTTCCTATGCCTTGTGTTTTCTGTTTTGCTTCTTTTCTGAGGATTTTTATTGTTTCTAGCATCCTGCTTCAAAATTTGCTTTTACTGCTGCCATTTGGCTCCATTTGCTGTTGTTTCCATACGCAGGACTGTAGAGTACTGTCAAAATATAGGCAGCGGTATATGTGCCCTGCTGAACCAGTAGGCGATTGCCATAGGTAGTGTTATAAGGCACTGTTGAAATGGAGGCCATGATACATGAGCCCTGCTGAACCAGTAGGCAGATGTCATAGGTAGGGCTGTAAGGTGCTGCTGAAATGTAGGCAGTGGTATGTGTGCCCTGCTGAATCAGTAGGCAGATGCCATTAGTAGGCCTGCAAGGTGCCACTGAAATGTAAGCAGCGGTAGATGTGCACTGCTGAACCAGTAGATGAATGCCATGGGTATGCTCTAGGGCACTGCTAAAATGTAGGCAGCAGTGTGGGTGCCCTGCTGAATTGGGAGGTGGACTCCATAGATAGGGCGGTAGCCATAGGTAGAGTGGTATGGTGCTGCCAAACTGTAGGCAGTGGTATGCCAAGCCCTGAAGAACTGGTAGGTGGATACCATAGCTAGGGCTCTAAGGCACTGCTGAATTGTAGGTAGGGGTATATTTGATCTGGTGAACTGGTAGGCAAATGCTGTAGGTAGGACAGTAGCGTGCCACTGAAATAATAGATTGCGGAACAACGTGCCCTGCTGGATAGTCATATGGATGCCATAGGCAGGAAAAGATTCTGTTTCTTCAAATGAATACACAATGGGACCTTGTGTACTGCTTAAATCATAGGCAGTGAGTCACTATTCGGATTTCTACCGGGCTATAACCATGTTGTCACTAACTTATCCCATGCCTGGAGGGAAGGCAACCAAGGCCTTGAATCCCCAGAGGTATCCTCCTACTAGGGTTTTTTCCTCTCCTCCATGCAGAAGATCACAAAAGTTAGGTAGTCCATAATGCATTCCATTCCATTAGTGTACCCAGATAAGTTTCTGTTGTTGGATGGAGTTGGACGGTGGCCCTCCTACTTTGCCTTTTCCTCTCTCCTTTGGAAGTCATGCCCCTCTGCTGGTGGTTCTGATACTTGTTAGCCTCTGTTCACCAAGTTCCATGTCTGTTTCCAGTCGCACTCATTACCATCAATCCATCCTCTTCAAGGTCAGTGATCCACTTGCTAGTCTTATTTTGGGGCTCCTTCCTAAGGCACTTTTAGCCTAAGGGAATCCTTCCCATGGCACCTCTAGGGGTAGAACCCTCCTTGAGGGTTCCTTGCCTTCATGATACCCACACAGAGTGATAGCTCCCATGGAACAGAGAGAGTGAATGGCCAAAGTTTGTCAGCAGTTGCACAAGCATAACTCTACCCTAAGTTGTATAAGTCCATTAAATTGAATGGCTATGCCTGCAGTTTAATGGGCTGGAGCAACCAGCCACACCCCCTTCCTGAGCTATATATGTCAGTTCCTTCCAGCCTCACACAGAAGTATGTTTTCTTTGCTCCACCATCCACCCCTCCTCTTCTAGCGGCATGCTTCTCTCCATGGGGCTCCTTCCTAAGGTACCTTTAGCCTAAGGGAATCCTACCCACAGCCCCTCTAGGGGTGGAATGCTTCTCGAGGGTTCCTTTCCTTCACAATACCCCTACAGGGTTGTAGTTCCTGTGGATCAGAAGGTACAAATGGCCAAAGTTTATCAACAGTTGCACAAGCATAACTCTACACTAAGTTGCATATGCCCATTGAACTTCTATTTCATAAAATGCCACACCCCAACACACACAAGCACGTACTGGACATTTTGTTTGCTTTAACACTTTTTTCAAATAATTAATGATTCAGTAGTTTATTTTTTTATTTCCTTTTTGTTTACTGGGTAGGTGCGTTAGCCATAGAGATGATTATTTTCAAGCATGACCTGGGAGGTTACAGGATAAAACAGTACAGAGATACAACAATAGGTAGTCACAGCAAGGTATGTACAATGGTGTTCCACGTCAAGTTTATACAGTACAAATAATATACAAGTTTTTAGAGGGTAGGATACAAAGCAGTATAACAATTTTGGCATTCGGATGATACAATTTTGTCAGTAGATCAAAACAGTGTAGTTACAGAGTCAAAGGAGTAGATACGAGATACATGGGTATAACACAAAATAAGAAAATAGTCATGCAGCAGATATGACCCTACAGGAAGAGAAACATTTATAAAAAGACAAGGAAGATACAAGAAATATTACCTTTCTTCATATCATAAACTAACATACAATTGCAACTGCTTCTAGACCTTGTGGGATACTGGAGACATCAGGCCTAACTCCAGGTAACAGAACATAAATGCTAATATGGTATTCATAAAATAATATGTGGCACCACAGAAATGGATTTGGAAGCATAAATGAAAACACAAGTCAATGTAATGGTTTTAAAAGGTGTGCAATGCAGGTTCACCCATATTGATGCAACAACAATTTTGTCAGTACCGATATGGGTGAAGGCTTTCCTCTGCCTGGCATTGCCGCACCAAGCATTGTGGCTTCCGGGACTATAGCGCAAAATGCCATCCTGGGAAAGAGCCTTTCTGCCCCTCTGCACCACTCATAACTAAATATACCTCCTCGGGGCGGGCATGCTTCAGAGGGGATGAGAAAGTATGTGGTCACAAAGGGTGACATGAGTGAGGGGTGATCTAAATTCAAAATCACCCCAGTCACTCTTGCCCTTGTTGCAGTGCTATAAGTGCAGCAACAAAATTAAGTTGCTGAGCTAATGGTATAACTGCACTGCATTATCAAATACTTTATAAAAAATCATTTATATAATACGAGCTGTTGTTTTAAAGATTATCATACTGGAAGCATATCTAGAATGAACTCATAAAAATAACAGATATGTAAACATGTCTGTTATTAGCCCTTCTACTCCCTGTAGATGCAGGCTATGTAACTGATTATATTGCAATCTAGCACATAATTTTATCTCAACAGTATTGTTTGCTGCACCTCTACTGATGTCTTGGTACAGTTGATGGTGTTAATATTAACAACTGTGGCACCACAGAGATATGAAATATATTGTATTGTAAATATTCTTATCATAATTTGAATAATCAGGCCAAATTATGTCTGTAAGCAATGAAGATGTATATTAGGTCAGCAAAAATGCATTCATAAACTGAACAGATACAGAAATTGTGATTTACCTTTAAAGAAAGGAATTTATAAACTGTTTTAATATAATGGGAAATGTCTCAATGGACTTCAGTACAGTTATAAGTAGAAGAGTCCCAGGGAAGAACATGGAGGAAAATTGAGTTTTTCTTTGTGGATAAAACAGTTTCATAACAACAAGATCTAAAAAAATCCTTAAGTGTCTAGTAGGTGTGTACATGACAGGAATATCAATTTCTGAGTATTAAGAATAATTGCGTCTTAAGTACTTGGGACTGACTACCAAATATATATATATATGTATATATATATATTTAGTATTCATGGAACTCAGTTCTGGAAATTACAGACAAGTAAAAACAATTAAAAAAACACTCTATTCCTCCCTAGTTGGCCAGGGCTATACCCATGGCCAACACCCTCCACTTTTCAGTATTTTATCATTCAGTCTGCCAAGTATCATCAGTGAAGCACACTGCATTACCCCCTCCCTGCCATGCACACCTTGTTCTCTATCAGTCAGATGGTGGAAAATCTTGGATGAGTGGCTTTGGGTTGGGGGACAAGGACAACTGGAGTAGCTTAATTATGTTAATTGGACCTCCATATCATGAACTGGGGTCAGGAGCTGGCCCAGCACACTAGTAAATCACTTTAGAGATCACAGTGGCTTGAACTTTGAAGGGGGGATCCCAATAATGACAGTGCTGGGGCCTGCAAATTATTTTTTGTTTTAAAAATGAGTGTGGAAAGAGCCAACTCAGTAGAGTAGCAGTAGCACGGGGAGTCACGTGATGCGATGCGCTGTGTAGGATGCCTCTCTGTTTGCTCCGACCTTCCACCTGCTAAATTTGTCAAAAAAACCCACTTTATGGTGTAATTTACCACAGTTCATTTGATTTCCACCTTCCTAAATGATCATGCCTCCGTTATAAGAAGTCGATGGACGAGGAGATGCGGAAAATAGCTTCAAAGCATACGCCTCCTGCTACACCCGAGAAGGCCTCTAAAAAAGCCAGGGCCTCCTCTTTGCAATCCTCACTGCCTGTTAATAATGAGAGCTCTGATGTGGATTTCCTTACCTTCTCGAAGTTTTTAGAGGAGTTTCAGCCCTTTAAGGCTGAAATGCAGAATATGGCAGGAGAAACAGAAGGCATCTCAAGTACCCTGGAGGAGCTTTCCAAGAAAACAGCTGATAATGAAGCATGTATATGCTCTGTCGAGAGGAAACAGGACAAAGTTGTACTGGATTTAGTGGCCATGAGGCAAAGGCTAGTGAAGACGGAGAATAAAGTGGAAGATCTGGAGGGTCGTAGTGGCTGCAATAATGTGGTAATTATAGGTTTGCCCGAAGGTGAAGAGGGCTCATATCCCATTAAGCTCATTAAGAAGTTCATGGAGAAGGTGGAAGGCCCTTCCCCCTTTGGAGCAAGCTATATCATAGAGAAAGCTCATCGGCACTATGCCCCTCCCCGGTTGAGGCCCCCAGGTCATTCATATTTCACTTTTTTAATTTCCAGGAGCGACAGCATTTCTTATATAAAGCTAAAGAAACACAAGATTTGCAATGGGAAGGTAAAAAGTTGAGGGTGTTGGAAGATCTGCCTTTATCTGTGCGTCAGAAATGAGCCACGTTTCACAAATTGGTCCTCAAGCTGATCGCTGCAGGAATCAAGTTTCGAATGGGCTTTCCAGCAAGGCTTCAAGTTTTCCTGAACCACTCCTGGATGACCTATGAGGAAGTGGAGTTGGCAACTGCAGGGCTCAAAGAAGCGCTTCCTGACTTATTCAAGTCTACATGAGAATCAACCTGGTGTAGTGTGCTATGCTGAGTTTTCCTCTGGTGGAGTTGTCTAGCTGGAGCTAATTTACAATTATCAATAAACTCTTTGGGGCTATTTCGGTGACAAGTCACTTCGTCTGGTTATCTAGTTCTATGCTGCAATTCCCATGAAGGGTCTCCTTTCTGACCTAAAAACTGACATTCTGTTCCTGATCTGGTTCTCACCCCCAGAACTGCCTAATATTTTGTTGACTCTTTTGCTTTAGCTTTGGCTAAGCCCAGCCTCGTTGTTTGGTTTATAAGCGAGGTGTTAATGGACTCCTGTGGTTATTCATTCTGGTTCTAATAATGGATGTCAGGGTGGGGTCAATGCGTTCAAGTCAAGTTTCATTCTGACAGAATTAGCAGCTCATTTCTGTAGGGGTGATGTTATGATTTTATGGCAGTAGGGGGGCAAAGCTCAGTTCTCTTGGAGCTTATAATGAGACCCCATCCACAACCGCGGTCCCTTCCTGGTCCTTTTAGCAAGGTCTGGTCTCTTCTTGGCTTCCCCTCCTTTTGCTCCTAAATGACAACAGGCATTAGAAGTGAAAAGCCTGTACACCAGACAGGGACCCCGAAATTGCAGACAGACAGAGATAATAGGGTTTCTGTATGCCTTAGTCAGGCATTTGTATGCCCCTGACTTATAACCCTGCTAGAGTGATTTCCTTGGAGGGCTCCCTTCTCAAATTTTCCCTACAAGAGTGAGGTAGTCACTGTTTCTGGTCCAAGTAATGTGGTCTGGACAGTGACCCTGGAGCTCACAGACTCTCCCTTATTTCAGAGAGGACAGTAGTGGCCTGCACATTCTCAGTTTCTTTTGCCCTTTGTTAGTGGGCTGCGCCACAAGAGGGCGTCTAAGATTAATACTTCCACCTATGCTGCTGCTCTTTTACACACTTTACGCTCTGTGGATCATGTTGGTGCACGGCTCATGGGGGTTTCAGCAGGGAGGGCTAGTCTTCCTAGGGGGCTCGTGCAGTTAATTCCCCTGAATTGTTAAGGGGTGATGTTAAGCAGTAAGAAATGGGGATATGTTATTTTTTATGGAGCGTTCTGGATATAAAGGGGTATTCTTGTTCTAGTTTCATGGTTTGCGAGGGCGGGAGATTGGACGGAGAGGACTTTTCAGACTGCCATTCATCACGTACCATGCAAAAGGGGTGGGTGTGGGAGGAGGGGTTAGGGTTTATGGGGTGTTTTATGTGGGGGGTTTCAGGGGGGCGGTTGGGGAAAGGATTCAGCACTGGTAGAGTTGGGGGGAGGGTAGAACAACCCAGCACATATCACGTTTGGGGTAGTACTGATGTGAAATATAAATACAAGCTGTGTTTCTGAAGATTTTTGACCAGCAACAAGGGTGATGGCTAGAAGCATTCAATTTATTAGTTGGAATGTTAAAGGGGTGAGGCATAAAACTCAACAATATAAAATCTTGAAGCATTTAAACCATCTGAAGGCAGAAATTATGTTTTTGCAGGAGACGCACCTGCTCAAGAGGGAGGCTGATAAAATGAGACGGCAACAGATTGGGCAGATGTTTGCGGAGGAGGGCACGACCCAGACTAGAGGGGTCATGATCCTTCTGCATAGGTCAGTTCCATTCAAACCTCTCCAAGTTATATCTGACCCTCTGGGCAGATTCCTGTTTTTAAAAGGCAGATTGCACACCCTGGACATTCTCCTGGGTGCTGTCTATGGCCCTAATGTAGAGTCCCCTAGTTTTTTGTTCAGATAATCGAAGCCCTAACTCCATTTTTGGATAACCCTATGGTCAAAGGGGGTGACTTTAATCTTGTTTTTGATCAGGCTCTAGACAGATCAGGTCAATCCCATCAAGGTCTCTCTCCAGCACAAAGAGCTTTTAGGGATTTGATGGACTCTACAGGTCTTTGTGACATCTGGCGTGTATTGCATCCCAATACAAGGGGGTACACTTTTGTTTCCCCGGTGCATGCAACTTCCTCGTGGATTGATTATATCCTCATTTCTCAAACTCTTTTACCAGGGGTTATAAGTTCCAGTATTGTCTCCGGGCCTCCATCAGATCACTCTGTGGTTACCTGCCTAGTATCTTCAGCTTCCTTGCCAAATAAAGGGAGCAGGTGGAAGTTGAATAACCAAATTTTGAAGGAGCCGAAGACGGTTCAATATGTAATATCCCAAATAGAGCAGTTTACTGCTACCAATTCTAACTCCACAGGGAAGCCTGATATGGTATGGGGTGATTGTAAGGCATATTTAAGGGGGATTATAATTGGCCTAACATTGAAAAGGAAAAGAGAGAGGGCATCTCGGATTTCTGATCTTCTTTCTCAGATTAGGGGTATGGAGACTGCTCTCTCTCCGTCTTCCTCAGAGACTTTTAAACAAGATTTAACGAAACTGAGAGAAGCCTACCTAGCTATGTTGACAGAGCAAGTCAAATTTGCAATTTTGAAAACAAAAGCTGTATATACCGATCAGGGTGAGAAGGCGGGCAGAATGTTAGCGTTGCACATTAAACAGCAGGAATCCACCAGATTCATTCCCGGGGTCCACTCCCCCAAAGACAACTCCCTAAAAGTCTTACCCTCGGAGACAGCGGATGAGTTTACAAATTATTTCAGGGATTTATATGGCCCTATGGCTAACCCCTCATCTAAGGATAGATTCTATGAATATCTATGTGATTTACAATTGCCATCTCTTACACAATCCCAGCAGAAAGTTTTGGAGTTACCTATCTCTGAGGGCAAGATAGAAAGGGTAATTAACTCCCTTCCATCTGATAAATCTCTGGGCCCGGATAGGTTTACCTCCAATTTTTATAAAGCTTTTTCTAAACAACTGACTCCCATTCTGTTACCACTTTTTCAGGCTATCCTCTCCGGTCAAGTATCCGATCCCTCCCTTTTTGAGGCATTGATTGTTCTGCTGCCCAAGCCAGACAGACCGTGTGACCAGGTCTCAGGTTATAGGCCGATCTTTCTTCTCAACCATGATATTAAAATTCTGGCAAGATTACTAGCCAACCATTTGGAGGCAGTACTTCCCTTTCTAATAGGGGCAGAACAAGTTGGTTTTATGAAAGGGAGATCATCGGTGGATCATCTGAGGACCCTGTCTCACGTCTTCTTGGCATCCAGGGATGCTTCTCATCCAATGGTCCTGATTTTGTTGGATGCCGAGAAGGCGTTTGACAGAGCCCACTGGGGCTATTTGTTCACACAATGGAGGTTTTTGGTTTCCCCATGAAATTCCGGAACTGGTTTAGTTCGCTATACAAATTTCCCTCTGCCAGAATCTCATGTAATGGGGTTGTCTCTAGTCTCTTTGAATTGCATGTGGGGACCAGACAAGGGTGCCCCCTATCTCCCCTTCTTTTTAGTATTTACTTAGAGCCTCTTATTAGGATGTTATCAGGTGCCCAGGGCATTTTGGGTATTTCTCTAGGTGAGCAGGTGGTTAAAGTTGCGGCCTACGCAGATGATCTCCTGCTGTAAGTAACACTCACTCACATCTATTCCCACTATTCTGAAGTTAATAGATGACTTTAGCAAGGTCTCAAACTATAAACTTAATGTAGGAAAGACTGTAGTTTTTCCTCTTAATCATAGGGTATACAAACAGGAAATTATCACGTTTGGACTAACTTGGAAGTATGACTATATTAAGTACCTGGGACTCCTTTTAACTCAGAATGCAGCTCGGCTTAGACAACTACATTTTGATGCCCTGGTACATAAAATAGAGCTAGACCTTCACAGATGGACCCTACTTCCCCTTTCTCTCTGAGGCAGAATTAATTTAATCAAAATGAACATATTCCCTAGTTTGTTCTACCCACTCAACATGCTAAACATATGGGTCCCCCTGTTCTGGGTCAAAAAAGTGCACAGTATGATCTCTACTTTTATATGGGGGGATAAGAAGGTTAGGATGGCATTCCATAAACTAGCCACTCCAAAAGCTAAAGGAGGATTAAGGCTTCCCCATATTGGGCTATATTATTGTGCCAGCCAGGCCAACAAGTATCTCAGATGGCTGACCGCAGATCAGTTATCTACAGTGGCTGCATATACCCCGAACTGGCTAGCCTTCGAGTCCGCTTCCATAAAGAAACATGGCCTTTCCCCTGCTGCACTGTTATACACCAAAGTTATCTCCCTACCTGAATCTCTATGCAGATCCCCTATAGCAGTTTCAATTAGGGTTCATACTCAATTGTGCGCATTTCTGAGATATGAGAATCTCAAGGATTTATTTCAACCTTTGAGGGGTAACCCTAATTTTTTACTAGATGGTAAGCCCCTCCCAGTTAGTTGGCTCCCTCAGATAGGAGATTGCCATTTAGATGAGCTTATAACACCCATTATGCACAAGTTTATGATTCCACACATATGTATTTTCAAGATTTTCCAGCTTCGTCATCTCCTGGTTAAGGTAATGGGCTCGATTCCCCGGCTACCCATATCACCTTCCAAGCTACCTCAACTGAGTTGGTGGGTTCGCCACATGGTGTATCCAAAATATACAGTGCCTTATTTACCTGGGCCTATCCTGATAACTATGCTCCCTCTTCCAGGGAAGAGACCTGGACTGGCCTCTCCTGTAGCAAAGCTGTCATAAGTTCCTCAAGCAGGACAGACTTAGATTAATGCAATTCAAAATGTTGCACAATATTTACTATTCTCTGCAGAGGCTGGCCAGACTGGGTTTGGTGTCCTCTCCTCTTTGCACAAGATGTCAGTTGCAAGAAGGAGACCTTCATCATATTTTCTGGAGCTGTTCTAATGTTGTCCCACTTTGGACTATGATTAAACAGCATGTTGACCCTCTTTTAGGGCTCTCAGACTTGTTCACCCCTGAAATATGTCTTCTTGGGGATTTCTCCTACATTTCAGTGGTGAACAGGAAGTATTATATAGCTTTAATGTTGTTGTCTGTCAAAAAAGTGGTGTTAAGACACTGGAAAGATACAGAGGTACCAACGTATGTTGAGTGGCTTCAGGAGTTACTTGCGAATCTCGAAACAGAGAGGACTATTGCCAGTCTTTACAACAAAATTAAGAAGTTTGACAGGATTTAGGGCCCACTACAAACTCTCTATACATTACAGGTCTAAGCATCACTAAGCCATATCCACAGGTATGGTGCTGAATGTAAAAGGAGGCGCTATGCTGTTTGGGGTGGATGTTGGGCAGGGTGGGAGGGGAAGAGGAGAGCGAATCATCATGTACTTTGTATCTGATGTGTGAGGATTATGTTCTATACTGTTATGATTCATTCTCTGTATTGGACATATCAATAAAATTTGAATTGAAAACCAAAAGAGTAGCAATAGCACTACCACTAGCTATGCCAATGTCCCATGTTTTGGAGTAGACTTAGGTAGCTCTGAGCTGGCCAGAGGGGGGAAGATCAGTGTCCCAGAGACAGCCTTCCTCCTTCAGAGAGAAGGTACACTGCATCCTGATGCATGCCTACCACATAGCAGAAGCCAACTGGCAGAACAGGTGTGTGTGTACATGCTTGAGAATGGCCCACCTTTGGACAGCGATGGTGTGCATGCAAACCACCATTTGCACACACATGCATCATTGCACACTGACAGCTCAGAGGGGATAAAAACAGGAGGAAAACACCTTGCTAGGGGGATCATGGTGGTACCCATGCAGGCTCTGCATCACTGAATGCATCATTCACCCACACATAGAAGTTCCTGAGTGGTGATGTAAGATCTGGAGAAGGTGGGTGATGGGGCCGGAGGGAACTGGCTTGAACGATCTGGAGGATAAGTACCTGAATAAAAGTAATTTAGTGCTGGAGAAAAGGTGAGAGTAATGAAGGCTAGGAAATCACTTGTACTGGAGGAAAGACTTTTGTGCAAATGGCAGATGGTGACCCTTGGAGCTGAGGATGTGGGCTAAAACCTGCTATGTGGTCTGAGAGTAACAGAAACTTATTTATTGTTCAAATATTTTGTCCATCTCCTTATTAATAGCTTGTATAGTACTTGGATTGTACTTGTGGTTTACTGAAAAGCAAGCCAGGTAAAACTGACTGTGAAGTCAAGTGCTGCTCTTTGTGAAAGTTTGTGCTCATTTTGGTGGTAACGTTTGATGCTGGGTTAACTATAGATCACAGTTATTAATCACAGACGTTAAGCAGATTCATTTCTGTCATATATACTATTTATCATACAGTATTTTATATTTTTATCATTTTATATTTTATTTATTATATATTTTTTTTATCATATTTTATATTTTAGTAATTGTATTTTCTCTAGCATTTACCAGTCGTAAGCAATTTTAACTTTAATTATAAATTTTCATGGGTTATCTGCTATCACCTGATAATTTATGTCACAGTTGCTTATAAAAATTATGACATAGAAGTGTAAAGACTGAACTTCTGATGGAGCCATATTTGTGACCTGCAATAAACCTCTGTGTGTGTGTGTGTGTGTGTGTGTGTGTGTGCGGTGTGTGTGCGTGTGTGTGTGTGTGTGTGTGTGTGTGTGTGTGCAAGAAAATGTCACTTTTTGCTTGGGTTGTCTTGCTGTTCACACATCAGAATTATTAGGTACTGGTGGGATATTCAAAGGGTTAGCAATGCAATGGAGTTGAGCCAGCGGTATCCAAATGCGCCCATTCTGCGATATTCAGCAGGAAGCAGTTGTAATCACTGAAAACATGCTGGAGCAACAGCTAATGCTAATTAAGGCATGCACAACCGAAGGGGTGGAACCATGCATAAAGTGCGCCAATCACGATATTCAAAGGCTTGCGCAATGCACAACAGTGGATCAGGCTGAAGTTGCGCTGGTGGAAATGAGCCAAAATAAAAGGCTCAAGGAAGAGGCGAAGAAACCACAGGAAGCCACATGAGGCAGGGAGACAGACAAGGCCAGAGGGAGAAAGAGTGCAGGCCAGGAGAGCAGAGGACAGAACAGGGCAAGGGAAGGTGTGTGGGGCCACAGAGTGCAGAGGCCAGTAAGTGTACCGGTGCAGTGGGAGATAGCAGTCAGGACAGCAGGGGAACAGAGCAACAACAGCCAGGGGGGAACACAAGCCAGGGACATGGACAGTGCCAGCTTCCACATGGAAGCTGTAATGAGGGGGGTGAGAAGGCATACTGCAGGGGGACGTGGCCGTGGAAGGGCCCATCGGCGGTACACCCCCCAACAGGCAGTACCGAGCCTGCATCAGCTTTGAGCTCTACTCAGATGTCGAGATTGTGGGCTGGTACCGCCTGAACAGGGCAATACTAAGGCGGCTCTGTGAGCTGTGCAGTGATGTGATGCAGGCACCCTCACGACGGAGTCATGCTCTGTCAGTGGAGACAAAGGTAACAGCATGCATGTGCTTGCTCACCATGGGTACCTTCCAGAGACCAACAGGGGACACCACAGGCATAACACAGTCAGCCATGTCACGCATCCTCACCCAATTCCTCAGTGCACTGCTGCCACATGCTGCGGAGTACATCCATTTCCCCAGCACTGCGGTGGAGCGCACAGCAAACATACAGGAGTTCCACAGGGTAGCACTTATGCTTGGCATGCTAGGGGTGATAGACTGCCCCCATGTGGCCATTCGCACACCACCTGGCCCGGATGGGGCTGCCTATAGGAATTGGAAGGGATATGCCAGTGTCAACTGCCAGGTGGTGTGTGATGCCAGTGGGTGCATCATCAATGTCTGTGCCACACACCCTGGTGGAGCACATGATTCATTCATATGGTATCAGTCGGCACTGTGCCATCGATTCGAGAGTGGGGACATCCCCACAGGACATCTAGTGGATGAGTATGCATGTAGGACTGGCAAATCGGGGGCAAGGGTGGGTAAGCCACAGGTGCCATGGGTGTGGCACACAGGGTTAGAGGCAATATGAACCTGAACAAGACACTGACCTCCACCATCTCCACACAGGTGACAGTGGATATCCACTCCGTCCCTGGCTGCTCACACCCTACTGGCGGCCCATGACCCCATCGCAGCAACACTTCAATGAGGCACACGCCACCACATGCAACATCATTGAGTGGGTGTTTGGGATGCTGAAGGCGCACTTCCAATGCCTAGACACCTCCGGTGGTGCCCTTCAGTATAGCCCCTCAAAGGCCTGTGGGATATTCCTGGCCTGTTGTATCCTGCACAACATGGCCAAAGACTGTGGGATAGCCGTACAGGTCGAAGAGGGGGACAGCGATGGGGACGATGGTGACGCCGGTGATGATGGGGATGGGCAGCCCCCCCTCGGACGACGTGACCCCCGACTGATCCGGCTGGCCCAGCTACACCGGGACACCATCACAGAGGAGCACTTCACCTAACACAGGTAAGTCATGGGGCCATGTGCAACCAACAGTGGCTGAGGGCACAACCCACATACACACAGGGAAACACACCAGGGGTGTATGACGGCAAGGGAAGTGGCAGGGCACAGAAGCACACACATACAACCAGGGAGGGGTGAACAGTAACACGCCACACGGACAGACACACACACACACACACACACACACACACAATAGACACAAAGTGCACAGGGGTCAGGTGCACAACAGAGCAGGAACACAGACACTAAAAACACACACGTCCACAGGCCACCATGTCCACTTACTGTCCATGTACGTGTGTCAGATGCTGGGCACCTTCGCACTTTGGTGTACAGCGCAATGCAGGCATCATCATGCACACGTTCCTGTGGACAGGAGTCAGGAGGGTGTGCAGGTGGTCCATGTGTCTGCATGTAGGGCAGGGCACCCACTGGTGCACTGCCCACTGAAATACACATTGCACACAGGGCAGCACCAGACAGGGCCTGCACTGGGAGACAGCTCAGTCTTGTGGCACAGTGCCACGGCCACCTCAGATGCGTGGGCAGCCTCACTGAGACCCAGCAGCACTGGCAGGCTGAGCACGGGCCTAATGGGGTGGCACCGATGGACCACCAGGGGTTCCACTGCGTGAACATGACCTTGCCCGCACAGGGGTCTGCAGCACACTGAACATACCTGCACCAGAGGTGCTCGGGATGCCCAAAGCTGAACCTGGTGTCTACAGGGTGGGTGTCACATGACACCAGGAATGAGGAGTAGATAGCGTACTGTGCAGTATGAGTGGCACAGGGGCACCTTACTGTGTGCCCAAAGTGGCCATGACAGCGACCAATGCCTGTGTCTGTCTGTCAATGGCGGCGGTCACATCCATCTGCAAATGGTCAATCCGAGACAGGATCCTCTTGTTGTCCCTGCTGTGCCACTCCAGAGCCACACACAGTGCCTCCACAGACATTGCAACCCGCATCTGCTGCTGTACTGATGCCTGCAGCAGGTGGGTGTGCTAGTCAAAGAGGTCGTCTACCACATCGGCAACCTGTCCCTCAGGGTATGGAAGGGCCTGATGTACAGCACTCCTTGAGGGTGGGCGCTGCTCACCAGGATCAGGTATGGGCAAGTCCACAGGCGGTGCACCTACATCACTGCTGAGCCCTGTACCCCCAGTCCCGGTGGATGACTGCTGCTGCTGCCCCTCTGCCTGCTGTGCCCAAGGGATCAGTTGTTCTGCTGCTGTGGCCGCAACAGTGCCAGTGACCTGCACAGCCACTGGTGCTGCCCCAACGGTGCTGACAGGCACAGCCTGGGACTGTGCTGATGTGCTGGCACACACGTCGGAACCAGCTAGGTCCATGAGCGTGAGCTGTCCTGCTGTGTGTCCATTCTGTGACACACACACACATGTCAATGCCCATAGTGGTCGGTGCATCATCAATGGTGCAGGTCTGTGCCACAGCTACAGCCACAGCGTGCTGGCATGCTTGCATGCCAGACCGCTGAGACACAGGAAGGGCACCCCCCACACCTGTCTCAACGACATCAGTGATGGTAGCCAGGCGTGCACACTGGCACAGTGCACGCCGGCAACCTGTGGAGGTGGATGGTCCCTCCTCCAACTCCAGATAGCTGTTCACAGTGGACAGACCCTCCACCGCTGAACCCTGCAGATGCACAGGATCTGTAACAGAAAGGAAGGACATGTTAGTGCATGTGATCTACCTTCCCCCCTCTGACCATGACATACCATGCAGTGATGGGCTACCACCTGTCTGGAAGCCACCTCCAGGAATGCCCTCAATGGCACTGCACTGCATGCTTGCAGCGAGCCTATCCTCTGCCGGAGTCAGCTGCACCACCTCCGGCTGGCCCCCGCCTGTTGCAGCACATGCCTCCCTGATGGCTGCAACCTTCTCCTTCACCCTCCTCCTGTCAGTTCCCATCTCCTTTTTACACTCCTGCACAGAGCACTGGTGGCTGCCGTGCAGGTTGATGGCACGTGCCACCCCCTCCCATGCAGCAGCATGGGCCTGAGGGGTGCCCCGCTGTCCACTGAGAAGTGGCTCCTCATCCAGGTAGGCCTCAACAGTGCCTCCGCCTCGGCCTTCGTAGTTAGGCCTCCTTCCGCCCACCATCATCCTCCTCACCCAGTCCTTGCTCGGTCATTTCACAGCCTCTATGGGTGAGAGTGGTCACCTGTGACTGTGCAGTACACAGCAATTCCCTGAGGCCAAAGTCCAGAACATCACAATGCATGCAACTCACCTATCAACTGCAGTAACCGAATATGGCCACTGCAGAACAGTGTCGCATATTTATAGCGCAATCCATGCAAATTAGGTCTGGAGCAACTTTAATGAGATGCAAATCGCGCTGCTGCTGCACCATTGAATGGCTGATCGGATGATTTGCATATGACGGCTGAATATTGCGCTTTTGCACTTTGTGCAATACGGTTGAACGGGCTGAGCCAATGGCGCAGTTCTGTGACTGCATAGTACACCACACTGTGCATGCCCAGGTAGCTTACACAGGCATCTGCCATGCTGATGACATGCTGTGCTTGGTAGGCAATTCAGGGCACGGCCACCATTGTGCCAGTGGTGCTGCAGCGATGGTCACTACATGGCGCTGTGGCACAACTGTGCAATAGTCCGCTGTGGCAATGGCACACAGGTGACCAATTGCGCTGGATGCATAGACGTCCGATGGCGCTGTGCGTGGCCATGCGCCAGAGAACCATAACCCTGTGCTCGACCTTTGCCCCCTTTGCGCTGTACATATGGCATGTCTGCAGCTCTATCGCGCTGTTCGGTAACAGCACGATAGGGACTGGCGGTGCTGTACTGACAGCGCGATAGGGAATAGAGGCATTGTATTGTGCAACAATTCCATGTGGGGTTGCCGCACTGCGGAGCGCCATATTGCCTACTATACATCCAGGGATGGCACGCAGAAGAGCCCCCCAGTGGAGTGCCCTCGAGCTTGCGAACTTGGTGGCCATAGTGGAGCCTCACTATGGCCCACTATTTAGGGATGATCCCCTAAACAGGGCCAGGACACATGTGTGGCAGCAGGTGGCCACTGAGCTGGAGGAGGCCACTGGCCAACGGAGGTCCGCGGAACAGTGCAGGCACTGGTATGGGGACCTGCGGAGGAGGGAGCCGGTGCTACTGGTACATCTGTGGCCACATGCCAGGAGGGGCATAGTGCCTCAGCCAGGTGGGTGATCCGTCTATGCACCTGTATGGTCCATATGGGTAACACTGTCTATTGTGTCCAGCACATGGGGGAGGGTTGGTCTAGGGTTGGCTGTGGCGGTGTTAACAGGATATGTGATGTATGAGTCTGGCTGGCTGGGCAGGCACACCCATTGGGGCAGGGGGAATCTGCTTTGGAATTGCACTGATGTGTTTCTCACCTTTTGTTTCCCACAGGCATGGCGGAGTGGTGGAGAGCCAGGGCTGAAGTGCAGGGAGTGATGCCAGCGGTGGCCGAGCGTGGTGGTGGTGGTGAACCATGACAGCAGCAGCAGCCCAATGAGGGTGAGTGCCATGACATCATGATTGCTATAGCATGCTGTGTGACAGGGTGGGGTGCAGGGCATGGCCACCATCCATGGACACCACTGTCATGCACGCGACATGTAACAGTCAGCACTGTCCAGTGGCACTGCATGTCTGGGAGTGTGTCAATGGTGGTCCATGCATGCACTGGGCACATGGCTGTGGCACTGCCTGCCCACCGTGTAGCCACGTTACTGTATGGCCTTGGTTGTGCTGACCGTGTAGCCATGTTACTGTACGGCCTTGGTTGTGCTGTGCTGGACATGGGCAGTGTGTGTGTGCAGTGGTACACATGGCTGTTGCTGCCTGGTAGGGCATGTCTTGTGCACATGGTCACTGTGGGTGGGTGCAGTCCATCACAAGAGCGGGGCTGTATGCCATGCATGATGGGTGGGCTTCAGGGATATGGACAGTCACACCCATTGACTCTGATCCCTTGTCCTAGGTGTCTGGATACTGCACTGGATTGAGAGGTCATTGCAGCAGCTGTTACGGGTGGCAATGGACTCACTCACCATCCTGCAGGACCTGCACCAGCATGGTATGGGATGGAGAAGGAGGCCCCGGGACCAGCACCAGGCAGCAGGGGAGCAGGCTGGCAGACAGTAGCTGCCCATCACCTCCCCCTTTACCTAGCCCTCACACCCTGCCTTCCCTCTCCCAGTTGTTCACCCCTGCCCCTTACCCACCCCTACCTTGTACCCGTACCCCACCCCTGTTTTGTAAATTTGTAAATAGTTCTTGATGTTCTTCTTCTTCTTATTGTTATTATTTTTGTAATACAGATATTTTGATATGAATACTGTGGTGGTCTCTTATTTGCAGCTGGCTATAGGTGCTCAGTTGCAGTGGTGTGCATGGCATCTGGGGTGGTATAGTCATGGGTATGTGTGTGTGTGTGTGGGGAGGTGTCTCTGGTGTGGGAGTGGCTTTCAGTCAGTATCTGTGGTGTGTGTTGTTCCCTGTGCATTGCATTGCTGTGTGCAGTGTTCCATGGTGCCTGCTCTGTGTCCATTGTGCCCCTGTCAAGCTGCTCTTGGCCTGTGCAGCTGACACCCTTGCATGTCTGTGGCCTGCCAGGTCTGCTGCCTTGTCAGTGGGTGCTGTCCCTGCAGGTCATCCACTGTGACGTCACGCCGCTGGGTTGCCACCTGTCACCGGTGGGGTGCATGTTTTCCTCGGGTGACACTGTGGACTCCACAGTTGCTGTCCCACCTCCATGCTGTGTCTTGTGTGTGTTGCAGGGGCAGTGCAGCACTGTCTGTGACTTGTGCTCCAGGCGTATGCTGGTGGCGTACAGGGCAACAGTACATGCACAGGGTGGGTGTCACCCCTTTGCCATGGTGGACTGCAGGCAGTGTGTGCACAGTTTTCATGTGCCCACACTGGTGGCTGGGTTGCCACACTACTGCGTACCTGTGTTGGTGTCCCCAAGGGTATGGGTGTATGTTTGCCCCTGTACTGTGTTGCATCCAGTGCGATGCATGCTTCCACGCACCACTGTGGGTGTCTGTGATGGCTGCTGTGGCTCGTGGTGAGTCGCGCTGTGACATCTGTCTACTGTGCAGGGTGCTGTGTCAATGGCAGTTGTGTCAGGGGCACACCCTTTCCCATGTGATGTACCACTTGTGGCGACACATGTTCGGTGTCTCAGCTGTGCCTCGGGGGGTTGTGCATGTTGGCACTGTGTCTGCCGTTGTTGCATTGCCGTGTGCTGCCACCCACTGCTGGGTGCTCATGGTGGGTCTGGCTTGTATGGTTCTGTGGTACACAGGGTTGCAGTGTGACGGGGGTTGCATGGGGATTCCTGCAGTGATGGTCACTGCTCATGGGGGTGTCTTGGGGTTACAGTGCAGGGTGTGCTGTGCACAGGGGGGCTGCTGTACACTGGGGTGGTCCGCCTTGTGTGGCAGTCTCAGGTTGCCGGTGGGTGTGCTGGGGCAACATGGCCCGGCTGTGCTTTGTTTACTTGTCCCCATGGGCCGGTGGATATTCCGTCCCTCCCCCAGTTATGCTGTGCTTGGGGTGTGGGGGTGCATTGTCAGTTCTGCAGTGTGTTACTGTGCCCATCTGTGGCATGGGTGGTGGGCCCCTGCCTACCTCCCTGGTTGTGCAGTTCCATTGCTCTGCTGCTGGGGGGCTCCCTGCTTGCGCTATGGCCCCTCTGGACTGCTCAGCTGGGCTGCCCTTGTTGCACTATAGCACATCGTATCTACTCAGCTTCCCCTTCCTGGTTGCGCTATGGCGCAGGTTGTGTGATATTCAGACGTTGGCTGGTTGCGCAATTTGGCTTGCTCCATGTTTGAATATCACGTCTATTGCGCATGTGCGTAATGGACTTGTGCTTGCTCCTGCTATTGCTCACATTTTGGGTGCAGTTTGAATATCCCACCCACTCTTTTTTGGTGCTGGCATTTTTTGGAAAAGGTAGGCTTCACTGAAATTCAGTCAGTATACCAATATTGATACACTCTGATGCACTTTATATTTCTTTCTGGAAAAGTGTAGTGTTGAATGTACTGAGAAAATGGAGTTTATCACCGGGTAATAATGTGCACCTACATTCATATGAGTTAGCCAGACTATAGCAAGTAGTTGCAAGTTATGCTCATTATAGTTTATTGATTTTTCTTAATATTGGCTATGCTGACTCATTAGTTTAGCACCAGATCTTTGCTAAAAGATATTGGACTGGATTTTCAAAGGCCTTAGATTGACGCAGGGTGCTTGCGTCAAACAGGTCTGACACAAGGACACCTTGCGCCAAGGGCTGTGTCAAGTGGGAATTTGAAAGGCAGCCTGTGTCACCCAGCAGGCTGCCTGCACCAGAGTGTGCTAGCGCCATCCTTGCACCACAAAAGTGTCTGGAGCATGGCATTGGGGGCTTGCGGCAGACCCAGACTGCCACAGCCCTTGGATATGGAATTTGAAAGAACCCCCCCAGGAACCAAGTGCCAAGTACCCTTAGACCAGTGAGGGGCAGGTCTAAGGGGACTTAGATGGCTCATGGGGGGTGGTCCTGTATGTGCCACCCTGTGGCCCGCCCCTTCCATCCCCAGTGGGCAATCCCTGGTGGTCCGGTGGTCCCCCCACCCCATCACGGTCCCTGACATCCACATCCATGCATCCTGCTAACCCCCTACCCATCTCAGCACTCCCACTTCCCTCCCATACCCCGATCTGGTGTCCAGCACAGCCCTCCACACGCCACCATGGCTGGCTGCCGAATGAGCTATCGGTGCATGTACTGTATACTGTATACAGTACGCACACAGACTGCCCATTCAGCAGCCAGCTGGGATGGCATGTGGAGGGCTGTGCCAGTCACTGGATCAGGTACTGGAGGGGGGTGGGAGTGCTGAGATGGGTAGGGAGCACTAGCCCACCAGAGTACTGCAGAGTGCTGTGGTTCTGGTGCCTTTGGCACGGTGTTGTTGGGGGGTGGCAGTGCCCGGTTGCCAGCCCCTGTCCTTGGGTGCTGCAGACTCCCCACAGCTGTTGCAGCATTCTGGGTTGGTGTGGCATACATCAGGCACAGCACCCCCTTTGCCGCAAGCCACTGGACGTGGGTGCTGGGACCCTGTTAAATAGAAATTCTGGTGCAGGGTCCTGGGTGCACCGCACTTGGCGGAAGCTGCCATTGTCGCAGCTTGTGCCGGGGCTTTAAAATTCTGACCCATTGACTTTTTACAGCGCTTCATAGTGCTGATACCACTATTGTTGTTTTTTTTAATTATTAATTAAGCCTGTGATTTATTGTATTCATGCTGATTCCCAGTTTTGTTTTCTCCAAGCTGTTTAACCATTTTAATTATACTGTAGGGGTAAAAAGGCCTTCTCTGCTAGCATCCAAGTCACTGGGTCAGCCTACTGACTCCCCTCCATTCCCTAGGATCATACTACTTTTTCAAATTGCAATATAGTGCCACCCTCTCTGCTGTACCTGCCTGCAATTGCCCCCGACACAGAGTCCCAATACCCTGATTTGGTTCTGGACTAACCTGTTTTTTCTTTTTTGCATCTGTGACACTGTGTTGCTATGTACTCCATAAATTATGTACATTGTTGTTATTTATTGTACAAAAGCTGTCTTACAATAAGTTTATTCCCTCGCTACTGAATGTGACGTTTATTTTATTTATCTTATAGAATCAGAATTACGACCCTTTGAGTCAGGGACTCAGTTACAAAGGCTTTTCATCAATGTTTTTATCATCTACTGTATTATAACAATTGAATGTATCTTGACACTTATGTGCTTTTTTCATTACCTTTGTTGTGCTATCATAATGGCATGGGCCATGCTTGAAAGTGGTCCCTGGGATCAGTGCACCCACCTGGTTAACAAATACTGTAAATAAATATTTTTACAACTGTGGGCAGAGCCAACTGAAGTATTTCACGTACAAAAGGAATGATGTCATGTTTTCTGTCCGTGGAACTGACTGAAGGTATAAATAGTCTCCTCCGACTTACCCTCCTCCAAGCAATGTTTTCCACCCTCAAATAAATATGCTTTCATGTTAGTCAATGGTTACAGGGTACTATTTTCTTTCTTAAATGGGTGGTACAAGAACTGGAAGCTAAGTAGTGGGAGGCAGCATTAGGTTTTTTTTTGGAGTAAGATCCACCTCCGCCTCCACCCCAAACTTTTTTCTGATTCATGTGGGAGGGGTATGAGATAGCTCTAGCATGCTGAATGAGATACACTAGTTTGCGACCTTATCAACCAACAGACGTGCTTGGCAGTGGAGAACAGAACAGAAGATATGTAATGCCTTCAAATTTACTTAAAACTCCTTTGGAACAAATGATTATCAGAGCCACCTCGGGCCTCAGAAGGAGACCTAGACACACATCTAGCTCTGTAAGAGCATTTTCATTTTTTTTGTGGGGGCTGTGGGATTCAAACTCAGATCTAACTGCCCAGATCATCAATGCTATAAAATGCTGTAATTAACAGACTCTAGCTGTTTTCTTATAGAAACCCGACTCAGTTAGATTTCAAGTATTTGCTAAATTGTAAATGTAGGAATCAGCATTCTGTTAGTAGTTAGTGCTGATTGAGGTCTGTGACAAGATATTTTTTTTTTTTTTACAAATGAAGTGTTTGGTAGGAAGCTGAAATCAGACTTTGATGATAACGTGTGTTTTTTCTTTTAAGTTGAGATGTATTAGAAAACTTTGAACAAGAAAACAATGGGTGATTTTAAAAGCTATTCTGATCAGAACTGACATTAAAAAAATCGTAACTATTTTTTATTTTATCATGGACACTAAAAATAGGATGTCAGCATTCACTCCATTAAACCTGTTTTTCAGGTTTTTTATAGCATCTTGCCAAGGTAATCTTCCCAGAATGTAATCTGTTTGGGGGGGTGTGAAATTATTTTAATCATGAAGCATTGGTGTTAGTAAAGCATTTAGAAATACAATTTTTAATTGTCTTTACAAGTTTACAATTTCGTGTCAGGGCACATTTTTTTGGAGGGGTTCAAATTGTTTTAAACATGGGCACAGAACTTGATAAATACAGACTTTGATTATAAAGTATATTTTTTATTTCAAGTTTTAGAAGTATGTATTATGTATAAGTGTAACTGTGTTGTAAATGGTTAAGCAGGCAGTGGTTTAAGGCTCTGAGCTACAAACCTGGAGACCTGGGTTTGACTCCCATAGCCCCCACTTGCATATTGTATGACCCTGCACAAATCACTTAAAGTAGTAGTCCACCCAGAATGTTCAAAAAACATATTTTATGTAGAGTGCTTTGATATGTATGTTAAGTCCTAGTGTGTCCTTCCCTCTGTCTGCTATTTGGAATTTTTCCTAAATTGCCTGCTACCTTTATGATAGTTTTACGACCTCTGGGGATCTCCATAACAAATAGTTTTATTGGCTTTCTTTCTCCTACAATGCCCCCTGTCTCATGTGACAGTGATGTAGCCATGCCCTTAGATTTAGCATGAGTACTGCTTTAAAATTAGTTTAGCAACAGCAGAGCCTTGTAACTGTTCTTATCCAGGGAGCACAAATGTCAACAGTTAGTTTAGCAGATACCCGAAAGTTATATTATTGGGGTTTCTGCAAGAAAACAGCTGCTAAATAGCTCTAATTCATTATTTGTGTTTTTGATGTTAAAACACTCCTGCTAGCTAGACCTGATGCACAGAGAAAACAAAAATAGTGAATTAGAGCTATTTAGTAGCTGTTGTCTTACAGAAACCCTAGTTATCTTGCTCAAATGTTTGTAAATCTGATATTTTTAAAATAAATAAATACATGTTTGTGTTTAAGCCCATGAAACACCCTTATCTAGTTAATGCATTCACAGTCATAGTGGTTCTGCCAGAGCTTGTTGATTATAGAGATGCATTTTGCATAAAGACTGGCCAAACCACATGTGGTGAAAGAAGTTTCCTGGTGTAAACATTGATTTATCAACTTGCCACTGAATGCCATTGAAAAGGCAATAGAGCAGTGGGGGTGGTCCTATCTTTTAAGCCCATTGGATTGGGAAAATGACACTCTTGACTATTTAAAGTCCTGAGTGTGTATACTACAAAATTTTTCATTTTATAATGTATTTCCCTTTGACTGAAAAAAAGAGTAATTGAACTGTTTAAGTTCCAAATGATTGTGCTGCTGCAAAGAAACTCTTGTTAGTTTGTTGACCCGGTAAGCCCACTGGGCCTAGAAGTCCCTTTTTCAGGGGTGACTGGGGGGGGATACAGATGGTAAACAACTGAACTTGAACCGGATTAAGCTGTTGGTGGTATTTTTAGTGAATGAGGGAAATTTGGCCAGGACACCAGGAAAATTCCCCTACTCTTTTTGTCGAGAGGTGCCATGGGATCTTTAACATCCACCTGAACTACCACCAATCCAGGCAGATGGGACCTTGGTTTAACGTCTCATCTGAAAGACAGCACCTCAGAAATGCAGCACCCCTCTTATGCTGCACTACAGTGTCAGTACTGGGATATTAACCAAGTGCCAGAAGTGGGAACTGAACCCACAGCCCTCTGATCTCCCAGCCTCAGAGGAGAGTGTGCTACCTACTGAGCCACTGAGCCACTGACACTTCAACAATGAAACTCTTAAAGGAATCCTGCATACAGAAAAAGTAACAGACTTTGAAAGTTCTTCTTATTTGGGGCATTTTTTTTCTTAGAGAACTTAATTTAATACTTTCTCTTAAATATATTTTTACCAATGTGGCACTTCCTCTTAGTATAAACTCAAGGGAATATTTATTGTAACCAGCAACTTTTGCCATAAATGAAACTGAAGTAAGAGAGTTGTGGACCAATTTGCTGAAGCTGTATTAGTGTGGATTAGAGGTGCTAAGCTATATTTATGTTTTATGATGGGTCTGTGTTTGCAACATTAAAGAACTTTTGCTGGCATAGTTATGATTGGTTTTCAAACAGATTTAGGTTCCATGCACTGTACCTAATTTTATTTTAATGTTTTTGTGAAGGTGGATGAACATTTATTTTATTTGCAGGGCAGCTGGGATGTCATGTAATTGTGTTTGATTTACATATTCATGAGTAGGTGTGTTGTTGGGTTAAATATATATTACGCATGAAGAGTGCATTATTGTTGTCAATAACATACTCCCTCTAGGCATGATTTGATATTCATTAGCATAGCCCCATGTGATCAGGCTTTGACCAGTCAGGAATGGAACAGATTTTGTTAAATATTTAAAAGATTTAAAAAAATACAGACCATTTAAATTTGCTTAAATATTCTCTTTAATGTCTTCATAAGTGACACTGCAGATGGGCTTGAGAGGAAAGTATGCCTCTTTGTAGATGACACTAAGATCTGCAACAGGCTCAATACTCTGGAGGGGGTGGGATGGAAAAATGAGATAGGACTTTAACATGCTTGAGGAGTGGTGAAGAGTGTGGCAGCTAAGATTCAATATGAAGAAGTGCAAAATCATGCACTTGGGGCACAGAAATCCAAGGGAGGAGTACAAGATGGGGGAGACATACTGATAGCCACCAGTCAAGAAAGGGACCTGTGGTAATTATATCTGATTACCTAAAGGTAACCAAACAATATGAGAAGGCTGTGGGGAGAGCCAGTGGGATGCTAGGGTGCATAGGGATAGGTATCACCAGCAGAAAAAAAAGAGATGGTTATGCCACCGTACAGATCACTAGTGAGACCACATCTGGAGTACTGTGTCCAGTTCAGGAGGCTACATCTCTGGAAGGACGTAGACAAAATAGAGGCAGTCCAGAGAAGGACAACAAAAATGGTGCAAGGACTACACCAAATGTCATATGAGAAAAGACTAGAGGACCTCAATATGTATTCTGTGGAGGAGAGGGGGGGATATAATAGAGACATTCCAGTACATCAGGGGTATATGCAAGGTACAGGAAGGTAGCATCTTTTGGAAAAGAAGGTGTACAAGGACAGGGGATAGTGATACGAGGCTAGAGGGGGCTAGGATCAAGGGCAACATGAAGGAATACTTTTTCATGGAAAGATTAGTGGATGCTTGGAACAGGCTCCCTACGGAGGAGGTGGTAAGGAAAAACGGTAGTGAAATTTAAGAATGCATGAGATAGACATAAGAGTACTCTAGTAATAGGGAAGAGAGGATAAGCCACAGATCAGCTAGGGTCTGTGATACTGCATTAGGTAGGGAAAAAGGGCAGCCTAGGTGGGCCACACTGTCCTTCTCTGCCTTCTGTGTATCTGTGACAGAAATCTAATCCAACATTGCCAGAAATTGTTCTTTAATGTAACAAATACAGACCTTGCACCCCAAAATAAATAAAACTAGCTCAACTTTTAAATGCCTTTCATCCACATATATACAGTACAGCTCCATCAAATCAGTACCCAACTCACTCCCAAACATAAAAACAACAATAAAACCAAAGCATTCCATTACTGCTTTCTTCCACAGTAGAATTAAAATTTAACAGGAGACAATCAGGATGTCTCTGACAGAAGTAAGCTTCCCTTAATTATTATTCATGAGCGTTCTTATCATTAATTTATTTGTGGAACTAACCTTGCCCTAATTTTTATTCATCTTTCAGGAGACTGTAACACTCCTGTTCACAGCTTATGAAAACACTGCAAAATCAGTACTAACACAACCAAATTCATATATTTTTACTTACAGATTATTTCTCTCCTTGTTACTCCAGTCTGATACTTCCCTCAGGATCTCCAAGACACATTCTGAGCCCTGACACACCTTGCCAGCCAGCACCTTGCCTCCCAGGAGCCACGGCTTACCCACACAGGCAAGGACAGCAGTAGAAAGGATTCGCCCCCAAATTCTTGAGTGTCATCAGGAGATGTTCTCGGCTGAGCTGGGGACCTAGATGTACTGGGGTCTGTTGTCAGCTGGGATGGGACCATTTTCCATGTTACTCCCTGCCTCTGGACATCAGTGTGCAGTGGGCTCAAATGGAGGGGTGCACAATGGCATGCTAACCATGAGTCAGACCAACATTCACCCATCAACAACTGCTACCTGTAGTTATCCAGGTGAAAGCACTGCTGCAGAGCCAGTCAACCCCCTCCCCAGAGAAGGAAAGTGTAATCTGGGGTGCTCAATCCTCCTTCCTTCCCTCCCCAGCTGGCTTCTGATGACATGGTCTCATTTCTGAACCTGGGTCACCAGTGTCATGAGCCAGTGGGCTGGCTCCAAATTCAGCATATCGGTGGAATATGATGTTTGACAGGATGTGTTACATCCCATCAACATCCCTCAGACTGTGCACTTCCTTAGCCAAAGGCTTCTGGAGTAAAACCCCACAACTAGGGATGTTGGGGGGAGGGTATAACATATCATCCTTAATGCATTATTCATTAAATTTTTTATACCATGGCTGTTGTACCCCACAGAATACCAGGATATGTGCCATTTTAAAAAATGTGCAAAAAGTTGAGAGCACTTCCAGAGTCCCCTTTATAAGGAGGACTGTTTAGGCTTTTATCCTTTTAAACACTGATGGGAGAGTGGTGTATGATGCTAGACGAAGGCACCAGCATCGCTGAGTGAGTGGTTTCAGTTTTTTACTAAAAAGATGATACACTATTAGAATGTAAGTCAGTGAAAATAATTGAAAAGGAAGAATAGTTAGTTCAAAATATTGTCAACAGTGTGTGGCAAGAAATTTAATGCACTATAATATCCTAAGGATTATACTGTAAGGAGATATCTTGTGGTTACCCCATTCAAACATAATATAAAGAGGAATATTTACACCTGAAGGAATATCATAAATTTAGCAGGTGAGAATCATTTTTTGGCTACTATAACATTGCACCACAGTGGGTTTTTATTAATACTAATCATGTAATTTGACTTTGGATGAAGCTGGCTACAGCACTTATAGAAAGACTGAGGGCAACATGTGATGCGTTGGTCACCATATAAGATACAGAAGCAAATGCATTTATATTCAAGTTTAATGTAGTTGGAGAGTTTGGACTGCAAGAGAAAGTTTATATAATTTTGTTATATTTTATGTACAGTTGAAGTAAATAGGCTTTATCACTCAGTGCAAAAATGGAAAGTCAATGCATGTAATGATTAATTATGCCTGTATTTTTTTAAATGTGTGTATGCCCCCACTCTCCAGTGACCCCCATCTGCTTGATCCAGTCCCAACCCCATCACCCATTCATCCTCTAGGCCTCATCAGAGCCTCCCCATTTTTCCCCAGAGTTTTCCCCTCTGGTGAGGGTGGCAGGACCCCCCCCACCTTTGCTACAAAAGGATAAGGTGTTGTAAAATGTGCCTAGGTAGCCAGGTGTGGGGTCTAGGAGCTGGTTGGCTTCATCCTACTGCTCAGGGAGGGTATTTCCACTTTTCTCCTGAATTCCCCAGGATGCTTTCATCAATGGCACACTAAGCACATACACATGCAAGAGAGTGTTGTGGTGCCTGCCAATATCCTCCCACATACTAGCTACAGTAGTCCATCTGCACTGCCACCTGTGGTCACCTTGGTGACAGTATAGCAGTGGAGTTGGCTGCCATCCCTCTCCAGAGGAGGACTGCATTCTCTGGGACACTCAATCCTCCTTGCCTAGGTCAGCCCCTTGTGGCCCGAGCTTGTTCCTGAAGTTCGGTCACCAGTGTCATGAGCAGTAGCACTACTACTGCACCAATTTACTGGCCTGAACATTGCCATTATTAAAATAAATTGTATGTGAATTGCTTAAGAAATTAGTGTGATGGGAATGTATTACTTATTTTGTTTTCCTCAGTTCTCTGCCATAGGGAGCCATATTAAAAGGCCTGAAAAACATTGTTTTAAGATATCAAAATTATGAGGTTCATTCAGTGCAAGATATATGTGTGATGATGTATAATTCAGTGCATTATTACAGTATATACTATAATAAGCATGGGAGAGTATTGCTATGAGAGGCAAAATAAATGATTACTATTGTTCTCTCTATAATTAATTTAACAGGCACATACCCTTATGAACAGACCTTATGGACAGTCTTGAAATGTTAGTTATGAGTTTGAGTATGAGTGGCATATTATGAATAAACTGTAGTGGTGTACAGAATTTCCAAATTCCAGCACAATTTTCAAAATTCTGCTGAAATTCTGCTGAATATTGTTGGAAATGGAATGGCAAAATGAATGACTTATTTAACTGGGCTAAGGAACATAAACTAATATTTAATACTTCAAAATGTAAAGTAATGCACTTTGGTAAGAACAATAGACTAGTTAACTATTTTTTGGACAATGTCTTATTGAACAAGGTAAATTTTGAAAAGGATTTAGGTGTTCTTATTACCAATAAATTAAAATTCTCTGAGCATATTAATAAAATCACTCAAAAATGTCAGAGACGCATTACCTGCTTGCTGAAAAATATTAAATCAAGGGAACCAGATGTGTTAGTTCCAATCTTTTGTAGTGTAGTCAGAGCAAATATAGACTACTGATCTTCATTTAGCGCTCCAACTCTAACAAAGGATAAGATATTAGTAGAAAAGGTACAATGAAGATTTATGAGACATGCTCTTAACTGTAAAACATTATCGTATAGTAGTAGACTAAAAAAATTGGAATTATACTCCTTGGAATATCGAGCTGTAAGAGGGGATTTATGTCTAATATATAAAGCTTCTAGAGACAAAACATTGTCCGATACAATATGTTCAGAATGGCAGACTAAAATAAATAACACCAGATCCTATAAATTAAAATTAAAATTGATCACTAATAGAACTACAACTAGGAACCAATTTTTTACTCAGAGAGTAGTACCAATTTGGAATTCATTGCCAGTTGAAGTGGTAAACAGTAGTACCTTCCAATTATTAAAAAAAAAAAACTTGATTTCTTTATGGGTAATAGAAAATATGATTTTGATTCAGGTTAGGATGGCGAGTTCATTATGGGCTAGTCCCCCGAGCTCGTATGAACCTATGAACCTAGGTGGAATTCCGCAAAAGGACAAGAGAAATTGCAATGGAAATTCCACTATCGGAATGGTCATTTTGTGCTTATTCCACCAGTGGAATTCCATATTCAGCACAACACTAATAAACTACAAGATCAGAAGCATTTTGTGGGTCCTGTTCATATTTTCTTTATTGTAAAAATGATGTGCCAAAGTTTGCGCCCCATGTTATCAGAGCTACTCTATTAGTAACAATATAAAGATGCACTGGCTGTTGTTCCTCCACTGTACTCTGCTAACCGAGAAAGGCTGGCATGGCCATGGGTTTTACATATCTTCAAAAAACATGTTACATATATACAGTAACAACAGTATGCTACAGCATATTTAAGAAATGACTGTAGTATTTAATATGCAATTCCTTCCTAATTTTACAGTCCAAATATTTAGAAAAACACCACATATTGCCTGTTCTGAATGTCTTGAGAATAATTTCTTTGAGGGATTCAAATACTTTATAAATTGTAAGGTAAAAATTATATTCCAGGAATTCTGCAGCCCATTTGTTATATTTATTTATTTATTTAATAATTATTTATTTGCTTTTGGTAACCTGGTGGGTGAACCAGGCATAGAAATGCCTATTTTCAGGCATGTCCAAGGAGGATACAAGTTGATAAAATACATGAGTATACAAATGCAATTGTACATATATGATGCAGCACTGAGATAGGGGGCACAGGGAGGAGGGGGATTTACATTCAATCAACTTTTGGGTTGGGGAACATAGTTCAGCTATTTCAATTTAAATACAGCTTGGACAATGAAAGAAAACAAAATGCAGAAAAAAAACATGTGAGAAGAAAGGGCATTTCAAAGAAGAAGTATATACACTAGACAAATAAATTCCATTATGTGGCTTTAGGCATTAGGAGAGTAGAACAGGAAGGAGAGGGTAGGGTAGGGGAGGGGATAGTGGTGGGAGGCAGCAGAAGAGGGTAGGGGGTGAGAAGCATTTCAAGGAGGGTGTGAAGAGAGGTGGGAAGAGATGCAGGAGGAGTAGTTCCCTTGTGGCCTGGAGACAGGGAGAAGAAGGGTCTAAGGTGGATGAAAACAAGTGCAAGTACTGATAGCACACAAGTGGTCATGGTGAAGTTTCTTGAAACTAGCATGGGTGGGAGCATGACAAATAGTTTGAAATATGGAGTTCCAGTACTTTAGAGCTGTGTATGAGAAAGCCCATGCACCCATATTGGTTTTACATCTGGGGATATGTAGAGGGGCTTGGTCAGTAGATCGAAGCCCATAGGAGAGGGGTTGTGAGTGACACAGAGAGACAAGGGATTGTGGAAAGCCTGATCTTGCAATACGATCGATTAGAGAACCACATGACTGGAGTGGATGGGCAGAAGGGCTGGGCCATTTTAGGTCAGCATAGAGTTGACAATGTTGTTTGTATCATGGAGACTGAGAGGCATAGTGGCAAATAATATTATAAGTGGTGTCCCATTTATGGAGGGCAGCTTTTGTTGCAGATAGGTAGATGCCTGAGCTGTAGGCCAGGGCTGGGAGCAGAAAGCCTTGTGCCACAGCTAGTCTAGCTTATGTGGTGAGGGCATAGCTGGTATGGTAGGCACTTCCTATCTTAGCATTGACAGATTTACAGGTGGTGGTGATTCAAATAAATTAAATATATTACAAATAGATATGTTGGGAAGTTTTAATTAGGCAGAGTGGTGAAATTTGCATTCACAGATTACTTCGAGAAGTTCTCATTGGCCTCACCAACTTTGAACTGTGCCATTTTTGCAATGTTTTGCACATAAATTGGCATTTTACTTTGATATCATTGCAGAAAGACAACTTCAAACCAAATGTTGGCCAATTTGCGTAGGAAACAGGACATATCGCCTTGCAAAAACATTGTGAACTCAACACTTCATACTTTGAAAATTTTGTCAACTTCACAAACTAATTCCCAAAGTCATTTGTGGCCACTTCCCCATTTCTAATTATAATGTAGAGGATATTGGATGGGAAACAGTGAACAACAATGCTGTGTTCAGTTCAAAAGGGTTGTTATGACAACCTAGTAAACCTCAAGAGCAAAGCTCGAGAGGATTACAGCTGTCAAGAAAGCTCCAGAAGTGAGCTCAGCATTGTTGTTTAACTCTTGCACATCCATTGTCTTTTATAGTGAATTGGCAACAGCTAAACAAACGCTGAGCATTTCTTTAGCTCAACTGCCTTTCCTTCACTACGTTCCTGAACATTGTACTGCTGTTTATGTCCCCCCACCACTACCACAAGAACAAGCCCCACTCTGTCCATCATCCCCCTGCTCTCACAGACTTGTTTCTAAAGAAAAAATAAATACAGTACACACACCTTCTAGCACTGCTCTCTTTCAGGGCCAGATTGCACTCGAAATGTGTGAAGATTGAGAGACGCACATGCGTAAAAGTGTTCATGTTGCTATGCTTTCATTCTGACCTAATAAAGAGGGTATAACAACCTCTTGATGTCACAATGATAGTATAACAAGAATAGGAATTCATTGAATTCCATCATTAATATTACTCTTTCATACACTATTATATATTATGATACATTGTTACAATATCTTCCTCTGCAAGCCATGTTACAGTACCTATGTAGTGGTCTCTAATCCCCCCACCTCAAGTTAACACTCACAAAGGTATTCTCCCATAAGATAAAATATATTTTTTCTTAATCTTTTTATATTATAATTTTGTTGCAGTGCAGTCTTTTTAAGAAAGAACACTTGTATCTGAAACAGCTAACTGACAATGTTTTGTCACAAGCATTTTTACTTAAAGATTTAGGGCTGGATTTTTTTAAGTTGTGAACCCATCATTCAAAATGTTTCAAAATGTGTGTTTGCAATTTTTAAACAGTTTACTGCATTATGACAGATACACTGCTTTTTGACAGCTTGCTTTAAAAAGCGATACATGTACATGGGACCCAAAATACCACAACTTATGCAATACAAACAGAAGTATTGTCATCTGTTAGTTGGTCTAACTTTCATGTGAAATGTATTTGAGTGCACTAAAAATGTAACAGAAGTCTCAAGTATAGCTTCGAACATTTCCACTATGAAATGTAACTTTTATTTTATCTTTGGAGATATTATCTTTGAGGTTTGTACTGCAAAAGTTCAAAATAGCAATTATGCACTGGAATGGAAAAATCTGAGAAGCTGATTGGTTGGCAGCATTCTGTGTCTGTTTTTATATTACTCCATAACAGAATGTCTAAAAACAAGACCCCTGAGCAGACATTGTTTGCCTACAGCAATATCCCTATGCCAACTCCAAACCCGTCATGGTATAAAACCCTCACCAGCTTCCTTAGCAACAGAATAAAAAACAAAACTAACTGGCTGTAAATGTCCCAGTACATATATGAATCCATTTTAATACCTTTTAAATCATTGTAAGTAACTTCTTTGGGATGACTTCTCTCCAAGAAACTCCATGCACCAAAAGCATGTCATCATCCCAAAGGTGGCTCTGGAATGCTGCTGACCCAAATCCTAAACTCGCTTATGTCTGTTTTTAATTCTCTGAAGCTGATAAAAATTGACACCCTATTCCAAAAATCTGTTTCATTCCAAACTCATAGGATAATTGGATCATAGGATGAGAGGATGACTCTGAATGGACATTGATATCCAGCACAAGGGCATGTAAAAAAGGGCGAAGAGCTGATCACTTTTGTTTACCAACTCAAAATTCTTTTTCAACACTCTCTAATTTATCAGATAAAAACTGCCTAATTGGGGTGGATTGGAAAGGATGAGAAGGGACTTGGCAAGGTTAGAGGAATGGTCAAATGTATGGCAGCTTAGATTCAATGCTAAGAAGTGCAAGGTAATGCACCTGGGAAACAAAAACCCAGGGGAAGAGTACACAATGGGGGTGAGATACTAACAACAACAAAATGGAAAGGGACCTGGGGTAGTCATATCAGATGACCTAAAGGTGGGCAAGCAATGTGAGAGGGCAGCAAGGAGGGCTTGGGGATACATGCATAGGAGAGGCATCACCAGTAGAAAACAGGAAGTTATTATCCTTCTGTACAGACAGCTGGTGAGACCCCATCTGGAGTACTGTGTGCAGTTCTAGAGACCCAATCTCCACAGAGACATAGACAGGATGGAAGCTGTCCAGAGGAGGGCAACTAAAATGGTGCAGGGTCTGCACCGGAAGACATAT
Source organism: Neoceratodus forsteri (assembly GCA_016271365.2). Taxonomy (NCBI): domain Eukaryota; kingdom Metazoa; phylum Chordata; order Ceratodontiformes; family Ceratodontidae; genus Neoceratodus; species Neoceratodus forsteri. Next base: position 570,455,669 of record CM028134.1, on the reverse strand, counting down.
GAAGAGAGACCTAAGGAGCTTAATATGTATAGCCTCGAGGAAAGGAGGGAGAGGGGACATAGAAACTTTCAAATACCTCAAGGGAATCAGCAAAGTCCAAGAGGGTAGCATCTTTCAAAAAAAGAGGTGTGCAAGAACTAGGGGGCACAATTTGAAGATGGGGGTGGCTCAGAGGTAATTTAAGGAAGTATTTTTTCACAGAGAGGGTTGTGGAAGCATAGAACGGCCTTCCAGAGGAGGTTGTGGAGTCAAAAACAGTGGTGGAATTCAAGCATGCATGGGACAGTCATAAGGCAATTCTAGGGGGTTGGGGTAAGAAGAAGTAGGCTGCTGGTTAACTAGGATCTGCAGCTTATCCATTAGGTAGGGAAATGGGCAGACTGGGTGGGCCAAGCGGTCCATATCTGCTGTCAAATTCTATGTTTCTATGTTTCTAATTACAAACAACCTAGATTGCTTAAGAAATCAAATACAAACAAGGGACAGTGACAGCTTTAATAATACGCTCATTGATTTACAACCACCTATTAGTAAAACAACATGTAATTCTTTAAACTCTAAATGTGGGCATAAGCTGGGACAAACAAACACTGATACTTCAACAGTAGTAAATAAAAAAACTTTATATGAATCAAAAAGTAACTGTATTTTATCAATAAATGAGTGCTCAGGATCCCTAATTACAGATCATCATGTACCCTACCCTGCTTCCACTTTAACTAGGAATTTAGTTACATCTATGGATACCACTGAATCAAATTTTCAGGACTTGCCATGTCAAGTTTATGTATTAGGAGACTCTATTATTAAACATTTAGATAGGGCAATCTGCAATCCAGATAAGGCCACAAGAACATGCTCCAGTTTTAGAGGAGCAAAGATTGCTGACATTACAAATATGGTCAACGATATACTAATGGGTGCAGGAAGTAACTCCTTGGTTACTATCCATGTAGGCACAAATGATATAAATCAAAATAATATCCTACAGATTAAAAAAGATTTTGTGGATTTAAACAATTTACTTGTAGAGCGGGGATGCATCACATGCTTTTCAAAAATTTTGCCAGTACCAAGGGCAACAGATAATAAAATTTGTAAAATTAAAGAAATCAATGAATGGCTGAGGAAGTGGTGTTATGGACAGGGAATATATTGCATTCCACATTGGGAAAACTTTGATGGTAGGGAATCCCTCTTCAGTTGGGATGGATTGCACCTCAGCAGGAGGGGAAGTGTCCTACTGAGTAAAACATTGAGTACCATCATTAACAATCATTTAAACTAAATAACATGGGGGAGAATTGGACTATTCCAAATTCTCTTGATGGAGGAAAGAATATTGGAACTGACAAAGTGTTTAATTTTCTGTCCTTTAACTCAAGATCTTTAAATTCCTTAAAAATGGCTGAACTTTCAATAAAATGAATCCAATTAGATTTAAGTATCGTTGCTGTTACCGAAACCTGGTTGGATCAGTCTTCTCTACATATGGAAGATATTCCAGGTTATAACCTTGTTCATAAAGATAGAGTAGATAGTAAAGGTGGCGGAGTTTGTTTTTTTGTTAAAGATGATATTTCTGCATATGAAATCACTACAAATAGTATGACAGAATCAGTATGGATTTCTATCCAACCGATTGACCATCCCAAAATTAATATAGGAGTGTGTTAAAGACCACCATCAGCAGATATTCAATATACAGCTGAATTATTGAACTTAATATCGGAATTCTCTCAAAAAAATGATACTTTAATTTTTGGGGACTTCAACATGCCCAGTATAAATTGGAAATTAAATACAAGTAACACCAACCATGAAAGGTTATTTATGAATACAATCACTGACCAACTGGTAAATGAGCCTACATGAGGTAATAATATACTGGATCTAGTAACTGTTAACGAAGGTTTTAATATTTCTGAGACTCAAATTATGTCAACAATTGGCAATAGTGATCATAATTCTATATTTGCTAGTTTACAATTACAAACACTTAAAATTAAAAAACAACTTTCAATGTAGGAATTACAATAAAGCTAACTTTACTATGATAAACCAGGAATTAGCACATATTGATTGGTCCAAATTATTTAAAAACAAGGGAGTAAACGAAATATATACATGTCTTATAAATATTATTCATGAACTAGAGGATAAATATATTCCCCATGGTCAAATTGTAATAAAAAAGGTAAAATACCTGTCTGGTTCAACAATACTATTAAAAAACAAATTAAAACTAAAGAATATTTATTTAAAAAATTAAAGACAAATTCTAACATATTACTTAGAGACAAATACAGAACTGCTCTGGCAACATTAAAAAAATCAATCAAAGCTGCAAAATTAAAATTTGAATTTAAATTAAGCACACTCAAAAAACAACCTGAAATCCTTATTTTCTTATATGAATGGAAATAGAGTCAATAATAGAAATATAGGACCACTCTGTAATGATGGAATCACTATAAATACAAACAAAGATATGGCAGATCACTTCAATAAGTACTTTTGTTGAGTCTTTAATCAATCAGGAAATTCTATAATCAATACTAATAGTAATGATTCCTGTATTCCATTATTTGAACTAAAAGAAATTAAAAATTCACTATCCAAATTTAAAAGATCAACTAGTTCTGGACCGGACAATATTAGTGATATATTTCTTTTGGAAATACTGAATTCAATCATTATTCCTTTACAAATATTATTTAATAAATCTTTATTGGATTGTAAGATACCTGAAGTATGGCGTACTGCTTTGGTTACACCAATTTATAAAAAAGGGCCAAAATCTGAAGTTCAAAACTATCGTCCAATTAGTCTAACCTCTATTTTGGGGAAAATGATTGAATGATTAATTAAAGATAGGTTGGAAAACGAATTGGAAAAATTTAACATTCAGGATTTACCTCAGCATGGATTCAAAGCCAGTTTCTCATGTACAACAAATCTCATATCATTCTACCAACATGTTGCTAAATTATTGGATAGCAATGTAGCTACTGATGTTGTGCCACTAGATTTTAGTAAAACATTTGATCATATATCACATTCCTTACTAATAAATAAATTACATAATTTTGAAATTCCACTTTGTTTAGTAAACTGGATATCTGAATGGCTGTATAATCGTACTCAATCAGTTAGAATAAATGGAGCTTTTTTCAATATCTGGAGCAGTTACAAGTGGGGTTCCACAGGGTTCCATTTTGGATCCGCTTTTGTTCAACTTTTTCATTCATGATAAGGTAATAGAATCTAAAAATTACTTATCCAAGTTTGCTGCTGATGATACTAAACGGGGTGGAAGAGTTGATACTATAGAAAAATTTAAAATTCTAGAACAAGACTTGTATACAATTGAACAATGGGCTAAAAAAAATTTACTGTTATTTAACATCAATAAATGCAAGATCTTGCATTTTGGTAAAAATAATACATTACTCAACTACTATTTAAATAACCAGTTATTGGAATCATCCAGTTGTGAAAGAGACTTGGGTATATTAATAAATAATAAACTGACATCAGATGACCATTGTAGTAAAGCAGTTAGATCCACTAATATTGTAATAAGACAAATTAAAAAAAAAACTTTCATTAGTAAATCAGAACATAATTTGATCCCACTATATAGAGCGTATGTCAGACCACACCTGGATTATGGTTCTCCCTTATGGAGTCCTTATACAAAAAATGACATAAATCGCTTGGAACAGATACAAAAAAGATTGACTAAATCTATTCCAAGATTAAAAAATAAGCGTTATGAGACCAGGTTACAACAAACTGGTCTCTACCCCTTAACATTAAGAAGAGAAAGGGGAGATTTACTTCTAATGTGTAAATTGGTTCACAATCCTAAATTACTTAATATATGTGGATTGGAATTTGCAGAAAAAAGATTTGCAGGAAGATTACACTCTAATCAACTAAAAGTAGAATTGGCCAATAACAAAAAAATATGATAACTTTTTCAATATAAGGGCAGCAAAATCTTGGAATTCTTTACCACCCACAGTTGTAGATTCAGCTAACTTTGAGATTTTCAAAACTAGGCTTGATCTCTGGTTATTGGCCTAATAATAATACTAAAAATATTTAACCAAATATCCCACTATTGAGGGAGGACAATCTAGATGGGCCTTAAGCCTTCTTTTGTCCTACTTTATACAGTAAATTCAGTAAATAGATGTCTGTCTTAACTGAAAATGAGCACCCGAAAGGCACTATAACTATAACTGAGAAAACAAGTTCTCGACGGAGATTCTGATCATGTGCGTTAACACGCCTACTAATGAGCATGCTCAGGATCTTGACTGAATTTTTACAGAGCTGCTTTTAATGCCTTTCAGGTGCACATTTTCTGATCATACAGACATCTATGAGTTCAGAATAAAACAAACCTTTGTAACAGGGTCTTAATTGTTATCTGCTTCACACAAGCAAAAATGGCTATACACCAGTTTATTATTTGTGTTGGTGGCATTCCAGAGTCACCTTTGTGATAAAGACATGCTTTTGCTCCCTAGAGTTTCTCAGACACAAGTCATCCCAAAATAATTACTTCACATGGTTTAAAAGGTATTAAAACCTACTGGGGCATTCACAGCAGTTAGACTTTTTTTCTTGGTAGCAGAACGGTATTGAAGTTGCATATAACTGACTGCTTCTAATGTATCAGTTATCAGCAAACTCACTAAAAGTTACTTGGTTAATGACTCCACCATTGGACTGTTTTATGTAGCAACATACTTCCACAGTTCAAAAACACAAAAAAAATAATTGTTACACCTACAGTATGTTTGTGTTTTTTTTTTTACTTTACAGAGGGGTCCAGTGTATAAGTGCAGTAACACAATCCAAGGTGTGCTTTATCATAGGATTTCAGCACTTCTTGGGTGTGTAAGGCACTCACTTTGCCTCGTGCCTCACAACACACCTGAGGCATGCTGATATCCTATAATAAATCACACCCTGGCATGTGTTATTGCTTAATTATACAATGGCAAGAAAGAGTGCTGGGCTCTGACTGGTCAGTGCTGTCCTTCAACTGTGATGTTATCCCAGTATAACATCCCTGTAACAAGGACCAGCATCAAAATGACTGCATAAATGGCAAAGAAATCACTGCATCCAACAAACATGAATAGTAGTCCTGTGTCCCACACTAACTCAATTCAACCTTGGTTTGCCCTTCTCTTTCAATCCCCTGACTAGAAAAGTATTTATTTCTTTTGTGGTTTGAATTCTAAAGTTAAAAAAGTTGTTATTCAGATCACCTGTTCAAATTTCCCACACTTGAAATGGCTACCAAGATCTTTGCTAGTACTTTCTGATTTCTCAGACACATAACTCCTTCCTTCTCACTGTAGTAAAAGAAGAAAAAAATCTCTGTTTTAGTTAGCTAAATAAAAAATTCAAAACAATCCTTCAACAAACTCCTCTGATTTAAACAATACAAAATCAAAAGCAAAACAGTGTGTGTGATCAGCTTCACCCCCACACACTTATACCCGCACATCTGCTTGACAGAAATTTTCCTAGCCACTCAGTACCCACTTCTCAGTAAAATAAGCAGCATGATGACAAATTCCCAATTATGAACTAGTGATCGTAAATGCAGCAATCTGATTGGCTGACAGCTCTTTAAAGCCGTGATGATATCGGGCTACATCATCACGGCTTTAAAAAAGCTCCAGCCACCAGCCTCCTCACTCTCCGCACACTGTTCTCTTCAGTTGTGCCCACAACAGAAGGCAGCAGAATGAAAGCTGCTGACATAAATAACGAGCGAACGTGTCTCAGAAAAAATCCCACTCTCTTCATTTCCTCGCCAGCATCCATGTAACCTAACCCAAAATCAGTTAGAATCTAAACAAAAATCAGTTAGGATAAGTCCCAACCCGTCATGACTGCTCATTTATTTTACCTCAGCTTGGTCCAAGCATTTCCCCATGCTCAGCCGCTCCTGTTTGTCTCTGACAGTGAAATCACTTTTTTTTAACGGACATTTTACCGGCCAGAACCCGAACATAAAAATCAGTTTATATGTTCACGTTGATGTTGAAAATATAGTTTATTACTTGAAACAAGGCTTTTTTTAACCTCAAAACTGCTATTCAAAAACTAAAGCCAAAACGTCGAGCACCCACATCTGTGACAGACACTAATGCGCATGCTCACAATCACGGCTGTAGTTTTCAAAAGCAGTTTCCGGCTAAAATAAGCCTCATTTCACACAATAAACTAGTTTTTCAACATCAACGTGAACTTAGAAACAGATTTTCATGCTTGAATAGCAGCCATTAAAATAAGTCATTTTGCAGCATGCACAACCGCGCTGGGTTGCTGCTGCCACGTCTTACTCGGGAGACAAAACCTTTTCACTCTCAAAAGAAAGCAACTACATGTTCACACAAAACAAATGAAAGAAAAACTCATTTAACTACCAAAGCATTACAAGGAGGACACCTGCTGCCCACAGCAAAAATTAAATGAACTATATTTTATCAATGTATCCCTACACATTAGAAAATGTAATACTAAAACAATTTAAAACATTTTTTTTTATATTTTATTCACATATATGTGGGATCCAGTTCATAATAGCAATAAGGCACTCCTGGGTGTGATATATCATGGGATATCGTCACTTCTCGGATGGTTGGATGCACTCGGCCTGCGGCCTCGTGCCCAACCACCCGAGGCGTGACGATATCCCATGATATACCACACCCTGTTGTGCCTTATTGCTTAATTATACAATGGGGTATGAAAATTATGTGACCTCATTGGTCAAAACACATCACATGACTGTGATAAATCCTCCAGTATACCCACTGTAAAAGTTTGATATCACTATAAAAACAAAAAAAAGTTGAACATTGTATAATAGCAATATACCATGACAGGGAGTGGGTATATGGGTAGATTTACCACTTCTGGTGTGGTTAAGTCACTCGGCTGTGCCTCCTGTCCGAACCACACAAGGTGTGGTAAATCCACCCATATACCCACTCCCTGACATGGTATATTGCTTTAATCCTACATAACAAAAACAGTAAGCCACATAGGAGACTCGCTTTCTGATTTGAAGCAGTTGTAACCAGTAGTTTCAATTACTCAGTGCAGCAGGACTGGCTACACTCATTGAGCACCTCCTTTTCTTCCCACTTCTATCAGTACTTGTTTTTCTCAGAGAAAGCCTCAGTACCCAAAAAAATACCTACAGATACCAGCAGCACAAGAGCACAGTAACACTTAGAGAGCAACTGCATTGGAGGCGGGGTTGTACCATTACACAGAAAGAACAAGCAGAGTTTGGGAAGGGGGAGACAGCAACTGCATGCACATTTTAAAATGGCAGCACTCACTGCATTCACTGAATGTCTCCTTTCCTTCCCATTCCTAGCTGTCCTCGTTTTTTTAACTGAAATCCTCCATTTTTAAAATAAACTGCTCAAATTGGCAGGGGTATTGAGCACCATTACACAGAAAGAACAACCAGAACCTAGGAAGTGGGGGGCAACAACTTGCAGAAGCCCTACCTACTGGAGACAATATAACTTGTGAACTATTTTTTAACAATTTTTTTTTGTTTATTTTAGTTTTTGTTGACCGGGTAAGTCTACTAGACAAATCCTGCCAATTTTCAGGCATGACCTGGGAGAGGGGGATACAGATGAATGCCAACTGACCTTGAACCAGATTAAGCTATTGGTGGTATTTTTAATGAATGAGGGAAATTTGTCCAGGACACCGGGGAAATTCCCCTACTCTTTTCAATAAGTGCCATGGGATCTTTAACATCTCCACCTGGACTACCACCAATCCAGGCAGATGGGACCTCAGTTTAATGTCTCATCCGAAAGACAGCACCTCAGAAGTGCAGCACCCCTCTCATGCTGTACTACAGTGTCAGTACTGGGATATTAACCCAAGTGCCAGATGTGGGAACTGAATCAACAGCCCTCTGATCTCCTGGCCTCAGAGGCAAGTGTGCTACCTTCTGAGCCACTGACACTGGCTAAATACACCTCCACATACAAAAATTAATAAAAATGTAAAAAAAAGTTTATCTTTTTTCTTTTTCTTTTCAGAAACAAACCATTGTATAATAGCAATAATGCACTCCAGGTGTGTGTGTGTCGTGCTGGGGGGTGTAACATCACTTTTCTGGTGTTGATTGCACTCTTCCTGTAGCCTCATGCTTCAATCACCCAAGGAATGATGTTATCCCAACACGACACACACCCCTGTCATGCATTATTGCATAATTGTTACTGAGAAAGCATTTGATAGCAATCTACCAAATGACACTGTGAAACTGTCTGTAGCTGTAGATTTAGCAAGGTACTGTAGGAAGAGCTTCAGTTTCAAAAACTGGCTCTTTGAACAAAATGGAAAGAAAGACAGAACTTTATTCAGCAAACACCTTACCTGGGATCAAAGAGCTATACTTCAGTGCATCCAAATTCATCTTGAAAAGATGGGATGTAATATGCAATACCATTTGCTGCTTTGCTGATAACTACCACTCTTCTAACACATCAGTGTTTACTGTAGTTTGCATTGTTGTTTATTGGCTCTTCCCTGCTGCATTGTGCACCTTTAACCTTATATACCTTATTAACAATGTTCTGCATCATCAGATCTCCTCCTCCTTAGCCACACTCCTTAAAAAACTGTCATGGGCCTATGCCCACAGCAGTTTGCATACTCACTTCTGAGGCCAGAAGATGACAAGGATGTGGGTTCTAGCACTACACCAGGAACTTGGCGTAAATCACAATACTGACTCTGTAGTACAGCATGAGGGGGGTGCTGCAGTCCTGTGGTGTCTTCATTTAGACGAGACATTAAACCAAGTTCCCATCTACCTGTTCTGTTGGTTCTGAGGCAGATATTAATGATCCCATGGTAATTCTCGATAAGATTTGGGTAATTGCCCTGGGTCCAGGCCAAATTTCCCCCCATTCACTAAAAAATTCCTCATACAATTTAGCCTAATTCAATATGCATCTGTAACCCCAGATGAGGCAGAAAATAGACAAAATTTCCTGTCCCTCCTTTCTAGTTCAACAAAATAGATTCTTACTGTATATCAGACTGCATTATCAGTCGCAAAGTGCCAAAAAAAAAGGGGCACTGTGCATTTTCTTTTTTCCGCCTTTGCAAACACTATGATACTTAACCATTTATCAGCTTGTTTATTTATAATGCTGTCTCTGTTATAACTCATCAACCTAATTTACCATATTATACTTCCAGGATCATGCCTGAAAATAGACAATTTTTGTTTCTACTGCACTTATGTGATCAACAAAAACTAAATAAATAAAATATTTTTATAGCTGTATGGACAGAGACATGCTGACATTTTTTTATCACTGTAGAAGAGAAAAAGGATGGTGACAGGATTCCTTCCCATTTCTCTTCTACAGTGCAGTGATCATTGTCCACACTGCTGCACCCATTGGTGGTTTGTGTTGTTTCTGCTGCCCCTCCACCCCGTGACCACAGTTTCCCTCTATGGCCACAATAGCCTCCCCCATGGGCACACTATTTTACTACTGAACAGACACAGTCGACTGAGAAACAATTTAATAAAAGATTCCATAGTCAGGTACTCAGTATGAGGCACAATGGCTAAAAGCAGCTGTACCATGAGGAGGAAGCAGGCACACTTTTCCATTTGCTTTGGGGATTCTCTAAACAGAAGGATTGGTGGGATCAAATCTTTGCATCAGTTCAAATGGTGGTGGGGTGTGGACTACCAAGGGGAGCATCCTTTTTAATGTTAGGCAATACTACTAAACTTGTGATATTTCCACCCCCACTCCAGCACTGGATTCTTGTGGCTTTTATTGAAGCCAAAAGACTTATATTGTTGCACTGGAAGTCTAAGCGTATTCCTACAAATCATGAATGGCTGGAGGGTATGTATAGTGCAGCGGGCTGTGACTATATGGCCTACAAGGTGGTAGGAAAGGCAAAGATATTTTATTAGGGATGGGATCCCTTTTTAGAGGTTACTAGGTTATAATGGGCCATGTTGACATTTAGCTCCTCCGGACAACTCTGTCTGATTGTGGGATAGGGAGGGGTGGCGTATTCTGCTTCTCCCATCCTACTTGTGTTTATTGTTAGATAATGGGTACAGGCCCCCTACTACTTCTCCCACTTCCCCTTATGGCAATATTAAGTTTATTAGTTTTTATCTTTATTATTTAATTATTAGTGTGTTTTTACTCGCTGTCTTGTATACAGTATGAATATTAGTTTTAATGTTGGTAATGTTTCTAAATGTTGTTTGTATGTGAGGTATTCCTTAGTATTGTAATTTTATAGATGCTAGTCTCAGTCCCTTGGCAGTCAAATGTTTGTGGTGAGTAACCTACAAGTGGGTATCTTTTTGGCATCACTTGATCTATTGTAAACATAGCAATGTTCCTGGATTTGTTCTTGGGCTGTAAGCTTGAAAAGGTGTGAGTTTTGTTATGTCCGAAGAAGCATCTTTTGTACTTTTATGTATATTAAGTATTTGGAAAACCTCAATAAAGACTTAATTTAAAAAAAAAGCAGCTGTACCAAAAGTACAATGGATTAGTAAATTGAAAAAACAATTGGTCAAAAGCAGTAGAGGTGCACAGTGAGTTCAGAATGGAGCAGCACTGCAACCATCGTGCTGCTCCACCCATCATGATTTTGGTTTAAAAAGTTCAATATGTTTGACATGACATATTGTAAAATGAACTCACCACTGCATCTCCTAAATCAAAGGCTACATTAGAATTAATTGGCCTGATAACACACTAGCATCTTCTGCAAGAAAACAATACTTTTTCAAATGTGCATTCAGTTATCTCAACAGACAATTTGAGGTGCCTTTCTGTGTCTTCTTTAATTAGCAGCAAGGTGACTCTGCACTTACAGTCAGCTGTGTTTCTCCCCAAGCTGTTGTAGGTTAGGTTGTTAGCTGGTCCTGAGTACTAACCCCGGGGCCCTCACCTCATGACAGCTAGAGATGGCTGGCTTGGGTCCTTGTGAGACAGGACTGTGATAAGTAAACCTTCGGTGGTGTGGTGCCTCCACCTAAAGACTTGGGCAGAATAACCAGTGACCTTTCCCCGTTCTCCAGGAACAATACTTCCATTTCCTGGACCCTTACAGACACTCCCCCAATACACCATAACCAAAAACAGTTGTGGAGACAGCAAATACCATAAGTACAGCAAGTATTTATTACTGTCGGGTGCAGGACTGGTAACTTTGGCTGCAAGAAAATATGGTTAGATTAGGCACTTATATGGCACTTTACAATACCAGTAACAATACCAGTAATGCCATCAATAACACCATATGCAACTTCCCCCAAGCTCCCACCCTTCTGGAACCAGACCTGTCCCAATGTCTTTTGGGGTACCCCACTATGGTGGCAGGCCTGTGATGCCACGGGTTGGCTTGTGTAGGGGTCCTAGATGCAGAAATAACACAAGACCACAAGGCAAAGCAACCTGGAACAACAGCAACCATTTGTAATCCCCATGTTGGCAAAATTATACTTAGCTGACATGATGCAGGTGAGAAGGACATCCTTGGATTCTGGTCACTCTGGTGAAATCCTTTGGAATGCTTGGTAGGCAGCAGCTAGGGCAGGAGCTTCTTGGCTAAAAATGAACCACAGCTCCATCGTTCTGGCAAGAACAGTTCAATGCAGACCCCAATCCCCGACTGGGGCCTCAGGCAGAACACCCTGGGTACAAATTACTTTTACAACAATTAGGCAAAAGTCTTTTGTAAATCCAAAAGTGAGGTCCTCTGATCTAAAGATGAGTTCCAGACTCTCAAATGTCTCATCAGGAATCTTCAACACCCTCTGGTGGACTCAAGCAGCTTTTGTAGCAAACAGTTTGGAAAACACAGCCCAAATTAGTAGCAATCCACTTGGGCTCTTTTGCAAACAGCTCCAGTTCATCTTTTGATTCTTCAGTCCCAGCACTGTAGCTTAGTGCCTGCAGGAGTCTAAACCGGACATCATGGCTTGGGGCTCCAGCCCTTGGTGCAGCCTCTCTCAGTCTCTCTTCTCCTTGAGGACTGGACTTTTGATGGGCTCCTGGGGCTATTTATAGCCTTCCTCAGACTCCCTGCTGATTGGCTCAGCTCTTCCTGGGCAAAAAACAGTCTTGCCATGTTTTCTCTTCTTCCATCCTGCTGCAGCAGAGATGTCTGCCTTTGCTTATGCTCCCCCCAAGGCCCAGCCACCAGAACTAAAAAGGCTGGGGGGAAAGTCTTTTTAGCCAGATCAGTCCTCTTAAAGCCATACAGGGGGTTGGGGGCTTACACTGTTCTATTTCAGAAATTGCCCTGGTCTCCTGAGGGGCATTTAGTTGTATGTAAGCCACTAGGTGTCTGGTTAAGCTCAAGGTAAGTTTGAAATGAGCTAATGTTAAACATTAAGTTCAGTTTAGTGAATAGAAGCATTCTAATCTACAGTCACAGCCAAAAACATGGTCAGATATTTCCTGAAATTTCTGTGATATTTCTGGAAAAATTTCCTGCTTTCTGTATTTCCACAGTAGGGGCAGCAGAAAGAAACACTTTAGAAATGTTGTGAGATATCTGACCATGTCTGTGGCTATAATTGTAATAAACATATCTGTGAGCTCACTTTCTTCATTAAGTTCACTTGTAGTGTTGAATGATTTAATTTTATCTTTGCTTGCTTCTTAAAGCGATTAAGCTCCTCAGTGGAGGTTAGGCACACAGGCTAAGTGGCCTCCTCTGTGTTACTACTGCTTTTAGCATCCTCAATCATGTTGTGCTGCTACAGCCCTTGAGAACATTATGGGGATTTTTCAACCATCCCCAGCCCCCATCCCCACTTGGCTCATGGAACCAACTAGATTTATACTCTGACTGTTTAATTTCATCATTATGTAATAATATATCTAATATGTTTTTATTGTTTCATCCCTTCTCCTAGGTTCTCTCTGTCTGATTCTTTCAACTTAGGCCTGCACAGAGCAGGTATAGAGTGTAGATTCTCTATTTATACATCCTTCTCCAAACTTTGGCCAATATGGTATTGTTAAGGTAGCTCCCATCTCTGGTTTCCTTGGGTTCTTTTTCTCTTTTTACTTCACGTATCAAACATTTATTTTTTACAATCATGAATTCATGAATTAATGCAATACTGTGTCCCGTATTCAGGAAGTACTTGCAATGGTGTTTGCATATTTAAGTTTTAGGACATTGAATGTTTTTGCAAAAGTTTTTTTGAAGTAGTGTCTGATCTGTTTATTTTCTTATTTTTGCCATTCATTTAGAAATGATTAACTGGATAACAAGTCATCCTTTCAGATACAATGTATTATTAGGACTGTTTAAAAAATTGCTTTTTTTGTGATTCATAAATGCTTTTAATGGTTCATAAAAGTTTTTTTGCAAGAGATCTGAATTTTTGTTTTCCACTGTGATGTTACCATGTTCAAGTGCCACCCATATCACACAGCCAAGGACCTTTTTTCCATAAAGGTGCATTACATTAGTGATTGTTTCACCTGGTCTCTGTTTGAGTATAAAAGGAGGGCTCAAACTCTAGGTACCTGCTCCCTGACAGAGCTCAATACAGAGCGAAGCATTGGGGCACCTGGATATTTGGTGTCTTCTTGCATTGAGGTAGTGTGGTTATGCATCTAAAAGCAATAAATTCATCAACCCAACACATGACGAGTCTGACTGCTCTTTAAAGCTGAATTATTACCTATAAGTTTGGAGTACTACTTTTCTTTGCCTGTTGTCAGCGATTGCCATATTCAGAGACTGCTTAGCCTGTTCCGTCAGTACCTGGATCCTATGCTGATAAGTACATGCAAATCCAGCCCCACTGCTTGAGGGAACAGCTCTTTTCAGATGGAGTGATGTGCCTGGGGATAGCAGGCTCAGCTTCCAATTGGATGATGTGGATGAAGGAGGTAAAACTTGTGTTCCAATTGGAGAAGCACAAAAGCAGGGCTGCAGCTGCATTTTTGGCTTTCAGGAAAGCTGCTGGGGGTCCAATTTCTCAGGAGTAGCAGAAGGAGGCTGGAAGAGGGCTCTGTGGCAACTTGAAATGCCTGACCATGCTAGAATACTCGGCAGCTAGAAGGAGCAGGTTGGACTGGATAGCTGGAGCAGCTATTTTAAAGCCCCAGGAGTGTGCACAGTTTTTCAGTGCTGGCAGTTTCAACTTCCAATTGGATGCAGCAGGAGCAGGAGGCATGGCTTGCATTCCAATTGGAGGAGCCATGGTTCATATGTTCGCATGTTTGAGTATACAAGTTGAGCTGCAGTGGCGGTTCCGGCTTTCAGGAATGGCACTGGGGGATTTGGTTTCTCAAGAGAAGCAGACAAAGTCGGGAAAAGGGCTTTGTGGCAGTTTGGAGTTCTCTCACCATGCCAGAATCCTTGGCAGTGGCTACAAGGAGCTAATTAGAGTGGACAACTTGAGCAGCTCTAGTAAAATCCCAAGAGAGATCACAGTTTTTTGGTGCTGACAGTCTCTGGTTTCCCCACTGGATTCAGTGGGATCAGGAGGCCTGGTCTGTCTTCTGGTTGGAGGAGCACGCAAGGCAGGCTTCAGCAGTGGTTTCAGCTTCCTGGAATGGTGCTGGGGATCCAGTTTCTCAGGAGCAACAGGAGGGGGCTAAAAGAGGACTCTGGTGGCTTGGAAAGCCCTCACCATGCCAGAATCCTTGATGGTGGCTTCAAGAGCAAGCAGCTGTATTTTCTTCTGTGTTTAAACATAGATTGTCAGTCTCCAGTCCCTCACCTTTCTGCAGCATTAAAAGGGCTTGTTTACAGTTGAGAGAACTCAAAAATATTCATCCAGTTTTTACGACAGCATTGGTGGAGCCATGCTAATATATTGCTAACATGTAGAAGAGAGACAGGGTGGTTGCAGCACATGACCAGATATGTTCTCTCTGTTCTTCCATAGTGCTATGGTCAGTGCTTTTGTGTTGTTTCTCCACCACCCTTCCCCTCGGTGACCAGACTAGATCCCCCTCCACAGTCACACTATTTTATCACAGTCCATCACTTCCATTTCAGTTCCACAGTTGCAACTGAAAAAAAGAACCAGCCATGCCCAAGACAGCCTCTGTGAGCTCATTGCACATGCATGACTTCACTTCCAGAGTTGCACATGCACAAGTTCACTTCTGCAGTTGCGGTGAAGTCGTGCATGCACACTGAGCTCATGGTGGGCATCTTGGGCGCATCAGGCTCTTTTTTTCACCCTGTGAATGCTTATAGCAGCCATGTTGGCTCTGACCAGATTTTGTTTAATTTTGCCAGCTCCTCGCAAGCATCCACTATTCACTATCACTCATCACACTAGTCAATGGTATAATTGGCATCACACTTTTCTTTTCCAATAATCTGAAGAGCTCTGTCTCAGACTCTGTGCACACATATCCTTCTCATCTGAGAGAGAGAGATGGAAATGGAAGACATATTTACACAAAGCAAGGAGATCATAGTCTTCTGTGTCACTGATTGTTGGATATGGGTCATGTTACTAGTATGAGCTCAGTGCCTAGTCCCTTAAATTAACATTGTTATCTTGCTTTCAAAGGAGTGAAGAGCCAAAGGAAAGGCAGGAAACTTCAGACCCCCTTTACTGGAGTAAATATTGTTGGTTTTTGGCAGCTCCACTGTTCTTAACTTTAGCATTCGCTCACCCTCACATTTGTGTTACTTGTATTGGTACTGCTAGTGACCAGAAGCAACAGCACTGCCCTCTTGAAATACAAACATCTGAATGGAAAGATGGAAGAAGGCATGTTGCCTATCCCCACACTTCTCAGTGGTAGTATACATTATGTCTACTTTTGACTCTCCTAAATAATTACATCATTTTTCCATAAGTCATTCTTTATTTTCTAGGTTACTATAGAAACATAGAAACACAGAATTTTCTGGCAGATAAGGTCCACTTGGCCCACCTAGTCTGCCCATTTTCTCTGCCTGTATTATCACTGCAGATCCTACTTGATCACCAGCCCATTCACCCAACCCCTTCCTTTTCCTTATGATTCCCTATCCCTTATCCCATGCCTTCTTGAAGCACACCACTGTTGTAACCCCACCATCTCTGCTAGAAGACTGTTGCAGGAATCCACTACTCTTTCTGTGAAGAAGTACTTCTTCATATTTCTCTTGCATCCACCCCCCCCCCAGCTTTTTATCATGACCGCTTGTCCTTGAGCACCTTTGTTATGAAAAATACTTCCCTCCTGTACCTTATTTATCCCTGTGAGGTATTTAAAGTTCTCTATGATATCCCACTTCTCCCTCCTCTGTTCCAGGGTGTACATATTGAGTTCCTTTAGCCTCTTCCCATAGGGGTCTGATGCAGACCCTGCACCATTTTAGCTGCCCCCCCTGAACTGCCCCTACTCTGTCTATGTCCTTCTGGAGACATGGTCTCTAGAACTAGACGCAGTACTCTAGGTGTGGTCTTACTATCAAGCTATACAGATCCAATATCGCCTTCCTCTTTTTGCTGGGATAATGACCCTTCCTATGTGTCCCAGTATCCTACTAGCCCTCCCAGCTGCCTTGTTGCACTGCCTGGACACCTTTATGTTATGCACTATGTTACTTTGGAGTGGATTCCATATACAAACAACCATCTGTGAGAAGTACTACTTCTGCTTGTCCTCTCTGAAATTCATCCCTTCCAGTCATTTGTATGGTCCCTTGTTTTACTTTTGTTTTGTTTAATATTTAGCCCCAGTTATTTGCATAATTTTGGTTAGTTTAGGAACTCATACAGAAAGTTAAATTACCTCTTAATCTCTTTTTCTCCATGCCAAAAATAAGATGTGTATCAAGTTTCTCCCCATATTCTATTCTGTTCTACAGTATCTCTGCCTATCATTAATCTGGTTGCTCTTCTTTGAGCTTTTCAACTCTACTTATGTCTTTACTGCAGTATGGATTCCAGAAATGATAGTGGTATTCCAAGTGTGGTATTGCATAAGCCCTATAAAGCGGTGCCATCACTTTCCTTGACCTGCTCACAAAGTTTCTTCTGATGTAGTCTGACACCTGTGCTGTCATTTCGGATGCAGTCTCACACCGCCACCCTTGTTTAGCATTCACTGTACTTAAAACCATCAAATCCCACTCTTCATTAGTCTCTTTTAATTCAGAGCTATTCAGATAGTAGCAGGCCTTACTTTTCATATTTCCAAGATGCAACACTGAGCATTTCTCCACACTGAACTTTATGTCCCACCTATTTATTTATTTCAAATGTTTCACCAGGAAAACATACTGAGCTAAACATCTTGTTTTCAGATGTGTCCTTGGGGGAAGGGGATGAGGAGAGTGCAGTTAGTTACATCAGGAATGTTACAGTTATTATAACAATAATTAAATACTAATAATAAAGGAAGGGAAGGAGAAATTGTTTAACCAGGAAAGGCACACTAAGTCAGACCTTGTTTCCAGGTGTGACCTGGGAGCACAATGAAGTTAAGTGACTTGCTCAGCGTCACACAGTATGCAAGTGGGGGATGATGGGATTCAAACCCAGGTCTCCAGGTTTGTAGCTCAGTGCACTTAACCACTATACGGTACTGCTTACAAAAGTGCACAGCAGCCAGTTAAGAGGAAGAACAGTGATCAAGTTGCACAAATTATAGTATCAAAACCAACTATTTAGTAAAATGCAACTGGCATCAAAATGAAGGAGGGACAGGAGATAGGAAGTACAATGGGAACAAGTGCAAAGGAGATAAGGGACAATAAATCATGGCAGAAAGGGGGAGGAGGTAATATGAGGGAGGAGCAGTGAAGCTATCCTAGGATCAGTGGCAACTGCAGGAGTTAGCAGTGAATTCACAGAGGAAGGATTTTAGTGATAGAAACAAGTGAGTATTGGAGATGGCAACAGGGAGGATGTTCCAAGGTTTGGGGAAGCTGCAGCAGAAGGAGGAAGCAGCTTGACCCACAGAGGATTTTACAGGGGTAGGGTGATAGAGAGCAGGTGTCAGAACTGCAGAGGTAGTAGGAAGTGGAAGGAAGTGTGGAGAGGAGCGAGGAAAGGTGGCAGGAAGCTAATCCAGAACTTGAAGTCAAAGGTAGTACAATGAACAAGGCACCTGGCATCAGGGGAGGACAAGGAGATGGAGGAATACAAGGAACAGTGGTGGGTTCTGGAGAGGCAATCTAGGACAAAGTGGAAGAATGAGCTATAGAGGGTATCTAGCCTGGCAAGGATGGCCTTGGGAGCAGTGTTATATAATGTGAAACCCACCAGGATGAAGCACAGCACTGCAGAATTCTGCAGTACAATTACTGAAGCAAACAAGGTACTATATAAAGGAAATGACAGTAACCATGAGCAGGCAAAATAATTAGCAATAAACTGCACAGAGGTTAAAAGAGTTTAAAAGATTGGAGGCACTATCAGTTGCATGAATTTAGCTGACAAACATCCTTACTGCAGTGCAGTAGTGGTGACATGAGCTAAATACAAGCAGATTCTTGTAACACCCCTTAATGTGTAACATCAACAGACTGCTGCATAGTTAGAACAAGCGTTAAAAAGACTTAAAGTCAACAGGGAGGGCGTTGGACAGAGTCCCTTGGCATCCTGGTGTCTCTCCTCTGGTGATTCCATCCCCAAGGACATACAATCCTGCTGTACCCACTCATGCTGGGACTGCTAATGTGAACCTATGTTTATTGTTATCAAGGCCCCTTTAATGAATCCAGCACTCTTCTTTTCCTCCTGTGAAGAGCTGCGTGGCCCCCTTTTGGCCGACACCCCTATGGCAAAAACACAGAAAATGACCACTATAGCAACAGTTGCTGTAATGGTCCGTTTCTGAGTTTCGCTTTCCCCCAGTGTCCTGCCCACTCCCTGGACCAACTCTGACCTGGAGTTGAGAATCCTAAAGTCTGGGGGGTGTGGGGGATGTAGCCCCCGACAGAAAACACTGGGGCTTGGGTGGCACAATACCTGCATCGGTATTGTGCTGTCGCTGTGTGGGGTGATCAACAGATTGACTGTCGACCAAACTTGGTGCTTCCAAAGAGTCACCATCTAGAGCAACCCTCCTCCTCATCCACTTCACTATGTAAGCTTCAGGTTGTTCTTGTACCTGAAATTTTAATGGTTCCATTTACACAATTTATTCCACTATGGTGAACCTTTCAGCTATAGTTCAGGGTCCACCTACAACCACTTTCTTGTAATTGCCTTCCATGCCACCACTAAGCAAGTGTACCTCATGTACAGTGTATCCTTCCCTTTCATGCCTGTGGGGGAAAGCACAGCACCAGGTTTTGAAACTGCAAAGGAGACTGAATGACAAACAGTTGTTGGAGTTTCCTCTTAATGTCTCACCAAAATTAATCCAGAACCCTTTATGTCCCAAATATGTGTGTGTGTGTGTGTGAGGGACATGGGATTCCCCATAGTTTCACCAGCAGGTTGACATGGAGCTAGCATCCAATTTTGTTTTCTTATGTGGTGTAATAAAATATCTAGCTTTAATCTTCCATGCAAATTTGTGCCAGCTAGGGGATTAGGAAGTGCTGAAAGAACCTCTCCATATCTCCTAATCCCCCATTGAGAGTTAGAGACCTGCCTGTATCTGCCACCTGTTGGTTAGATATAGGGCCACCTATATGTTTGTCTTTTGTAGAAATTGGCACATGCAAGTAATTGCTCTTTTTTGCTGTAAGTCAGTAACATGCTATAAAAGTGAGGAGATCTGCGGATCACGATCCATTCTCTGTTGCACTACATTGATGCTATTCACTATGTAATTTCTAATTTGAAAGCATTTAAATCTGTCAATCCAAATTCTGTTTTATATTCCTCGAAACTTTTTACTACGTATCCCATGAGCATCTGATCTGGAGCCCTAAACTTTTTTCTAGCTTGCCGCCTGCACCAAAGTCCATCGCATTGGGGGAAGGCCTTGTCCCACGCCAACCAACAAAAATGCTAGAGTTGGGTCTTGACCTGTTTGCACTGAATTCATCTCCCCCATGCCTTAAACGTGACATCCAAGGGATGGTATGGGATGGGGCCCTTGCCCTAACAATATTTTGGTTGTATAGGAAAACTGGTAGAGCAAACTCTTCTGTGGAATCCTCGTCTAGCTGCTTCCATTGGGCTTGGTATGCTGGGTTATCCCAAAACAGGGTTAGGTTTAGTTGTGCTGCAACCCAGTAATCCACTAAAACAGGAGGAGCCAATCCCCATCTCCCTTGTTCAGCAACAACAGGGAGCTCCTCACTCTAGGCTTGACGTTTGCCCAGATAAATTTATAGAGCTATTTTTGTGTCTCTGAAAGCCAGACCTTGGTGAAAGCCATTAGGGCACATTGGAAAAGGTATAAATATCTGGACCGTGTGTTCATTTTCACTGACTGACTACGTGAGTGGAGCAGGAATGGAAGGGAGGACCCTCTTGCGATATGCAATTTTAAACTGTTTGGATAAGGGGACATAGTTTCCTGGTACAAATGTTTGAGCATTTTTCTGACATATATGCCTAAATACTTCATTTTCCTTAATGCACAGTGCATAAGAAATCTGTGTTACAATTTTTAAGGTAGGGAGTAGTTCATGGTGAGGATTTTGGTTTTAGTCAACTTTAGAGTGCAGCCTAAAAGAGAGAAAAACTCCTCAACCACTGACAAAACTTTTGGAGGAGACGACTGTGGGTTTTTCAAGTATAGTAAAATATAATTTGTGAATAAGGCTATTGGTGTTCCTGTCTGCCAGTCTTAACCCCTTTGATGCCCTTTCTTAGCCTTATTTTTTGTGCCAACAGATGTATATATAGGGCAAACACGAGTAGTCACTGGGGGAACCCTGTCTAGGGCTCTTGCCAGATTAAATTTCAGGGACAGGTATCTGTTCACCTGTACATGCATAGAATGATTATCAGAGATGATAGTATGTAGAAAACCATGTACTGTATTATGAATGGCCACAATGCACTGTTTCCATGTATTATGACATGAAGCTGTATATAATGATGTTTTAATTGAATGATTGATACAAGACCTGAGGTCTAATGCTCTCTGACCAAAAGAGACAGCTATTTTAGTATGTTTTATTGTAGCTATCAAGGACCTGATCTGCAATGGTGCCCTGGTGCATATATGGCCACATAGCTCTGCACCGATGAATATCTGAGCTAGTGGCAGCAGACACTGGATCCCCAGTGATGCATGAGGACCAGAGCATGAAGAGGACAAGGGTGTGTTGAGCTGGAGTGAGATCAGCAAGGGGGCATCCAATCAGATACCCAGTGCTAAAGTTGACTGGGATTCTGTTCTTCGTGTGGAGTAGGGATTGTGGAAAACAGCAGTCCTGCAAGGACAGTTGTATCTCTTAAAGAGTAACTGGAATTCAAAAAAAAAAAATCAAGTAATTTCCCCCAGCAGTCCATTCCAGCTTGCAGAGCTGGGGGCTTGTGGTGGAGGTGAAGACTATGCCCTGTGAGGGTTTGGGGTGTGTGTGAAGGGGACTCTTTTATGAAGGGCTCACATGTGTTACTACTGCCCCTTGTTACCAGAATGATGCTGCCATCTGTACCCTGTCCCTGGTGTGGAAACCTGCTCAAGTATCATGCAGAGACATGTGTATGTTCCCATTTCCACCACTGACCATGATGCTTGCATAGTGGCATGAATCAGATTGAGACACACTTGCATGATGCAGAATGATACCTACCTCTTTGCACCCATAGCTACACTAAACACTCTTACATTTCATGTATTGTGCCCAAGTCAGTAATACCTGTATAGTGAATATACTGTCTCACCACAACAAAATCTAGAAACATTTTCCAAAGTAGTATTTCTCTTTTTTTCTAAAGTAGTGAAAACTTTGCAACTTAGCATTGGCCATTGCCAGAATGACACCAACTTTACTTTCCTAGAAAGTTGGCCTTCCCTTTATGTATCCATGTTGTCTTTGGTCCTGACTCTGACCCCCCGATTCAAGATATTCCACTATCCTTTCTTTTAAAAGGGTTTCCATTAATTTTTCCCACCACTGATATGATACTGACCAATCTATAGTTGCTAGCCTCCTCCCTGCTGCCATGTTTATGGAGCGGAACTACATCAGCTCTCTTCTAGTCCCCTGGAACTTCTCCCGTTTCCTTTTATGTATTGAATAAGGATAACAGTGGTGCAGCAAGTTCCTCCCTGAGTCCCCTTAGTTCTTGGATGTATCTTGTCCAGTCCCATGGACTTGTTCACTTTCAGGTTTGCAAGTCCATTCAAAACTTTCTTCTGTAAATGGACTTGTATTTTTCGCCCTCATTCTGTTTCTTGCTGCTCATTGTTGGTCTGTTCCCCTTCCTCTCCACTGTGAAGACCAAACAGAGATACCTGTTCAGGATTCCAGCTTTTTTCTGATTATCCTCTGTGCAGTCACCACCTACCAGCTTCCTTATCTTCACTATCCCTCTTCTCACTTATGTACCTGAATCAAGTCTTGTTTACTTCTACACTCCTTTGGCTATCTATTCCTCTGTTTGTGCTTTTGCTTTCCTCACTGCATTCCCTGCTTCCCTCTGTTTGACCTAGTATCTCACCCTACCCATCACTTTGTGTTTCTTTGTACCTGCTAAATACTGTTGTTTTTTTCACTTTTGAGGCCACTTCCCTAGAGTACCACAGTGGCCTTTTCTCCTCCTGCTTTTACTCACTTCTTTCGTACATAGGCTGGTTGCATTCACTATACATTCCTTAATTTCTCTCCATTGTTCCTTCACCCCACTCTGGCCATCCACCATTGCTAGACTGCTTCTAAGGCAGTTTCCCATAACTTTAAAGTCTGCCCTTTTAAAGTCCATGACCTTTTTCCTCATGTGGTTTGCTTCTGTACCTGTCTTGATACTGAACCACACTGTACTATGATCGCTGGACACCAGAGGGATGCCCACTGTGGCATCTGGAACTCTGTCTCTTTTAGTGAGTATCAGGTCCAGTATTATCTCTTTCCTATTGGGTTCATTTTCTAAGTGGCTGAGAAACAATGCTCCCTGTAAAGACTCTAAGATTGCCCTGCTTCTAGCTGAAACTGCTCTTGGAAAGCCCCAGTCCACATCAGGGAGACTGAAGTCCCTAACCAGCAACACCGCCCCCTCATTTTCCATCCTGCTGATGTTTCCCTAATACCTTGTTCAATTCCTTAACCTGTGATGAAGGCCTGCATACCACCCCTGTGTGAATAATGGCCCCTTCTGCTGTCTCCAGTGTGACCCACACCACCTTCATCTCTTCTCCTGTCTCTAGGAGCCCTTGCACTTCCTTCCATAGCCCTGATACCCTTCCTCACATGTAGGATAACCTCTCCTCCCCTTCCCTTCCCTTCCCTGTCTCTTCTGAACTGAGGGTTTCCATAATATGCCTATATCCCAGTTGTGATTTTCAGTGCACCATGGCTCACTTATTGCTACTATATCCAGATCCTCCTCCTCCTCCTCCGCTATGATGGCCTCTTGGTGTGAACTTTTATTTCCTAAACTTCTTGCATTGGCACACTTGCATTCCCCCTTACCTCCCCTTCTCTGCTTGTGATGCTTCCTGTGACTTAAAATAACTTCCCTCTCTCTCCTTTGCTCCCTCTGTTCTTGTCCAGTTTCTTTCTCTTTCAGCTTTTGTTGTTTTTACCACCCTAATGCACCGCCCATCCTATCCCATTCACCCACCCTTCATCTCACTCACCTGCTCGGGGAGGGTGATTTTATCCCTCTAGACTCTCCCTTACTGTTGCTTTAACCTGTGGGGACCAGTGTATACATCACTTGGTAATGCAGCCTTCCCTTCTGGCAGTTTAAAAGCTCATCTATATAACTTTTAAACTTCCCATTTAGTACTGACATTCACCTCACAGAAGGATGTAGATGGTCACCTTTGCATAGGTGCAGATTCTTCCAGGTCAGACCCCAGTCCCCAATTAATCTGACTCTCTCATCTCTGCACCATGCCTTCAAACAGCTGTTGAAATTCATAGTACGGAGTGCCCTTACCTCCCCTCTGCCATACACAGATAGTACCTCCACAAATGCCACCATTCATGCTTCCTGTTTAAAACCCCTTCCCATCTTCTTGATTCATCCCTGCACAAATCCCACTCCTCTCACCAGATCATTAGTGCCAAGGTGAGCTAGGTCATTAGTACAAAGGCGGACTATGGCTGTTACATAACATCCCTTACTTTGTAGCACATCTCTACCCTATGCATGGTAGTCATGCCATCACTATTGTTTGTGTGCTTCTATGTCCAGGTCCTTCCTCAAAAAGAACTCTGTTCACATGGGTTTACCCGGTTATCAAAATAAGTAACATGGAAGCTGGCCTGGAGGTGTTGAGGGCTAAAGTGCTAGATGCCACACCTTGCACCAGGCCAGCAACCCAGGTTTGGGAGCAAGCTCGGGTCATTGGGGGTCGGCAGAGGAAGGTCAGGATTGAGCATCCAGAGAACTGCTCTCCTGTCCTGGGAGGGAAGGGGTTCTTGATCTCTGGTGGCTCCCGGCTGTAGTTGGGGGCACAGCAAGCCCGAGGTCCAAGCAACCATGGGACTGGCTGTGGCAGCGATCCTGCAGGCACACACGTGAGCATATGTGCCCATGCTGGACATATTGCACATCCAAGTCTAGGGGACAAAAGCAAGGAAAAACCCTACCAGTTGGGTGAGGCGATGGTGACCTCCAGGAACCATGGCTCCACATGCCTCTCACCGGCCACTACCCCGACTCTACCTCCTGGGGATCGTTGGCCTCACCAAGGGGTCTGGGTGAGACAGGGATCCTGATACCAATGCTGCTGTTGGGAAGGTGGTTCAGGTGGGTGGTTAGGGGCTGCAGGTCAAGTGAGTACAGCCCGAGAGATGCCCCGAATGGTAGATGAATAAATAGAATTGGAAAAAAAATAAGCATCTTGGGAAAACTATTTACCTAGAATGTTCAAAAGGTCAAGTAGGACTACAATTGTCAGACACAGACATGAATTCTAATATATGCAGTAATGTATAGGAAGTTGTACGTTTAGGGTGGGATAGTCAGACTGCACCAGGCAGGGGCACAAGCCTGGGTGCAGAGCAACTGGGATGCATTAGGGCATGGGCTGGGCGATAATCAATGGCGCTGCACCATGGCCCAGCACTGTTGAATATGGCACTGGGGGCACCCACACTGTGCATGGGGCAGTGGCACTGCACCAGTGCAAGTGGCAGGTGAGGAGCAAGGGGCTGTGCAGTGCAAGTGCAGTTGCGCTAGGTGCAGCAAGAGCGATATTCAGACGTGAGCATGCAAAAGAGGCCATTATGTATACGAGGTGCAAATGGGGCAATTTGCATGTCATTATGGCCCCAATTGCATGTGGTGCACCGATCCCTGGTGACTTGCGTCTGGCTCCCTGCCAGGCTGCAGCCGTCGGGGACCGACGCCCCCTGCCCCTCGGCAGGCAATGCACCCCAACACCCTATCATGGGCATAGTAGTAGAATATCCCTGATGGTCCAGTGACCCTACCCCATCACCCAATCATGGGCATAATACATATATATCCCTGGTGGTCCAGTGGACCTGCTCCCCTGCCCGATTGCGGGCATAATATACACATATCTCTGCTGGTCCAGTGGACCCTACCGCATCACCCGATCACGGGCATAGTTAGAACAATCCCTGGTGGTCCAGTGGACCCAATCCCCTGCCTGATCATGTGCATATGGTTAGAAATCCCTGGTGGTCCAGTGGTACCCCCCTCCCCACCTGCCCACTGAGACCTGCCACCCTGCACCCCCCCGGTCAGCGGTGGGCCGCAGCTCCCACCGCCGACCGCCAGCTGCCCACCAACTGACAGTGTACAGTAGCGAAGCCACCCTGTTGTCACTGCGTGGCCAATGAAGTACGGGCACATTGGTTATTGTTCTGAAATGTGAATGAACCATTCATATTTGGATTGTGTAGTACAGTAGAATTGCACGTCTATTGGCCCTGCAGGACCAATAGGTGTACAGCCGCATTGCACGCTGTCAGTTGGCGGGTGGGTGGCTTGAGAGGTTGGGAGCTGCCACCCGCTGCTGACCGGGGTGGGGGCAGGGCTGTGGGTCTCAGTGGCGGGTGAGGGGGGCACCAATGGACCACCAGGAATTTCTATCCATATGCCCACAATCGGGCAAAGGATCTGGTCCACTGGACTACCAGGGGATTTAATTACAATCTATGCCCATGATCGGGCAGGGGAGCAGATCAACTGGACCACCAGGGACTTCACTTACAAGCTATTCCTATGATTGGGAAGGGGTTTGGGTCCACTGGACCACCAAGGATTGTGTTACCTATGCCCGCGATCGGGTGATGTGTTAGGCTCCACTGGACGACCAGCGATTGTGTGACCTATGCCTGCGATCGGGTGATGTGTTAGGGTCCACTGGACCACCAGGGATATTATATTTATATGCCCACGATCAGTCAGGGGGCACAATGTCCAGCCTGTGTCTGGGGAGGTCGGGTGGTCACCCACAGCAGGCGGCTGCAGTGTTGTGCCTGGCAATATGGAAGCCCGCCTGTGGGTGTCCCCCAACATGCTTCTGCTTTTTACAGGCACATGCTTGCACCCCACTGTGCGGTGCAAGGCGGGTTTGTGCCTGCATATGTGCCACACATCCCGGACGGAATATCGGGATGTGCACGCATATGCATGGGCATGCCCCCCGCACTTGCACCACATACATTACTGGTGCGCCCCGGTGTATCGGGAATTGCGCAGCACAACAAACCCCTCTGAATTTCTCACTGAGACACATCAGTGGGTTGTGCATGGAGCAACACTGTTGCGCCATGCGCAACCCCTTTGAATATCCCACCCTTTCAGTTGTTTTCACACATCCAAGGTGTGAAATGCCTCTGAAATCCTGTGAATGAAACTTGAGGGGTTTAAATTGGTATCACACATGGGGGGTAGTTGACAAAAATGAGTTAGTATAACTTACCATATTATATTTTATATATTAGATACAGATTATTTTAATTCCTATTTGTATGAATATGTACAATGGTTCTAATTAATCATTACTGTTTGTTTATTTTATCAGTGTGTGATGAACGATAGATACAAATGTTTATGGAATCATCTTGCCAACCTTAACAATTCGTGCTTCGATAACTTTAAAACAGTAGAGCATTTCTTGCTTTGTATTGTCAAGTTTTTATAAATCAGAAATTAAACAGTTTAATGTGTGACTTACGGTGTGGATTTGCAGTGTGTTATTCAGCTTTGGCCCATTAACTTTCTAGATTAATGTATAAATCATTCACAGTTACAACAGACTGTGATGGAGATTTTTTTTTTTAATTAGGGCCTTTTGAGAGCTGAGGCTCTTATGGAGAGATACTGTATAAGTAAGCATTAATCGCAGATGAAGGTGGCATCTAATGGGGAGTTAATGCATGGTTGGGACCATTGTGGCACGAGACCGGAGGCCGAGGGCATACTACAGTCCAACCCTGCATTAACTCCCCATTAGATGTCACCTTCATCGGTGATTAATGCGCTTGTAACATGGACATGCTCATTATTACTGTGGACTATACAGCCTGCTGCTCATATGACACAAAACACAATGCCAGTTGCATGAAGTACTGTGATTGTTATTCTTATTTTCAGATTTCTGCACAGTACTCTGTTACATACAGATGTTGTTCCGATTCTTTTTTAGTACAGGGAACTACTGTTAGTGTCTTAGTGATTCATGCGCATTTCAATGATTTCTGTGTGGCTGTTTGAGTGCGAGACTGCCTAGGAGGACTGCGTTTCTCTCGCTTGGAAGCTCTGCACAGCCGATAGCTCTGTCATTTGCATAACCGTGTCATCATTCTGGGGCTCAGTTTCTGGTGTCTGTCCTGCTCCCTCTCCCTTTGCCACAACTGCTTCTCCTACCTTTCTGCCATTACTCCGTGTCTCCGCCATAGTGTCTGTGTCTCCCGCTTGGCCCATAGTTAAAATTCACGGTGCCATGGACGGTGAATGTGTGGCAGCTGAATGCGTTTGCGGATGTGCCTCCTCCTCCTCCAAGTTCTGCCCCACTGCTTCCTGTCTCGTCCAGCTCTTGTGGCCCGAGTTCAGTGCTTGTGTGGCTCTCTGCTGGTGTGGGCTTACTCCTTCTCTGTTCTTCTGCCTCTTGGTTTATGGGTGCCGGCGGTCCGTGCCCCTGCAGTCCAGCCTGATTACCGGTGCTGCGAGTTCTCTGTGTGTCCCTGTTCTCGACTGCTTCTCCCTCTGTGGTGGCTGTCTCGCTGCAGTTCACCTCTCTAACACTATCAGCAGCTTCTACCTGTTGCTTTTGTCTGGTCTGCAATGATTTTTGGTTGTCTCATTGAATGTCAGGCTGATATATTCCTGTCCCATTTCATCCTGTGCTACTTCAAATGATGTCTGGTCAGCTCCCTTAATCCCTCCTGTCCTCTTCTGGCAAGCTCTAATTGGAGCTCGAACCACAACCACTTCACCAGGCCTTGTGTAGTTTCTGGATCGAGGTTATGGCAGTCTCTTATTTTCTGCAGGTCTTCCTCTCTGACAGCAGGATGGTGCTTTGCAGTATCTTTCCCCTGTCTTCTATACTGCTTTATCACTGCTACAAATACATTGTTAGCCGCTTGGAACTGGACGTCGCTTATAATATTGATATTTCTTCTGACCTCCAGACTGTTTATGTACCTATTCAGCCCCACTCTTGTGCCACAGAACGACCTGATGCTATATTGCTCTCCGTCCTCTGCCCTGACAGATCCATAGAATTCTCTCAGAATGGCACACAACCTCTCTGCTCTCACTGTCCCTATGTCTACTGACATGTTCTTTGACCTCAGACAGTCTGAAAACACATTACAAGCCCACTGTGTGTTCTTGCTTGTGTTCACCTCCACTTTTTTCCTCTCCAGGTCATCCAGCTCTCATTGTGAGATATCTATATGTCTCTGGCTCTCACATCTGTGTGCTGTGCTGTTCTCCACTGCATCTTTCAGTTCCTGCAAGTTGTCAATCTCCTCACATACTGCCTCTAGATGCTTCACTTTTGCCACTTTCTTCTTGGGCACTGTCTCTGCTGCTGGACCACACAGCATCCTCATATCTGCATCTCCTCTACCGGTCAGATCCACCTCGTCTACAAACTCACTATCTATCCACTCCTCGATTTCCATGGCTCCACATACATTGAACTCTACTGCCATTTCTTCCGTCACTACACTACATCGGGCTATCTATGTGTGTCTCCCTAAGTCTCTCACCTCTAGTTCTCCCCCTGCCTATCTCTACTACTATCTCGCTACTTCCTACATGTGTGGCTCTTTCTTTCACCACTACCAGCTTCACACCCCACTACTTCTCTTCTGATGGCTACTTTTGACACTACAGGAGCAACATGGCATTATTGTCTCATAATGCCGTGTTGCTCCTGTACCACGTGACTCGTTGCCACCTATCAGCTTCCCCACTCCTCGCTATTACAATTGTGCCATGTTACAATGTGACTTAAGCTGGATGCTTAAACAAGGTAAGTGAAGGTGCATAATGTGTTTCAGAGGAACAATTTAATTGATAAACATTTGTAGGCATACATTAGACACACACACGGAATGATTATCGGAGATGGTATAACACAAAAAACATGTATTATAAGTTGTCATAATACACTGTTTTCCATGCATTATGACATGGAGCTGTATACAATGATGTTTTACTAGAATGATTAATACAAGAGCCGGTGTCTAATACTCTCTACCCTAGAGAGACAGATTTTTTTTTACTATGATTTATTGTAGTTATCAAATACCTGATCCACAATGGTGGCTCAGTGCAAATATAGCCACATAACTCTTCACCCATGAATATCTGCACTAATGGCAGCATCCACAGCCCCTGGACTTCCAACTATGCATGTGGGCCGGAGAATGAAGAGGACAAGGGTGTGCTGTGCTGGAGCTGGGGTCAGACTGGGGGCATCCAATTAGATATCCAGTATTAGAGTTTGTTAGGATTCTCTGCACTGTGTGGAGAAGAGATTGTGGAAAACAGCAGTCCTCCAAAGATGACTGTATTTCTTAAAGAGTAACTGAAATGTAAAAAAAAAAAAAAACATCAAATCCTTTCCCCCAGTACTGTACTTCCTGCCAGCTTGAAGATATGGGGGGCATGTGGTGAAGGTGCAGATTTGGCACTGTGAGCATCCGGGGAGTGTGGGGGGGTGGACTCTTCTGTAAAGGGTGCACATGTTTTATTGCTGGCCCCTTGTTGCCACAATGATGCCACCCTCTGTACTTTGTCTTTGATGTGTAAACATGTACAAATATCATGCAGAGGCATGTCTATGCTCCATGACCACCACTGACCAAGATGCTTGCATAGTGGCATGAATCAGGTTGAGACACACCTGTATGACGTAGAATGGTACCTCTGTGCAATCACAGCTACACTAAACACACCTACATGGGTCTGCAAGGCCATCTCAGCACTTCTGCTTCATGCCCAAGTCACTAATCCATTTTTATGTTTAGACTGTCAT
The DNA here is from genome assembly GCA_016271365.2 of Neoceratodus forsteri. NCBI lineage: Eukaryota > Metazoa > Chordata > Ceratodontiformes > Ceratodontidae > Neoceratodus > Neoceratodus forsteri. The sequence continues at coordinate 570,425,058 of CM028134.1, read as the reverse complement.
TTGCAGTTTTAATATAGCAGTGGGCCATGTAAATCAAAACATGTTTGCACCCTTCCAAAATACAGTAAACAAGATATTGTAACACCACAACAAGAGTTAGAAACATGTTTCAAAGTAGTGTTTATTTTTTTTAGAACCAGTGCAAACTTTGCAACTTAGCATAGACCACTGCCAGAATGCCACCATCCTAACTTTCCTAGAAAGGGGCAGACCTTGGCCAGTAATGTCTGTCCTGACCCCACCTGCCCTCCATGACCTGAAAGTAGGTTAAAAGAGCAAAAAGGAGGGCACGTAGAGAAATGTACTGTACATGATGAACCTATAATCAAAGACATAAGCCTCTTTGTATTTTTGATTAAAATAAAAAAACTCAACATAAGTTTGACAGTGTGTATTGAAATGTGTACAGTGTTAGGTTGTGTTATGTAAGTAGACAGTTAACTCCACTATAAAAACAAGGATTTGTCAATGCCGAATGTTTGCTTGCTGATATTAGCATTGGACTTGCAGGAGTTAGACAGATGCAGAATAGGAATGGCAGTGAAGTATTGAGCTCACGGCAATCCCACCTCCACCCTGCAAAGATGGGCAGGGATTGGGGTGTGCCTGTGAGTCATTTCCCATAATGCTCATGGCATTTCACCTCACCCTATGCTGTTGACACCGATAAGTGTTGAGATGTGCCTTGGGGTGTTCGGCTTCTCAGACACTCCATTTCATAAGGACATATGCTGAAATGGGTGCAGTACAGGAGAATGGGGTGAGGTCTAGGGCTGAAGAGTGCAAGGCACACCTCGATGCCTGTCACTGGCTTCAGGGTGGGGGTGGGATGGCATGAGCATTACAGCTGGTGATCCAAAGCTACACCTCTGACTACTGTTAGTCTGTACATGGTAGAACGTTATGGTTAGAAACACTAACACCCCAGGGGTGTGTTGGTATTTGCAGTACAAATTTTCAACATGGCCTTTTTGTGACCCCCACCTCATTAAAGCATTTGGGAGCTCTTCTTATGAACAGTGGCAGTGTAATTTTTTTAATGTGTCCCAAAGTTCGAGTTCTCACAGTGACTGTGCCATTCTGCACCAGATGTGTGAAAACACAGTTCAGGGAGGATGTGAAGAATGACAGCTGTACCATCCATAGGCAGCTGTGAAGAGATGGCAATGTTGAAAATCTGTAGTGAAAATATAAAAAATTCTTGAAATTCTGAGCATACGTGGAAACTGCACAACACATGTTTGTACCACAGTCCTTTAGTGGAATTATTTCACCAAATTTTCAACATAGACATTTTGTGACCTCTGCTCATGAACACTGTCACTATGATTTTCTTAATCTGTCCGCAACATTAATTGCCCACAGATACCGCGCCATTGTGCACCAGATGTGCAAATGCATATTTTGGGCAGGATATGAAAAATGACAGCTGTACTGTTCATAAGGAGGTGTGGCAATTTGCCAATGTTGAAAATCTGGAGTGAAAATATTACAAATTTGCCCACTTCCAAGCATACGTGAAAATTGCACAACACACACTTGTAACAGTCATTTTATGGACTTCTGTCACAAAATTTTCAACATAGGCATTTTAGGTGCTCTGCTCATGAACAGTGTCACTATGATTTTCTTAATGTGTCCTGAACACTGATTTTCCACAGCGACCACGCTATTCTGCGCTGGAAGTGCAAAAACACATTTCGGCCATGATGTGAAAAATGACAGCTGTACTGTTCATAAGGAGGTGTGGAAAAATGCCAGTGTTGAAAATCTGGAGTGAAAATATTACAAATTCGTGAAGGTATGAGCATGCATGGAAACTGTGCAATGCACACTCGTAAAACTGATTTTTTAAATTTTTTCCACCAAATTTGCAACATAGGCTTTTTGAGAGCCCACCTCATGAACACTGGCACTGTTGTTTCATTAATCAGTCCCGAAAGGTGATTTCACGCAGTGACTGCAAAATCACCTTTCAGGACCGATTAATGCCATGACAGTGGTTGGATTCATGAGAAGGGGCCCCAATAACCCCATGTTGAAAATTTGGTGCCAAAATTCCCCACAATTCCTGAGATATGCACCAAAGTTGAAAAAAAACTATTTATGCCATTTTACAGCTTATCAGCATTTCTTCAGTTCGCGGTCAGCTTTGAAGAGTGCAGACGTGTTCCTGGTCCACCGAAGATCATCGCGCTGGGCTCCGGAGGTAAGTATGGAGTGAGGGGGGGTGTGAGGAAGCAGGGTGCACAGAAGGTGGGTGCGGGTTGCGGGAGGGGCCACAGAACTCAATGAGGGACCGCTTTCTGTTTTACAGGTTTAAAAAAAAATGAAAGACATTGTGGGATATTTTTTTTTCCAGAAACATTTGTCATGCTGGGGTGGCCTCCCAGCATGCCACCTAAGTGTTTTTTTGGGGGGGCTGTAGCCGATGGGGGATTGGGCACCCCTGTTGGCACATACCAAGGGGGGAGAGCCGAGGAGTATTGGGCACCTCCCTCAGCACACAACAAATTGGAAGGGACATTATGCCAATGGTTAGTGGGCTCCCCCATTGGCAAATTGAACTGGGAAGGAGGGACTAAAGCTGGCTGGGATTGGGGCCCCTATCGGCAAAGAAAAACTGTTGGGGGGTGCATGATGCTGCGGGGGATTGAGCACACCCTCAGCACACAACAAATGGGGGAAGGGGTTACAGTATGCTGACAGGAAGTGGGCTCCCCTGTCGGCAAATGAGCTGGGTTGTAGGCATGCAGACGACAAGGCACCGCCCTGCAATAATAGGTCGCTCCCTCATTGCAGCGGCAGATTTGTTTCAAGGTGGTGGCATGCTGGCGAACTAGTGTCAGCAGCAGCATGCCACCACATTGGGTAACACAGGCCAAGCCTCAAAAGGCACTGAGGGCATTGGCTCCCACAGTGCCACACCTCCAAAACCCCGCTTCTCTCCTACGCTGTGATGAAATGTTCTTTGTGCATGCACGCAAGCAAACATAAAAAGTCTGCTGAGAAATGTGTGGTTCCTGAGAAGTACCTACTCTTAGTTGAGGAGGTAGCTAAAGCAATGAACAAATGAAGGTTAATAAAGCAATGGACCCAGACTTTGTGCCAAACTGGATTTAGAAAGAGGATGCAGACCTACTTGCCCCATGTGTCTGCAATGCGTTCAATAAATCCCAACTGATAGGCAAACTTCCAACCTTATAGAAGCAAGTGAAGGTAGTTCAGCTACCAAAAGTCCTTTCCTCTGATGCCAAAAAATATTTTTTTCCAATTTCATTAAGAAGCGTGGTGGCAAAACTGTATGAAACTTTGATTGCAAACTGAGAACTAGAGATTGCGGCAAAGCTCTTGAATGTGAAACAGTTAGGATCATTGAAGTGTAACTCCACCAGACTAGTGCAGTACACTTTTTGGAACTATGCATAAAAGCTTGGAATGAGTGAGAGCTAGTAAACGTTGTTCTAGTAGATTATAGGAAGGCTTTTAAACTTGTTGATCACAAAATTGTAATACAGAAGTTAGAAGGGTTTAGTGTCCTCAGATTTGGAAAGCCAGTTAAATGGGATGTTGCTCCTGTGATGTTTGGAGGAGTAGAAGTGTAAGTTGTGGATCAAATGAATTTCATGAGCATTAACATTCAACAGGACTTTGGGTGGAGGGAACAGGTAGAATCCATTATTAAGAAGGTGAATTCTTACATACATTTTCTTACAATGTTGCACAGTGGAAGAGTTAGTCAACTGGACCTAGTGTACTATTGCTGTACCATAATTAGACTCATGCTAGGTATAGTAGTCCTGTTTGGCATGGAGGACTTACCAAAATAGAGAGTGATGACATAGAAAGGATACAAAGGCAAGAGGTAAGAATTATCCAGGGGATGGAAACCTATTATGATGAAGCATGGAGGTCAAGTGAATTACTGGATGGGTGAGCAATAGGAGTGAAAAATGGAAATCAAATAGTTTGAATTAATGTGTGCCTGACCATAAGCTGTTCCACATATTGCCACCAAGACAGAATGTGGGTTATTGTTTAGAAAATGTCTAGGTGGAGGAAACCAAGAGGCAGGATAGAAATACATAAGCAATCTTTTTTTGTAATGATAGGATTGATCTGTGAGGATTGTTATATGAAATGTAATACAGAAAGGGGGTACAGTGATGTACTGTAGCCAGCAAATCAAATTGAGAAATGTGTAACTGCTTGGGCATAGCATCCCATTAAAAATAGTAATATGTTTCTAATGCCTTTAATTCTTGTACTGGGTATGTTGGTGTATAGAAATTCTTTGTGTGCCTTGTACTACAGTGAAAGGACTTAACTGCTGTGAGGTTTAAATTACTTGTAGAAAGATCTGGTAAGTAGGGGGATTGGCTTACCTAGAAGGAAGCTACATTTAAAGACTGCCTTAGAAAGATTCTGCTAATAGCTTGGCAGAAGACACCAGGAGAAAGGACTGCTGTGTGACTGAACTTCTCTGCTGGGACTATATTGCCCTCCTTCCCTCTCCTCCACCCCCCACCCAAAGGTAGTTCTATTTTTATAGGCACAGAATTTGACTGACAACAGGAACTTCCTGTTTAGGGGCAGGAAGTGAGTGATCACAGAACCACCAAGGACCCACCATCCTAGAAGGGCAAGAGTAGCTCTCCGGCCCCCTCTAGCTGCTGGAGGTATGCCACTGAGCAAGTAAGTGGTCTACTGAGAAATATAGGATATTCTTGTCTCAGAACAGGACAATCAGGAGCTTAAAGGGCACACAGGCAGAAAGTAAGGAGACAGACAGAAAAAAACAGAGGAAAGAGTAAGGATTGCAAACAGTTAAGGGGCCAGAAATAAGACATGATTGGAGTGGTGCAGTGCAGTGGCTGTGGAGCAGCAGTCTTCGGGAGATGTTCTGGAGGATGCAGTGTTGTCCCATCTGCAGGCACCTCTCTGGGCTGAGGGAGGAGGTTGCTCATCTCCAGGCTGAGTTGGCCAGGATTTGTGGGACCTCCTCTTCCATTCAGGGACCACCAGTGCCACTGCCGTTGCCTCAGAGGTTGCCAAGAAAGAGGAGTGGTTGGACCACAGTGGGCTCAGGGAGGGTAAGGGTGGTGGAACAGAGGTGCATCCCTCCAGTTGTACCTCTCCACAATTCCTATGCCATTCTGGCAAAGTGTGGTTCCTTTATGGAGGCACCCCACAGTGGAGACCAAGGAGGATGCTGGGAACCTCCACAAAGGAGACCCACAGGAGGGTGGCGGGGACCCTGCAGGGGAAGGAAACAACTCCTGGTGGGGACTCCATTGTTAGGAAGTTAGAACTGGGGGAGGAAGGGGAGAGGGAGGTAAGGTGCCTGCCTGGCGCCATGGCTTGAAGGGACCGGGAGCAAATCCTCAGGATTGCCGGAGCAGCTGCACAGGGGAGGGAGCTGGATGTCATTGTACACCTAATGACCTGGCTAAGAAAGGGATTAGAGAAGTGCAGGAAGAGTTTGTGGAATTGGGGAGGGGCCTTAGTCAAGTAGTACACACGGTAACCTTCTCGGAGGTGCTACCCATCTATGGCATAGGAGAGGCTAGGGTGTTCCGCACCATGGGATTCAATCAGTGTTTGAAAAACTGGTGTGGAGCTCAGGGATTTGGCTTCATTGGGGACTGGAGGTCCACCTGGAGTGATGCAAGCCTATACTGGCATGATGGGCTGCATCTGTCCGGGAGGGAACCAGGATCTTAGGTGATAGGTTTAAATGTTTCATTGGCAAGCTTTTAAACTAGCCAAGAGGGGAGGCACTGGAAAGGAGCAGTAAAATCCTAGCCCCCCCAAATAATCATGGTAGTAAGTGTGGCAAACACCAACATAGAGGTGTCGATAGGGAGAAGGGCAGGGGTAAATGGAGAAAGTGACTAAGGCAAGAAGGACAGAGATGGGGCAAAAGGGAGTAAGGCCATCAGGAAATGGAGGGTAATGAGTACCAATGCCCGTAGTCTGGGCAGCAAGCTCCCTGAGCTGATGGCCTTAATGGAAGAGGGATGCCTGGATATCGTAGCAGTCACAGAAATATGGTACACAGAGAACCATGACTGGGATGTTAACATACCAGGGTACATAACCTAGAGAGAGAGAGACAGGCAGGGGAGAAGGGAGAAGTAGCTCTCTATGTAAAGGAAGGGATAAAAGCAACTGAACAAAAGAGTAAACAGGGAGGAGAGGAGGCACTGTGGGTCACCTTGGAGACTGGAAAGGGCACCACAATCCGCACATGGGTTGTGTACAGACCCCCATGTCAGGGGGAAGGAATGGAAAAGGATATGATAGAAGGCATTCTTAGAATGGCAGAGAAAGGGGAGATACTGTTGATGGGAGACCTGAATATGCCAGATGTTAACTGGAGCACATTTGCTGCAGCCATATCCAAGAGCAGGGCCATTCTTGATGCCCTTCAGGTGGCAGGCATTAGACAGCTAGTTTCAGAACCCACTCATGAGGGAGCAATCTTAGACCTCGTACTCTCAAACGGGGGCAGTGAGAGGATCTCAGATCTAGAAGTGGGTTGCCATCTGGGGACAAGTGACCATCAAACAGTGTGGTTCACGTTAAACTCAGCTACAGAGTCAAGCCATACAAAAGTGAGGGTAATGGACTTTAGGAGGGCTAACTTTGGCAAGATGGGAGAGTGCCTCAGAAAAGCACCAACAAACAGGCTAGAAGGAGGTGTGGAGCAACAATGGAGAATTATCAAAACTGCCATCACAGAGGCAACAAGCCTTTGTGTGAAGCAAATAAACAAATCAAACAAAAGAAAAGCCACTATGGTTCTCAAAAGAGGTGGCTGTGAAAGTCAGGAAGAAAAAGATAGCATTCCGAAGTATAAGGAAACACAGAAGGAGCAGGACAGAGAGCTGTACCAGTTAAGGCAGAAGGGAGCAGGGAGGGAAGTCAGAATAGCAAAGGCCCAAACTGAGGAAAAGATAGCCAACTCAGTTAAGAAGAGGATAAAACCTTTACAGGTACATCAGCGGCGTAGAAAGACAAGGGAGGATAGTGAGGCTGAATAGAATGAACGGTGGGTGGGCAGAGGGGACAGTGAAAAGCAGGAATACTGAACGAATATTTCTGCTCAGTATTCACAAAAGAGGAGGGGAAGTGCCTAATCCAATTAACAGAAGCACTCTTGATAGGGGTCGATCCCAGTCCTTTCACAGAAAAAGGGTGCTGCAAGAACCCTAAAACTGAAGGTGGACAAAGCAATGGGTCCTGATGGAATTCACCCCAGAATTCTAAAAGAATTAAGGGAGGAACTAGTGAAACCACTGGCTACTCTTTTTAATAAATCATGGGAGGATGGTGTGGTACCCGAGGATTGGAGGAAGGCGGATGTGATTCCCCTTCACAAAAGTGGGACCAAGACAGAGGCAGGAAACTACAGACCTGTCAGTCTGACCTCTGTGGTAGGGAAAGTGATGGAGTCACTTCTGAAGGAAAGAATAGTTGAGTACCTAGAGCACAGGACCCAAGGCAGCATGGGTTCACAGCGGGAAGGTCATGTCAGACGAATCTAATAGATTTCTTTGACTGGGTGACCAAAGTAGTAGACCAGGGAGGGGCTGTGGACATGGCCTACCTAGACTTTAGCAAGGCATTTGACACAGTCCCACACAAAAGATTAATAGTCAAATTAACCAGCCTGGGAGTGGGACCCAGGGTGGTAGCCTGGGCAAAACATTGGCTGGACAACAGGACACAGAAGGTAATTGTAAATGGAGTCCACTCTGAAGAAATGGGGTTACTAGGTGGGTGCCCGTGAGGTCAGTATTGGGTCCAGTCCTTTAATGTCTTCATCAGTGACATTGCAGAGGGACTGGAAGGAAAAGTATGCCTTTTGCAGATGACACAAAGATCTGCAACAGGGTTGATACACAAGGAGGCGTGGAAAGGATGAAAGGGACTTGGCAAGGTTGGAGGAATGGTCGAAGTATGGCAGCTAGATTCATTCAAAGAAGTGCAAAATAATGCACCTGGGAAACAAGAACCCAGGGGAAGAATACACAATGGGTGGGAGGTAGTAACAACAACAAAAAAGGAAAGGGACCTGGGGTAATCATATCAGATGACCTTAAGGTTAGCAAGCAATGTGAGAAGGCAGTAGGGAGGGCTGGGGTATACTGGGATGTATAGGGAGAGGCATCATCAGCAGAAAACAGGAAGTTGTTATCCCTCTGTACAGACAGTTGGTGAGACCCCATCTGGAGTACTGTGTCCAGTTCTGGAGACCCCATCTCCGCAAGGACATAGACAGGATAGAGGCAGTCCAGAGGAGGGCAACTAAAATGGTGCAGGGTCTGCAAAAGAAGCCGTATGAGGAGAGACTAAAGGAGCTTAATATGTATACCCTTGAGGAAAGAAGAGAGAGGGGGGACATGATAGAAACTTTTAAGTACCTCCAGTGGAATCAACAAAGTCAAGAGGGTAGCATCTTTCAGAAAAAGAGACTTGCAAGAACAAGGGACACAATTTAAGATAGAAGGAGGGGCGGTTCAGGGGCAATGTGAGGAAGTATTATTTCACAGAGAGGGTAGTGGATGCATGGAACAGCCTTCCTGAGGAGGTTGTGAGGTCTAAAACTGTGGGATAATTCAAGAATGCATGGGACAGACATAAGGCAATTCTTGTGGGGGGTACTAAGAAATAGGCTGTTGGTTAACTAGGATCTGCGGCCTATCCTGTAGGTAGGGAAATGGGCAGACTAGATGGGCCTAGCGGTCCTTATCTGCTGTCAAAGTCTATGTTTCTATGTTTAGATTATATTACTTATCAAACATATCAGTGATATTTTCATTATATGTATCAATATGATTGTAAATCTTTTGTGCAATGAACTTCAAACTTTCAGTTCTCTACAAAGTTGTAATGATGTAAGTAAGAAAGTAAGTAAAATTTTATTTGTTAACCACCCCGTACCAGAGGCTCTAGGAGATGTACAGGAAGGCAGGAGTTAGAATAAACAACAAACAAATAATACAAAACATAAGCCAATAAATAACAAGAACAAAAATAATTAATCCTAAAATACTAATTAAACATACAGTTCAGCAGTCAGCTATTCTTAGGCTCACAGAAAATCTACAAATGCCTCCTTAAAAAGATGCACCTTCAGACTCTGCTTGAAAACCTCCACCAATGGGGCCTCCCTCAAAGATCTCAGTAGCAAATTCCATAAAACTGGGTTTGCCACCTCACATGAACGATCTCCAGAAGTCTTCAGGCAGGCCCTAGGAACCCCTATGAGGCCCTCTGTAGAGGAGTGGAGTGAATGAACAGGGCAAACAGGAGTCAGGAGGTCACTCAGGTAGCCAGGGTCTGATATATATATGGCCTTATAGGTGAGTAAGCCGATCTTGAAAGTGATTCTCCATCTAACTGGCAGGCAGTGCAGATCACGCAGAATGGGGCTCACTGGCAGGACCTTGGAAGGCCTGTCAGCAACCTGGCTGCTGCATTCTGCACCTGGTGCAGGTGGCAGAGAACCTCTCCACTGACCCTGAGGTACAGAGCACTGCAGTAGTCGACTTACGACATCACAAAAGCATGTACCAGTGAGGGCAGATCATCAGGCGGACTCAGGGCTTTGATCTGAGCAACATTCCTCAGGTAGTAAAAATCACTCTGAACGATGGATGACACCTGAGCCTGAAGTGTCACTCCATCATCAAAGGTGGTGCACAGATTTTTCACCTGGTAGATGCAGCCAAGTGGGTGGGGCCCAGGAATAAATCTGTTCCCATTCCAGCAGGACCCACATCCCGCTGACAACCAGGCTCAATCACTAGCACCTCCATCTTGTCAGGACTGAGTCTCAGACAGTTAGAGGACATCCAGTCCAGAATCTCGGCCAGGCATTTATTTAGCACCTCCATGGCGTCATTCATCCCAGGTGCAAATGACATGTACAGCTGGGTATCATTTGTGTAACACTGAAAACCCAATCTGTACCATCTAATGATCTCACCTGGGGAAGCACATACACAAGTGAATAGCACATGTGACAGGATCAAACTCTGGGGAAATGCATAAGGCAGGAGCTTTGGGCAGGAGGAGAAACTTCCTATTACTACCTTCTGCATCCTGGCTGTAAGAAAGGACTCAAACTAGTTGATGACAGTACCAGTGAGTCCATATAACTCCCTTAAGTGATCCAGCAATACTATGTGGTCTACAGTGTCAAATGCTGAGGAGAGATAGAGAAGAATGAGTATTGACTGCTCCCCTGTCTCTCTCACCCTGAGGAGTTGATTTTGCACTCTAATGCCATTTCAGTGCTATGGTTTGTCCTAAACCCCAACTAGAAGGGCTCATAGATGTCATAGGCAGCCAGGAGTGCCTCAAGCTACACAGCTACTACTTTCTCGATAACCTTACCCAAAGATGGGAGGTTAGAGATTGATCTATAATTCACCAAGATGTCAGGGTCGAGAGATGGTTTCTTTAGGAGGGGTCTCACCAGCGCTGCTTTCAGGGTGCTGGGAAAACATTCTTCCAAAGTGAATACCAGACAATCTTGGTGAACACTGGATCAACAGACTCAACTCATCCCATTAAGAGATGGGTCAGGCTTGGATCCAGTTCACAGTATGTGGGCCGCTGCTTCAAAATCACCTTGCAAACCTCTGCCACTCCAACCAGCCTAAACTCACTCCAGACAATAGGAGTGCTTCTGGACACACACAACATGCCACTGCAGAACCGCAATAGCCCTGTTGGAAGGATCCCAGCCCTAGTAGAGGATACCCTGTCAGAGAAAAACAGAGCTTACTCCTCTTCTTGAGTGACTGAAAATGCAGTTTTCAGCTGCAGAGAGGCAGGGTGGAGTAGCCTGTCTACGGTATGAAAAAGCAGAGCCAGTCTGTTCCTCCTTGCAGCAATCTCCCCAAAGAGGAACACTGCCTTTTTATGGTTGATTACCCTTTGATATTCACCAAAGTGAATTCACAAAGCCAGTTTATCTTCCTCAGACTGGGACCTCTGCCAAAAATGCTCCAACCTCCAAGCCCTGGTCTTCATCTTCTTGAGAGCCCCATCTAACCATGGGATCTCAAGCAAGAAGACTTGGGTTGTAAACAGACTGGTGGAACAGGGCTGAGTGCCTTGGAGACAGCACTATTATAGGCTGCTACCACCTTAACTGTGCCTGTCACATGAGCAACACTCACACCATGTAGATCCAGTGCCACCATCAGTCCCTCGAGGGACAGACCCTTCAAAGGGCGGTAGCCGACCATCTCTACAAGTGAAGGACTAATGGGGGGGCCCAAAATGAGAACTCTGTCATGCAGTGATCCAACCAAATAACCAGATCAGTCCTGATGTCAGTGACCTCAAGCCCCAGTGAAAACACTAGGTTCAAGGTGTGGCCGTGGCTGTGTGTTGCAGAAGCAACAAGCTTGTGCAATGCCCACAGAGGTCATCGTCTGGAGGAAGTCATGACCAAAATCTGAGAGTTCATCATCAATCCAGGCATTGAAGTCACCCAGAATTAACCATCTGGGTAACTCCAACATCCTATCAGCAAAGAATTCCGTGACTTCCTGCAGAAATCTCCCCTCGCTCCACGGAGGCCGATATATATGAAGAATTCTTCAGCATGCACCTGGACTCCCACGCACAGCCACACATTTAAACAACAAAGTGAAACCCACTGGGTGCATGGAAAAGTTTAGGTTAGATCTTGTACAAATGGCCACACCCCCTCCCATGCATTCCCTCTTTGGGCAGTGCACCACGGAGAACCAATCAGGGACTGCTGACTCCAAAACTAGGCCTGTGTCATCCCTCAACCAGATCTCCGTAATGCAAGCCAGATCGACTGAGGAAATCAAGTCTGCAATAATTAACATACTAAGAAGCCAGCAGAGTAGGCCCTATGGTCTATCGAGCCTGCTCAAGGATCAGTGCCCATTCAGGGCCCCATTGTGGCCTCCTCCACCCTCCCCATGATGTCCTCAACCCCATCCCCTGACTGGGGTTGCAGTCTTGTTTCTAATTGATCTGGTGTTGCACAGAACTGCCCAAAGGGGACTGGTGGAGATTGCTGGCCCAGTGGCTTCCTGCCCACTCTGTCCAGTGAGAGCCCTGGGTATGGGTGCTGAACAAGTCTGGTCTTTTTCAAGGCCCCATCTAACCCTAGGTCACCTCCTGGTCCTAACAATCCCAATATGGCTCACTTCAGTTTTACCTCAACACCCCGTTGCCTCCCATTTCACCTTCTCTCCATCTCAACCTCCCTACAGCACCTAATCACTATAGTTGATAAAGGAAAGTCAGTGACAGGGCAGAGGTCAAGCAGCAAGGATGAAGGATAAGAAACCCTCTGGGATCTGAAGCCAAGCACATCTCCAACTGCTGATTTACTCAATTAAAAAGTATTGCCCCACTTCAATTACCCACTCACCCTCAAACAGTATAAAGCAACATCAATTTCAATAACAATAGTTAAAGTTAAAATTTAAATTTCCTCACGCACACAATGTCCTAACATAGACAGTCACCAGACATCCAGTATTGATATACATAGAATAACTAACTCAGTCAACAACAATCATCCCATGTAACTAAACACACTCACACAGCCCACCCTGTCCCCCAGACAACTAAACTGTAGACACTATAGTGAACTGCTAAGGAGAAAATACCCCAAATAGCACTCTAAAATGCAGTATAGTTGTACTCTGTGAAACAGAGCAAATTCCCAATTTTGAGAATGCTGTCAGCACTTTCTCTCACTAAATACTGAAGAAGTAAAAAGGAAAACAGTTTTAAAAACAAGGATTGTTTATAGAAACAGTGCTCTCACCACACAGTTCTATGGGCTGTTTGTCTTGTTGGGGTCAATAGCCCGCTTGCTGAGTAAGAATGGATTTACCAGGGTGGCTCAATACACTTCCCCAAGGAACAGAGCTTGTCAGCTGTGTTTCTCTCTGGACACAATCCTGATCTAAAGGCTTCTGAGCCAGAGACACTCTGACCCACTCTCTGACCACGGGCCACAGCTGCCAGCCTCTCAGGGTTCCAGCTGCTGTGCACAGGAGACAGGTACTGATGTTAATATGCTCTGTTTTAAAGTCTGATAATCTTTTCAGGAGCAGCAAAGTAGATTGTCAATCTCCTTGGTAAATTAAACCCCATGCTCTGTCACTTCTTGAACCAAGCCTCCAGGCCCAGTCAACATACTCTACTGCTTTCTCAAATTAGTGTTTCTCAAGTTGCAGAATGCCATTGAAAACAAATGACATCAAATTAATGAAGTGAAAGAATTCCTCAGCAGTGCACTTTTAGGAAACCTCTCTAAAAAGAATTTGACTATTTCCTAATCTGTCTCACTGACCCACCCTATCTATCTTTTTAACTCTAGGCGTCAAGTCTAACTAAGATGGCAACTTTACTTACTCTAAGAATAGTTAAATACTTTACTCCAGGAAACTGATTCAACCAGAGTATTCAGGATTCTCCTTAATCTATTAAATGTTTTTGATAACAGAGGAGAGAGTTTTTTCCCTAGCTTTGCAAGCTCAAGCTAGAACTCAAACAAACAGCAGCCTAGCCTGGCTGCAATCTTTCCACTGTTGTGTAGGGAAACTAAAACATTGCTATAATCTGTAAACCGCCATCAAATTCAGAAGTTAGGCACTCACCATCTAATTTAGAGAAAAAAACACGGGCTCCAATCTTCAAAGTTCAGTAGTTTATTCAGGCATATATATCCTCATGTGACAAACAGAGAGACAGACTGCCTGCATGCCTAACACATTTCAGTTGTAAGTCCTTTATCAGAGGCCTTTGATAATGAACTTACATCCAAAACACATTAGGTGTGCAGACTGCCTGTCTCTCTGTTTGTCGTGTCTGGATATATATGCCTGAATAAACCATGAAACTTTGAAGATTGGAGCCAGTGTTTTTTTCTCTAAATGAGGTGGTGAGTGCCCAACTTCTGCATTTGACAAGTGATTCTGTATGTCTTGGTGCATCACCATCTTTGTGCAGCCTCTGCTGTGTTGAGCTAATATGTATACTACCTGGAGCATAAATACAGTACCATAGTATTTTTGTAGGCCTTTGTAGATGTGATTTTGCCCTTATTGAAAGGATGCAGCTATGACTTAATTTCCTGCATAATTGGCTATGGGGAGGGACAGCCTTCTACTCCAATAGTGGATTGGCTATAAGAAGATACCTAATTATATGTTTCCAGTTTGCACATGATATAAGTATAACTATTACTTGCAGGATCTCAGCCTGTAGATATAGTGGGCATCACAAAACTAGACAAGTAGGTCCCAGATTGTAAAATAATTGGACACTTGTGACACAGGCACTCAGCTTCATTAGTATGCTCACTCCTGTAAGTAACGCTTGTCTAATCAGATGGCCTTCTGGCCAGATCTTTCAGTGTATTGCAAGGCATTGTTTAGGGCACATGTTTAATTGGCTCTCAGCTCACAGCCTGGTAGAGCAAATGTTAGAACGACAGTTGCATTTAATAAGGCAAAAACTACTACAGCGGATGTTCATTTCTGAGTTTTCCCTAGACTGCACAGCCATGATGTCTTCTTCAGGCAACTCATTAGAAGTTGCAGAAGAATGGCAGTTAGTGGATTACTATTTAGCCATCAATAGTATAAGTAGTTTAGCCTCAAGTTCTCATACTTGCAGCCACTAATCATTATTCATGCCACATAATGCAGAATAATTCCTTTCAAAAAGGGGTTTTGTCACCAGAATAAAAAACAATTCAGCTAGCATCAGCTGACTCTAGTTACACAAACTTGCAAAATAAAATGTGATTCAAGTTGTTATTTATTAATTAACAAGCTCAGGCAGAGCCACTATGACTGTGAATGCATTAACTAGATAAGGGTGCTTCATGGGCTTAAACATGAATTGCTGTTGCATACACTAACTGAATCAAAGTGCGGTACATTGAGAAAGGGCAGATTTAAAAATAATGCCACCGCCTGTATTACAGTTACCTATATGTTTCACATCTTATTCTATGCACTGTTATAGCAATCAACTCAAAAGAACCAGTCCATCATATACATGAAGGTACTGTTCCTTAACTGCAAACACTGCTGAGACAACTATATGTTGTGACAAGGTGGAAGATAAACAGTGTTGAGACATGTATTTGAAGACATTTGATGTGTTTAACTGATTTTTTTTAGAGATTGCTATACAGTTCACACACATAATCTGTATAATATAAAAGTGCATATACCCAAATGTCAATGTAAATCTTACACAGTTCACTACAAGCTGTTCGCTTGAAGGAAGATATTACTGCACAAGGCCTAAAAATGGGCATCAGGTAAAAGTAAACTGGGGTAGGTGTGTTATTGAGGGTATTGCAGAGATTATCTTCTATTGCTGCTCCACCCCAGGCACACACAATATGAAAATCAACAACCCCTTGATATGAAGCAACAAGAATTAGTTAGTATAAGGACAGAAACAAGCAGGAGACTGAGTAAGTGGGTAGACAAGCGTGAGAATGGTAAGTCAAATAACATTTCAAAACGTCTCCTATTATAATACATTTTTTACAAATGCGTATGCACAGTTGACAATTTTTGTAAAACAATAACAATGGGAGTTATTCCACGTGTGTCCAAAGGTGCCACACAAGCAGGTGGAGGGATCTGAGGCCTGGATGTACCAGTCTGCACTGCTCCTGAGTCAGAAGATCATGGCATAGAGGCAGAGGCACTGGGGGTTCCATTGATAGCTGTTGAAGCAGAGGGAACCAAATCTGATGAGGTCAAAGAGGGGCTATTAGAATCATGTGGGCCCCTTCCACCTGTAGCTTCAGGAGAACCCTGTGAAGCACTGGGAAGGGAGAAAAGGTGTACAAGTCCTCCTTGTCCAGCACAGAGACAGTGCATCTCACCAGAAAACACCATGCCTGGGAATGAGCCAGCAACAATCGGATGGTTTTGTGTTGGGTGGGGAGATGAAGAGGTCTATCTCCGACCAACCCCACAGGTCGAATAAGCTTTCAACTACCTCTTGAGCTTTATCTCCCACTCATGAGCTGTGACAGTGATGTGGCTGAGACTGTCTGCCAGGAAGTTGCTGATGCCTGACACATGGACAGCAGTCAGGCAGAGGTTGTGCTGGACTGTCCAATACCACACTGTCATCACCTCCCAGCACAGAGGATACGAGTGAGTGCCTCCCTGTTTTTTCAGGTACCAGATCACAAACATATTGTTGGTCTGAATCAAGAGTGCCCCTGGACATAGAAGGCCTAGAAGCATACAGTACTGCCCTCATTTCAAACACATTGATGTGTAGAGATGCTTCCAGCTGAGACCATGTTCCCTGAGTCTGATTGTCTCCTAGGTGGGCTCCCCAGCCTTGACATGAAGCATCCATTGTAAGGGTCATGGTAGGAGCAGGGGGTTGAAATAAGAACCCCCATGAAAAGATTGGACAACTCCTACCACCAAAGAAGATCCTTCTTCATGTACCCGGACACTAGAACTCTGTGGCCCAGGTTGTCCAGCCACTGATCCCATTGGACACGACAAGTCTATTGGGTCACTCTCACATGCAGTCTGGCTAGAGAAACTATAGGGGATTGCAGCTGCCATCATTCTGAGAAGATGAAGGATTGATCAGGCTGTGGTCTAGCTTGAGTTGGCCACTAATCTGGCCTGTTCCTGCAGGGTCTCCACTCTGTCCAATGAGAGGAAGGCCCTGCCCTGCATTGTATACAGCACCTCCCCAAATGAATTGTAGGCACTGGGAGGGGAGAGGTGAGACCTGGGATAGTTGACTGTTATGCTAAGTGTGGAAACGAGGTCCAGGGTGAAGGAGAGTGACTTCCTCAGATTGCTCTGTGATGGAGCCATAGAAGCCAATCATCCAGATATAGACACAATTGGATCCCTCTGAGGCATAGGGCTACAGGCACCACTGAAGACATTTGGCAAAAAAACAGAGGTGCTGAGGATAAGCCAAAAGGGAGTGCCTTGAACTGCTAATGTTCCCCCTGGAAAGGCAAACTGCAGATAGTGGTGATGGGCCTGGAAGACAGGGATGTGCAGGTAAGCATCCTGCATGTCCGGCACACAAAGCCAATGGCTATTGTGGAGCAGGGGTAGAAGTCCCTGGATGGTGAGCATGCAGAACCTCCTGTACCCAACGTACAGGTGGAGCATACTGAGGTCCAAGATGAGTCTTAGGTCACCCTTCTTTTTAGGCACTAGGCACTAGGAAGAAATGAAAGTAGTACCCTTCGTATCTGTCCACAGCCATAGGCTCTATGGCTGACTTTTGCAGAACAGCCTGGATTTCATTCCCTATCAAAGACAGGTGCCTTGAAGAATAAGCGGAGAGGCCTGGCGGGTTGTCTGGAGACCTGTCTAGGAACTCTATGGTGTAATCTCTTGCTATTAACTGAAGAACTCAAGAGCCCATGGTTATGTCCTGTGACCATGAAAGGTGGGGGCATACCCCCCTGGGGTTCCCCTAGAGGATCTGTAGGAGGCAGGGGGTCCCCCTCAATTCAGGAGGCCAAGCCACGGGAGTCAGCAGCTCCTCCAGGGGGCTTCTGGGACTTGGCAGAGGAAGTAGGGGTTCCAGATGCTAGATACCAGTATTTGGCATGGTTTTTGGCAGGGGTCTCTTTGGTCTGGAATCCCTGTTGCTAAAGAAAAGACTGTTTGCCTTTCTAACCCTCTCTGTACATGAAGCGGACATCACAGATGGATTTACCTCAGTCCTACGTTTCAGTGATAAGATCCTCCCTTAGCGTCACCTCCGAGTAACACAGAACCCCTGAAAGGGGCATCCAGTATGGAGTTCTGGATGTCTTGTGCCAAGCTAACAGTCCTGAGCCACGAATATCACCTAATGCAGACAGCAGTGGCTGTGGCACAAGCAACTGAGTCTACTGTGTCATAAATGGCCCGGAGTGCATGATGACAGAAGGTTTTAGCCATTCTCACAGTCTTTACAATCTTGGCCTTAAGCTCCTGGTCCTGGATAACATCCATTTTTGACTCAAGTGAGACCAGGGAAGATTTCTGATAGGAAACCATATAAACCACATAATTAAGGGACCTAAGGGTGCAAGTAGAGGAGAAATGGATCTTGTGACTGAAATTGTACAGCTGCTTACACTCCTTATCAGTAGGAGACATGCTCAAATGTTAGGCTTAGAGGACTGGTCATGGGCAGGTGCGATAACTGAGTCTGCATTAGGATGGCCAGTAATGTGTGTGACCCCATCTGGGCATTTTTTGAGACAGCTGGAATGGAGGAAGGTTGTTGCTAAATAGTGGATGTCCAGTCTTCATAGGGACCAGTCCAAGGCAGTATGGGCATAGAAGATGTGTCAGTCATGCCTAGATGCTCAGCAAGCCTTTTCCATTTTGGATCTTCTTCCTGTATAGCTCAGCCACATGCATTTTATACAGTTATGAGGAATTCTGCAAACAAAGGGTCCTCTGGAGTGGACTTTGGGGAATTCTTAGGCTGAGGCTCTATAGGTGTATGCATATCAGTGCTGGAGGACAAAGCAGAGTCCAAAGAGTGCCTTCTGGGAGTCTGAACCCTTTTTAGAGTAGTGTCCTTGGTTTTATCCTTGACCTGGTGTCTAGAGGAGCCTTTTCCAAAAAGGTGGGAATCCACAGGAGAGGCTTATCTTGGGGGTAGGAAAGGAGGTAGAAGTAGAGGCTGCCACTGGTTTCTGACAGTCAATCTCCAAGGCTCATTTAGTCCTCTCCTCCTAAATCAGGGTCTGAAACACTGCCTGGATATCAGCCTGAGGCTGCTGTGGAGGCAGAGCCTGAGGCTGAGAAGGAGGTGGTGGAGGAGGAGACTGGTATAATGGATAGCCAAGCATCTGATTTTGATGGTATAAATTAGCCTGATAGGAATAGGAAAAGCCAGAAGGAGCATGCCCTTGATCAGATATAGCCTTATGCCTGGTACTCCGGTATATAATGGGGTTGATGACCAGGTGTTGGCTACCCCGGTGAAGAATACATTGGTTATTGTGGGGGTTGATAGCCTGGAGCATTGCCCATAGGTCCAGCTAGAGGTGGAGCTGAATGCCCTGTAGGTAGTCCAGAAGGACCAGGCATCAGCCCCATAGGGACATTCAAAGTGGCTGGCACTGGATCAGACACAGGAATGTCCAACACTGAAGGATTCTGTGCCTGGGGGCCTGATGGAAGGCTGTTCAAGATTTGAGGAATGGCCGGAATGCAAGATATATCCTGATCCAGCAAAGGGTCACATGGCGAAGTGTCACTTGGTGTCGGGGTATGAGTACAACCTGGTGGAAGACCAGCTGATGTCTGGGAAGAAGGAGTCCAAGATGGAACCTGGTTATCCAAGTGGACTTTGGCTGAGGAGGTCCTGATGGAAGGTCCCCAGAGGAATTAACAACAGGCCCAGTGAGCGAATCAGAAAGAGACTGACCCGGCAAAGGAGGAAGAACCTCCAGATTAGAGCCCACCTCAGGCAGATATGCCCGGACAGTCAGGATTGTGTCAGTGGGAGCAAGAAACCCTCAAAAGACTGTTGCATGTCCAGCAGTTGGCTCAACTTGATGGCGGGGGTATACTGTGACCCTGATTGGAGAGCCCCAGCTGTGTGATCCCCTGAGGAACCAGGGAGTGACTTATCAGCCGAGGAAGTACAGACATCAGAAGAGCTAATGTCTGACGTATAGGCCTGGGCCATACAGACAACAGTGGAGCTGGAGTCCAGTTTACTGGCTATGACCATGTGCTTCTTGGTGGGTCTGGGGAGTGACTTATTGACCTGGCTGCTGGTGATAGACCGTGAAGAAGATATGGGCCTAAGGAGCACAATAGAGGTTCCATCATCCAAGAAGAGGCCTGACTGCACTATGAGTAAAGCAGACAGGGAGACCCTGGTCTGATCCACTGGAGCAGTAAACAACTGGCAATAAGGGGTGCTTACAGAAGTGGAAGCCCCTCTGGTGTCAGTGGTGCCTGATGGTCATGCCAAGTGGATGGAGACCTATCCTGGTGTCGGTGCCCCTCCTTGTCTTTTTTTTTCCTTTTGGATTCTGGTGTTGGAGAAGAAGATTTTTTCTGCAGACTCTGCAACTCCTTTTCCATCAAAGCTAGGCACTTCTCCAGCAAGTGGGCTTCACACTTTTTCTGGGTGCCTAATCCATGTGGCCCAGTTGAAGGATTGGCAAGGCACACAATCCTTGGCCCTGTGTTTGAGGCCATGGCAGATCACACAGCTGGAATGCTAGTCAGCATGCAGGATTTGGGTGCTGCAGGACTTGCACTTCTTCTTTTCGAAGCATCACCCAACTGTTCATGTTCCTGAACTGTACCTCCAACTATATCCCATGCTGTTAATTTGTCACTGTTATTTATTTGCTTCCACTTTCTTCTGTATATCCCTCAAGAGCTCTGTATAAGACCTGTTTATGTTAGACCTGTTTATACTGTATTTTACTATGTAATTGTTTGCTCAGGTATTCTGTTCTCTTTTTATGCTAAACTGGATATTTGTGTAAATGGCAATGTTTGCTCACATGCCTTTCAGTATGAAATAAAGACTGATTGATTAAAAACTGGACTGACAGACCTGAACCACAGCAGTTCTGTAAAAATCCAAACTGGCCATACTGGTTGTAACTTGCATAAATACTGCTGGTTTGGTCACTCTGGCTGCACTGTTCAGTCTGACTTTTAGATATCTGGTCTGCTCCTGGAAGTCTATTTTTCAACCATTCCTTGGTATGGTTAAAAATAGAACCATCAGGACCAGACCAGATAGGTAAAAGCCAAACCAGATAATCTGGAGTGAGTGGATCAGCAATATTTGCACAAGCTGTGCCCAGTCCAGATTTTACAGCTCTGGTCCGGGTCTTGTGATCTGAGTTTTACCCATACCCCACTGCATGTGGCTTAGTGATATACTGTAGAGATGGATGCAGAGTATAACCAATTGAAGGTTGAAGTTTCAGAAAACCATTATGCTAAAAGTACCAAGACTCACTCCCTCATCCCCCAGTCACAATTAATCCTCTACCAAAGTCATGCTTAAATACTGGTGCCTCTACATCCATACCACTAAACTTTTAATGCCAACATGCTTCTTCTGCTGCTATGAGCTCCCCCATCCATGAAGTCCCATTTTGCTTGTGGCAGCCTCCTCCCCCCAACCAGATAATTTTCTAGGGAGCAGCTCTGTAGACCATGTCAACTAAAGTACTGCTAAACTCCTTATTTTTAAAAATGTTGTTGAGAATTTTTTGTTTTACTATATCCATGGTCAGGAATAATGAATTTGTAAAATAAACCAAAACCCCCATTTATCAGTTAATTGAATCACAATACAGCATGTTATGGACTTATCAGATTCTATGTGTAATCTATAGTAAGTCAACCAAAATTAGACACACAAATGCATACCTATTTGCAAGTGAAGCAAATGTGGCTACTATCATTCAGTTGTAAACACCTATAGTCACAAATTGCAGGCTAAGAACATTCAGTAGAATATAAACAGTAGCCCGGAACTGCCTGCCTGAGAATGAATTTGGTGTATTATTTGGAAAAAGGCAACACTGGGGCTCTTGCTATGTCGAATGGCGTAATGAGGTGTTGTGTTCATAGGGGCCTAGGGAAACAGCAGAGCTTATTTGTTATGCAGAAAGTTCCAGGAAGTGTTTAACCCATTCTACTTCCAATAGCTTTCTATGATGTCTGTACTATCCATTGGTAATCTAGAAACAGAATGACTGCCAGAAGAAAATGAGTTAACTTTCTGTGGGCTCATTTAACTCCTCAAGCCAGAGGGAAAATAGTGCTCTAAAGCTTCCTAAACACACACAGGCAGCGTAGTAATGAGGCTTTAGTGGAGGAATCTATTTTTAACACTCTATCATGTTGTTTCATAGCAAAGATGACATCAGCCCTTTTCTGAATGCAATACTCTGGTCGGGCTACATCCACAGTCATAATAATTATAGTTGTATAAAAGTGCAACCCTTGTTTTCATGTTTCATTTTGTAGAAACGGAGACCCTAATCCACTACATCTACAGTAGCTGGCTCTCTGTTTCTATGCTGAGTAATTTTTATGTCACAAGCAGAGCATAATTGTATCAGTTCTTGAACGGTATCTGGGCAAAATTAACTTTATGAAACAGATCATATTTTTAATGAACTTATTTTTTTAAAGAACAGAATGGGTTGAAATTCAGTTTCATTTTGTATGTTTTTGTAATAAGTATTTCTTAATGGCAACCACACATTTTGCGGGAGACTAAACTATTTGTAAGGAATAAGACATGACAGAAGCATTCATTGTCTGAGGTTAATGCGTGCCTAGGAGCATATTGAGACATGAGGCACTTGTTCTGAGTGTCTTTAGTACCTGGATGTACATTAACCCCATACAAGCAATGGCCTGCAGTGTCTCACTGCACATATATAATGAGTAATTTGAGAACAATTTAAAAAAAAAACATGAAAATACCATTATATAACACATTTTTTTAAAGTAAGTAGTAAAAAATAGTCCCTTTACAACAGTCAGTCAACTGTCTTCTACACATTCAGTAGATGGAATGCTTGTTTATTGTGGCATACATGGATTTAAAAATTCTGCAGAATTCCTCTGGCAGAATGTTCTACTCTACTAAGGAGGCAGTATAGCACAGTGGTCTAAGGCTCTGAGCTGCAAATCTGGTGACATCTAGCAGACCAGACCTGGGTTTAAATCCCACAGCTTCCACTTGCATACTGTGTGGCCCTGAGAAAGTCACTTAACCTCCTTGTGCTCCCAGGTCGCTCCTGTAATAAAGCTTTCAGCTTAGTGTGCTATACCTGGTTAAACAACTAAATAAAAAAAAAAAAATTTAAAAAAAAAAACTCCCAAGCTCACAGCAGAAGGCCTATAGGTTGCCACAGTCTTAACTGTATCTGTAGTGAGGTAAGCAGCAAAGATTGCTCAGCATGCTGCAAGATAGGAAGGGGATTGCTCATGGACACCACAGACACACCAGCAATTAAAACTGTGAATAGTGCTTCATTTTTAAATTTTTAAAATGTGTAAGCAGGATGCCATGATAGGACAGAAAGTTTATTGAATTTTTACAAAGTTAAGGGAGTTTTACTTTTTAGGGCCTTGCTAAAGGTTTTCAGTGAGAAAAGTTGTCAGCCATGTTTGTGATGGCAATCAAGGATAAATTAAATTGTGCATGATTCTGTATGTGATTGGCCCAAATTTCAAATTCCATAGCCTGACATTCCTCCAACTTTTGCAGTTCTGGAGATTTAACATATCGGTCTCAGGTAGAAAGAAGGGCATTTCCAACCAGCTTAATCAGCAAAGATTGCTCAGCAAGCTACAGGGTAGGAAGGGGCTTTCTCATGGACACCAAAGAAATTCCAAAAATTAAAATTGTAAATACTGCTTTCATTTTTAATTTATGTGTGTGAGCAGGGTATCATGAGAGGACAGAATATTTTTTTTAATTTAAGGAAGTTTTACTTTTTAGGACCTTGTTGAATGTTTTCAGTGAGAAAATGTGGCAGCCATATTTGTGATGGCAATCAAGGGTAAGTGAAGTGGATCATGTTTCTGGATGTTGATTGGCCAAATTCCAAATCCAAAGGCCTAAAATTGCTCCAAGCTGTCCATTTCTGGAGATGTAACATATGGGTTTCGGACAAAAAGCAGAACATTTCCATCCCATTTTATTTCATTTTTTTACCATTTAACAGTTTATCTCACCTGCAGCCACAGTCCTACACTACATCCAGCCACCACTCCTTCCACCTCTGACCCCAAAGCTCCACAATCTCAGCTGGCAGATGTATCTCTACCTGTGAAGGGGGCCCCCCCATAGTCCCCCACACC
Organism: Neoceratodus forsteri; assembly: GCA_016271365.2. Lineage (NCBI taxonomy): Eukaryota > Metazoa > Chordata > Ceratodontiformes > Ceratodontidae > Neoceratodus > Neoceratodus forsteri. The sequence continues at coordinate 570,401,146 of CM028134.1, read as the reverse complement.
TGGTGAGGAACCATTACTGGCACATGCCATTCTGGGCATCGTCGACCAGTGGAACTGCAGCTATCAAGCTGCCGTGGATCTGTGCTGCCATTTTCCCCACTATTTTACTCCCCAATGGAAGCACAGTCATGCAAGGATGTCAGCGCACTGATGTGCAGACATCTGCTGTGCTACACTCCACTCCACTGGCACCTGCACAACTGCAGTACCACTGGGCATCCCCAGGGACCAGCAGAGCATGGTGTGTGCCCACCCCATCTCCCCAGGACTAGGGGAGCTGTTGTTGGATGCTCAATCCTAGTCCTCCCTGCTGACCCCCAATGACCCAGGCTCATTACCAAACTCGGGTTTCTGGCATGGCGCCAGGTGTGGCATCCAGTGCCTCAATCCTCAGCACCACCGGGCCAGGCTAGCCCATTTTATAATGAATGATAATGCACTTATTTCCATAAAATGTTTGCCACAGGCATGAAAATAGAAGGAAGTCTTTAAAGGAATTGGGCTATTCAAATATTTGATTGATGAATCTTCAGGTAATTTTTGTGATGAAAAGTGTTAAGGAGATAGATGACTGAGTTCACAATATTGGCAGGAACATGCCATAGTAAAGCAAGAAAGAAATTTTGTGAGTAAATTCTGGAAATGAACACAGTACCTGAGAGATTAGTTTTCAGTTCTAAATGCTATGAATGAAGCTTTTGAATGTATGAATTAAACATTGCTTAAGAGTGTCATGTAAAAAAAGTGTGCTTTGTTATTTTTAGAATGGTTTAAAGTTTATTTAGTGTGATAAACTGAAGTATTGTTGTACAGTATTTGATATGTCTTGTAATATATTATATAATGGCAACATATTAGTTGTTGTTTGTATAGGATAAGAATATGGTAGTGCAGTATGGAATTTTCAAATTTAGCAGAACCAAATTCCACAGAAAATTCAGAATTCTGCCGAAATTCCACAGAATTCCACCAGAAATGGAATGGAGGAATTCCCCAGCATAAAATAGTTGTGGAATGATTTTCCGCAGAAAAATCACTGTTCCACAGAATATTATTCTGCGGATCTCAATATTTTCAGCGGACATTGTTGCAGAATAATTTTCCACAGAAAAAATTACTGTTCTACAGAATATTATTCCCCGGATCACAGGAGGCAGAATTCTGCAGGTGAAGAAGTGAAATTCCAGAGGAAATTCCACCAGTGGAATGGTAATTCCACACTAATTCTGCTGGCCGAATTCTGCATTCTGCACAGCACTAGAATATGGCATGTTGTTCTGGCTACGTTGCTACATGTATTATTCAGTCCTCAAATGGATGCAATAAATATCACTACTACTATTAATACATAAAGGGATAAAACATAATAGAGTGTGCAGTTGCAAGGGAATAATGCAGGCCTTGGGTGTTGTTGTTTGGCATAAGGTGCAGCTGAGTGCCAGCAACACCCAAGGCATGCATCACTTTCTTGCATCCATACTCCCTTAAGTGTGTTATCCCACTTAAAAACATAGGACACAGTCTCTGAAAAATACCGCACAATAAATAAGAACAGAGACACATGCTTTAAGTAATATTTTCATTGCTGTATTACTTTGTCACAGAAAATAGTTGCTTTAGACTCAGATAGTGTCATCTGATATAAATAACATCCACAGCAGAACTTCACTGCGTTATCACTTTTGTTTCTGTCCAATATGTGGAATTGTTATGTTTTGTTTTGTACCCTCCCACTTCATACTTTTCAATAGACATTCAACTGTCTAGTGTACTTACCCAATTAACAAAAAACAAACAAATAAATGCATGATTAACCTATTTACTGTAAAAACAATTTAACTATTGAAATCTATTTACATTTCTTGTATTATTATTATTTGTTATGCAAGTTTGTAATTTTATTTCCTTTCTGGTATGGACCCCCTTTCCAAAAAGCAGAGAGACACAATCTCCTGTGATGCACTTAAAATATTTAGCTGTAATTTAACTTAGTTTTCTTTCTTATTACTAAGGTCAGTTTTGGCACTGAGCCTACCCCCCTCAAGACAATTATGAACGCCGAGTAAAGAAACCGAAATTCTGACAGTTTAGCAGCAGTGCTGAGTAGAAACTGGGGGTTCAGAGTTTCACAAGAAATTCACAAAATATCTCAAATTTCACAGAATTTTCCCAAATCCTGACTTTGGTGAATTCCAAATCTTCCAAATGCATTCTGCAAATTTTTCACCAGTACTGTGAAATGTGTTGTTGAATTGCAGAATATATGAACCCCCAAATCAAAGTCTAACAACATTCATTTCACAGCTCATTGTATCCGTTCCACAGTTCTTAACCACATTCAGCAAAATATTATTTGCAAGCAAATTTTGTGATGTGTAGATCTTCCAGTAGGTTACACCAGAAGGTTAAAATCTGGAAGAGCAGAGTGAAGAAATGAGACACACATGGGACAGGTGCTTGTGGCAAATAGAACAGATCTGAAAGAAGTTATACAGCCAAGTACTCGCTATCGAAAAGTGATGCTTAAATGCTGAGATCAGGATGCAGAAGGTATCAGAAGTTTAGTACATTGCCAAAAAAGAAATGTGCAGTAAACACACCCACTAGACAGATGTCTGACATGTTTTATGTCATCAGTGACACTTTATCATACTTTTGAAACATTTTGCATCCCAGTTTTGTCATCCAAGCATCACTTATTGGTGGTGAATGCTTCACTGTTTTGGTTTTGAAGATTCAAAGCTGTATTCAAATTAATATCACCTACCTCTGAAGTGATACTGCTGCCCCTATGTAACATCAGCAACCAATGGTGTTTTGGGTTAGAGCTTCCATTTTGCTGTTTGGGTCAACGTTTCATTGGTAATGGTTTAATTCCAAGAAAAAACTAAATTATTCTGCAAGTGTGCAGTCATTAGTGAGACTTGTAGGCATCAGTGGTTACACTTGTAGGCAACATAATAGAACATGAAGGGCTAACAATATAGAAACCATATACCCCAAATGTCCTTCAGCCTGCTGTTGTTGCAAAGATACTGCTTGCCATAGGAAAACTACATAGAAAGTAGCCAGCCTGTAAGCTCAGCAGTAGTGCTAACATTCTTGACACCAGTGAGCTCAAGTGAGCTCCTTTTAACTTTATAACCTACTGTGTTAATGATATCTTAAGTGTAGTTTAAATTTGGGTATAGTACTTGGGTATCTGTAAAGTGCCTAGAGTCACAATGAGATAGAGGGTATCCAGTGATGATAACAACTGAAAATGTGCGACTACAAAAATAGTGACTCATTTTCAGTGCTATCATTCTGGGCTACCCTGCAAACTAGCAACTGTATGGGAAAGTGACCATGGGGAAGGCTGATGGAAAGAGGGAAATAGTGAGGGAAAAGGGATGGACAGAGAAGGGATTTTAGGGGATGGTGCACCTGCTGCTGACAAGCTAGCCATGTGGCATGGTGATGTGGGTGGATAGCTCTGGTGCAGCAGGTAATGGGTTCGGGACTGGGAGTGTGTAAATTTTTCCACTGCCTGCAGCTGCTGGACATAATTTTTTGAGAAATCTGGATTCTTCCCCCTCCCCAACATGCACCCCCCCTGGAGTTGAGAAGCTTAATTCAGGGGGATGCAAGGATCAAAGCTCCCAGCAAGGGGGGCACAACGCCCCCCGAAAAAACAAATTTTAATATTCCAGATGTTGGGTCACCTTGAAGGGTATATTGCTGACTTGCTTTTCAGCTATATACACTTGCCATACTAGCAATCTCTGTTTTGCGACTGCTATTATGACATGGAACCAGATAGAGCACTGCACTCTATTAAATTAATAAACTAAACTAAATTTGTTAGAAGGCTGGTGAGGGAGGTGAATGGAGCATCCCCTAAGATGCTGTCATGCTTGGGGATTGAGGGTGACTTCTGTTGCAATGTGACTACCACCTGATTGACCACAGGTGGCAGTAAGGTAGGTAGCACTGTCAGGGTGTGAGAGACATCAGTTGGCTGGAATGGTACATTGCTATGCCTCTAAATATGCTCTTCTGTCCCCAGTCTTGTCCAGCATGTTTGGAAGGAAAATGGGGGTGAAAGAAACTGCAGCTCCACTGGATGAGGCTCCAGTGTAACTCCCATGCTTTGACAAATGGAATATCCAACTGCCCCTTCAGAACTGTGTGTTGAGTAGACAGCCTGGCCCCCTCCCAACCACTCCAGCTTGGAGGGTACTTCCAGGGTAAGATGAGGCAGAGTAAGAAGCAGAGAAGGTGCGGGCGGCTCTAGAAGGTTGTGGAGGTAAGGAGCTGGTGAGGGCTGCTGCAATAAGGGGATATAAAATGAATAAGTGTCAGACTCATAGTCCATTCAGTCATCCTGGTGTTGTTTATGCTATTAATCATTTAAAGTCCAATAGCCCTAATGCCTTACCAGACAGGCTCTCCTCCCCCCCTCTTCTACCCCCTTTGTCATTAACCCGCCATATTTGTCCCATCCACCTTTAATCATTTGTTTATCCTTGCATCCACCACTCCCTTGAGCAAACTATCCCACTGCTTTTCCACTCTCTCAGTAATGATGAACTTCCTGATCTCTATCCTAAACTCCCTCAATAGTTTCCAATCATTTGATCTCATAAGCATGATTTCAATCCTAGTGACCAGGTCCTTACTATTCACTCAATCTTTACCTTTCCTCAGAAACCATGATGAGTGTGTACACTAATACCAATAAGCATCAACCATGTGACTCATGTTGACCTTTAACAATATGAACCACAAGAAGACATTGAGATCTGACTGAAAACATGTATGGCTAAATGTTTAATATAAAAAGTAAATAAAAAGTAAATAATATGGTAATATATACAAATCAAAAGAATAACTATGTGCAGGTGACAGTGAGCAACTACTGTATTGAAAGTGTGGATTTTGTGCAAATGCAGGAACTGATTAAGGAAAGATTGGCAGGTGTAGACCAGATTAAGAGGGTGAACGAAAAGGTGGGTAGGATTAAGGAGACACTACTAGAGGTGACTGAAGGTCACCAAAAGAAACAAGTACAGAATGCTCATCTGGTTCTTGAAGGTGGTGAGGGAGGCTGTGAGGTTAAAAAGAAAGAGCCTTCACTGGGTACAAGAGGAGCAAGGGGGAGGATGCTAGTCAGGATTATCAGGGTAAACTGAAAAGAAGTAAGGGTTGAAGTCACAAGGGCAAAGACAGACACAGAGCTGTGGATTGCTGAGGGAGCAAAAGGTAGGAACATTTTTTTTAGGTACACAAGGGGAAAAAGAAAAATAAGGGGGTATAGATAAGCTAGCTGAGGAGGGAGGGTACTGGAAGATGACAGGCAAAAAGAAATATGATGAATAATTATTTCTGCTCTGTATTCATGGTAGAGAACAATAGTCCCCTGCTGAAGAGTGGTATCGAGTCTGACACATGTAGGGTTCAGGAAATGGGTGGAGTACAAATCTTAGCTGACATGGTAAAAAAAGGGTCTAGAATCTCTTAGAATAGACAAGGCACCAGGCCTGGATGGCCTGCACCAGTGGGTAAATAGGGAACTAGCCTCAGAATTGACAGTACCTTTAACACAGCTATTTAACAACTGACTGAATTATGAATTGTGCTGCCAGAAGATTGGAGATCTGCTGATGTAGTACTGCTCCACGGGGGGGGGGGGGGTGCAGAGAGGATCTAGCTGACTACAAGCCTGTTAGTTTTACCTACATTGTAGTCAAACTGATGGAGACCATAGTCAAGGAAAGCTTGGAACAATATACTACAGGACAACAAGCAGCATAGGTTTATATCCGGGTGGTCATACCAGACCAACATGATACTATTTTTCAAATGGGTTACCAAGGTGATTGACAGAGGACAGGTGGTAGATTTGCTCTATTCTAACTTCCACAAGGTTTTTGATATGGTACAATACAGGAAGCTGCTAAAGCATTTGGAGGACTTGGGAGTAGAACAGGATTTAATTAGGTGGGTAGGACATTAGCTTGCTAAGAGCAACAGAGACTACTGGTAAATGGGGCTAAATTGTGGGACAAGGAGGTCATGAGCAGAGTGCCATAGGGATCGATCCTGGGATCTGTCCTATTTAATATGTTCATTTGTGACATAATGGAAGGTTTCCAAGGAAAGTTGTGCCTCTTTGCTGATGACACAAAGCTATGCAGCACAGTAGCTCTCAAGGAAAGGGTGAGGGAGCTCCAGAAGGTCCTAGAATAACTAGAGAGATGATCTAAGGTCCTGCAGTTTGAGATTCAACTACAGTAGAAGTAGTATAAGGCAATGCACTTAGGGTGGGACAGAATCTATGCACAGAATACTTGATGACAGGGTTAAACTGGCCAACCTAACAGAAACGTGGGATCTGGAGGTCATAATCAGTAACTTCCTCAAGCAAGATAGTAAATGCTACAAAACATAAAGCATGGTATCAAGGTTGCTGGGGTGTACAGAGAGGAGTTTTGACATTAGGAAAAGTGAGATGATTCTGCCACTTTACAGATCCCTTGGGAGGCCTTTTCTGGAGTACTGTGCCCAGTTCTGGACTCTGCACCTGATGAAAGGTACTGTGGAGTTGGGGAGGGGCCTTAGACAAGTAGCATGCATGGTAACCTTCTCAGAGGTGATGCCTGTCTATGGCATGGGTGAGGCTAGGGTGCTCCACACCATGGAATTCAATCAGTGGTTGAAAAACTGGTGCAGAGCTCAGGGATTTGGCTTCATTGGGGACTGGGGGTCCACCTGGAGGGATGCAGGCCTGTACTAGCATGATGGTCTGCATCTGTCCAGGAGGGGAACTAGGATCCTGGGTGACAGGTTTAAATGCTTCATTGGCAAGTATTTAAACTAGCTAAGGGGGAGGCACTGGAAAGGAGCAGGGACATCCTAGCCCCCCAGAAGATCAGGGTAGTAAGTGAGGTAAACACCAAGATAGAGATGTCAATAGAGAGAAGGGCAGGGATAAATGGAGAAAATGACAAACACAATAAGGACAGGGATGGGGCAAAAAGGGGTAAGGCCATCAAGAAATGGAGGGTAATGAGTGCCAATACCCGTAGTCTCAGCACCAAGCTCCCTGAACTGGTGGCCTTGATGGAACAGGGATGCCTGGATATCGTAGCAGTCACGGAAACATGGTACACAGAGAACCATGAGTGGGATGTTAACATACCAGGGTACACAACCTACTGAAGAGACGGGGAGGGGAGGAGAGGGGAAGGAGTAGCTCTTTATGTAAGGGAAGGGATAAAAGCAACTGAACAAAAGAGTGAACAGGGAGAATAGGCACTGTGGGTCACCATAGAGACTGAAAATGGTACCACAATCCACACAGGGGTTGTATACAGACCCCCCATGTCAGGGGGAAGGTATGGACAAGGATATGATAGAAGGCATCCTTAGGATGGCAGAGAAAGGGGAGATACTATTGATGGGGGACCTGAATATGCCAGATGTTAACTGGAGCACCTTGGCTGCAGCCACACCCAACAGAAGGGCCATTCTCGATGCCCTTCAGGTGGCATGCCTCAGACAGCTAGTTTTGGAACCCACTCATGAGGGAGCAATCTTAGACCTCGTACTCTCAAATGGGGATGGTGAGAGGATCTCAGATCTAGAAGTGGGTAGCCATCTGGGAACAAGTGACCACCAAACAGTGTGGTTCCAATAAACTCAGCTACAGAGTTAAGCCATACAAAAGTGAGGGTTCTGGACTTTAGGAGGCCTGACTTTGGCAAGATGGGAGAGTGCCTTAGAAAAGCACTAACAAATAGGCTAGAAGGAGGGATGGAGCAATAATGGGGAAACATCAAAACTACCATCACCGAGGCAACAAGCCTTTGCGTGAAGCAAATAAACAAATCAAAACAAAAGAAAAAGCCACTATGGTTCTCAAAAGAGGTGGCAGTGAAGGTTAGGGAGAAAAAGATAGCGTTTAAGAAGTATACGGAAACACAGAAGGAGCAGGACAGAGAACTGTACCAGTTAAGGCAGAAGGAAGCAGGGAGGGTAGTCAGAATATCAAAGGCCCAAACTGAGGAAAAGATAGCCAACTCAGTTAAGAAGGGGGATAAAACCTTTTATAGGTACATCAGGGAGCGTAGAAAGACAAAGGGAGGGATAGTGAGGCTGAATTGAATGGACTGTGGGTAGGCAGAGAGGGACAGCAAAAATGTAGGAATACTGAACGAATACTTCTGCTCAGTATTCACAAAAGAGGAGGAGAGGGAGGTACCTAATCCAATTAACAGAAGCACTCTGGATGGGGGGGGGGGGTCGATCCCAGTCCTTTCACAGAAGAAAGGGTTCTGAATGAACTCCTAAATCTGAAGGTGGACAAAGCAATGGGGCCTGATGGCGTTCACCCCAGAATTCTAAAAGGATTAAGGAAAGAACTAGTGAAATCACAGACTACCCTTTTTAACAAATCATGGGAGGATGGTGTGGTACATGAGGACTGGAGGAAGGCGGATGTGATACCCCTTCTCAAAAGTGGGAGCAAGACAGAGGCAGGAAACTACAGACCTGTCAGTTTGACCTTTGTGGTAGGGAAAGTGATGGAATAACTTCTGAAGGAAAGAATTGTTGCGTACCTAGAGGCCAGTGGGGCACAGGACCCAAGGCAGCATGGGTTCACAGCAGGAAGGTCATGTCAGACAAATCTAATTGATTTCTTTGACTGGGTGACCAAAGTAGTAGACCAGGGAGGGCTGTGGACATGGCCTACCTAGACTTTGCAAGGCATTTGACACAGTCCCACACAAAAATTAATAGTCAAATTAACCAGCCTGGAGTGGGCCCCAGGGTGGTAGCCTGGTAAAACATTGGCTGGACAACAGGACACAGAAAGTAATTGTAAATGGAGTCCACTCTGAAGAAAGAGGGGTTACTAGTGGGATACCACAGGTTTCAGTACTGGGTCCAGTCCTTTTTAATGTCTTTATAAGAGACATAGCAGAGGGACTGGAAGGAAAAGTATGCGTCTTTGCAGATGACACAAAGATCTGCAATAGGGTTGATACACAAGGAGGCGTGGAAAGGATGAGAAGATACTTGGCAAGGTTGGAGGAATGTTCAGAAGTATGGCAGCTTGGATTCAATGCAAAGAAGTGCAAAATAATGCACCTGGGAAACAAAAACCCAGGAAGATTACACAATGGGGGGATAGTAACAACAGCAAAAATGGAAAGGGACCAGGGGGCAATCATATCAGATGACCTTAAGGTAAGCAAGCAATGTGAGAAGGCAGTAGGGAGGGCTTGGGGGGGGGTACTGGGATGTATAGGGAGAGGCATCACCAGTAGAAAACAGAAAGTTGCTATCCTTCTGTACAGACAGTCGGTAAGACCCCATCTGGAGTACTGCATCCAGTTCTGGAGACCCCATCTCCGAAAGGACATGGACAGGATGGAGGCAGTCCAGAGGAGGGCAACTAAAATGGTGTAGGGTCTGCAAGAGAAGCCATATGAGGAGAGACTAAAGGAGCTTAATATGTATACCCTTGAGGAAAGGAGGGAGAGCGAGGACATGATAGAAACGTTTAAGTACCTTAGTGGAATCAACAAAGTCCAAGAGGGTAGCATCTTTCAGAAAAAGAGTTTTGCAAGAACAAGGGAACACAATTTGAAGATAGAGGGGGGGACAGCTCAGGGGTAATATGAGGAAGTATTTTTTCACAGAGAGGGTGGTGAACGCATGGAACAGCCTTCCTGAGGATGTTGTGGGGTCTAAAACTGTGGGAAAATTCAAGAAAGCATGGAACAGGCATAAGGCACTTTTTGTGGATGGGAGGAAGAAATAGGCTGTTGGTTAAATAGGATCTGCAGCTTATCCTGTAGGTAGGGAAATGGGCAGCCTAGGTGGGCCAAGCGGTCCTTATCTGCCATCAAAGTCTATGTTTCTATGTTTCTATGACAGACTAGAGTCGGTACAGTGAAGGATCAGAACATGATCCAGAGCCAGAAGGGAAGATCATGTGACGATTTTCTGAAGGTCCTAAATATGTATGTGATGGAGGCCAGGTGGGAGCTGGGGGGACATGACTGAAACATCTACATTTCTCAGGAGCATCAACAAGGTGAATAGAACCTATCTATAAGAAAAAGGGATGCAGTCGCTAGAGGGCATGACTGGAGGCTGGTGGGGGCACGTTAAAGAGAAACAGGAGCAAATTCGACTTCACTCAGAGGGTGGTGTAAATGTGAAATGGTCTTCTGGAAGAAGTGGTGGAGGCAGTTACTCTTGATGTTATGAGATCCTGACATGCAAAAGCCCAACACTGACAATCCCAGAGTCGAAATCCCGATGGACAGAATCCACATGGTATGGCAACCTGGAGTTGTCTATATATATTTACTAAGGGTTGCAGGGGGCGGAACCCCCCTGTGTCAGGAGTGTGGCTGTCTACTGTCAGGATTCTGTCCATCAGGATTTCGGCGTGGGGATTGTCAGTGCTGGGCTTTTGCATGTTGGGATCTCATAATGTAACCTTCTTGACAGCTTTAAACATGGTTTTGACAGATAGATGAACTTATAATCCCCAAGGGGAGTAATATGGGTTTGTGGGCGGAGACAACAGCCCACCAGTACAGTAGGTGGGGGGGGGTGAGGTACTATCATAAGGGCAAACTCACTGGACTTCTATCTCCTTCTTCCATCAAATTCTATGGTTCTATTTCTAAGGTAGCTAGCTGCCACACATAGATGTCCTTCCCTGCTAGTGCTCCTCTGACAATGCTGCTTCCAGTGCTGATGCGGGCAATTGCCCTGCCTTCATGGAAGAAGTCAGTGCTGCCACCTAAGTAGTCAATGCTGCAAAGTGAGCAATGCAACTGGACATCTGCTGGACTATTTCCTCTAGCTGGTGCACCACCCTCAAATTGCTGTCATTTAAAAATTTTAATTGCTGGTTCATCAGTGCCCTCTGCTGTCCGATCACTTTTTTAATTTCTTTAGAAACAGAGCCCAGAAGACCAGATAGAGAAGGAAATAATGTGGGCTGTGTGTGAGACACTGAGGGTGCGGTGGTGCTTTCCTCAGCATGCTGATTCTTATCCTCCCTTGCCTTGTCATGGTCAACCTTTTTTTTCAACTTTGCTAGCCTTTTGGCTGCTCATCTGATGGTGGCCTTGTCTGACCTGACCAACGTACTGTATGTGTTGGTGAGTGTGGATGATGTTCAGGGTCTGTAAAAGAAAAACAATTATAAATGTGGAGTAAAGAAGGCATCATCAAGGGGTAATTGTCAACTCTGGAACAGCACACACAACATAGTCATATGCATGTAAGTTGCATTACTGACTCCTGATTTGCACCACTGAACTGATAGTCCCAGAGGGAACAACAAAAAGACCTCCTGCAGCACAGACCTGTAAATAGCTGTTTGAGTAAATACAGCTGTAACACTGGGGATGGGGAAATTGTTTAAAGAGGAAAGGCACACTAAGCCAGATCTTGTTTCCAGGTGTGACACCTGTTTCCTGTTTCCAGGAGCACAAGGAAGTTAAGTGACTTACTCAGGGTCACACAGTATGCAAGAGGGAGGCATGTAATGGCATTTACATATAGCATTCAGCTATGTCAAACAATAAATAGCATACCAGTACTGGACCCTTCTCTGCCTTCTCCTTTGAAGGTACTCATACTGACATTGCTGCTAGGTCCACCATCAGTAGCAGATGACTGATGGACACTCAAGGTCATATTGGCCTTAAGAGATTCCTTAGATGATGCAAATTAAAAAAAAAGATATTCCAGACTTAGAACCACAAACCACAAATAATTCAACTTTAATAACAGAAGGCATTGCATCAGAGATAAAGATAGGTGTACTTGCACAAAACACTCCAGAGGATCATAACTTTCATTTTAAGAAGTTAGCCATAGACAGTAAACACTAACTTGCATCTGCAGTAGTGATACCTGTCATCATCACCTGCTATTAGTGCCAGTTCTTAATCATTCCAGCTGGTTAACTGAGCTTACATTGATGACTGCTGATAAAATCACCCAAAACTGTACAATATGTAACAACATGGCTCTACAGGTTCAAACATGCATCCTACTAGTTTGTAAACCATCTGAGCAGTAAACAGCATGTAACTCTCCTGTACTGTATAAACAACAACATGTGATTTTTTTAGGGCAGGAGGAGTGGGGTGTATGGCCTACCATTGCTGACATGAACCCCATGCAGACAGATCACAAATAGAAGTCAACAAAGTAGTCATGACCAGTAAGAATACATGGTGCAGATTAGGCATTACCCACAGATCCATCCCTCTGTCCTCAGCTGTGAATGCATTGCAGAGTGACAAGGATCCACCCCCCATATGCTTATGTAACAACAAAGCTACAGGGCTTCTGGCAGTCTATGGAATAAAGGTTAACATCTCATCCCTTTTTCTATGTGCAACTGTTTGGCACCAAATAATAAGTCTAAGGGCTCAGTTCAGAAAGGTGGATGCTATATGCTTGAATTGAGCATAATCCAATACCTTTTGTGCATCCTAATGCTTGTCTGCAAAGGACATAATCCACAGCCTCTTTCATTTGTGCCCTCAGGTGCATTCTGTAGCTCCATGCAGTGGCATGGAGTGATAAGGGTAGCAGATCTGTTCAGAACACCAGGCATTCAACTGGATGCACTTTAGTACTGTAGTGCATTCCTCATTCTATATTGAGTGGATTCCAATATGATATGACAGTCTTCCAAAGACTGCAAATCAGCAATTTCCCCGTCATGGGACATCATTAAGTTCTGCTGTTGTAACTGGCCAGTGTCTGCCAAACCTTCAGCACTGTCAACCTACAAACAGTGCTGTGGAGAGGTGGAGAGGGAGACGATTAAAGCCCAAGGAGAGTCCTATGGACTGGAGGAGGGATGGTGCATAGGCTTTCTGGCAGCCCCTCATGTTGCACTGTCTCTGCCCCTTCACCAGCCCTCCATGATGTGGGGTATACCTCCAGGACTGTGAACATGCATCCATGCCACCACCCTCTTGCCTGCTCTAGCACGGCTGATCATGTAGATGTGTGCACAGCAAGGGATCAAGGCAAGAGCAGTTTTGCAATTTATCTTTTGCATTTACTATTACTGTAGTACTGTTTGAGAAAAGATAAAAGAACCATTTAAGGAGCATGTAACTGGGAAGGGGAGCACAATGAGGGGAGACTTGTATTCACCCTTCCCAGTTACATGTATCTTGGAGGTATCTATGTCCATCTCTATCCCCCATGCCCCACCCTCACCATGTCCCTTGGCTGCCACTGGGCATGTCAAGAGACATGGTGAGGGTGGGTCATGGGGGACAGAGATGGACATAGATACCTCCAGGACACATCTCATTTGCACCAAAGTCAGAGCATGGTAGGAAGATGCAAAACCTAGATACAAGGAGTACTTCAATGGCATAAAGTGAGGGAGAAAGGGCAACTACAAAAGTGGAAGTGCTTCATTATCTAAGCACGGTTACAGCATATATGGTTCATTCAGCAGCTTCATGTTACCACGGTGGTGTAAGTGAGACACGTTCATTTAGTCATAGTACTGTCTATGCAGCTATGCCAGTGTCTTCTTCACCTCCAAATTCTGACACTGTCTCTTTTACAGCAGTGTCTCCTGGCATACATAGCATATTAGTTTAATACTGGGAACCAGGTTATCATATCCTTGATTCACCCACCTGCCACTTTACAAACATGCCATTGATGAAATAATGGTGCTTTACAGACTTAGTGTAAAAAGATGACAGTAAAAAGCAGATAATATAAATAAAATCAGGAAAACAACATAGCTATTCAAAGAATCAAGACAAGAACTGTTTGCATCATCCCATCAAGTCCAACTGAACTGGCTGTCCCACACTCTCACCCAGATATCCTTCTCACTCCTTTTCTAGTGCTGGTACTGGTATTACACCTGTATTATAGGCAGCCATCAATGCTGCCACCTGATCATTACATCGTTTCAGATGCCATTCCACCCTCAACTGGACAGCCCATAGTTTTTATGTTTGCTTGCACGCATGTGCAAGAAACATAGTGCCACCATCCGAGATTTCGGAGGTGTGTCACCTCCTCCTCCAATTCAGTCAGTGTGTTGGCAGGTGCGGCCCCTGTAAGCCAATGCATGCTGGAGCTGTCTATGACAAGCTCCAAAATGCAGTGGCATACAGTTGAAAGGGGGAGCTATGCTTCAGTGAGCAGTGATAAGATATGTCTACTCATGCGCAGCTCCCCACACACACACACACACACACACACACACACAAGCATGCATGCGTGCTGCCCCCCCACTGCACGTATGGCCGGCGTGGGTGCCCAATACTACGTCGGGCTTGTGCTGCGCTCCCCAAAGCCTTCCACATGCCACACGCTGGTGCCCACCCCAACATAACTCATAGAAATAACCGGCCCAGGGTGCCCAATCCCCTGTCGGCTCCACTGTCCTCACCCCGAGTACTGGGTGCCACGCTGGGAGCCCACCCAGCATGGCAACTGATCATATGGCCGATGGGGTGCCCAATCCCCATCAGCTCCATATCCCCCCAGCCATCCTTGTGCCACGCTGGGAGCTCACCCCAACATAGCACGTCCACGTCATCTTTTTTTCACCTGCAAAATAAAAGCGGTCCCAGGCGCTTCTCCCAGCCCCTCCCACACCCGCACCCACCCCTCGCACCTGCCTCCCCACACCCCCACCCCATACTTACCTCCGGAGCTCAGCGCACGATCTTCGATGGACTGGGAACACGTCTGCACTCTTCAAAGCCGACCACAAACTGAGGAAATGCTGGTAAGCTGTATAATGGGCTAGATAGGGGTTTCAACTTTATTGCATATCTCAGGCATATTTTGGAATTTTGCGCAAATTTCAACATGGGGTTTTGGGACCCCTTCTCATGAATGATGTCACTGTCATGGCATTATTCAGGCCGAAGGTGATTGCAGTCACTGCACAGTCACTGTGCGAAATCACCCTTGGGCCCAAATAATGCCATGACAGTGACATCATTCATGAGAATAATCCCAAAACCCCATGTTGAAAAATCTGGCAAAAATTCCAAAATGACTGTTTCTGAGCTACGTGTTGCGCAGTTCTCACGCAGGCTCATAAGTTCACGAATTTTCAATATTTTCACTCCAGATTTTCAACATTGCCATTTTACCACATCTTCTTATGAGTAGTACAGCTGTCATTTTTCACATCTCACCCAAAATGTGTTTCCGCCCATGTAGCGCACAATGGCGCAGTCGGTGTGCGAGATCAATGTTTGGGACAAATTAAGAAAATCACAGTGACACTGTTCATGAGCTGAGGTCTTAAAATGGCTATGTTGAAAATTTGGTGAAAAAATTCCCAAAAATGACTGTTTTACGAGCGTGCATTGCACAGTTCCTATGCACGCTGGTAAGTTCACGAATTTTCAATATTTTCACTCCAGATTTTCAACATTGCCATTTTATTACACTTCCTTATGAACAGTACAGCTGCCATTTTTCATATGTCGCCCAAAATGTGTTTTCGCACATGTAGCACACAATGATGCTGTTGGTGTGCGAAAGCAATGTTTAGGACAGATTAAGAAAATCACAGTTACACTGTTCATGAGCAGAGGTCTTAAAATGGCTATGTTGAAAATTTGGTGACAAAAGTCCATAAAATGACTGTGTTACGAGTGAGCATTGCACAGTTTCCACGCACCCTCGTAAGTTCATGACTTTGTAATATTTTCAGTCCAGATTTTCACCAGTGGCATTTTCCACACTTCCTTATGAACAGTACAGCTGTCATTTTTCACAACATGGCTGAAGTGTGTTTTCACACTTCAGCGCAGAGATCGGTGGTTACTGTGGGAAATCATTGTTCGGCACAGATAAAGAAAATCACAGTGACACTGTTCATGATCGGAGGCACCAAAATGCCTGAGTTGACAATCTGCTGTAAAAAATCCCCAACCTAATTATATTACGATGTCGTTGCACAGTTTCTATGTCTAGATCATGACTTCACCATTTTTTTAATATTTTTACTGCAGATTTGCAACATTGCCATTTTTTACACCTCCCCATGAACAGTACAGCTGTCATTTTTTACATCCTGTTTGGAATGTTTTTACACCTGTGGTGCTAAATGCCATAGTCACTGTGCATAAGCAGCTTTCAGCTAACAAACTGATATTCCCCCTGTTCATGAGGTTGGGTCACAAAAACACATGTTGAAAATTTGGAGTGAAAATACAAGCGAATGCCTGAGGTATTAGGGTTTCCAACCATAACGCCCAACCCTGTAGAGAATGACAGGCATCAGGAGTTTGACTTGGGATTCTTGCCCGTAATGCTCATATCATTCCACACCCTGCAGCCAGTGAGAGGCATCGAGGTATGCCTTGGGCTCTTCGGCCCCAAAGTTCACCCCATTCTCCTATACCGCACCCATCTCATCGTATTTCCTAATGAAATGAGGTGCGCATAAGGGCCAAAGACCCCAAGGAACACCGTGACACTTGTCAGTGTCTGCAGGGTGGGGTGTGGCGAAATGGCGTGGCCGTTATGCCTGACGACCCAAACGCACACCCCAATGCCTGTCACTCTCTGCAGGGTGGTGGTGGGGTTGGCTTCAGTTCAATACTTCACTGCCATTCCTATTACGCAGCTCTGTAACTTCTACACTACCACTGCCAATGCCAGCAAGCAAACATTCGGCATTGACAAATGCTTGTTATAAATACTCTTTGTATTTGGCCTGCCTTGACGCCACCACTTTTTTAGCAGCTGAAATTGTGCCCAGAGCAACTTAAAATGGGCCCTTATTTGGCAGGAAGGGAAAGCTAGTGCCTTTCTCAGCCTTCTGATGGCCCACCTCCTCTTGTTTTGCACTCTCCTTCTTGCTCTCGACCAGCCATTCCCAGTCCTTCCAGAAATGAGACAGCCTGTTCACTGCTGATTTTGTCCTTGGCTTCTCCTCATCATTGCTCTTTGGAGTCACTGGTGGTGGTTGTTGCCGGGGTTTAGTTGACTCTGTTGAAAAAAGAATAGACTATTACATAACCACCTGTACAAAGGTCAGCACAACCTGTACTGAATTTGTGCCTTTTATTAAGGTGCATGTACTCATAAGTCAGAACGTCTTAGGTGATATGGTGCAGTCTTGTAGAAGGATGCTGTAAGTGAAAAGTTTCACATATGTACTGTATGTGTACAAAAAGGACTGTGCAGGAATAGAGTGATGATAAAAGTCACATGCTTAAAATAATGTGAGATAATTATCAAAGTCTTATGAGTACTATTGATCGCTGCTAGCAATGTCATACTCAGGAATGATCCAATGGTGTCTAGACATGAAGCTTTTCTTCTTTAAACTGCTCACCTAGCCACTACTGTGACCCTTCACATAAAATATAATTTTTCAGACACATTGAAGTCTTGTATTATTGTTACAGTATAGCATCCTCAACAGCTGACTTCACACTAGGGTTGAAGTCACATCAGTTAATAATGTATCATTAATGGACTCTTTTAACACAAAAGTATAGTATCTGATAAACTCGACTATCTATGACAAGTATATAGGACTAAAAATGAAACAAATTGTGCTGAAAATCATTTCATGAATATATATATCTCACTTCATCCACACTTTGACTGACTACCATAATCATAAGCATCCAACTGTGTAGCTGTCTTAAAAGCCAATGAATGCTAGTGCTGTATTTTGAAAAGTAGAATAGTGCAGACCAGGGTGCACAACTACAGTTTATGACTGCAGTGCCTGGCTGTCACCCTGGGATGAACTGAAGTAGCACCCCTCCCCCCCATACACATACCAGCCATAAGCTGCAAGGTATCTGCTGTCTTTACAGAACTGACTGTGGGAAAGCTTCAGAGGAGTCTCACAGAGACAACCAGTGAATACTGCAGTTCAGATGAGCAAGTTATATTTAAAAATGTTACAGCAGTTTGACCCATCCAAGGGTTTCACCTTGCTATCAGTGGATGGGATTATTTCAAATACCAGCTGGCATCTGAAGACTAAGAAACCCATATTGGAAAATAATGTAGTGACAAGATGTAAGTAAGAATGCATAGACCTTTAAAGAATTAAACAAGCATTTGTCAATGCCGAATGTTGCTTGCTTGCTTGTATGTGCTGTTTCAGTATTTGGAAGTGATGGTTCCATGCCTTCCTTCCAAGTCATCCACTGTGTCTTTCTGCTCAGTATTCACAGAAAAGTGGGAGGGGCAAGGGCCACAGTAGTACAGCAATTGCCAAGGGGGTGAAGAGGTGGAAAATAGTCCATTCAAAGGCAAAAAGAGTCCTGCAGGAGCTCACTAAATTGAAGGTGGACAAAGCGATGGAACCAGATGGCATACGCCCAAGGATATTAAGAGAACTGCGAAGGGAGATAGCAGTACCTCTGGCAGCCATGTTCACTGAGTCATTCAACATGAGTGAATTGGAGGAGGGCACATGTGGTCCCTCTACACAAATGCAGCAGCAGGGAGGAGGCAGGGAACAATAGGCCGTTCAGCTTCACCTCAGTAGTGAGGAAGATCATGGAGGCATTGTTTAAAGAAAGGATATTGGGGCATCTAGAAGTCATCGGAGCCCAGGACCATAGACAACGTGGATTCACAGTGGGGACATCATGGCAGACAAATCTGGTTGATTTCTTTGACTGGGTGACAAAGGAAGTGAATCAGGGTGGGGCAGTGGACAACACTTACCTTGATTTCAGCAAAGCCTTTGACACCATCCCACATAGGAGGCTGATAAACTAGCTGGGTAGGCTGGGCATGGGAGAAAGGGTGGTAAACTGGGTTAGAAACTGGCTAACAGACAGGAGACAGAGAGTGGTGGTAAATGGGGTGCAGTCTAGGGAGAGGGATGACCAGTGGGGTGCTGCAGGGTCTTCATTAGTAACATTGCAGAACGGCTGAAGGGAATTTTTTCACCAAATTTTCAACATAGCCATTTTAAGACCTCTAATCATGAACAGTGTTACTGTGATTTTCTTAATCTGTCCCAAACATTCATTGCGCACACTGACTGCTCCATTGTGCGCTACATGCACAGAAACCCATTTTGGGTGACATGTGAAAAATTACAGCTGTACTGCTCATAAGGAGGTGTGGTAAAATAGCAATGTTGAAAATCTGGAGTGCAAATATTAAAAATTTGCGAACTTACGAGCGTGGGTAGGAACTCAATCAATCAAGTCTTTATTTAACCAGGCATTCTTCGTTGAGCAGAAGCTCATTTGCAAGATGGACCTGGGTGGAGCATGAACAATTGTATATACAGGTCAACACAGGTATTTACAAGGCAATACAGATAATACTCTTTACAGAGAGGAAGAAAAAGAAGTTCATATGTACATAGAATTATACAGATATTGTACAGATTACATGGTATTTACATACATAGAAGTGTCTATAGGAAGATAAAGCAGGTTATCTAAGGTTGCAGGAGGAAGTAACGGAAGAAAAAAATAAAAATATACACCAGGTAGAGGTGAAGGTAGGGGGAAGGGAGGGAGGTAGGGAGAAAGGCTAGGAGGGCATGGTGCACAGAAAGGAGTTGGTAAAACAGGATGTAGAGAAGGTGGATGGAGAAAAGGAGTATGTGTGAGCCCCGGGATTGAATGCTATAAAGTACGGGGCATGGGAGGATGTCACAACCCAGGGTAGTAAGCTCCTATCCGAGGTTGGGAAAGGAAGAATAAGGGGATGGACGGGCCTAGTGTTGATAAGACAGGGGGATAAGAGAGAGAGAGAACAATTAGACTGGTGAGGAGCAAGCTGGGGGGGTCAGTACTAAAAATTGGGTCTAGGCATGGCTATATACCAGTGCAGACACCGGTACTGGGCAGGGATCGACAAATTTCAAAATGGCATGCTAGTCCCGGACAACTGGCCTTGTAAAAAATGGTAATCCCAGGGATCACGTGATGCCTATGGAGGATTAACAGTGTCTGTTGTGGGCTCCCGATCCCGATCAGCAATTTGGCAGCTTAAAGTGGTCATTTCGCCTTTTTAACTAATCTCTCCTACCTCAGAGAACCCTGCTGTGTTTCCGAGTTCGTTCTTGTTTGGACTGGTGCTCGTAATGCAGTCAAACGAGCAGGAATGGAGGCGAAGCGAGCGCCTGTAGCTCCTCTCCGCCAGACACCGAGGAGGGAGTTTCATCCGGCAAGATTCACCACGATTTGGCTGTAATTAAGGAAGCTTTATTCAAGCTTGTAGAAGACGTTGCGGAATTTAAGCCCGCTTTGACGCAGTTGGCGCGTCGCGTTACTGACACAGAGGCTCGGATCTCATCTCTGGAAAGGGCGATGGAAAAATTGAGGCCTACTACTACTGAATGTAAAAAATCCATTGCTAAACTAGAGGATTGAATGGACGACCTAGAAAATAGAAGTCGACGGAATAACTTAGTGCTACTGGGTTTGCCTGAGGGTGAGGAAGGCTCTAATATGCTTTTATTTCTACAGAGGTTTCTCAAAAAAACAGCTGGGCCCTCGCCAAACGGGCCGGAGTATGTGATAGAGAGGGGGCATCGTGCCCTGAGAGCCAGACCCTTGCCATCGGATCCTCCGAGGCCAATAATATTAAGCTCCTTAATTATTTGGACGGAGCACATCCTCCGTGAAACAAGGAAATTATCTTCGCTGCAATGGGAGGGCAAGAAGCTTCGGTTGGCACCGGATCTAACCTGGAAAATGAGGCAAGCCAGGGCCTCCTTTCGCCCCATTACATCAAAGCTATGGGCTGCGAGTATTCGACACCATATATTGTATCCAGCCAAATTGGAGGTTTCTACTAAAGATGGAGTGAAGCGATTTGAGAGTGCAGAAGAGGCCTTGACTTCGCTAAGGCTGATTCGGATTGTTCCCAATAAGCTGAGTTCCTGCCAGAATAAG
The DNA here is from genome assembly GCA_016271365.2 of Neoceratodus forsteri. Classification (NCBI taxonomy): domain Eukaryota; kingdom Metazoa; phylum Chordata; order Ceratodontiformes; family Ceratodontidae; genus Neoceratodus; species Neoceratodus forsteri. The sequence goes on along the minus strand of CM028134.1, from coordinate 570,380,213 downwards.
GATAACCTTGGTGTCTATTTGTCAAACCGGGCGTTATGTCTGGACATATTTCAGTTGTCATGGATATTTAGTCTGCAGTTTGATAATTTGTGCCTTTCACATGTCTGAAACCCAGTCTCAAGCATTGCAGTTTTAATCATGGGACTTGTTTCGTTTTCTTCATGATTATTGAATGGGACTGTGCATTGTTTTATGCAGCTGTGGGAATTGTGAGTTTCTCATTATGATCAACAGAGGACGCTGGAAGACTGATTATTCTGGACTATCAGGTTTTATTTACCTGGGTTATATAGTTTTGCAGCTGCGGTCATAATTTTGTGGGAGGGAGGGGCTCTTATGTACAGAAGTTTTTCTAGCTGGCAATTTTGCATACCTTCTATTGTTAAATCGATACTTAATTTGGGAAGAGAAGCCCTGCCTCTATGGTGCATCATGAACCAATTTATGTGGAGTTGGCTTTGGAGCCAGGGGTAGTTGTTAAGTTGCCCGTGTTGAGAGGTTAATTTGGGATTGGGGGCGGGGTGGTTGGGGGGAGCGTATGGGGTTTTCAAGGGCTTTTTCTGGGGTGGGGCAGCTATCCATATTATGTTTTTGATGTTTATTAGGGTGTATGTTTTCTAGCTTAAAATTTCTTACATGGAATATTAAAGGGGGAAAGATAATTGCAAAAAACATTTAATTTTGAATCACCTTGCTCGATATCACCCAGCAGTTGTATTTTTACAGGAAACCCACGTGCTCTCGAGTCATCTTTCTCATTTTAGGAAAAAGTGGGTTAGTCAAGTATTTGGGGCTGGCTATTCCTCATCTAGCTGGGGTGTGGCAATTTTGATTGCTCGAAGAGTCCCTTTTGTACAATCAGATATAATTACTGATCCAAAGGGTAGCTATATTATAGTTTCTGGCACTCTGGGTGGATTGAGTCTGGTACTGGGATCAATTCTACTGCCCTAAAGAGTCCCCTCCTTTTCGCTCATCTGGCAGAAATTTTATCTCCCTTTAAAGAGAGGTGATTATACTGGGAAGCGATTGGAACTTGGTCCAGTCAAATAGGCTGGACAGGTCTGCAAGTAAGAATTTGCAGACCCTCTACAGCTCAGCACGCTTTGGATGAATGTACTTCATTTCTAGGGCTGAGGGACCCGTGGAGGTTGCTTAACCCCTTAACCGGAGACTACACTTTTTTTCCACTGGTTCATAAAACCCTTTCCAGGATTGACTATTTTCTGGTGAGTCAACAGTGTATCCCAGAGGTTACGGAGGCATTGTTGCTTCCTAGAGTAATATCGGACCACTCTCCAGTCCAGCTTGTATGGTCTCCTTCTTATATCCCAAAAAAGGTCTTATTCATGGTCCTTAAATGATAATATACTAAAAGATGGTCATGTACTAGATAGATTTCGTTCCTACGTGCAAACATCGATTGGTTTTAACTGGGGTTCAGTTTTGAATACGGACCAATCATGGGCAGCCCTTAAAACGATGTGGAGAGGGGAATTAATCAGGATTGCTTTGGTAGGGAAAGCGAAATATAACCAGAAGCTATCCGATTGTTTAAATAGGATTAAAATACTAGAGAATATACATGAGGATGTACGATCAGGAGCTCAGGATCAGGAACTATCCACGTTAAGAGCATGGTATGCGGGTGCTATGAAGGAGAAAGTGGTGAGTTCTTTGGGTAGAATTAAAGCGGCTTACATTGGTCAAGGCAGTAAGGCTGGGAAATTATTGGCCTGGCAATTAAAGCAAAGAGCTGAATCTAAATGGGTGCCGGCCCTGAAGCACCCTGTTTCAAATGATCTGGTTACTGATCCTAAGGATATCCTTCAGATTTTTGTGACTTATTATAAGGATCTATATATGAGCCGGTCGTATACCCCCCAGGTCTTATCTAATATGAGAACCTTTTTGACGGATATACCACTGCCTTATTTGTCACAGGAGTCTAGGTCATACTTAACATCCCCTATCTCTAATGAAGAGGTTCTATTAGCTATTGATTCACTAAAGGTTGACAAGGCACCGGGGCCAGATGGTTTTACGGCTTTTTTTTATAAATCATTTAAAATAGAAGTAGCCCCATTATTAAACCAATTATTTACCTTTTGGTTCCTCCATGGAATCAAAGATAAATCTCTTTTTGAAGCAAGAATAATTTTATTACCTAAGCTGGGGAAACCAACAGATTTGGTGGGGAATTATAGACCTATCTCGCTGTTGAATCTGGACGTAAAGATATTTGCAAAGATTTTGGCTTCCAGACTTAAGAAGGTCTGGGGCGAACTGATTAGTCCGGAGCAAGCCGGGTTTGTTGAGGGCCGTACTTCGACTGATCATTTCAGGAAATTACTTTATTTAATTTCTATGGCCAAAGATCCCAATCTGGAAGCTTCTTTGATTTCTGTAGATGCGGAAAAGGCTTTCGATCGGGTGGAGTGTTTTTTTTATGTTTGAAGTCTTGGCCAAATTTGGGTTTCCCCAGCAGTTTATTCAGTTAATCCAAATTCTTTATTCATGTCCATCAGCCAGAATTCAAAACAATAATTTAATTTCTGAGTCTTTTCCACTTTCTAGAGGCACCCGGCAAGGATGCCTTCTGTCACCCTATTTATTTAATCTTTATATAGAACCACTGGTTAGAGCGATCAAGACTGATCCTAAGATTCACGGTATCGGGGTAGGTTGCCAGGAACATAAATTGTCGGCCTTTGCAGACGACCTTTTGTTACATATTAGGAACACAACCACTTCCCTTCCTAGAGCTTTGGAGATTATTGAGACCTTTGGCAGTTTTTCAGGTTTCAAACTGAATTTAGCCAAATCTACATTGTACCCCCTGTCAACCTTTTTAGACAAGGAATGGTGTGTAAATTTAGGTCTTCAGTGGCAAACTAAGTCTTTAGTATATCTCAGTATACAAATCTCTAAAAATTTAGAGGACCTGGCGCAGTTAAATTTGAAACCTACCATCAAAACCATCCAAGAGGATCTGAAAAGGTGGATGAAGCTTACCTTGTCTTTGTCTGTGAGGTTTAATACAATTAAAATGGTGGTATTGCCGAAAATTCTTTACCCCCTCCTTAATTTGAATATATACCTCCCTAAAACTTTTTTCAAAAACTTATGCAGACTATGCTCGAATTTTTTATGGGGAAACAAACCCCCTCTGAGGGCTTATATCAAGCTTTGCAGGCGACGTAAAATGGGGGGTCAACAATTACCTGATTTTTTTAAATATTATTTAGCAATTCATACAGCTAGGGCTATGTTTTGGTCAGGTAAGTGCGTTAGTTCCCCTGTAGGTCTAGAGCTGGATAGGACTTTTGCTAACGAAATGAAGATAGATTTGGAGTCTCTTTTATATATTCCATGGGGTAAAGTTCCAGGTAAGATTAGGAACACGCCTCTCGGGTGGGACGTTAGGGCTATACACCAATCGTATGCTGAGCTAAAGATTAACCCACGATTTGATCTTTCCCAGCCTCTACTGAAGAATCCAAATTTCGTTATTGGCAATCGTCCAATAGTCAGTTTTTTCCCAACATTTTTTTCTAAGATCAGGGTTTCTGATTTTTATGGAGATAATTCCATACTCTCGCTTCCTCGATTAGCACAAACATTTTGGGTTAGACCCCAATCCTTGTTGAGATTGGCTCAAATTAGAAGTTGTATCCAATCTTTTTTTCGTAAAGGTACTTTCTTGGACCAGGTGGGGGACTTTTGGGATAATTTGTTTAGCTTCTGTCTATCAGGTAAACTGATATCTAAAACTTATCAATATATTACTACGAAGATGAGTGTTAATTTAGCTCCAGTTTCTTTCTATTGGAAGGTAAATATGTCCCTAGACTGGCCGGAGAAAGTATGAGAAAAAATATGGACTGACACTCATGTATTTATAAAGCAGGATAGGCTAAGAGATATCCAATTCAAGCTGCTACATAATATCTATATCTCCCCGGCAAAATTACATCGATGGAATCGCCAATTCTCTCCAGCATGTGTAAGCTGTAATGGTTCCATTGCTACTACTTTTCACAAGTTATGGACATGTCCGAGTGTTATGTTCTGGGAAATGGTTGCAGGGGTTGAAACCCTTCTGTGATCTCTCACCTTTTTAAACCCGGAGATCTGTATTCTGGGGAGGTATGACTCTATTCCACAGGAAATATCTTATGGACGTATGGCATTAATAGCATCAGTTACTAAGTTAGTGATGCTAAGACATTGGCGGGAGGTATGGACACCATCTTTTAGGGAGTGGTGGGAGGAGTTTCTAAATGCGTTGTAGGCTGAAAGGGTGGTATATTCATCTGTTCATTCTCTGCATAAATTCAACAAATATTGGAAAAGTTTTACTCATTGTTTGAAAGAAAGATATGGATACTAAACCTACAAATAGTTTAGTTGTTTAACATTAATATTTCAGCACGTAGCGAGTGACCCCTCCCTCCGCTTTTTAATTTTTCTCCTGGTCTATATATCCGTTTACTTTTTTTTTTATGATTCGTGTGTTTATTAATGCCACTTTTTCAGGTGTGACTTAAGTTGCCTTCTTAGATAGTAGTGGGATTTTACACCTTTTCTCCCCCTTCCTAAGACTGGTTTTGCTAGGGCTAAGATCATATTGTTTATATTATCTAGTATTTTACTATTCTTAATTTTATGGATAGCTGCGGGTGGGTGGGGGGTGGGGGTTGTTTTTGTTTCTGGGGTTTTGTTTTTCTTCTGTTTCTTCTTTTATTGTTATTTAATTGTTTAAATGTTTTTAGAATGGGTTTGGTGCACACTGTATATGCTGGAGTTTATGGCACTTATATTGTTCTTGTGCACATGTACGGTATGTAATATGTTTTTGGTTTAATAAAGTATAATTATTTGCAAAAAAAAAAAAATGGTAATCCTTGAGTTCCGAGTGGTAGTCCAATACATTTCAATGAAAATTATGGAACTCGCTCTGCTATTCTGTGTTTAGTATTCCCTTACCCTTAATGTTTTTTATCTCAATATATTTTTCAAAACTCCAACATGAAAAGCAAGTCCTCCAGTCAGGTCCCACATGCCCCTGTGGTCAGCATTTATATCCTCTCCCTTTGAGTCCTCTGGACTTTCACCCCAACAACTGCCTCTGTCCAAAGTGCCCACCTGCCCCAAACAGCACAAAGCCCCCTTTCTGAAGCACTATATGAATGTTGCAGTCAAGCACACTACAGTTTGACTGTGGCAGTTCTGTTGTTTTATTTACTGTTTGAGGCTCTGCTGTTCAGTGTATTCAAATCAGTATTCCCTGATTTTTTCCTCCAGTATATTTTCCCCTTTTTTGCAGCCACTCCAGTTTTATGTTCTTTCCATCTGAAACGTGTATTTGACTTGGGTCCTCTGATTTTGTGACTGCAGTCAGTAGCTGTGCTGCTGTTACTATTTATTTTCTCAGACTTGCCATTTTTCTGTCAGGGTTGTTGATCCTGTATGTGCCAGACCAACAGAGAGACACAGTCTGAGTCCATGACCCGGCGACTGGCAGCGAAAGCGTCCCCCCCCCCAAGTCTTCTTTTATTTTTGGACAGTTTGTCTGACTGTCCCAACAAAACACAGGCTATTGTTTTGTTTCTTTTTCAGCACCCCAAATTTCAGTATAGGCTGCAGCAAACTAGAACAACCCACTAGCCCTGCAGTAAAGTGTAGAAATCAGGGCAATGGTCACATCACCAAAGTCACTCCCACACTCCAACTAACACACGCTCCTCTCTAACAAACAAAAATGGTGTTTCTTCACCCAGTGGTCTGGTTTGTTCAGCCTGTCCAAAGCCCCCCCTTTTCATGCCAGGACTGACAGGCAGCCTTAAGCAACAGCACACTATTCATACACTGACCTGTCAGTCCTGTGGGTGTCACTGGGGTGCTGTTCTTTTGTTGGCTGTGGGTGGTGAGAAGGATGTTCCTTGCTGCAGGAGTGCTCCTTCAGCTCCATGCTTTGGCACTTGGATCCTTCAGTGCAGTGCAGGTTCTCCCTGCTACATGTGGATGGTTCACTGGAGTGGCGATCATATGACAGTGGGCACTATGACTCACTCGGAAAGCAGACCAAGGACCACTAGTGGCCGCAACACTAACAAGTGGCAGAAATTAGAAAAAAAAAACAGAACCCAGCTCAGTACTAATTTGGTTGTCCACGGACAACCTGATTCAGTGAAAGTAATTGTCCAATGGCAGGAACTGGTAGCCCGAGACGTCAGGCTATGGGATTTGTCGATCCCTGGTACTGGGTCTGAGTGGGTGAAGCAGTTACATACTTCTCTGACTATACGGAAATAAAGCATCTTGAAGGCATTTATACTGATTAGAGTGCTTAATTTGAGGGTTTTTTGTAGATTGTTCCATAAGGTAGGTAGCACGAAGCTTATGGCTGCCCTGCTGAAGTGGGATTTTACTTTGGGTATTTTAAGTGTAATAGCTGAGTAACTTCTTAACGTGTATTTCCCAATTATACTCAGGGGAAGACAGCAGGAGATATAGTAAGGCAGCTTTTTAGAGATGGCTCTATAGGTCAGAAGGCGGCATTTCTGTGGCACCTGAACTTTAGTGATGTCCACCCACTGCCGCATATAGGGTGCAGTGATGCGTTATGAAGGGAGTCCCATTATAAACCCTCAGTGCTCGATGGTAGAGTGTGTCCAGTTTAGCCATGTAAGAGTTGGGGCATTGGCTGTAGAGGAAGTCAGCTTAATCAACCAATGATAGAAAATGGATTGGACCAGTTGTTTCTTGGCATCTCTGGTGAGAAATTGGTTGATTCTAAAAACAATCCAAGCCTTTGCGAAGTCGTTTTAGCAAGTCCTCGATATGTTCAATGAAGGAGAGTCTTTGGTCTATCAAACTCCCAGATACTTGAATTTTGTAACAAATTCTAGTTTTTCACCTAGAACTGTGGTAATTTGGGAACTGTCCCACTGGACACAGGGTTAGCTGTATAGATAAAAGGGGAGAGGACCATCGCTTTAGTTTTTTTGGCATTAAGGAGTAGCTTTTTTTGGAGGAGTTGGCTTTGCAAAAGGTTGAATTCTGACTGTAGATCATTGCAGGCAGCTTCAGGTGTTGGGCGACTCATGAGAGAACTGTATCATCTGCAAACAGATGGATGTTGGCTTCTTTTATACAGTAGTCAATGTTATTAATGTGGATTGCAAAAGTAAGGGCCCTAATATAGAACCTGAGGTACCCCTCTTTTGCAGAGTTTTAAGGTGGACAGGCCTCCTTCAGCTTTAACTTGTTGAAGGCGCTCTGTAAGATAGTCAGTAAACCAACATGAGAGGAGGGGTCCACCTTATGGTTTGAAGGAGGAGAGGAGCAGACTATGGTCGACGGTGTCAAAAGCCTTGCTTAGATCAAGGAAAACAGCACAAATAAAGTTTTTACTCTCAAGATTACGCTGCCAGCCATTAGTAACTTTGGCGAGGGCTGAGATGGTGCTATGTTTAGCTCTGAATCCAGACTGCATAGGATTTAGCAGTTTCCTAGACTCAAGGCGAGTCCTCAGCTGTGCATTTACAATTTTCTCTAGGAGCTTGGACAGGACCAGAAGGAGGGAATTTGGCCTGTAGTTATTGAGATCACCAGGGTCACCTGATTTGAACAGTGGTATGACATGTGCTGTCTTCCATATTGGTGGTAAGGTGCCCTGAGACAGGGATAAGTTAAAAAGGTGGGTGACGGGTATTGCTAGTATGTGGTAGGCAATTTTTAGGAAGTAAGGGTCAAGGGTGTCGGCCCAAGCACTTTTTCTAGTATCCAACTGAAGCAAGAGGTCCTCTACCTCTTTCAGTGGGGCAGGTTGAAGCGAGAAAGGCGGTGAAACTATCGAGTTTCAGGCAGTTGACTGGCAGTCTGGGAGCGAAGTATGTTTGCAGGGGAGTTATCAAATGCCATGCCTGCAGTAGCAAAGTGGCTATTGAATGCGTGAAGTATATCCATCTTTTCGGTTATAGTCAAGTTGCCAGAGGTAATCTTGGTCGGGAGTGAATTTCCTGGGGAGTGGCCTAGCAGATCACTGATTGTGTTCCAGAGCTTGATTGGGCTCTTTGTGGCAGAGTCGAGTTCGGATATGAAGAAGGTGGCCTTGATTCTCTGATTGTTCTGGTACATAAATTTCGTGAGTCTCCTGAACTGGTTCCAATCCTCTGCAGTGTTCAGTCTCGCGCCTTTTCCAGAGCTTTCTCTTTCTAGAAGCAAGGACTTGATCTGAGGGTGAACCATTTACAGGTTTTGGTCCTAGTTCGAACTTTAATCAGGGAGCATACTTATTAAGGGCCCTTGATAGAATGTTGTGGAAGATATTGTAAGCTGACGTAGTCGTTTTGGCCAGGTAGAAATCTTGCCACTCAGAGGAGTACTTAAGCTCATTTAGGTAGGCATGTTCATTGAAGTTGCGCCTGGATCTCTTCATAAAGAACTTGCTGATGGGTGCTGTGTTGTTGGTGGATCTTACTCCCGCAATAAAACAGTGGTCACTGGCGTCTGAGAAGAAGACATCAGTGTGGGAGAAGAGATGAGGTTTGCTCACAATTAGCACATCCAAAAGTGTACTTTTACTGGGGTTCTTCACGTTTGGGGGTGTTGGTTCAGTAATAAGTTGCATCAGCCCATGTTCATCACAGAAGGATGCAAGGGAGGGCAGCTGTGTTAGAGAGCCAGTCAAAGTTGAGGTCTCCTAAAATAATAGTTTCTGGCAGCCCCTGTCCCAACTTGTCACTTAGATATGACACAAGCTGTAGGCCAGCAGACGGTGGTCTGTAGCATCCTATTATGCAGAGTGCAGTAGTCTGTGTAATTTCCACTTTGAGAATAAGGCATTTGAATTCGCTGGTGACAGATGCCGAGGATAAGCAGAAGGCAGAAAATTTGTCCTTAACGTAGATAGCTACCCCCTCCTGGCATGCCTATCAGCTCTGAACAAGGCATAGTTGGGTATGTTTACTTCTCTATCAGTGGTGCTGGGTCTAAGCCAAGTTTGGAAATCACAAGTATGTCAGGAGATGATTTACCCAGGTTTGTATTAAGGTTATCTTTTTAAGGAGGCTCCATACGTTAATATGCAAGAAGCTTATTCCTTTTAAATTTGCTAGTTCTGCTGGCAAGGCAATAGCTTCTGGGGGGCCAGGGTTGAGTTCTACGTTGCCTGAATATAGCAGGAGGATAAGTAGGATTTTTCTAAGAGTGCTAATTATAAGCTTGTATTTCCTGTCTTTCTCCCGTCTAGTAGATCTGATGTTTTTAGGGACTGGAAAGTAGCCACCATAGAAGAGCTGATCTGTTGTAGCAAGAGCTAGTACCCCTACCACAATAGGTGGGGAGGAGATAGAAGTCTGTGTGGTGGGAGGTGGGCCTTGTGGTGGGGGAGTGTTATATGTACTACTGGTATGTGTGGTCCAAGAGCAGGGTTCAAGGTATTGGTACTTGGAATCACGGAGGCAATTAAAGGATAAGTTGCCATGTGGTATACAGCACAAGGTGCCATTGTAGACCAAACATGATAGTAGTTCAGGTGTCCAATGCTGGGCAGCTGGTATCAGCAGAAGAAGGGGCAGTATAAGGAGCCATATAGGGCCCGACATGATGGTACCTCAAAAAAGGAGCTACTCAATTAGCCCAGGGGCCAGTGGGGTTGCTGGATTAATGCAGATTATCAGTAGCTTTCCGATCCAGGTCAACTCAAATTTGATAGCATTAAAAATATTTAGTGGTGAAGGCACAGCCAAGGAGATCCTATGCATTTTAGTAAGGCGAGGCCCTGAGAGTTGGATCCTGTAGGCTGGACAGAGAAGAGGGGGATCACGAGCTAAGTCTCTATTGGTGGGGCACTGCACCAGGGGACGTGGACTAATATTTTGGCAGGAGGTACTGTATTTAATAATCAGTGGAGTTGGGGGAAGGGAGGTGGTAGAAAAAGTTGTGGCAGTTGCCGTACCTTGTAGGACCTTGGGTCCGTGTCTGCAGTCTTGAGCATCGGCTAGAGGGGCGCCAACCGCCTGGTAGCTGGGAATCCCGTGGCTTAGGAGCTGGGAGCCTGGGCGACAGTTCCTCAGCTGAGAGAGAGAAGGAGAGTGAGGGTTAATAAAGGGGATTCACATAAAGGGTTAGACAGAACAACGGGGAGTCCAAAATTTGCAGAACAAAAGGACGTGTATTACTTTGGCACCCAAAAGTGTCTAGGGCCAGTGCATGTATGCAGGGAAAGGGCTGTAGACACTAGATTTCTTTCCCAAACCACAATTCAAGTCCTTTTAATTACAGACTGGGTTAACACTTCGGCTTTTTAACATTTGTCCCAACATAACATTTTTAGGGTTTAAAATCAAAGAGCAGAAGCCGGCTTCTGCCAGGGACCAATCAGACTGTGGTCTGAGGGGGCGCTCGCAATCCAGTTGGTTGCAGCAGTTGCCGTACCTTGTAGGACCTTGGGTCCGTGTCTGCAGCCTTGAGCGTTCGCTAGAGGGGCGCCGACTGCCCGGTAGCTGGGAATCCCGTGGCTTAGGAGCTGGGAGCCTGGGTGGCAGTTCCTCAGCTGAGGGAGAGAAGAAAAGTGAGGATTAATAAAGGGCATTCATACAAAGGGTCAGACAGAACAGCGGAGAGTCCAAAATTTGTAGAACAAAAGGATGTGTATGGTACCAGCAATGCCAAAAGAGGTAGTGAGGAGTAGTAGTAGGTGGTTGCACCCCAAGGTAGTTTGTTTGGTGTTGCTGGCCTGCTTAACTGCTAGCTGGCTTATAGTTGAAAGGGTATACAGTCGAATTAGGGTGAGGTCCCTAACAATAGGGCAGGTAGAGCAGTAATTGAGAGGAGTTAGATGGAGTGGCTGGAGAAAAGGTTGAGAGGAAATGTGTGATCCTGTGGGTGGGACTGCTTTAAAAAGGGGCAGTGAGAAAGTGGGTCAAGTCAGGTATTGAAGACAGGGAGGCCAATAGCATGAAAATGTGCAGCAGTGGAGTGACCAATCTGTTGCTAGGCTGAGGAAGGGGTGGAGTAAGGGTCTATTTAATACTGTGAGGAGGATGGGGAGCGGGGGTGGGTGAAAAAATTCAGTCCAGAACAAAGCACAGAAAGAGATTTCCCTGAGATCAGAAAGCAGAAAGCGTTAGAAAATCAGCCAAGGAGTAAAGCTGCCAGTCAGTGCCTGGTTCCTCCACTGGGCATCCAGTCAAAACAGTGGCATTCAAAACCACGAGTTTCGGAGGTCCGGTGCGTACCTGAATCTGTCCGGGGTCAGTCGGGTGGTCTGTTAGCTGTGGCCTACTCGGAGAGATCCAAGGCCACAGGAGCAGCTTGGGAAGCCCACAGATGGGCTGTCTGTGGAACAAGGAGGGAAAAACAGAGGATTAAATACAGCTAGAGTACAATAGCAAGCTCAGTGTGGGGCAGGCAATGGGGAAAGACAAAGCATGAGGTAAAGAGGTGGTAAATGCAGGGCAATTATTTGGAGCCAGAAGAGGAGTTAATGGGGGGGGGGTCTGTGCTTTGGCACCGGGATGTCTGAGGAGGACAGCAGCAGCAGGGAGGTTGTAAGGAAAGGGTTTGTAGGTAAGGCAGAGAAGAAAGTAAGGTGTTTAGAGACAGCATTACAAGTGGGTAGAGAAATTAATAACTGGCAGAGTGACCAGTGTGGGGAAGGGGCAGAGTTCGTCAGTAGGGCAGAAATGGAAAACTGCAGCAGTCTTGCTCAGTAGCTAGGTCAAGCAGTCAAACATCAGCTACTATACAATACAGTTTGTCCAGCACTAAGTAACACTGAGAGGCTAGACTAGTGGCTTGTAATAGACTAGCTAAGCTGGCAGGTAAAGTAAGACCAATTGATGCATAACATGCGCATAGAACTGTGCAGCACACGCTTGTAAAACAGTCCTTTTTAGGAATTTTTTCACCAAATTTTCAACATAGCCATTTTAAGACCTCTGCTCATGAACAGTGTCACTGTGATTTTCTTAATGTGCCCCATACATTGATTTCACACACCAACTGCGCCATTGTGCGCTACATGGGCGGAAACACGTTTTGGGTGAGATATGAGAAAATGACAGCTGTACTGCTCATAAGGAGGTGTGGTAAAATGGCAATGTTGAAAATCTGGAGTGAAAATATTGAAATCCAGAATTACGAAAGCGACGAGGAACTGGAGCAACGCATCCGGTCAAACAGTAATTTTAGAATTTTTCACCAAATTTTCAACATAGCCATTTTAAGACCTCTGCTCATGAGCAGTGTCACTGTGATTTTCTTAATGTGTCCCATACATTGATTTCATACCGACTGTGCCATTGTGTGCTACGTGGGACGGAAACACATTTTGGGCAAGATGTGAAAAATGACAGCTGTACTGCTCAAAAGGAGGTGTGGTAAATGCAATGTTGAAAATCTGGAGTGAAAATATTGAAAATTGCGAACTTCACGAGCGTCACGTAGGAACTGCGCAATGCACACTCGTAAAACAGTAATTTTTAGGAATTTTTTCACCAGATTTTCAACATAGCCATTTTAAGACCTCTGCTCATGAACAGTGTCACTGTGATTTTCTTACTGTGTCTCATACATTGATTTCGCACACAGACTGCGCCATTGAGCGCTACATGGGCGGAAACACGTTTTGGGTGAGATATGAAAAATGACAGCTGTATTGCTCAACAGGAGATGTGGTAAAATGGTAATGTTGAAAATCTGGAGTGAAAATATTGAAAATTCACAAACTTACAAGCATGCATAGGAACTGCGCAACGCACACTCGTAAAACAGTCATTTTTAGGAATTTTGTCACCAAATTTTCAACATAGCCATTTTAAGACCTCTGCTCATGAACAGTGTCACTGTAATTTCTTAATGTGTCCCATACATTGATTTCACACACAAACTGTGCCATTGTGCGCTACATGGGCGGAAACACGTTTTGGGTGAGATGTGAAAAATGACAGCTATACTGCTCATAAGGAGGTGTGGTAAAATGGTAATGTTGAAAGTCTGGAGTGAAAATATTGAAAATTCGTGAACTTATGAGCGTGCGTAGGAACTGCGCAATGCACGCTCTTAAAACAGTCATTTGTAGGAATTTTGTCACCAAATTTTCAACATAGACTTTTTGAGAGCCCACCTTATGAACACAGGCAGTGTCATTTCGTTAATTGGTCCCGAAAGGTGATTTCATGCAGTGACCATGAAATCACCCTTCAGGACCGATTAATGCCATGACAGTGAAAGAATTCACGAGGAGGGGTCCTAAAAACCCCATGTAGAAAATTTGGGCCCAAAGTTCCCAAAAATGCCTGAGATATGCAACAAAGTTGAAAAAACCCTATTTATTCCATTATACAGCTTACCAGCATTTCCTCAGTTCATGGTCGGCTTTGAAGAGTGCAGACGTGTTCCCGGTCCACCGAAGATCGTCACGCTGAGCTCGGAGGTAAGTATGGGTGAGGGGGGTGGAGAGACAGGGTGCGCAGTGGGTGGGTGCGGGATGTGGGGGGCAGGGGAGACTACGAGGGACCTTTTTTGTTTACAGGTTGTTTTCTCATTAAGACGACATGGGACATTTGCCACGCTGGGGTAGGATTCCCAGCATGGCAGCTAGAAAAGGCTGTTTGGGGGCTGGGCCGATGGGGATTGGGCACCCCATCAGCCATAACAAGCTTTGCCATGCTGGGTGGGCCCCAGCATGGCACCTGGAAAGCTTTGGGCGTGGAGCTGGCGAGAGATGGGCACCCCCGTCAGCTATAACAAGCTTTGCCATGCTGGGGTGCGCTCCTAGCATGGCACCTGCAAAGCTTCTGGGGGGGTGCAGCCATGGAGCCAGCTGGGAATTGGGCACCCTGTCAGCTATAACAGTTTTTGCCACGCTGGGGGCCTGGACAACTTTGTGGGGGCGTGGAGCCGATGTGGGATTGGGCACCCCCGTCAGCCATACAGTGTGTGCATGGGGGGGACGGAGTGCATCAGCATGCATTATGCATGCTTGCGTGTGTGTGGGGGGAGAGCTCTGCTCACTGAAGCGGAGCTCTCCTTTTCAACTGTTCTCCACTGCATTTTCAACTGCTGTCATAGACAGCTGCAGCAGTGATTGGGGAACTGGGGCCGTGCCTGCAAACACACTGACTGAATTGGAAGATGGGTGCCACACCTCCAAAAACTCGGATGATGGCAATATGTTTCTTGCACATGCGTGCAAGCAACATAAAAATGACAGGTTCTTTAGAGCAGCATTTTTAGAGCGTACTGGACACTAATGATTCCATTTTATGTTTGCTTGCACACGTGCAAGAAACATAGTGCCACCATATGAGTTTTCATAGGTGTGGCACGCCCACTTTCAATGCCCTGAGGGTTTTTGCAGGTGTGAGCCCACCACACCAATAAATGGCCCAGCTGTCTATGACAACAGTTCAAATACAGTGGCATACAGTTGAAAGCAAACCACCGCTACAATCAGTGGTGGTAACGTGTAGGCAATTAGCATACTGCCGTGCCATCAGCAGTATGCAAACTGACCCACACATCACCACCGCTGATTGTAGCGGTGGTTGTGTGCATGCCCCACCCCCATTTGTTGTGGTGCTTAGGGGTACCCAATCCCCTCGGCTCATGCACACTTCCAGCGCTGGCAGCCCACCCTGCTGCAGAGCACAAGTCCAGTGTCCTCATGGTCCCCCAACACTGTATGGCCAATGGGGATGCCCAATCCCCCGTTGGCTCCACTGCCCCTCAAAACATCCAGGTGCCATGCTGGGAGCCCACCCCAGTGTGGCAAAAGTCCCATGTCATCTATGGAAAATTAAAAAAAATCATGTAACAAAAGAAAACTGTCCGTCGTTGACTCTCTTGCCCCCCAACCCACGCCAACCCTCTGCATACCCCACCTCCCCACATCCTCCTCACCCCATACTTGCCTCTGGAGGCCAGCTCGACAATCTTCAGTGGACCGGGAACACGTCTGCACTCTTCAAATCCGACCATGAACTGAAGCAATGCCGGTAAGCTGTATAATGGCATAAATAGGGTTTTTTTCAACGTTGGTGCATATCTCAGTCATATTTTTGAATTTTTGCACCAAATTTTCAACATGGGATTCTTGGGACCCTGCCTCATGAATTCAGTGACTGTCATTTGGTTATTCGGTCCCGAAAGCTGATTTTGCAGTCACTGTGTGGAATCACCTTTCGGGACTGATTAACGAAATGACAGTGTCACTGTTCATGGGGTGGGCTTTCAAAAAGCCTATGCTGCAAGTTTGGTGAAATAATTCCTACAAATTACTGTTGCGAGCATGAGTTGCACAGTTTCCATGCACACTCACATATTTGTGAATCTGTAATATTTTCACTCCAGATTTCCAACATTGGCATTTTTTCACACCTCCCTATGAACAGTACAGCTGTCATTTTTCACATCCTGGCCAAAATGAGTTTTTGCACTTCCAGTGCAGAATAGCGCAGTCACTGTGGGAAATCAGTGTTCAGGACAGATTAAGAAAATCACAGTGATACTGTTCATGAACAGAGTTCCTAAAATGCCTATGTTGAAAATCTGGTCACAAATGTTCATAAAATGACTGTGTTATGAGCATGCATTGCACAGTTTCTACGCACCCTCGTAACTTCACAGATTTGTAATATTTTCACTCCGGATTTTCAACACTGCCATTTTTCCACACATCTTTATGAACAGTAGAGCTCATTTTTCACATCCTTGCCAAAATGTGTTTTTGCACTTCCAACGCAGAATAGTGCAGTCGCTGTGGGAAATCAATGTTCAGGACAGATTAAGAAAATCACAGTTACAATGTTCATGAGCAGAGGTCCCAAAATGCCTATATTGAAAATGTAGTGCAAAAAATCCCCCAAATAATTGCATTACAGGTGTGTGTTGTGCAGTTTCTATGCATGCTCATGACTTCACCAGTTTTTTATATATTCGCTCCAGATTTTCAACATTACCATTTTTTCACACCTCCTCATGAACAGTACAGCTGTCATTTTTCACATTATGTTGGAAATGTGTTTTTGGCCCTGTGGCACTAAATGGCATAGTCACTGTGCAAAATCACCTTTTGGCTAACAAACTGATCTTGTCACTGTTCATGCAGTGAGGTCACAAAAAGTCTATGTTGAAATACTAAGACATGTCCAGATCCTTAGGGTTTCCAACCATAATGCCCTACCCTGTAGGATCTGACAGGTGTCTGCCCTACCCTGTAGGGACTGATAGGCGTCAGGTGTGTGACTTGGGATTGTTGACAGTAATGCTCATGCCATTCCACCCCCGCTGCTACCCTGCAGCCAGTGACAGGCACTGAGGTGCATCTTGGACTCTTTTGCCCCAGATTTCACATCATTCTCCTACACTGCACCCATTTCAGCATGTTTCTTTATGGAATGAGGTGAGTGTAAAGTCCGAACACCCCACGGCACACCTTGACACTTGTTAGTGTCTGCAGGATTTGGTGAGGTGAAATGCCATGACTGTTATGGGTGACAACCCAAAGGTATACCCCAATGCCTGTCCATCTCTGAAGGGTGGAGGTGGAGTTGGCGTCAGTTCAATACATCTCTGCCATTCCTATACTGCAACTGTCTAACTCCTGCACTTCCACTGCTAATGCCAGCAAGCAAACATTCAGCATTGACAAATGCTTGTTATTTTCCCCACATGTTCCTCCACCCACCCTGGTCATCTCCCCTGCCAGGTCATCACTGAGGCATTCACCTATCTTTTTTAAATCTGTTCTCCTTACGTTCAGGACTCTTGCCTTTCTGTGGTTTGATTCTGCTGTCATCCTTATATTTAACCACACTGTATAGTGATTGCTAGTCCCCAGCTGGCCCACCACCTTAACATCTGCAACAATGTCCCTGTTGGTGAGTAGCAGGTCCAGTATTGCCTCATCATTAGTGGATTCACTGACAAGTTGCTTGAGGAAGGCCCCCTTCAGGGAGTTCAGGATTTCCCTGCACCTTGCTGAAGCTGCAGCTGGGAGGCTCCATTCTAAATCCAGCAGATTGAAATCACTGAGCAGCAGCAGCTCCAGCTTTTCTGCCATCCTGCCAATGGCTTCCATCAGTACCACATCTAACTGCTGCCCTTGTGCTGGAGGCTTGTAGATCACACCAGTGCAAACAGATGCTCCATTCCCAGTTTCTAGGGTGACCCATTATAGTACCTCTGCCCCCCCATATTCCCTCTATCTCCATTGCTTTTATGCCTGCCTCACATAAAGTACCACACTCCTCCTTTCTGTCCCACCCTGTCCTTCCAGAACAGAGTATAGTCTGGTATGGCCGCGTCCCAGTCATGGTTTTCAGTGCACCATGGCTCCTTAATGACCACAATATCCAGGTCGGCATCTGCCATGATGGCCTCTAGGTACGACTTCTAGCATTCACACACATGGCTTTCAAGGTTTTGTTACTACTACTTTTGTTACCCCCATTTCTTTCTGTCTTTCATCCTTCCCACCTGTATTTTTAATGCTGCTGCTTCTATACCACTTTGTTTAGTCCACCCTGCTTCCTGTATAAATTTGCACCCCATGGAATTCGACTCCTCTTGGATTCTCCCTACTTTCTACTTCAGTCTGTGGCAGAGGGGGAAGTTTTTGCCTCCCTGATCTCTTCCACCACCCACCTCAGCTAGTTTAAATGTTCATCATAGTAAGATCTAAACTGTCCACAGAGGACTGCAGTTCAATTCCCAGATGGATGCAAATCTTTATCCCTGTATAGGACCTTATGTCTCCACATGGACTCCCAGTCCCCAATGTAACCAAACCCCTCCACTCTGCACCATTCCCTCAACCATGAATTGAAGGTCCTGGTGTGGAGATCCCACTCCTTCTCTCTGTCGTTGACAAGCAGCACCTCAGCGATAAGCCATGTTGTGCACTACCTAAGACCACTCCCCAGCTCCCTTAACTCCCTCTGCACTATTCCAGACCTGTCCCTAGCCAGGTCATTAGTCTCCAGTTGGACAATGACATCCAGCTCTGCCTCCTGTCCAGCTGTCCTAGTGATCTTCAGGATCCACTTCCCATCCCTCCGGGCCATGGCACCACATGGACACCTAACCTCCTTCTCCTCTCTTTCCTATTCCCATATCTATCTTCCCCACAATTGAGACCAGAAACATAAGTTGCTTCTTTCTCCTCTAGGGTCCTCTTCCACCCTCCTTATGTTCTCTGTTATGGAAGACACCCCACATCCTCCCTGGCCTCTATGATGGGTGCCTCTCCCTGATAGTTCCACCTCCTCAGAGAAGTGTAGGAGTTGCGTAGAGGTACCAGTTGAGGAATGTACCTTTGACCCCCAACACACACCCTTCCTGAATTCACCATAGTCCAGTCATTCCTCCTCCCTGGCATCCTCTGAGGCAATGGTGACAGACTTGGTGGCCTCAGAATGGGGGAAGAGGTTGCCCAAATCCCATTTGATTCAGCCTGCAGTCTAGTGACCTTCTCTCAACACAGAGAGGTGTGTGCAGATGTGGAAGCACCACAGTCTCCAGAAGGTCTCTCTGAAAACTGATGTCCCATAGCCACTGCACTGCATCACTCTCAACATTCCCAACTTCTATTCTTCCTGTGTTATCGGGAACTACTTATGTTCCATTACCTCTGATATGGTGTTTCTAGCTTTTCCTTTTTTGATAGGGTGCTGTTCGTACTCCCAGCTTAGGCCTACCTTTTACCTTTCACCCTTTCCAGCAGTGACTGTAACAACAGGTGCCCTGCCCAGGTCAAGTGAACTGGGGAAGGTATTGTAATTTGTCCCGAGGAGGTAACCAAATAACCCTTCTATTTTTTTAGTACAGTTTTGATCTTGACCATAAATTGCTGAGTTAACTGGATTGAAAAAAATCTGCTGCCAACAATCACAGAAATAATTTAAGAACCATATATACTTGATCCAAAAGTCGGCAATTTTACTGATCACCATAAGCAGAAGAAAGTATCCAGCTATGAAAATGACCACCAATGAATGCTGGTGCTTTAATAGGAATCTCTGCTTAGAATGCACACTGGACTAAGAGAACTGCCAGGCTGCCAGCCTGTGAGGACCAGCATTAGTACCTGTAGCATATCCAGGGTCTCACCTTGATTAATTTCTGTTTCTGTGGAACTTATCAGCTATATCTCTCATAAACATACTTCAGCAGACATTCATTTTCATCCCTTCAGAGGATCCTACACCACAGACCTTTATTACTGTCTGAGTTTGGGTAGGTGAGGAAATGGACTGACATGGGGTGAAGAATGGATCCAGGGATTCAGTGTTTTGGTGAATAGCATATGAAGTCAGTAGTGCTTGTGAAATGTGGTTTACTTTTTGACTTTACTCTGTTCCCACCCTTGGTAGGGAAACCGGGTAGTGAGTAGGGAATGGAAAGACCAGTACCAAGGGTGAGCAGAGTGCCAGAGAAGGAGGAGGCAGAGGTGGATGGTGGGAGTTGCACAATGCTCAAAGCAGGGCACTGCTGTAGGAGGCTGGCCTTTAAGGGGAATGTGGGAGGAGTTATTCCCCCCACATTGAACCTTGGGCTTTAGTCCTCCCACTATGGTGGCCTTTCTGGAACAATGCACACATCACAGACACACATCAGTTGCAACTTACATATCATGTTGCACCACAGATGTTGTCAGTAGGAGCAACAAACAGGGCCAGTGCATCATGTAGCAGTATTACTAGCAGTGTGTACTAATGCAGCAGAGGCAATACCTAGTTGATACATTTAAATAAAGTATATCCATAGCTTTAGTTTGCATAAAACAGTAAATAGCATACTAGCACTGGCCATGCCTATGCTTTCTACTAAAGTGGTGGTGCTGCTATTCACCCTGCTGGTAGTGACAGGTACTTTCCCACCAGTGGCAGGTTTCTTCTCCCTTTTGGTATCCTCATGAGGTTTCTCAGCTGTTAGAAATTAATAAGATATTCCCCACTTAGAAACACCACCGCACAATTCAGCAGTTTAATATAACACATTGTATTTTAGAGAAGGCAAAGTGTAACTCCATTCACAAAAATACCACCAACATCTTAATCTGGTCCAAGGTCAGTTGGCATTTATCTGTATCCACCTCCTCCTCCCGGGTTGTGCCCGAAAATAGGCAGAATTTTTCTAGTGCACTTACTTGGTCAACAAAAACTAAATAAATAAAATAAATCAAAAATTGTAACAAACATCTTCCAGGATCATCACAGATCTGACTCTAAAGAAAGTAAGTTTACACACTGACAAAGCAGCTGCAGCATATCAATCCAACAATGACCCAGCCATGACCACCTGTTGACACTAACTAGTACAACTAGCACTTGGTCAGGCCAGACTGGCTGACAATGACAATGATGACAGGTGAAGTCATTGCCACAAATTTGGAAGTTTAAGAAGCCATGGCTTTGCAGATGAAGCATGCTGTTTCTAAGCTATTTGTGTATTAAACAGTCATTACCACCTGGCCTGTAACAACAGCATTGCAACTCCAGTCCTCAGGACAGGAGTAGGAGGGATGAACGCCATGCCATTGATGATACCGACTGACCACTGTAGCCAGGTCACTCTCAGACAACACAGTGGTAATGACGGGTTGCAGGTCAGTGACTGGGTAGGAAAAGTATTGAGGCTGGGTGATTGCGCTTCTTGTTGGTTGAGACAACAAATGTCAATAGGGGCAATGAGAACAGGCAGACTTAGGAGATGTGGGAGCATTGTAACTTAAGACGTATCAATAATTTAATAATTTTTTACATCTCACATACTGATGATGATGACTTGAACTGGCTAATTCCAGGCCTCTGTGAGGTGGGGGGGCAGTGTCTCAATGCAGGTACATTAGGGTACTTAAGGGTGGTATCATGAGAAAAAGAAAAATTATGGTATATTTAAATCCCCTATCTCTGGATGAACATTCCCTGCCTCAGTGAGGCAACAGTGAATAGACATTACGCTTAACACACAAAAGCATATTCCAGAGTACGGGATCATGAATAAGTGCATAATCTGAGGGAGGGATGGCTCCATCCACAGTTAGCCCATGATTTGTTGACTGTTTGCATTGTTTCAGACAATTAACAAGCTCCAAAGGAATCATACTGCACTTTAGGAATGAGCATGATTATTCATGCACTATGTGACAGCATCATCCATCTGGCATCGGCTGGGAATGAATTGATGAGTGCCAGTGCTGCTCCATCCTTGTCATGTCAGGAGTAACAACATAGCTGCAGGGCTTATGACTCTCTGCGGCACGAATGTCACTTCCACCTGAATGAAAACATGAAATGCTTCCTCTGTCCAACCATGTGAACTCCAATAAGAACCTCAAAATGATTACTAGTTGTAACTACAGTTCAGTCAAAATCACATAACCAAGCAATAAAGCACAGCCAATGGTTAGATTGACAGTCTGTTAATAATCACCTGGTTGTGGCACCTGATTATACATCACAGCCTGTAGAAGGTGACTGATTAACTGACAGCCCTTTGTGGACTTATACCTTACCGAAATGATAAAATACATTGTAAAAAAAAAATAAGTGTTATTGTTAGCTTGCTTTTTTGTGTGTTTTGTGATTGAGACAAAGATTTCAAATAAAATAGTCCTTATGTCAGCTGCCCAAGAATTCAGGTTCACACTGTCAGAATGCATCATTATAGGTGAAGTTTCAGTGGGGCAAGATGGAACGTGTACATATTCTGTACCTACTTTAAAAAACATTATCTGCCATCAAGATACATTTCTATATGACAGTTTATTAAAGGTGCGCTATCAACCCTTTTTGCATCATATTAATTCTCGTTGAAAATCCACGTTTTATGATTGCTTGTCATCTCTAAAATCCATTAATGTTGCTTTTTTTCTTGCTTCCTTTCTAAACAGAACTGAAATGCATGCTAGTAGTATAATTATGCCCAACACTGTTTTGTTTCAAATCCTTGATCTACTCTTATTGCTTACTTCCTGAACTTTTGTAACACGAACAAGCAGTGCAGTCACTCATGATGCAATAGTCTCCTCTCCTCCCATTGTATTAAGGTGACTAGACTGTGTTGGGATTTTGCCAAATCCAGAAAAAATGCAGTGGGAGTTGATCTAGGAGTGTAAACAAACATGTTTTTATGTGGTGACACCAATGTGGTGGGTGATCTATTTTTCACTTTTTAAAGTAAAAAAGGAATCAGAGACAAATTAATAGCAACATCAGCAGTCTCTAAAAAATATTACCAGTCAGAAAACATGTTTCTTAAACTACAGACACTTTGAAGCCTAAGAGGGTCTGAGCTCTGTGGCCTCCATCCTTTTAATTACCTCCCCCCTTTGCCCACTGAGGTATATGGGTGATGTCAGGCTTTGGGGATAGTAGGATCGTGGGCCCTGGACCTGGAGGGAGAGTTGAGCCAGGTGGGAGGATTGGAGTGGTGGGGACTAGAAGATGCCCAGGGGCGAAATGGGCTCCAAATAGGGGTCCTCCCTATCTGGTTCCCATACCCAAAGGCTCCACTTTGGGTGGGCAGATGACACAGATGATCTCGGTGGCCCATCCTACTCAGGTGGTGGTATGTAATGCCAGGTCTATCAAAAACAAGACAGCAGTGATTGCTGATCTTGTTGGGTCATCTGACCTGGCTTACATCACCGACTCCGAGACCTGGCTGGACGATAACACTGGCCCAGTTCTTGAGTCAGCCATTCCAGCTGGATTCTAGATGATACACTGCCTGAGAATGGATCATAGGGGCAGGGGTGTAGCCATATGTTTTAAAATTGAATTGGGCCTTGTAGATGTGCCAGTGGGGAAGACCAAGTCCTTTGATTATATTGTGGATGCAGGTGTGGGGTGCAGGATTCTTTTCGTCTACTGTCTCCTAGGGTGAGAAGCAATTCCTGCAGGAAGTCATGGACTTTGTTGTTGATATAGTAGTAGTAGTGGTACTGCTAGTATTACAGAATGTCTGCCTGAATCAGCGCTACACATACGCGCTGTCCAAGACTGAGAGACACTCCTCCCTCCAGAAGTGAGCAGCCAGTCAACCACAAATAAAGGCCGGGCTAATGCACTTTAAAAGCCTGGGCTGCACACAACCATATGAGTGGCACAAGTGCCAGTCCTAGAAAGAATTTGATATGACTTAGCAGGTTGGGCGTTGTGTGTTATACAAAGGTTTGCGTTGTTTGCCCGGCATTGCCCATAAGGGAGAAAGGTAAGCATATAATACACATAATTTGCACCTTGTGTTGTGATTCCATGCAAACATCATATTGGGGGTTGAATTTTACAATTTATGAATGTTTTATTAACATTGTTAATAACAGTTTGCATAACTGATAAACCGGCATGTAGGTGTATACTTGAAAGGGAGATTTATAAGTTATTGTTTTTGTACTTGCATCAAAATGGGGTTAAATATCCTTGGGCTTTAAGAGTTTTGGTGGTTTTAATTATTCTGGTCTCTGTGTGTGCTCCAGCCAGGGAAGCCATACTCAGTGAGGAAAAGTGTTGCCTGAGTTGTCTGGGGCCAGGCTGTAGCTCACCAGTTGAAGAACAAATGTTAATAAAAAGGAGAAACTCCTTTTCCTTAATAAGAAATAGCCTGCTGAGGAGGAGTTTCTCATATAGATGGAGCTGCAGCCTGACTCCCAGTCATGCACCCTGGCTAACCTTAATTTTATGTGGAGATGTGGAGCTGAACCCCGGCCCTGCAGAGGGATAAATCAAGATAATGCATGATAATGCTAGAAGTTTGGTAAAAAAGATGGACACCTTCAGGGCCTGTGTTGGCACAGAGTCTTCTGACATCATTATTTTAACTGAAGCATGGCTTTACAGGGGAATTGGGTATAGTGAAGTTGATCTACAGGATTACTACCATCACAGACAGGACAGGGGGTCTCGAGGAGAAGATGTTTTGATGTATGTTAAATATTCACTAGGACACTCAAATGTAATATACTCTGGTAAGATAGAGGGTGTGGAAAGTTTAGTAGTGTGTTTGCAGAGCCTGGACTGGGTAGTTGGAGCAGTATATTCTCCACCAAAGTTAATTCCAAGGTGTTTTGAAAAACTTTGTTATGAACTGACAAAACAGGTTAGTTCAAAAAAAGCTCTTCTCCTGGGTGACTTTAATGCTGCCTGGGGGTGTCCACGAGACCAGAAGTTGGAGAGTGCAATGCAGTCCTTGCAACTTGTCCAGGTGATAATTTGTCCCGTAAGGAAGGATAAATTTACCAGCCGAGGAAACATCTTGGATTTAATTTTTGTTTGCCCAGACCTAGAAGTAGTAGGATTTGGTGTGGAACCACCTAACTTAGGAGATCACTGTGTGATACAATCCACTATAAAAACTGATGACACCCCAAATAAATATAATTCCAAGCAACCTATTTTTAGGAGATCCTATAGGAAATTCAATAAGTTGTTATTTTGCAGGTATCTGTCATATGTGCCATTGTATTGAATCCTTCTGATGCCAGATTTAAACATGGTGGTGAGTGAATTCACTGAGTTGTTTTTGGAGGCATGTGACAGATTTGCACCAAAAGAAATTACTAGAGCCAATTCCATTCGACCTGCTTGGTTGGGACCAAAAATAAACAAACTGATTAGATTAAAAAATCAATTATGGAAGAAAGCAAACAAAACTTTATGTCCTGATTCTTGGGCCAGATTTAAAATCATAAGAAATAAAGTTACCACTGCTATTAGAAATGCCAAGACATATTATAAACAAAAAATTCTAACTACAAAGAACCCCAGGCATTAGTGGTCACTGATACATTAAAAACACCTGTTAGAAATAACCCGGTGCTGCAAATAAAGATAAATGGGGTTTTTGCAACATAAGGATACAGCAGCAGATTTGTTAAATCATTATTTTGTAGATCTTCCTGATGTCGAAACAGCTGGTACAAATGAAGAACATAATGCACCATTTGACATAAATGCGGGTATACAGTAAATGGTCCCAAGTTTAGATTTCAAAGTACAAATGCTAAAGAAGTTGCAGCCATGATAGATAAATTACAAACTCAAAAAGCTAGTGGCATCGATGGAATAGAAAATTGTTTATTGAAGGAATCAGTGTCTGAAATATCACCCATTTTGGCTGGTTTGTTTAACTGGAGTTTGAGTGAGAGGATATTTCCCTAGAGTTGGAAACTAGCTAAAATTGTCCCTCTAGCTAAAGGAGGTGATTCCACCAAGTTCTCAAACTATCGCCCAATTGCTTTGTTGTCTACTGTCTCTAAAATATTAGAAAGAATAGTCCATTGGCAACTAATGGACTACCTTGAAAGTATATGAAGTTATCTCCCTTACAGTGAGGTTTTAGAAGGGGCAGGTCCACGACCACTGCACTCTAGGACCTGTTAAATCTGATTGCTACCCCACATGGGGATGCAAGGTCCGTGAGCGCGGTGTACATGGACCTGTCAAAGCTTTAGGTCTTGTTGATCATAAAATTCTGTTAAACTTTGGTAAAAATGGGTGTGGAAACGGAATCTTGTCCGTGGTTTCATTCCTATCTAGTGGATAGATTTCAGGTTGTTAGTGTAAATGGAATTAGTTCTAAATCACTACCTATAACTCAAGGGGGGCCCACAGGGATCAATATTGGGCCCCCTTTATTTATTTCATACATAAATAATCTGTCCAATTGTTTAACTAATACTTCTGTCTGCTTATATGCAGATGACACAGTACTTACTGCTGATGGGAAACACCAAAAGGAAGTAGAGGAGAAATAACAAAAGGATTTTCTGGTTATGCAAAAGTTTTTTGCTGGCAATAAACAATAAAAAAAAAATACTGTTCTTTTCAAAACCTAATAGAGTTAGAGACAGTTTAAACTTTAAGATAGAGATTAAGACCAGGGAAGATAACATCTTGAAACAAACTGAGGTATATAAATATCTGGGGCCTGGATATTCAGACTGCGCCAGGCTGTGGCGCAAGCCTGGGCGCAGCGCAAATGGGCTGCGCAACAGCATTAATAGGGTGATATTCAACTGAGCTGTGCCATAGCACAGCATCGCTTAATATCACAGCCTGGCCACCCTGCAGTGTGCATGGCGCAGTGGCACTGCACCAGCGCAAGTAGCCAGAATGGAGCAGGGGGGTGCGCTAGTGAAGTTCCATTGTGCTAGGTGCAGCAACTGTGATATTCAAAAGTGCACATGCAAATGGGGCCATAATGCATACAAGGCACAAATGGAGCCATTTGCATGTCATTATGGCCCCATTTGCATGCAGGTGTACTGATCCCTGGCGACTTGCACCTGGCACCCTGCCAGGCTGCAGCCATAGGGGATCGACGCCCCCTTGCACAGCATGGAAATGTGCCTCATTGCCCGATCATGGGCATATGTTGTCAGACATATATGTCCACAATCCCTGGTGGTCCAGTGGACCGCTCACAGTCCAATCACAAGCTTAAGTGTAAACATAATCGTCCCATATCCCTGGTGGTTCAGTGGACCACTCGCAGCCCGATCATGGGCATAAGTCACAATGTAAATGTTCACTGTCCCTGGTGGTCCAGTGGACTGCTTGCAGCCCGATCACGGGCATAAGTCACAATGTAAAAGTCCAATATCCCTGGTAGACCAGTGGACCACTCGCTGCCCAATCGCAGGCATCAGTAAAACATTAATGCCACAGCAACGAACCCTGGTTGGTCTAACGGTACCCCCTCCCCACCGCCCACTGAGCTACACGCCCGCTTCCCCGGTCAGCGGTGGACAGCAACTCCCCACCCACTTGCCGCCCTGATGCCTGCCAACTGACACTGTATGGTAGTGCTGTACGCCCATTGGTCCACAGCATGAGCCAATGGGCGTGCAGCCTGTGCCGACTACACAGTCCAGATATGTGATGGATCCATTCACATATCTGGACTGTGTTGTACGGTATGGGCTGCACTCCCATTGGCTCACGTTGTGGACCAATGGGCGTACAGCCCTGCCATATGGTGTCAGTCGGCAGGCAGTGGGGCGGCAAGTGGGTGGGGAGCTGCCGCCCACCGCTGACCAGTGGGAGCGGGGTGGTGGGGCTCAGTGGGCAGGTGGGGAGGGGGTACCACTAGACCACCAGGGTTCGGTTGCTATGGCATTAATGTTTTACTGACGCCCACGATTGGGCTGCAAGCAGTCCACTGGTCCACCAGAGATATTGGGCATTTACATTGTGACTTATGCCCGTGATCAGGCTGCAGGTGGTCCACTGGACCACCAGAGATATTGGACATTTACATTGTGACTTATGCCTGTGATCGGGCTGCGAGCGGTCAACTGGACCACCAGAGATATTGGACATTTATTTTGTGACTTATGCCCGTGATCAGGCTGTGAGCTGTCCACTGAACCACCAGGGATATTGGAAGATAATGTTGATACTTAAGCCCGTGATCGGGCTGCAAGCAGTCCACTGGACCACCAGGGATATGTGATGTTTATATACTTCTACGTATGCCTGTGATCGGGCAAGGGATGGGCGCCACCACGAAGGTGCAGCCGGAGCTCGGGTGGCCACCCACGCGGCAGCGCCGTGTTGCACCTGCAACACGGCAGCTCACCTGTGGTGGCCAGCCATTGTCCCTGTTTTTGGCTCACCTGTGTGCAGTGCAAGTAGGGGTTGTGCATGCATGGGCTCAGCACATCCTGGGCTGAATATCGGGATATGCGAATTGTGCATAGCACTCCCCCCTGCCCATACGTACCCAATCTTGACTCTGGCGCATCAGGATTTGTGCTAGGCACAATCCCAGTTTGAATATCATGCCGGGGCATATCAGTGGGTTACACATGGTGCAACAGTGCTGCACCATGCGCAACCCTTCTGAATATCCAGGCCTGGGAGTTTACATAGATCAACATTTAACATTTGAATACCATATAAACGAATTAGGAAAAAAGTAAACATGAGATTAGGGGCAGCAAAATGGTTGTCATATTACATAACCAAGAACGTACACCAAACTATGGTGAATCAATTTACTACTACCCATTGTGTACAATGGAAGTCACATTTACTGTCATGCATACAGGCAGCAACTGGCTAAATTGGACTTGACTTTAAACAAACTGGCAAGATTTGTATTGAAGTGTGAGTTTAACACCCATCACTGTACTATGTATGGCTCCCTTGGCTGGAGCTCTCTGGAGATCAGAAGAAAGCGGGCATGGGCCATACAATTCCATGGGATTTTGAATAATAATTTGATGCATAAATTGGTAGAGAGGTTAGAAAAAACAAAATATGGCCATAATTTGAGGAAAAATAAGGCCAGAGAGATAGTAGTACCAAAATTTAGAAACACATTTACGACTATGACTTTTCAGTATAAGGCAGCTACTTGCTGGAACCAACTGCCTTTGCACCTTAAAGATACACATATGAACCCAAATGTTTTTAAAGCTGCTGTTTACAAGGAAATGAGGTATTATTGCACTTGCAACAGATAGAAGATAAACATAAGTGTATTTGTCAACAAGAATCATAATTGTAATGATTTAATATGAGTATTGTATTGCCTGTTTGTTATTACTGTCCCTTTTGTCAAGTGTGTAATATCCCTTTATTGCTAGAAATTTGTATGTTTGGATATGCATTGCTAGTTGTGTTTTTTTGTACAGGTATTTTATGCCATTGTAACTTGACACTTTAAACAGGTGCACCTTGAGAAAAGGGCATTTATAGCCCTAACGGTGTTATCACTATATAAATAAATTTTGTCTACTACTACTCATTGGACTTGGTTTTCCTACTGGTTATGGAGACCTCTGACCTGGTCGTGGAGCCGGTCAGATGGTCTGACCACCACACTATAAGGTACAATTTCCAAGGCTACCCCCTATAGTCCTGCCCCTACAGAAATGGTCCAGTATCACCCTTTAAGGGGTCTGACCACAGATGGCCTAATAGCGGTGCTGGACCTATTGGGTTTTCTGAGTGCAAGCGTGGACCCAGATAATCTGTTACAGGCCTATATATAATAAGGCCATGATTGAGGCTCTGGACTCTATAGTTCCTGTCCATGTCCGTCCCCTCACCCTTCACCCTTGATCCCCTTGGTTTGATGGGGCCATAAGGGAGCTGAGGTGAGTGAGATGAAGCTGGAACAATGCTAGTGGAAATTGGGCCTTGATGCTGACAAAATTAGATTGATGGCCCATTATATAGTGTATTAACTGGCTCTCTCCTGTTAGAAGACAGAATTCCTGTCGAGGAATATCTGCTGCACAGAATCAACCAGCTCAGCTCTTTTGAATGGTTGATAGACTGTGCAATCCAGCCTGTCTGCAGTCTTGGACAGCATTGTTACAGGAGAGGTGTGAAAAGTTTGCTCGATTCTTTGCAGATAAGGTTGCTGATATCAGGTCCAAGATCTGCTCAGCTCTTTCCAAAGGGTGCGGTGAAGGTGGGTGGGAGGCTGCAGCCCCTCAGTTTATCTGGTCCAATTTTGACCAGTTGGCGATCTTGGATATTTTAAGAATTGTCCAGAGAATGCTGCTGACCTGCTGTAGTTTGGACTTGGGCTCAACCAACCACCTCCTGGTGGGATGTGTTGATGTTATTGTACCAGTCCTAGCTGAGATAGTCTGCGGTTCATTAAAGACAGGTGTGTTTCCTGACACCCTGAAGGAGGCAGTGGTGACATTTCTCCTAAAGAAATCTTCTCTTGACCCGGCCTGTCTTGCTAACTACATACCTGTCTCTAGCCTTCCCTTTATTTTAATTTCAATTTTATTTTTTATTTATTGAGTCTTGAATTACAACACCCTTGAGCAATACAACTCATTTACAAAGGTTCTACATCAGTAGTAGAAAAACAAAACAAGGTAAACAATAGATAAGTAACTAATAGATATCAAGAATATACTTAAAAAAATAATACATCAAAAGCAATCAAAATGGTATTGAATGTTGCTCAGTATAGCAGCAGAGTGGGCTGGAAGAGAGGGCAGCTAGGGAGGCCTTGTCAAAATCTAGAAGAGAAAGTACTGGGGTGTAAGGTGGGGAATGGGAGAAACAAGAAGGAGAAGGAGATGAGTTGCATAGGAGGTGGAGAGGGAAGGAGCAGAGTTGCAAAGGAGGTAATAGGGATAGAGAGATGAGAGGATAGGGAGGTGGAAGGAGGGAAATGCAGTAACTGCAGAGAGAAGGGTGGAGTGCTGGTGAAGTGAGGGAGAGGAAGACAAATTAATAGTATAAGGAGAAGAGGTGGTGTTTATTCAGGACAGGGGGCAGCCTAGCAGGCCTTGTCAAAAAACCCGAGAGAGAGAGAGAGAGAGACAGAGAGTGTAATATGGGTGGGAGAGAGGTAAGAGAGAGAAACATAGGGAGAAAGAGGGGAAGAAGTTGCAAAAGAGGTGGCATGAGATAACAGAATGAGTGATGGGTGGAAGAGGGAAGGTAAGGAGGATCAAGGGAAGAACTTGAAGATGCATTAGCAGAGAAGAAACATGGGTGAGGGGTGGAGAGGAAAAGGTTTGTGTGTAGGATCAAAATGAAGTGCCAAGAGTTAAAAGTTCCAATAGGTATAAGCACAATGATAAAATAAGCAGAAGGCTGTTAAGGGTGGCAGTCACATATAGTGTTTGCTAGTAGATGTTGTTGGAGTTTGTGTTTGAAAGGGCCGAGTTTTGACTCAGGAGAGATGTCCCTACCCAGGGAGTTGAGCCAGAGGGGGGCTTTGTAAGCAAAAGATCTCTGACCTAAGGTGGTGTGGCACCTGGGAACAGTAAAGACCTGAGTTGCCAAGCTGTGAGTATGTTGGGTACTGTGACAGGGGCTAAGGAGCTGTTGGACCCCAAGGGGTAACAAACCAAGGTTTGCCTTCTTGGCAAGTAAGCAGGTTTGATATTGGATCTGGCTGAATAATTGAAGCCACCCAGTCTGAGCATATAGGTCACACGTGTGTGTGAGGTGGGTGGCCCCAGTAAGGAGTCCGCATGCTTTGTTAAGAGCAACAGTGATCCTGTGAAGGGATGTAGCAGAGGCAGAGCCATAAACAACCAGCCTACAATAAATGATGGTAAAGACAGAGCTGAAAATTGCTATTCTCAGTGCCTCAGGAGTGAGGCTATGTTTGTGCCTGTGGAGTAGGCCAATCCTTATGCTGACAGCTTGGGCTATGTTATCAATATGTTGCAAGTAGGTGAGTGAGCTATCAACAGTGACCAGGTAAGATTAATGAGAAGGTGGTTGCGCTGAAGCTGGAGGACCATCTTACCATCCCCGACCTCTATGATCCTCTCCAGTCCAGATCTCAGAAGAGGCATGGTACCGAGACGGCCCAAGTTCAGGTACACAATGATCTCCTGATATTGATAGATGAGAAGAGCCAGTACATTTTGGTTCTCTTTGATCTCTATGCAGCATTTGACACCATGGACCATGATGTGTTATTAGACCATCTGCGGCTTATCTGTGGACTGTCTAGTACAGTCCTTAGGTGGTTCCATTCTTTCCTCACTGGCAGGTTTCAGAGAGTGCAATTGGGGATTTATTCATCTGACCCATTCTCCCTGTCTTGAGGGGTGCCACAGTTCTGTTTTATCACCCATGTTGTTTGTGGAGTATATGCTGCTGTTGGGAGACATTGTAAGGTAGTATGGACTGAGTTTTCACTACTATGCAGATAATACTCAGCTATACATGTCTTTGTGCCTGAGCAGGATGGAGCTGTTTCAATATTTAACAACTGCCTTGCTGAGATCCAAGACTGGATGAGTTCCAACTGGCTGAGGTTGAACACTGACAAGACCGAGGAGTTGGTTGTGGACCCGGGTCATTGGGTAGAGGGCTTTCAGTTGGGCAGCCTTCCAGGCTTTGGCTTGGAGGCAGCCAACTGATGGCTTCTGATCTGGTATGAAATCTGGGAGTTATTTTTGACAAGGAGTTGATGCTTAGACCTCAGGTATCATCTGTTGTCAATACCACATTTTACCATCTGAGGAATATCACCTGGATAAAGCACCTGGTTCTGCTTGATATCCTTCTAATGTTGGTCCATGCCTTTGTGACCTCCCACTTTGACTGTTTCAATTCCCTGTACCTTGGGCTACCGGGGCTTGATATCCACTGCATGCAGCTGGTGCAGAATGTGGCTGCCAGGCTGTTGACTGGTTTACCTCGATAATACCGTGTCACGCCTGTGCTTTGTGGCCTGCACTGGCTACCTATCCAGTGGCAGATCACCTTCAAGGTTGGTTTGCTGAGCTATAAAGCCCAACATGGACAGGGACCGTGTTGCCTGCAAGATCTTCTTTGCCCCACTGCCACCTCCCCCCACTCCGCTCTGCTGATGAGGGATTGCTAGGGGTTTCCAGGGTCCATTTGAAGACCTTGAGCATCAGGGCTTTTGCATTTGTGGCCCCTACTCTGTGGAACTCTCTGCCTCATCAGATAAGGGAGTACCTGACTGTGGAGAGTTTTGATGAATTGCTGATGTAGATACATATTTTATTATTTATAGATATTTTAATTTTTGAGTTTTAAATCATCGACAAGTGCTTCGGTCCTTTGGTGAATTGCACTTTTTATAAATAAAGAGAGTTGAGTTGAAGGCTGACTGAGTCCCTTTAACAGAGATAGATATGAGGGATTCAGAAAGCTGACATCCAGTGCAATAGCAGTGCTTCTAAAAACCTTTTTAAATATGGAGTTATTATACTCACTTGTGCTGCTGCTGCCATCAGTGGTGTTCTTCCACCTACATTTCTTGGAGCCACCTTCAGGCATTCTGATGGACCCACCAAGAACCTCCTCCTCCTCCTCCTCCTCCTCTGGTTCCCACCATTGTAGGTTGTCCCATTTATGTTTGATCTGATTTATTGCATTGGGATTCTGCCATCCTTCCCATCCAACACTGCCTTGATTTTCCCAATAGTTCCTCTGGTAAGAACCCCCTTGGGATCTTACTGGATAGTAAGGGGTTAATTCTGTGACCCTCTGAACTGATTGTGGGCAGGCCGGGAGAGGGAATGCATGGAAAATAAGTAGGAGATTTTGGAGTGAGAAGGTTTTTTTGGGAAGAGAGTCCTGTCAGTGAGGGGGACCAACGGTTGGAGCTGGGGTGGGGTGATTACCACCCTGCCCCCCCATTGTATGGGTCAGGTAGCACGGCAGTTGTGAGTTTGTGAGTCAGCTGTCAGTGTTTTTTGGCTGTTTATGGTCTTCCATGCTACAGAGACAGAGCAGTTGGTGAAGCAGTGGTGAAAGCCTGCTCTGCAGTACCTGAGTGATTGTAAGTCCTCACCAGAGTGATCTGAGTGGGAGAGGTACAGGAGGTTGCATGGAGCCCGGGATGTAAGTCTCATCGAGCAGCATCACTTATGGGTGGTCCTTGGCCCCTGGCCAGTGTGCTCACTTTGTCATTGCTTTCAGCTTTCATGGTGCCCACGCGGCATGAGGAGGATCCCCATTAGAGTCATCTTGGCCAAGACAAGTGTTTTTGTTGCCACTACAGAGGTTTGAGCCCCGGGTACAGCCAGTGCTTAGTTTGTACTGACAGAAAGTGAGGAGGCTCACTCTGGCATTTTGGCATAACATGATACTGGCTAGAACTGTTTAAAAATGTTGTGCACAGGAGGAGAGTCAGCAGAAGGGAAATGAAGAATCTACAGAGGGCAAACCATGGCCTGATTTGGCCCATCAGATATGCTGCTGCTACCTAAGGGGATGCTTGATTTGGCTCCATAACTTCAGCTGATGTAGGAAATCTTCACAATCCAGTTTGTGTATTACATCTTAGGGCATCTGTGCCCTTGCGAGTGAACTGCTGCCCCCTAGAATTCAAACCCCTGGCTCCATGGAATTCCTGTATTCTGATCCTAATTTTTTTTGGATTAAATGAGTTTAAGCCCAGCATGTTTCATGTGGACAGTGGACTTATTTGAGAACTGGCTTTACTTCTAAACCCTTTTGCCCCTGCAGCTGCAGTACCATGCATTTGGGCACCCCTTGGACATCACCAGCTGAACCAGGTAAAACACAGCCATTTCAGGCAAGTACTGGAGTTTGTGTGCTCCTCCCTCCCCATGGACTTCATGCCATCTATACCCCTGGACATGAGGAGGGGGTGTGTTACAACATGGGGACTCACCTGGGATGTTGCTTTGGGATATCCACTTTTGCCTGGACTGTATTTGGGTGCTTCAGCAGAGAGAATAATGAATGGCTGGCACAGGACTGGCCTTCTGCACTTTGAGCTCACCATTATTGACGTGTGGAATTTCACATCTTCTAGGGAGTGGCTTCTGGGATCCTGGCCTGGGGGAAGTTCAGTTACAGCATGTGAGAGTATACTAATGTCCCCTGGTGTATCTGTGATTGTCTGTTGAGACTGGTTGCTGGGGAGAGGACTGAAACAGAGATCAGAGGTTACGGCTGCTGAGAGTGTGGAAAAAAAGAAGAGACAGAGGAGCAGCAAACTGTGCAGCTCGGGTTAGTGTAAGATAAAAAATGAAAGATGGGGAGCAATAGCTTAATCTGCATTGAGAAAATGGCACAAGTACCAGCAGCAGTATTCAAGGAAGTGACTGTCCATGCTACCATTCTGCCATGCTGTGGTGACTCTGGGAGACAGTGGAGAAACTGACCATCAAAGACTAGTGAGTTATCTGTAGTCACAAAGGCCAAGGCATTATGGAGCTGCCAATATGTCCAATGTGATCTCATGGATCTGCTATGTTCCCTGAAGCTTTGCTGCCCTACATGCCTTTGCAGGGTTGCCCTGGACTGTTCACTCCACACAGTTCTGACTCCACAGCACAGGGTCTGAATAGAAGTCCAGCTAGAGTCCAGCACTGTAGTCCCACCAGAGAAGGGTGCTAAGTGTCTGCTCAGTCCTTCTCCAGCCCTGGGTTCTGTAATTCCTGTTGGCAGACAGAGAGGTCTTGGCCATGAAGCCATGTTATTGCAGAAGCTGCTACCCCCTGACCCTGGTACTGCACCTAAAGAACAATCTAAGGGCCTGCCCCTAAAGGCAAGGAGCAGCCAGATGTTGAGGTAGAGGAGGTGGTGGAGGAAGAGGGGGACAGCTTGAAGTCAGATCATTGGGAGGAAGAAAAGGAGCTGGGGACTGTCATAGCCAGTCTGAGCAACAAGCTGACCTTTGATGACCAGATCTTAGAAAGAGACTTACCTAAACCGTATGAGTCACCTATGTTTAGGTTCCCTTGAAGGGCTCACACCCTGCCAGAGGCATGCCACCAGGAAAGGGAGAAAATGGATCTGCTCAGGCCTACTGACACTAGGGTCCTCACCTTCCTGACTGGAGTGTGGCTCCCAGATGGACAGACTCCCTGGAACAGTGTACACAGCATCCCAGACTTGCCCCAAGTTAAGAGATTCATTAGCCACCGAATCTGTAAGAAGTATCCTGGATATTGCTATCCTTATCTTGCCAAGTATGTTTGGAACACAATAGAGGAAAACCATGCTGACTGGGTTTTCAATGCCATGTTGGATAAAGTATACACCAAGCGCTGCCTTAGCCCCTCAAGTACTGGACTACAACTTGAAGATGTCCAATGTCATGCAT
Source organism: Neoceratodus forsteri (assembly GCA_016271365.2). Classification (NCBI taxonomy): domain Eukaryota; kingdom Metazoa; phylum Chordata; order Ceratodontiformes; family Ceratodontidae; genus Neoceratodus; species Neoceratodus forsteri. The sequence goes on along the minus strand of CM028134.1, from coordinate 570,344,639 downwards.
ATGCCATGTGTGATATGCACACCTACATAGGAATCACCTTGTTTAAAACATTTGCTGTCATCCAGGACATTGAAGGGAAGTGTAGAAATATTACATGATCAGCCAGAGCTCTTTTGGAGAGGAGGTGGCCAAGCTGGACCCCCAGTTTTACTACGCTCGTGGAGGCAGCAAGTCATAGGCCCAGTTCCCAATGAGACCCACCAAATCTGCAGGACAGTTACTGTGTGAGATTTTGAAAGGCCCCCTGTTTGGTCATTAAATAAAGGCTGCTGAGCCCATTGGAAATCTAGTGAGAGTGACCCTTTTTGTTAAATGTTATTGAAGATATTTCTTCAGGTTTGCTAATTGTTGAGGCTGTGTATCTAACATGGACTATAGAGGGGAAGATGATTGAATGTAATAGTCCAGTTGTTCAGCAGCTTAAAGACTGAACATCCAGCAGAACTCAAAGACTTTACTAACCTTAGAGATTGAGCACCTTGGTGCTGTATGGTGGGGGTGATGTACTTAGTCATGCAGAGTCTGGAAGTTAGCTATTGCACCCTTTTGGTGGTGTAACAAGTTTACTGTACTGTTAAGTTTTGCCTTTGCAATTTGTGGGTATATGGGGTATCAGAGGTCTAAACCTCACTCTCAGGTTCTTGGCAATATTGGGATTGCAAGGAATCACAGATGTGTTGCATAAGAGTAATAAACGCATTTATTACTGCCAAAAAGGATAATTATTGTTGCCCTAAGCAGTTCTTACCAATACAAACTGGGAGCCAATGCTAAGCGTTCCCTGTACCTCGTGGATTCTCCATGTCTCTTGGGGTTTCCGAGGTTGAAGGCGCAATGTCTCACATTATATACCTATGATAATTACTATGGTTACTGTAAGATAGAAACATTTCTAGTTACAGAGATGAGCCCTATTGGCTAAATTAGAGGTGGCTCCACGGTCCAAGATAACATTATACAATTTTGTAGTAGTCATCACTTTGTGAAACAAAAGAGCACAGTTCTTACATAAATCAGTGTAGTAGTACAAATCACCAAAAGGTGGCAATGCCGACTTCTATATCATAATCATTACAAGGACACAGGTGTCCTTACATCTTGTAAGCAAGACATACATATATGTATTAGAAAGCAAAGTGTATAACAATAATATGCATACATATCCTGACCTCTACTCTTATACAGTAGATGCCCTTAGCCCTATATGTTAGTATAACATATACCTAAGTGCTAGCTGTCTAAGGTGTACTTCGGGGGGTACCAATAAGGGTGCAGGGACCTCATGTAACATTTCCCCCCTTGTTGCCTCGCAGGGCAACATAGCAAAATAGGGAAATGGACAGAGAGCAGGAGTCATTTACAGACCCGACGCACGAACCTTGTAAAGGAATTCCAGCTGCTCACGGTGTTGACACAGGGTGCGCCGTAGGCAGAAAAGCAAAATAATCAAAGAAAAAGATTAAAAATGCTTGTATAATAACAAAACCATTAAAGGTAATCTCTAACCAAGTGTTAGTCAATGCATCGTTCATATCACCATCATTAATAAGTGCAAGTGGGATATAAAAGATGGACAGATGCTCCAAAATAAGGTGCAACCCACCTGGTTAAGTGGGAATTTTATTATAAAACAAAAATAAATAAAAAAAATATGTAAATCACAGTCTTAGCTTTGGCACCTTCTTCAGCATTCACTTACACTTGCACCAGTTTGTAGAACAAAATACAAACAAAATCATAAATGGAATTTCCTCAAACCAGTGGAACCTTCCTCCACCACTGATCAGCAAGCACTGACCTTATCTAAAAAAAGGCAGTTTACTATAGGACATTTATATCCTCCCCCTGAATCATGTGACTTAGATTCATTATGTAACAAAACAATGAATTATTTTAAAACTTATCTTAACGTTTTAAAGCACACATAAATTGCTGTACAATGCTTAAATGAACTGTAGAAGTCTTTTCTATGACCAATTTTGATATATAAAGCCTCAGTATATTCAATCACCATACATGACTTTGCAACAGTATAAATCTAGCCCACTAGGTTCCACCATTCCCCTATAGCTCCCTGCCAGAATGACACAGCTAATCCTCAGAGCAGCTTCAATTTTGTATCTCTCCTGCCAAGCTTAAGGTACAATTTATTTATTCCTTTATTTTGGAATATAATATTTATACAACTGTGGCATAACTGAAGGGGGACATTTCAATGCTGCATGATGTATAAGTAGGAGCCACATTACTAATATATTGCTCCAGGGGAAAAAACAAAATGAAAAGCTCTCACTAAGAACTGGTGCTCATACTTATTTTCACAGTGTTTTTCTGGGCCTCCTGCAAGGACAATATTTGTTTACTAAGGCTGCCCACCCTCTTCTGCCACCAGAAGCACAGACTCCTGCAGCAAGAAATTGGGAGGAAACTATGTTTATGCAGGCTAGACAGCTGGCTTCAGTGCAGACTTGGCAGGCTAAGCCGTCGGCTTAGCGTTTACTCTAGGAACAAGGAAGTAATTCAGAGAGTCACTGCACTCTCTCAAAGGCAAGGGGCTTTGCAATTTTGGGCATAATTACAACTCTAGGCAGCATTTAACATCATGCTACCATTTAATTCTAAATTTGCAACATAAAAATTCGCTGCCAGAATGTGCGCACGATCGCACTATTGCGCAGCCACCGCAAAGCGTTCACAAAGCAAACGAAAAGGGGGGTGAGCTACAAAAGCATACAAAATAACCCCAAACAGATTTTATTACCCCTTTGGGCATCTTAAGGACCGTATAAACTGCAAAGCTCCCACAGTCTTTACCACAAAAGTACAGGGGATATGTCTTTCTTTATTTAGGACATTATACCACAACATCAATTATTTAAGTGAGCCATAACCCTTTTTCTACCCTGTATAAGGTGGATTTATGCTGGAAGCTTTTGAATAATGTTTCATTGGAAGGAAGAGAATAAAAAAGAGGGGCAGAGAATATAGAAGAGTAAAAAAGGGGGGGGGTACTTGATAAGGAGGTGGCCTGCCTCCTCATCAGGAAGATATAAGGGATAGCTCTAGAAGACAAGAAGATAGATGGTTACAACCAAGAAAAAGTATGAAACATTATTACGTGACAGGTATTAGCCTTGTCATAGTAATATTATTGCTGATGTGGGTGAGGCGGGTGTCTTTTCTCTCTAAAAGTTATTTTAATGTAAGTGTAAGTGGATCAATGTGTACATTAAAATATGGTAAATACGCAGAAAGGGTGAGCAGATAATCAGGGTTGTCATCAATGAAATCAGTGTCAATAAGAGGGAGGGGGGTAATAACGGTATGTCCAAAGACAGACTTCTGATGGGGGATGAAACAGAAATTCGGGATATCAATAACACATGTTTGGGTTCTGTAAGTGTAGCTTTTATAGTTTATCACTATACAGTACTCGCCATCAGAATTATATTGCATTTTGACAGTAGGTAATCTCAACTTTTGCAACTGTACCGGGCAGGTGTAGCTGGTCTTGGAAATCCATGTTGACAGGCGATGAACCTCCTCTTGATATGACTGGAAAAGTTTGTCTGGAGACAATGTTGAGTCCAAAGAGTCTGTGCCATTCGTGCTGATTTCATCGTCCATGGAAAAGGACCAATCATTACTGTCAGGAGAATAACCACATACAGGTTTAATAACATCAAATCAACACAGGTAAATGTACCCCTTCTTAGCACAGCAGTCCGTGTGTGGGGCAACCCAGGCATCCAAGAAAGGATGGAAGACCAGTAGAGGAAGCAAGTCCAGGCATTCTCTGTAGATGTCATCATCAAGATGCCCGATCGAGTGTACAGAAGCTAGCTTTTTGAACAAATCTGTAGGGGGATTAAAACATAGTAAAGAGACAGTAAAAGAAACAAACATTGTATCTTTAATAGAACATTTCTTAAAGGTGAAACATGGACCAGTATTAGGGTGTCTGGTCACGAAACCCAAATTCCTAGCTGTAGAAAGAGGAATAGTTAAAGATTGTTGCATACACATAGCAATACAGCCAGGGGTTTTACATCATGGACAATACCATTTAGAAATACTTCTGTCATGTATTATATCAGGGATCCTTCCAGATTCTAGGTCACGGAAGAGATTGTTGATGGTAGTGATAATATATGAGCCATAGGCTGAACATAGAATTTCTCTAGCAATGTACTGTTTACCTGCTTCTCTGTTGTTCTGTGCAATAAGGGTGTTAATCTTATCTTTAGAGTCTGTAAACGCCTTAGCAATGTCATGCATGTTATAGACAGTGTATCATTCTTCCTGACTAAGGCCATCCACACCATGCAAGAATAGGGGTAAAATTAAATTTATCGAATCAGTTTGGAATTTAGCTAAATGAGATTTGATAGCAGCAATGCCTGCCTTATTCCAAATAGACATAGCTATACCAAAAAGACCTGTGACAGATCCTGTGGCACCGGTGACATCAGAACTGTCAACTTCACGTGTATTACGTTTATGGCTTTGATCATCAGGATTGGGTTTTCTCCCGAAGTTGCCTCTATGCTCAGTGGTATGTACCCCGGCAATAGGGTCTTGAATACGAATCTGAAAAGCTGCTAAACTATCAAGCAGTAAAGTACTGTAAAATGCTGAAGTGTTAGTAGTATGACACATACCAAACTCTTTCATATTCCAGTAAGTCAAATTGAACAAACCAGTATATGCATAAATTGTAAGCTGTTAATAAGTGTACCAGGTAGAGCAGTGGATGTGAGACCACTGCAAGGACCAGGGATGTGCTTTGAACATTCCAAAAGCTGTTTCTCAGTAGGAGGTAACACAGAGAGATACATGGCAGCAGAGGCCATGTTGTGCACAGCACAAAATTTCCTGGTGGAGTCCTTAGACAATGAATTACAATGTGAGGGATCAATTAAGGCAGTGATATTGTATAAACCAAAATGTCTAAGAGCAGTTTGGAGCAAGGTCAGGGAACTATTAGGGGATAATTTAGCATTGGGCCATCTATGGAAAGTTTCCTTGGAGAGCTTGGCCACAGGGAGAATTTATCCTTGCAATGTGGTTTGCCACTCACTTTGTAGGGTAGATTTATCATGAGCAACAACTGAGGCAGTGAGGTAAGCATCAGAACCTTCCTGGACAGTAATCAAATTGTCAGTTATATTGATGGAAACTTCCTCTGGGGCAGACATTGGAGGATCAAGGTGAGGAAGAAGGTGCTTTACCATGCCTTGGATGCAGGGGATAACTCCTGAAATGAGGAGAAAGTGGAACAAGATGGCCATCTTGTCAGTGTATCTGTAAAGGAAGATCAAACATTAGTAGGTTAATACTATTCCACTCAATGGGGTGAGGAAAAGTAATTATGCTCCTTTATAGAGTTTCAACTGGTTTGCATGTAACCATTTGTCAGTCAATTTATTGTTGTGTAAAAGTCTAACCTGGCAGACTGCCGGACTGAGCTTGTTGACAATGGGGTAGGAGCCTTCCCACTTATTGGAGAAGGAGTGGATGGGATGTGCAGATCTGGGGACTATTACCTGATCTCCAGCTTGCCAATCCACTTCTTGTGCATGTTTGTCAGACTGTATTTTGGACTGTTGCTGGGCCTTGCCCATGCAATTGGCAGCATACAAGTGTGTGTATGAGGTCTTGTCTGAGTTTTTCCACATATTCGTCTACAGACACATGGTCTTCTGTGGGGGTGTGCAGGTCAAACAACAAGTGTTCAGGTAATCTCATCTGTCTTCCAGTCATAACTTCGAAGGGTGTCAACTGGGTAGTGGCTGAGGGCATACTCCTAATTGCCATAAGGAGTAATGGCAACAGGGAATCTCTGGTCTTGGGATTGTCCTCAATGAATTTGGAAAGCATTTGCTTAATCCATCTGTTGGCTCTTTCTACTTGACCTGAAGATTGTGGGTGGTAAGGTATGTGGAACTTCTGTTGAACTCCCAGGAGTTCAAGTGATTCTTTCATCAACTCACCTGTAAAACTGGTTCTTTTGTCAGAGTCTACCTTAATAGGTAGGCCCAACCTGGAGAAAATCTGTTCTACCAGGATTTTGGCAGTGGTTTTAGCAGTGCATGTTTTAGTGGGGAAAGCTTCAACCCACTTTGAGAAAAGGTTGATTACCACAAGAGCATACTTGTTGTTTCTGCTAGTATTGGTCAAAGGACCAATAAAATCAATCTGAAGGGCATGCCAAGGGCCTGACTGTCTTTGTGGTAGGAGTTTGGCATTTCATTTGATGAGGATGGGATTGTTTTGTGCACAAACAAGGCAGTTGTCTACAGTATGTACTGTTTAACATCTTTGGTGACACCAGAACACCAGGCCACCAGGTGGTGGTTTTAAGCCTCTGGAGGGTATTTTCCACTCCCTGGTGTCCACCAGAAGGGGTGCTGTGCACTTGATGTAAGAATTCAGACCTGAGGTGTCTAGGGACCACCCACAACTTGGTGGTGGTGTCATCTGGTTGGTACCAGATGAGCTTGTTATCTGGAGACAAGCGTAACTTACCTTCATGCCTCTGGTAGGGGTTATGGGTAGGTAGGTTTTCTTTGGTGCTTTTGTCAAGGAATCTGAACACTTCTTTAAGTTCAGAATCAGCATGCTGAGCTGCTGAGAGGTCCAGGGGGCTAAAGGGTTCAGGTTTCTTTCTGATTGCTGCTATGTGTATAGCCGCTCTAGCTTCTGGATGGTCCATCATTCAGGTGTCCCTGTCTCGGGCCCCTTCCTTGGCAAGGGTGTCTGCTGTGTCATTGAAGGCATGATAGGGGTCATGTATGGAGTAAGCTTTAACTTTGTATACATAGAGTTTGTGTGCAAATCTTTGGCCCAGTGAGTGTATATAGATTACCAGTTATTTGTGTTTCACTGGGCTGGCATCAGATGAGAGGAAGGAGTTCTTCTGCCAGAAATGGAGAAACTCTGTAAGAGAACAACAAACCCAGTTAGAGTATGTGAAGATGATGGTATCCTCAGTCCCATGCTGGATGATCTTGAGGGCACAGGCCACTGCTGCCATCTTGGTTTACTGTGATGATGCCACTCTGCAATGCTTAGAGATTTTAGCAGTGTTACCATAAGTGTAAATCACCAAGATACCTGTCCCTGCAATTTGTTCTCCCTAATAGTAGGAAGCTGAACCATCTGTGAAAATATGACACAGTGAGGTGTTCTCAAGTATTTGTGGCATGGCAGGGGGCAAAGGACCTGGATCTGGAAAATCAGGTGGTTGCAGTGTACAGCCATGGAGTTCTCCTAGGAAAAGGAGTCCATGTGCTTGCATGGATGGAATTTTGGTTGGGTGTACCTGTATGTCTCTATTCTGGAAGAGGAGTGACCAGTGTGTCAGCCTAATGTTAGAGACTGCCCATCCTTCACTCTGTCTGATAGCAGAAAGGTAGTTGGTGTGTGGTTGGTGTTAATAATTAGTGGAGAGTACCCAATGATATACAGAAAGTGCTTGGCAGCCCAGAAGGTGGACAGAAGTTTCCTTTCATAAAGGCTGTACTTCTGTTCCACCAGGGTCAATAGCTGTGATGCATATGCGATGGGTCTCACTGTCTCAGAGTGCCATGAATCTTCTGGGCCAACACTGCTGACATAGCTTATGTCAGAGGTGGCACACTCCAGATGGAATGGCAATGCTGGGTTGGGGTTGACCAGAGCTGGAGCTGAGACCAGTGCCTGTTTCAGTGACATCACAGTCTGGGTGTGAATGGGACCCCAAGTCCAAGGAATGTCCTTTTTCAGTAACTCATACAGAGGAGCAGCCTTCTGAGCAAAATCACAAATAAAATCTATGGAATAGTTTACCATACCTAGAAACCTCCTAAGAATGGCCACACTGGTGGGCAATGGCAAGTCTTGCAATCCTTGTATCTTCTTCCAGGTAGGGCTTTGACCTTGATTAGTTATTCTCAAGCCCAGAAAGAGTACCTCTTTCTGACATAGTTGTGCTTTTGCTGTGTTATATTTGAGGCCTGCTCTCTGGATGAGAGTCAGTCATTCATCCAAGAGATCCAAGTGTTGTTCCTGTGTGGCAGTTGCAAACAGCAGGTCATCCATATATTGCAAGAGACAGTGGGGGGTAGAGAGACCCTCAAGGGCATCCATCATGTGCAGATGGAACAGGGAAGGGCTGTTATGGAATCCCTGTGGTAAGCAGGTCCACGTGTACTGTCTACCTTCAAAGGTGAAGGCAAATTTATGTTGACTCTTAAGGGCCAGTGGCAGTGACCAGAAACCATTGGAGATGTCAAGGGCACTAAGCCATTTTTGGTCAGGGGTCAGAAGTTGTAGCACATCAGATGCTGAGACCACAGTTGAAGCACAACTGGGGGTGACCTGGTTCAGTCTCCTGTAGTCAATAGTAAGTCTCCAGGCACCTGTGGGTTTTTTCACAGGCCACACTTGGGGGTTGGCAGTAGAGACACATGTTCTGACTACACCTTGGTTGAGGAGAGATTTTATTGTTTCCCTAAGAGAAGGAAAGGCCTCGGGTGAGAAAGGATATTGCCTTTGCCTCTCGTGTGCTGGGCCTGGCACTTCAATGACAGTGTGCATTCTGCCACAGTCATGCTTGTTGGTAGCAATTGCTTCCAAATGTCTTTGTAGAAAGGGGAGGAGCTTCGGGAAAAGCTCATGGTTCTTGAACAAATCTATGATGTCATACTCTTTATTGTTGGCAGATATTGTTGCCACCATGTGTGAATCAGGGATCAAAATGGTATGATACTGGCCCTGAATCTGGATCAGTAGCATGTTGGCTAGATCCACCACATAGCCATAGGTGTGTGAGGACTTCAGGTGTCCTAACTCTAGAGGCAAATGTAGAGAACGGTGTGCAGGAAACCTAGTACCATCTACTCCTGACATGTTGGTCCTCCATCCAGTGGACCAAGGAGATGTATCTGGGTGATCATCATGTAATACAGACACAGCTGCACCTGTATCCAGTAATACTGTAGGTAGGCGGCCCCCGACCTTGGTCTCAGTGCAGGGCCTTCCATTTGTATCCAAGACCAGCATGTTTACAATCCAGACAGGGGCCTGTAATTGTCAATCTGTACTAGGGGAAGCATGGAGAGGTTGTGCCTGGCTCCTGTGAACCACTTCACCATGCTGTGCTGATGCTATATAGGGAGGTGCTTCTGGGTTCAGGACTGTTTGGGCCTGAGGGCCTATACTTCTGGGATCACCATGGCCCATCAGGGCCTGGGTTCCTGGTTGTATGGCTGCAAGGGCCTGAGTAGGAACAGCATCCACTAAAGAATGCACTTGTCCCAAGAGCTCACTGAACTTCCGGTTCTCTTCGGCTATCTCCCTGTATGAGGGGCCTAGTCTTTGTTGTTGTTTACCCTTGGGATTCTTATGATGTTTCTTATTCTTATGATAATTCCTGTTCCCACCCCATTGTTGTTGTTGTTACTGCTGCTGTTGTAGTTGTTGTTGGGCCTGCTGCGGGTGTTGGTTGTCCACGGGGAGGGGATGTTTATGTTGGGCCTGCCCTTCCACCGTGTAGTGCTTCACGGCCTCTGGGGTAGGCTCCATGGCAGCTACTTTCTTGGAACTGGAGCCCAGATCACAGATGTAGAGTTGATAAACTCTTTCAGTTTTCTGAAGGATGTCAGCAAACCATTCTGTGGCGGGATAAGTGGTTGGCTCTGCCTTCTCTCTCACTGCAGGGATCATGTTCCTGAGGAACAAGGACTTATACTAGATACGATCTACATCTGCAGCTTCTTGTGTGAGTTGTTTTCCTGCTTGGTAGGCCATCCAGAGTCTCTGGTGGTAAGTCACTGGACTTTCCTTTGCATTCTCTTTTACAGGGTATACAAGCATCACTCCTACTACACCTGGGCTGTGTGCAGAAATGAGTTCAGTTTCAACTTCATCAAAGGTGGCATTGCCACCCTGTCGGATGGCATCGGGGAGTTTGGCCCATAATTCAGGATAAATGGTCTGGTGTAGGATCTGGACCTGCTAATCTGCAGAGAGACTAAGCATTTCACATTTGGCATGCACCTTTTCCAAGTGACAACTGAGGTTGTCGGATGTGCTCATCTGACCAATACTGTCAGCTATTTGCTGAACAGAGTAGGCCATTTGTAGGGGATTAGTGGGAAGATCAGGTGGAGGTACATTACCTTGGGTACCGTCCAAGGCTGCCTGAGCTTCAGCCTCCACTACGGAGTGGACTATGCCCTTCTGAGTGCCAGTTTCATGAAAAAGCTGTCTAATTTCGCCTTCTAAAACTCGCTTATTCCTCTCCGGGATGGGCACACTATTTACTGCATTATCAATCATTCTCTTTATCTCCTGCCTGCCTTCCACATTAATAATGGCTACCGGTGGTGCTGTTGGGACTAGGCCAGGGTCTGCTCCCCCCTATCATGGGGGTCACCATGTTGGCATCGCCCATGATGCGTGTCATGACGTCGATGACGTATGATATGGTGTGGGTGTAACGGGATCCGCCATGTTGTGGATGGCAGGGTGGGAATTCTGGACCATGGTAGGGGTGTGACTGGGCATTGTATTGAGAGATGTCATCATCTGAGACCTCCCCTTCAGATGATGTAGTTAAGGCAGGGGCTACGCCTCCCATCGCATTAACATGTCCAGCTAGAACTTCTCGCTGATGGCACAGTTTCGCCATCTTAGATTCACATTCTGCATGACTCATATTTGCAACATTCACATCAACCTCCTCTTGCATTTGTTTCTGCAACACTCTGTACGCGGCGCTCAATTCGCGATTGTCTCTATTAACCACTTTTAAGTCACACTTACTGCATCTGATTTATCTTATCCTGAAGCTCTCCAACTACCCACTCAACTGTTCATTTGTTCTACTTAACAAATCATTCATATTCAAAGCCTGTCCCTTATCCTGTCTCAAACTTTCACACTCCTGCTTCAACATAGAAATTTCCTGCTCTCCTGCCTGGGCAGAATGATGCAAAAGTGAATCCTTTTCATTTTGCGAGTTTGAAGTTCAGACTCCAAATTCTGCTGTAGCCTGACACTTTCCATTTCCTGCAAAGCCATCTCTTGCTTAAGAGATAAGATTTGCAGTTCAAGGGTTTGAAACCTCACTTTGGAGGCTTCCAAAGCAGTGTAGAGAGCTGCAACCAACAGCCCTTTAGCTTGGTGCTTATTGGCTGTTTGTCTCATCTCAGTGTACTGGGTTGAGATCCCCAGTATAGGGTTTTCGGATTGACTTGCATCCCGCACGAAGTCAGTCCCGCCTCCACGGGAGATAAGGAAGTTTGAGACATCGAAGTCTCAGTTCTGCACAGATATTTGATATGGTGGGCAATTGTGTGGGAGTGAGAAAAATCAACTGTGAAAGGCGAGTGCTGTATCGCATCCACAGCAGGAGCACTTCACACACAGTCAGGCTACTGTAGGACTCTTGTAAGCTTGCAATCCAACACTGCGCGGGAGTGGATCGAGTCGGCATCGACTCACACCCAGAAAACAGCCAGATTTTGCAAGTGATTACAAAGTGGTCTTACAAACTGGAGAGAGGAGGCAGAAATGCATACCTACAGACCCCATTGGGGAGGGAAAAGTTGAAACGCAACAGGCGAAACTTTGCAAACACCAAATATTGCCTGCACGTGGTTGTCACTTGTCAGGAGGTCTAAACCTAACTCTCAGGTTCTTGGCAACACTGGCAATGCAAGGAATCACAGACATGTTGCATAAGAGAAATAAACATGTTTATTACTGCCAAAAAGGATAATTACTGTTGCCCTAAGCAGTTCTTACCAATACGAACCGGGAGCCAATGCTAAGCATTCTCTATACCTCAAGGATGCTTTGTGTCTCTTGGGGTCTCTGATGTAGAAGACGTAATGTCTCACATTATATACCTATGATAATTCCTATGGTTACTGTAAGATAGAAACATTTCTAGTTACAGAGATGAGCCCTATTGGCTAAATTAGAGGTGGCTCCACGGTCCAAGATAACATTATACAACTTTGTAGTAGTCATCACTTTGTGAAACAAAAGACTACAGTTCTTACATAAATCAGTGTAGTTGTACAAATCACCAAAAGGTGGCAATACTGACTTATATAGAGAGATGCATCAAATTTTTAATCCACCTGCAGAAGTGGACTAAGCAGCCACTCTATGCTAACGAGTTAATAATGAGAAAGTGGGCACTACAAAGTACACTTCACATTATTATTATTATTACCACTTCACATTGCCATTATGCCTCAATGCAAATAAGGCAACGGAGAAGAGAATAGGCACATCACATGGCTTGCAGTACTGTAAGTCACATGCTTTAGCCATGAAGGAAGGAAGTGAGTCATTAAAGCAGTTTCACTTTCTCCTTTGCATTTGTTGAGGGAGAAAGCATTTGTGAGAGGAGAGGAGTTACAGTGCTTGATTGCCTTGTTGCCACTTTGTTGCATTTCAGTTCTAGAAGAAAACCAACAGACTTTTTAAAAGCTATATCTTTATTTAGTTTTCGTATTGTATTTGTGTTTTCTTCTTCTTACTGAATTTTTTTGAATAAGTTTTGTTTTGTTTTGTGTGCGTGACTGACTCTGTGTGTGTGTGTGTGCCCACTGTCTTTGTGTGTGTGTTGGCCCATGGACTTCAGCAGGATGGACCTAGGAGAAGGCGAGTTGTTGGCCCATGGGCAAGGTAGGAGGGGAGTGCAGACCCGTAGGGGGCTGTGTAGTCATGTCACGTTGGATCACTCCTGACTCCTGGCCAGTGTTGCTTCCCCTGTTGAAGCAACAGGAGCAGCAGCAGCAGCACCAGTGTCACCAATGGCTGCTGCACATCCACCTTCTCTGCCACTACCACCACCACCACAGGTAGCAGCATCTGTTGGGGCTCCTGCAGCACCCCCTCCACCACCTCTACAGCCACAGGAGGTGGCCCTGGAAAATGTAGGTGGTGGTGGGACTCATGTGAAGACTGTGTCTGGTCCCCCCACAGCTCCCCAGTGTGGGACTTTTTTAACTGTGTTGGGGGAGACAGCACAGTGGTGGTGTGGTGTGCCATGTGTGTGGTGTGGTGGTGCACCATGGCCCCTGTGGGACAAGTTTGGGGACCGGTGGCCAGCGCACCCACATGCTGAACTGCCACAGGGCAGAGTGGCAGGCTGCTATGGAAGGGGCCAGGCATCCACCTGCTGGCCCTTCCATGGCAGTGGCCAAGGGTGCTGCTGGGGTGGGAGTTGTGCCTTGCAGTCACCGCCACAGCAGAAGGAGGGCTACTACAGCAGCTGCTCCACCACTACCACCACTGCTACCACAGCCACCAGCACCACCCTGTCCACCACCACCCCCACTACCTGGATTCCCCGTTGCAGTGGACCCCGCCTCAGTCCCTGCAACACAGTCTGACATTGGCCTGGTGTGGGCAGTGCTTGAAGAAACTAATGAGCGGTTCAGTGCTTTACAGCAGCAGGTGAACAGAGTAGAAGCACAACAGCAGCATATAGGTTCAATGCAGCACCTGCTGCTGGACCACCACGGCATCCCATGGCCACAGTAAGTTAGGGGATTGTTTTCTGCCCCCCCATCCCCACCCCTGACCCCACTCCACTACTGTGTTGTACTATTTTTGTGTGTTTTTTTGTTGTTGTTTAATCATACACATTTTCCCTTCCGGGGAATCTTTCTTGCACCACATAGTGTAATACATTTTTGTGAAAACTGAACATAATTTCATTAAAGTGTGTCACGTGATGGAGGAATTCCCTTTCTGAAAATCTGCCCACATTCTGCCTCCCTTCTCAGCAATGTTAGGACGTGATGGCAGGGAGAGCACGTGTGCGTGCTCCTTACATTGAATATCTGATTGTCCGGCAGGTTTCCGAATGTTTCTTTATGTTATAATGGTCAATTTGTGGTGAAACTTATGGGCACGTTTCCAGTAAGAAGAGCCTTGTAAGTGGAAACATTCCCACATTTCACCACAAGGTCAACCTTGTAACATAAGGAAACATTGGGATAGCTGCTGGACATTCACTATAGTGGAGCATGCACCTGCGCTCCCCCTGGCATCACTTCCTAACATTGTTGAGAAACAGGGGCAGAATGTGGGTGGCTTTTCTGATTGGTAATTCCTCCATCATGTGACTCACTGTAATGAAATTATGGGTGGTTTTCACAGAAATATATTGCACTCTGTGGAGCAAGAAATATTCCAGTGGGTGTAATGCCCCCAACATATTAGTTTAAGTGCATCACCATAACTATGTAATGTGGTGAATCTCTGTAAAGCAGCAGTGCAACAATCTGTTGAAACATAGAAAAATAGAAACATAGAAACATAGACTTTGATGGCAGATAAGGACCGCTTGGCCCATCTAGTCTGCCCATTTCCCTACCTACAGGATAGGCCGCAGATCCTAGTTAACCAACAGCCTATTTCTTCCTACCCCCTACAAGAATTGCCTTATGTCTGTCCCATGCATTCTTGAATTCTCCCACAGTTTTAGACCCCACAACCTCCTCAGGAAGGCTGTTCCATGCATCCACTACCCTCTCTGTGAAATAATACTTCCTCACATTGCCCCTGAACCGCCCTCCTTCTATCTTTAATTTGTGTCCCCTTGTTCTTGCACGTCTTTTTTTCTGAAAGATGTTACCCTCTTGGACGTTGTTGATTCCCTTGAGGTACTTGAAAGTTTCTATCATGTCCCACCTCTCCCTTCTTTCCTCAAGGGTATACATATTAAGCTTCTTTAGTCTCTCCTCATACAGCTTCTCTTGCAGACCCTGCACCATTTTAGTTGCCCTCCTCTGGACTGCCTCTATCCTGTCTATGTCCTTGAGGAGATGGGGTCTCCAGAACTGGACACAGTACTCCAGATGGGGTCTCACCAACTTTCTGTACAGAGGGATAACAACTTCCTGTTTTCTGCTGATGATGCCTCTCCCTATACATCCCAGTATACCCCCAGCCCTCCCTACTGCCTTCTCACATTGCTTGCTAACCTTAAGGTCATCTGATATGATTACCCCCAGGTCTCTTTCCTTTTGTGTTGTTGTTACTACCTCCCCACCCATTGTGTATTCTTCCCCTGGGTTCTTGTTTCCCAGGTGCATTATTTTGCACTTCTTTGCATTGAATCCTAGCTGCCATACTTCTGACCATTCCTCCAACCTTGCCAAGTCCCTTTTCATCCTTTCCATGCCTCCTTGTGTATCAACCCTGTTGCAGATCTTTGTGTCATCTGCAAAAAGGCATACTTTTCCTTCCAGTCCCTCTGCAATGTCACTGATGAAGACATTAAAAGGACTGGACCTAATACTGAACCCTGCAGTACCCACTAGTAACCCTCTTTCTTCAGAGTGGACTCCATTTACAATTACCTTCTGTGTCCTGTTGTGCAGCCAATGTTTTACCCAGGCTACCATCCTGGGACCCACTCCCAGGCTGGTTAATTTGACTATTAATCTTTTGTGTGGGACTGTGTCAAATGCCTTGCTAAAGTCTAGGTAGGCCATGTCCACAGCCCCTCCCTGGTCTACTACTTTGGTCACCCAGTCAAAGAAATCTATTAGATTCATCTGACATGACCTTCCCGCTGTGTTGAGAACTCTGACCTATATTTTTTAATGTTATGTTACAACTTCCTTTACTTACATCCTGACTGACTGGAAAGATACGAGAATTTGCAGTAGTTGAGTATGCTGTACTACCTTTTTTCATGTATGAAATAATGAAAGGAGCATTCCTTTTAAATTGGTGCTGACCAGGTCCTCATCATTATTTTCCTCTACTTTTCTCCATTACGTCAATTAGTTGTTATATATCACTTCTGTTGTTAATTAACAGTTATGCATCAGGCAGTGTTTTATGACACCACAGAACAATAGTTATTAAAAAGCAGCTGCAAATAAATACAAACCTAGTCCGAACAATATTGGAAGGCATGCTCATTTTTTTTCATACATGAAAAAAAGTAGTCAAGTAAGTAAAGCAGACATAAATTGTGAAAAGAATCGTATCATTCAAGCCATGACTCGGAGGTGACTAGTGGTGGCTGTGGCAATGTAAAGTAGCATAAAAAAGTACAGTTCAAAACTGTGAGGACATTCTTGCAATGCTGCTTTAATTGTAAAAATGTCAGTATGACATCATGAGCTCACAGCAAAAATCACAGAACACGCAAAAGTGGCACAAAGTCCCAGATTTTTTTTGAAGCCCCAAAATGCATCCTGCTTGTGTGCAGAAAATTGACAAGTGGTTACGCACCGAAATGAGACTGTTTCAGCACATACAAGGTCCCCCAGAATTAATGGCGTACTCAGTCATGTGTGCAGTGGTGGCACAGAGTCCCCAGATTTTTTCTGCCAGCCCGAAATGCATCCTGCTTGTGTGCAGACAATTGACAAGTGTTAACACAGTGTAATGAGACTGTTTAAGCATATAGAAAGTCCCACAGAATTAATGGGGCACTCAGTCATGTGCACAGTGGTGGCACAGAGTCCCCAGATTTTTTCTGCCAGCCCAAAATGCATCCTGCTAGTGTGCAGAAAATTATCACGTGTTTACACAGTAGAATGAGACTGTTTCAGCACATACAAAGTCCCCCAGAATTAATGGTGCACTCAGTCATGTGCACAAAAGTGGCACAGAGTCCCCAGATTTTTTCTGCAGGCCCAAAATGCATCCTGCTTGTATGCAGAAAATTGACAAGTGTTAACAGTGTGGAATGAGAGTGTTTCAGCACATACAAAGTCCCCCAGAATTAATGGCACACTCAATCATGCATGCAGTGGTGGCACAGAGTCCCAGAATTTTTTTGCCAGCCCAAAATGCATCCTGCTTGTGTGCAGAAAATTGACAAGTGTTAAAAGTGTGAAATGAGAGTGTTTCACACATGCAAAGTTCCCTAGAATTAATGGTGCACTCAGTCATGCGTGCAGTGGTGGCACAGAGTCCCAGATTTGTTCTTCAGGCCCAAAATGTACCCTGCTTGTGTGCAGAAAGTTGACAAGTGGTTACACAGTGAAATGAGACTGTTTCAGCACATACGAAGTCCCTCATAATTAATGGCACACTCAGTCATGCACGCAGCGGTGGCACAGAGTCCCCAGATTTTTTCTGTTGGCCCAAAATGCACCCTGCTTGTGTGCAGAAAATTGATAAATGGTTACACAGTGAAATGAGAGTTTTTATCACATACAAAGTCCTCTAGAATTAATGGTGCACTCAGTCATGCGCACAATAGTGGCACAGAGTCCCCAGATTTTTCCTGCCAGCCCAAAATGCATCTGGCTTGTGTGCAGAAAATTGACAAGTGTTAACAGTGCAGAATGAGAGTGTTTCAGCACATACAAAGTCCCCAAGAATTAATGGTGCACTCAGTCATGCACACAGTGGTGGCACAGAGTCCCCAGATTTTTTTCTGCTAGCCCAAAATGCATCCTGCTTATGTGCAGAAAATTGACAAGTGTTAACACAGTGGAATGAGACTGTTTCAGCACATACAAAGTCCTCCAGAATTAATGGCGCACTTAGTCATGCATGCAGTGGTGGCACAGAGTCCCCAGATTTTTTCTGCCAGCCTAAAATGCTTCCTGCTTGCATGAAGAAAATTTGCAAGTGTTAACACAGTGGAATGAGAGTGTTTCAGCAGTCAGCACATACCCCAGTATAAAATGATGACTGTGAGCATTGTGTTGCTGGTCCAATGTGTTCTGTGAGACCATTCCAGCAAATGCAATGTGATCATCTCAACTGGATTGAAGGGTGCCCTTTGGCTGTACCCTAATAGTAGCCTTTGATGAGTGTGTGTATATATATATATATATATATATATATATATATATATATATACTGTATATGAAAATACAAAATCACACATGCCCACACAATGCAAAGCTTCATGGGCTGCATATGCAAATCACCACAGAATGTTATGCTGGTCCAACTTTAAGCAGAATTGTATGGTGCCGAAAGGCCTCTCACATAGTTTGCAAAGGGTGCTAACAGATGACATAGCAACATAACACATTGGACCAGCAACACAATGCAATCTATACTGTATATGGTTGTGTTGTGTGTTTTGTAAGTGAGGATGGGGGCTGACATGGACCTGTACTCATGGTATTGTTTTGCATCACAGGTCACACAGAAACTGCTGGTGTGCACATTCCAGTGCTCAATGAGAATTTTTTGTGCTGAAATTGGAAACGGATAACTCTCAGGCACATGAAGGTAAGTATTTTTTTTGGGGGGGCGGGGGAATCATATTTGCAGGTTTGTCTCTAATGGTTTCTTATTTTGTTACTTCTTCACAGATTTCATCAGCATCCTTCTGGAGTCTGGTTGTGTTAGGATGGTCATGGTCATCTAATGAAATGACTTCTGCATGTTGCATGTGTGCCCAAGCTTGGGGGGGAGGTGCCTGATGTTGAAGAACTTTTTTGGATAAGGCCACTTTGACAGAACAACAAAGCATCTGGAAGTTTCCTAAAAAAAGAAATGAATGATTCTTACAACTTAATTGTTATGTGTCCCTCCCTGGTTCTCAAATCTCAATCTAAAGTCAAGTTACATTTCAAACCCACATCTTGTCAACTAACACAACCCTTGTGCAATATTTGCAGCAGTCTTTACAAAACAATGAAATGGATGAAATAAAATTGTCATACTTACCAGAATGGATTTCACATGGTTATTACATCACTTCCTCTCTGTACGGTACAGCTACAGTACCATTCCCGATGAGTTTTTGTGATGAAGCCTATTTTTGTTACCCTGTAAAAGAAACAAAAGAAGTGTACCGTGTGTGTTTTACCATTGCAGCTCTGAAAAGCTACAGAAAACAAAACATACAACTAAAGGAAGTGAAGCAGCATAACAAACATGAGTACACATACTCACTTTATGGTTTAAATATTAAGAAGCTTTGTGTCTCGGCTGATGGATGTGGTGGTCTAGACAGACTCAGGCTCAGTGGTGGCAGTGGCTAAAATCAGTCCCAGTGGTGGTGGTCTGGGGGGCAGACAGACTCATGGTGGCAGTGGCTAACATCAGTCCCGGTGGTGATGGTCGTTCGGGGGGCAGACAGACTGATGGTGGCAGTTGTGGCAGTGGCTAACATCAGTCCTGGTGGTGGTGGTCCAGGGGCCAGACAGACTCATGGTGGCAGTGGTGGCAGTGGCTAGTCCCAGTGGTGATGGTCGGCGGGGGCACACCACCTTTTAAAAACTGCAGTTAAAACCTGCCAACATTAACCACATCATCATCATCCTCATAAAGAAAGCTGCCCTCACAATCATGGATGTCTGAAGTCTGACCACTGGGAAATTCTTTCTCCATTGTGTCATCATCTATGTCAATGGTGGGCCGGTTCAGGCAGCCACTGCCAGTGACACCAGGATGCTCCATTTCCACATCAGCAAGACCATCATAACTAGGCCGGGGTATGAATACCGGGGTTGCAGTCTGTGCTTGTATGTGCCTCTCATTCATTTTAATGAGTGTTAGCAAACTAATATTTGCAGGAGACAGGTTTGTCCAACAATCCCGGAATATTGTACCTGTTGAGCTGAATACTCTCTCAACACTTACACTGGAGGGTGGGCATGTGAGGTACTTCAGTGCCACTGCAGTCAGCTCCGGCCATTCACTGACCTTTCCACTACAGTACAAAAGAGGATCTCCAGTTACTGTCAGATGCCTGTTTTCAGACATACTGTATATGACTCAACCATTCTCTGTGCTGCACTAAGTCCAATTGCTGATGCATCATCCTGTTCTCCCGAATCATTTATTTCACAAATACCCACTTGGAACAAAGCCTCCTAAAATGGATTGACGCCAGCCACTTTGGATGACAGACCACCTGGAACTGCAGTTCCCTTTCCCTTGCAGGATATGCTTGATGGCCCTCCAGGTACACCTTCAGTCGGATTATGCTGCTGAGATTTGCTGACCATGGCACGTGACTTCTGTGCCCCATTAACCAAGCGCATCAGTTGACCACATATTTTTTACCTGTTCAGGCCCTTCCTCCAGCACTGATACAATTCCATGTTTGTATCTTGGGTCCAGCATTGTTGCTATGGCAAAGTTGTCACTACGCTGAATGTTCACAATGTGATGATTCTGGTCGAATACTGTCAGCATGTGTTGCAGCAACATACTGCTACCACTGTGTCCAGCAACATCAAGGCTATGCTGTACATTCACCAATGTCTGCCTCAGCACCCACAGCAGTGGAATTGATTGGCTAATGGAGGCAGACTCGCCACTCACTGCCTGTGTGGCATGTTCAAAAGGCCACAAAATTGTTATTACAGAGTCCACGAGGTGCCACTGTTCAGTCGTCATAGACATGGAGGCCCCGGAACTGTCATGGCTAGTGTGCATAACAAGATATTCTGAGATGGCTTTGTATTGTTCATACAACCTCTCTGCCATGTATAAAGTGGAGTTCCACTGGGTGACAACTTCCAGCTTCAAGCGGTGCTGAGGCAGGCTGTTTTTTATCTGCTACTGCTCATGAGTTGGTCACGGGCTTTCCAGATCTTGAAAAATGAGAGCAGATACTGCCATGCAACAGTCAGCATTTCCTTTATATCAGGAACTGCAGAAACTCCTAACCCACAAGATTTAAACAGTGGGCCATGCTGGAACACGAAAAAAGCACCATTCGTGATGCATTTCCCACCACATTTGACCCATTGTCACTTAGTTATGAACCCAGCTCTCAGGGACAGAGGGTTTAGCCATCTGTCAGTTTCAGTCAGTACCATGTCCAACATGTTCTCACCAGTGTTTGAACAGGTCACATTGTGCATCGCAATCATTGCATGCTGTCGAATTCCTGGAAGATTGCTACCATGACAATCCACCTTACTGCACTGATTATGCACGCTACCAACATCACAAACAACCCCTGGCACATGCATCCACTGTGCAGTTATACACAAATATGAACTCCCTGCTGTTTTGCCATTTGTCCACATATCCATACTTAAATGGATGAATGGAGAGGAAGAATGTTGAAGGGCATGTCTTACTGAGTCAGACACAGTGCGGAACAACTCGGGGACAGCATGGGTAGAAAAGTATGTCCTGGATGGGATGGGACTTTCCATTTTGGACAGGCACATGCAGCAAACTGCTGGAACCCAGAATTCTCCACAAAGGAGAAGGGCAAAAGATCAATTGCCCGCATTTCCGCTACTGCAGCATTGAGTTCACATGACACTGTATGATTCGGGTGGTACTTCAGCTTATGTACAGAAACACTCTGTAATATGGGCTGACTTAAATGTTTTACATGGGGTGTGTTGATCACAAATGGTTGTGCTCTATGATGAATGGTACTGGCAGGGGGTGAAGTGTGGACATTTGATGAAGACGGTGCACAGGTGATGATGACAAACCCAGAAATGCTGTTATTTTGCCAGATTTGCCAACCGGGTTGATGTACCACTTGCACTAGACATACTGCATTCACCACCACCACCACCACCACAAAAACTGCTACTCCCACCAGCGCTGGACAACATTTCAAAGCCATTATGGTCCTCCACCTCATCATGCCTGTAGTAATCCTCTGCTATTATTACCACACTACTGCACACGTTTAATTTTCTACTGGACTTAACAGACATGGAAGGGGATAACATGCTGGCTATGGTTGCTGGTGACCCGGGTGAACACCCCATTGTGGTACTAGCTGCCAGCTTGTGCTGGGTCCACAGTGCAAAGTGTCTATTCTTAAGATGTGAATGTTGACCTCTTGTGCCCAGATGGCTCCCCTTTTTAACTCGACTCACTCTCACATGGCAAACCTGGCAGATTGCAAATGAATCATCATTTGCATCTTTATAAAAACAATCCACAACAAGGGATTATGATGCTCTGCTTTTAACATGTCCATGATGTGGCTTATTTAAGTCCATTATTTTAGGCACTGAAGTGGGGGGGGCACGTGATGTTTCAGGCACTGCACACCTCGACTGCAACTGACCACCACGACTACCTATCATGTTGATTACTGGGTCACCATCATCATCATCGACTAAAACTGGTAGATCACAAGTTTTTAAAGAGGGGGATTCCTTCAAACAGACTCAGACACAGACACTTTTAATTTCTTTTTCTCTGGTTCCCAACTGCGGTTAATTACATCATCATCATTTTCATCAACGTCACACACATCCACATCTTCTGCTTGGATGGTAGCATGTGGACTGCAGGTTGCAACAACAGCAACATCATCATCATCATCACATTCATCATCAGCATCTACACCACCATCACCTGATATTTTTTCACCATACTGTGAATCACTGCATGGAAAATGCATGACGTTAAGTGCCACGGTGGATGGAATATCACATTGTATGCTATCGTTGACATGATTATCAGAATCCTCATGTTCAGTTACTGGGATGTTACTGAGAAGTATGACATCATCTATGCTGCCACTCACTTGCACTGCTTCACACTCAATATTTGTGGATATGGTGCACTGGTGGGAATTAGAACTTGATGCAACAATACTAATACTACCTCCACCACCACTAACATCAGTAACACTAACACCACCAGCTGGGAAAACATCATCTCCTCCAACTATGAGTGAAGCTACTGATTGGGCTGTAAAAAACATTGCAGGAGAAATATCTTTCCTAACATCAGCAATGCACTTCTGCGTCTGCGTACTACTACCACGTCGACAGACCATCTTACTGCCAACATTGCCATGGCGAGAAACAGCTTTGCTTGCAAGTCTCTTTGCAGTCATTTTGGTGGATCAACCACAAATATTATAACCAAATTCAGTTTTTGATATGTTCACTCTCTCATTGGAGGGACCCTCGATGTGAAATTACATAAACAACTGTGGCTTCAGCAACAGATACGGGACTACTCTGAGACTATCATGGAACTTAAACAACTCAGTAACCAGTGGTGCTGATGAGGTCACAAAACAATCCAATCTGGTACAAAATACCTTTTGAACGTGGGGGTAGGGGGGAGCACTGAATGCAGACAGTGCTGATTTTTACGGCACTAGCAACAAAATTAAGAACAGATGTCACGATCCCAGTACAAAATCAGACAGCTGCAATGGATAGCAGGTTCACACTGCTGCGCCTGCAATTACACTAGTCTGTGGCACAAGAAAAGGTGTATTATTTGACGCATGCAACACTACACACACAATCACACACAGAACAGTTTGTGTACAATGCTGAACGAGGAATGCGTAGCAAATGCAAAAGTTCAGTACTATGCCACGCTACGTATTGTAAATTTGTAATGTAAACAACCTGAACTTATGAACTGCTGTACCACATCCACACAACAAACAGCAAGAACATTTCTACTATTACTGACAATATTACTGTGTGTACATTAACAGTCAGTTATAAAAAAAAGTATAACCAAAAAACAAAGAAATCACTATTTCTCCAACTTAAATCTACCTACACCAGAGATACGTCCCTCCCCCAAAGCACACTTTCACTGTCTTTCACCACACACACTCAATGTTGTAAATTAACATTCAAAATCCGTACAAAAACAAAAACTTTCGATGATATGAGCACAGGAGGGTTTCCTACAAACAATGAACTAAAGTTGGAGCCCCAAAAAAATGCAAAAATGCTTTTTCAATAGCTTTTACAAGATTTCTATCACAGACAGCTATCAGAGCACACTGTCTCCTACTCCTTCCTACTCATGCTACCCTGAACTGAGGCTGTGCAGATCAATATAGAGCCCATGTGACCTGAAATCCCGTGAATCACTGCAAAATTCACCTTTGGAGCTCAAAAACAAGGCGAAGTGAGGCAAAGTACACTGCCTGCTATGCATTTCACCTTAAATTTGGCAGAGTAGTGGTCTGGAGAGGCAGAGTAATGCTAAGTCATTGCTTCCAGTGGACTTTGCATTCCTCATTATAACGCGAAGTACTCCGCTTCGCGCTGCAGAGCACTCCGTGAATCTGCCTCTGCTCTGCAAATCGCTTCTGTGGATTGAGCCCACTTCACCCACCACTACTATAATCATTACAAGGGCACAGGTGTCCTTACATCTTGTAAGCAAGACATACATATATGTATTAGAAAGCAAAGTGCATAACAATAATATGCATACATATCCTGACATCTACTTTTATACGGTAGATGCCCTTAGCCCTATATGTTAGTATAACATATACCTATGAGCTAGCTGTCTACAGTGTACTTCTGGGGGTACCAATAGGGGTGCAGGGACCTCATGTAACAGGGGGTAGCTCTACATTGTACTGGTGACAGTAGTGTACCCTAGTTTAGCTCCTTATAATGGTAAGTGGGGTTGGGATGCTACAGCCGTGCCAAAGCCATTCATCCAGGGGTGTGATGGGTCAGGTCGCCATATCCAGGGAAATAAAGTTTGGGGTATTTATAGTGTTAGTATTATGGCATTGGGTAGAGGTTTCACACCATTTCAGCTATGCAGCCAGCACTGCCGGGTGGCCCTTTGGGGGCAGACTGAGCATATCCCCTCCTGAAAGTCCAGTCCAGTCAACTGGGGTGAGTGTTCACCAGGTGATGAGCATTTCTGGCAGGGTAGAGTGTAAGCCCCCTTGGGAGCATACTGGGTAGTAAGGGCTTAATTCCGCGGCCCTCTTGACCGCCTGTGGGCTGGTGGTCAGAGATGCGGGGAAGTTAAGTAGGAGATTATTGAGTGGGAAGGAGGAATATGGAGAGGAGAGTCCGGTCAGTGAGAGGGACCAAGGGTCGGGACGGTGGTGGGGTAATTGCTACCTTGGCCCCCCATTGTTTGGGTCAGGTAGTGCAGGAGTCATTAGTTTGTGAGTTGGCTGTCAGCAATGTTTAGCTGTTTATGGTCCTCCATGCTGCAGAGAGAGCAGTTGGTGCAGCAGTGGTGAAAACCTGCTCTGCATTGCCCCAGTGATAGTAAGACTCCACAGGAGTGACCAAAGTGGGAGCAGTACAGGAGGTTGCAGGGAGCCTGAGTCATAAGTCTCATCTAGCAGCCTCACTTATGGGTGGTCCTTGGCTCTTGGTCAGTGTGCTTACTTTGTCATTGTCCTCGGGGTACCCCCACGGCATGAGGAGGACTGACATTAGAGAGATCTCAGTTAAGTCAAGAGTTTAGTTACTGCTGCAAGGTTTGAGTACCAGGTAGAGCCAGTGCTTAGTTTGTGCAGACTGAAGGTGAGAGGGCTCGCTCTGGCATTGTGGTGTAACATGAGACCAGCTCAAACTGTTTAAAAATGATGTCATGTGCAGGAGGAGAGTCAGCAGAAGGGTATCTGGATGACTGATTTGGCTCTGTATCTTCAGCCAATGTGGGAGATCTTCACAATCCAGTTTATGTACAACATCTTAATACACTTGTGCCCTCAAGAATGAACTGTTGCCACCAGAATTCAAACCTCAGGCTCCATGGAGCTGCTGTATTCTTATCCTAATCTTTTGGGAATTAATGAGTTTAAGCCCAGCATGTTTTGTGTGGGCATTGGACTTATTTGAGAACTGGTTTTACAGTATTTCTAACTCTCTTTTGCCTCCACAGCTGCAGCACTATGTACTGTATTTGGGCACCCACTGGACTTCACCAGATGAACCAGGTAAAACACAGCCATTTCAGAACAAGTACTGCAGTTTGTGGGCTCTCCCTTCCCACAGACTTCCTGCCATCTATGTAGCTAGACACAGTGGGGTACTACACTCCCATTCATGGTATGGGAGTCTTTTGGGCCTAAAAAGTGATTTCACATTTTTGGTCACCTTTTAAACTGAGACAGTGATGTCTCTGCTCTTAAATGGGGTGCTAATTTCTGGTAGCTGCTGGTCTGCCCATCCCCCTGCTGCTGTCCCTCCTGTTGACTTTCTGTCCCTTCCCCTGACAATTTTTTTCAGGTTAACTGTCACATCAAATGCTCCAAATTAATGAGTATTTCCAGTTTTTCTATAAGACTTTATATATCTCTCAAGTCCCTCTTGACTCCTCACCCCATGATTTTCTAAAAGATATTTCTTTCCCAACATTGTCTTCCCTGATGGGTGCCAGATTGGACCAACTGGTGACCCAGCAAGAACTTAAGCAAGCAGTTTGGACTTCCAGGTCTGGTAGGGCCCCAGGTCTGGATGGGATCCCTATGGAGTCCTGTAAAACGTTTTGGGAAGAACGCTGTCTATTAATGCACTCCATGGTGCTGGAGAGTCTGGATTCTGGTTGTCTCTCTCCATCCCAAATTTTGGCAACTATTATGGTGTTGCCCAAACCCGGGAAAGACCCCACCAAATGTGGGTTCTATCAACCCATATCCCTGCTTAAGGCTGACTATAAGATAATAGCAAAAATGTTGGTTTCCAGATTGGAGGGGGGTCCTCCCAGGCTTGGTGCACCCTGACTAGAGCAGTTTTGTGAAAGGCAGGCAGGCTAAGCACAATATACATCATACATTAAATATCATGCCCCACTGGTCTGGGGGAAGGGGTGGTGGTGGCCAGGGTCTCTTAGCATTGGATGCTGAAAAGGCATTTGATTGTGTCAAATGGACTTTCATGTTCACCGTCCTTGAAAAATTTAATTTTGTCCCCTGTTTCCACTTTTGGATCTCTAGTTTATATAAATCCCCCAAAGCATAATTTCTCACCAATGATGTTATGGCCACAGCTTTCTGTTTCACTAGAGGGACTAGGCAGGGATTTTCACTGTCCCCTTTTTTGTATGCATTAACTATTGAGGCCCTGGCCACTGCCTTACATAGTTTTTTTTTTTTTTTATTTAGTTGTTTAACCAGGTACAGCACACTAAGCTGAAAACTTTTTTACAGGAGCGACCTGGGAGCACAAGGAGGTTAAGTGACTTGCTCAGGGTCACACAGTATGCAAGTGGAAGCTGTGGGATAGTCACTCTGATATTCAGGGTTTCGACTATAAGGGGAAGGAAGCATGTCATTTCCTTATTTGCTGATGATGTGCTTCACTTTCTGGCTAAACCTGATAGGGCTCTTCCAGCTCTCACAGATCTCTTTAATATCTATTGTCCTATATCAGGCCACAAGCTCAACTGGGCAAAGTGTGAGTGGCTGCCTTTGTCTGACAAGAAGACCTCTATTCAGATAAGGGGCAGAACTATTCTCCCAGCCAAAGCTTTTAACTATCTAGGTATTAGTTGCCCAAGCTGACTCTCAAAACTGGTAGAACTAAATCATAAATCACTCATTCACAAAATCTGGGAGGACTGTAATCGATTTGTCTTTCTTCCTCTAGCCCTAATAGGTATGGTCAACCTCGTCAAAATGTGTATACTACCTCAGTGCTTATACTTATTCCAGTCACTACCAATTTATGTTCTGAAAAAGTATTTTAAAGCACTATGAGGCTGAGTCACATCTCTCTTATGGAAAAACCGAGGCCTCAGATTAGAAGAGAGATACTTTGGCAACCGGTAGGGAAAGGAGGCTTGGGACTGCCCAATTTTTGGCTATACTTCCTAGCTGCTCAACTAGCGTTCCTGGTTGACCTCACACAGGACATCCCTGGTCCTGTGAGGGCAGTATACCCTAATGTGGGCATGTTGCAAGTGGGCACCTACCAAAATGGCGACCCACTTACGGTGACTGAACCGATGGTGAGGGCGTAGGGAGGGCAACTGGATGGGGAGGGTTCGCAAAAGGGGACAGGATGTCATTACACATTTACACACGTGGGGGGGAGCAAGCGGCACCGAGCAAGGGGTGGGAGGGTTTGTGAGGGGTGGTGCCATGGTCTGCCACCAAGGTGGCCCCATGGCGTGGTGGGGTGGGTGTTGGCCTGGGGTGGTGAGGATGCAGGGTTCGGGTCTGGGTGCAGGCATATTTTGTTGTATCCGGCTTGAGATGGGGATTTTATTTTTTTTGTCACTGATGCATCTTCTGACATGCACCCCTCTGGAGTTGATACTCTAATGGGGGGGTGTAGACCCCCGGATAAAATTAAAATTTCCAATTCCTTGCGTCATTGTTCCTTTCGCCAGGTGTGCACATCACTGAAATTCAATTTCAGCAATGTACACTCACCATAAGGACGATCACCTTTCGGCAATCGCCCTTATGATATAGAACCTGTGAGGGCCTGGGTGGAGTTGGAGGAGATAGATAGTAAGACACCATTATAAAACTTGATATTTATCCCTTCGTTGGCAAAAATAGTTGTAAAATGGGTCAAGAATCCCTTTACTAGGTTATCTTTAATGGTGTGGCTTGCTGCCCACAAGCTTCTGAATTATCCATTGTCCCTGTCTCCAGGCGCCTCTACAGAGCAAATCCTTTGGGAGTCACACTGGATCCTGGGACCAGTACTGCAAGTATTGGACAGCTGGTATAGGAATGAGGTGTATCTTCTATTGCATTTATACCAGCAGGGAAATCTCCTAAATTATTAACAACTGACTAAACAATATGGCCTGCATGCTTCCCACTTTTTTATCTACTTCCCGATACGATCAAGGTTGATGGGAGAGGGACAGGATATCCCCCAGACCCTAGGGTGATCCCCAATAGAAGACATTTTTGTTAATGATAAATCCAGAACTATCCTTAAGCCACTGACTAAGTGCTATAAGCTCCTCCTGGGTGTGGCACCGGATCCCTTCTCTCGCTTAAAGTAAAGCTGGGATGCACATCGTGAGCCCTCAGGGTTCACTGGTGGGGATTAGGGGATGATCTTCCAAAAGGGTATGCAGTGTTCAATTAATAATAGCCTGAAAGCAGTACATTACAATGTCCTGCATAGGACATACTTTATGCCAGTATTAGCCCATAAAATTGATCCAATGAAAACTGAAGATTGTCCAAAGTGTAAAACTCAGCCTGGAACCTTTTATCATATACTTTAGTCCTGCCCTAAGGTGCTGCCCTTCTGGTTGGAGGTCACTTCACTGCTCTCTAGGACATTGTTTTCCTCATAACCCCATGTTGCAATAGATATACTTTCTTTTTTAATTTACTGATTCTCAGAATTAACACCCCTGAGCCAGGGGCTCATTTACAAAGGCTCCACATTAACAAATTAATTATACAGAGGAGGGAGTAACAGACATAGGTATATTGTGAACACATTAATAGGCAAGGTGAGATCAGATAAGCAGAATGTTAGACAAATAATCAATTTTACAATTCAATTCATTTTTATTTTTATAGAGCCTTTCGAATACTAAGTAGCCTTACATAAACTTAGACAGCCGGAGCATAATATGACATATATTATAAATAGAATAAACATTTACAAGCAATCAGAAGTATAAAACCAGTCCCCAAAAGAATGGCTCCATAAAATAGTTTTGAGCACCTGTTTGAATCCCTCCATGGTCGGGCACTCACGTATCTGATGAGGTAGAGAATTCCAAAGGGTAGGAGCCGCATGCATAAATACAGAGGCCCCAGAAGATTTTAAACAAACCCTTGGGATCTCTAGCAACCCCTCGTCAGTCGAGCAGAGAGATCGCCCAGGGCAGTACCGTGTCAGTGGCTCAGTAGGTAGCACACTTGCCTCTGAGGCCGGGAGATCAGAGGGCTGTGGGTTCAGTTCCCACATCTGGCACTTGGGTTAATATCCCAGTACTGACACTGTAGTGCAACAAGAGAGGGGTGCTGCACTTCTAAGGTGCTGTCTTTCAGATGAGAAGTTAAACTGAGGTCCCATCTGCCTGGATTGGTGGTAGTTCAGGTGGATGTTAAAGATCCCATGGCACTTATCGAAAAGAGTAGGAGAATTTCCCCGGTGTCCTGGCCAAATTTCTCTCATTCACTAAAAATACCACCAACAGCTTAATCAAGGTCAGTTGGCATGTATCTGTATCTCCCTTCCCCAGGTCGTGGCTGAAAATAGGCAGGATTTGTCTAGTGCGCTTACCCAGTCAACAAAAACTAAAATAAAGAAAAAAAAGAAGTAAGGGACCAGGAGCTCTTTCAGGTAGTCCGGGCCGAGTCCGAGTCGGGCTTTATAAGTCAGAAGTCCGACTCTGAAGGTGATTCAACACTGAACTGGCAGCCAGTGCAGCTTGTGCAGCACCAGCAAAATATGACAGGACCAAGAGGTTCCTGTCAATAGCCAGGCAGCTGCATTCTGCACCAGCTACAGGCAGTGAATATCCACCCCCGGGAGCCCTAGGTAAAGGGTATTGCAATAGTCCATGTGAGAAGACACAAAGACATGGACCAGCATAGGAAGGTCACCAGATGGAACTAGGTGCTTAACTCTGGAGATATTCCTCAGATGATAAAAAGAGGATTTGACAACGGCCGATACCTGTGAACACAATGTCAAGCCCTCATCAAAAATTACCCCCAAGTTTCACACCCATTCAGAGGTCAGGAGTGAGAGACCCCGAAGAAAAAGTCCCGAGGGTAACCCCATCCCCGGCCCCTCTATCCAGCAACCAGGATCCACCACTAACACCTCAGTCTTTACCAAGTTCAACTTCAGCCAGCTCGAATCCATCCACTCCTGGATCTCTGTGAGGCAGTTGTTAAATACCGAGAGGGCTCTATTTTGGTCAGGTGCACAAGAAAGGTAGAGCTGGGTATCATCAGCATAACAATGAAACCTCAGCCCATACCTTCTTACAATGTCTCTGAGGGGTAGCATGTACACTGCAAACAACATGGGGGACAACACCGAACCCTGAGGAACCCCTCATGACAAAAGGGATTGGGTCAGAGGAATAAATCCCCAACACCAGCAATGATTAAATGCTTATAGTGAGAGAGAAATCAGCAGCTGGTAGACATAAAAAGCTAGGGTTGTGAGGGACCATAGACTCAGCGGTCACACAGACATAGCAGCCATGGGGTCATTGTCGACAGAAGGCTGGTAGGATAAGGCTGATAGGATCGAGGCAGCAGGTCACTAAGGTTAAGTGAGACAGCCACATCTGCTGAGGTTGGCTAGATGTTGCTGGAGACAGTTTTTGAAGAAACCAATTATCGAAATGGATTGGATAGGTTCTGGGAGATTGTTAAACTAACTGGGGGATCTGAACATAAATGCTTTTTGCCCTTGGGATGTCCAGCAAAAAGGAACCTGAAAGGCTTGATTGGGCATGCTGCTCGTGCAGTACGAGATTGCAGGAGTCATCTTAAGCAACTGGATAGGGGGGCATGCCCTAAGGAGATCTCTTTGGCCACAAGGCAGGTGTGATAGGAGATTCTGTTTTGGAGGTTGAGCCAATTGGATTGCACGTAGAGGTCACATGTATGCATGTCACAGCTAGCACCAGTAAGTAGCCTGCAAGCTTTGTTAAGGGTGATTCTAATCCTTCTAAGGGCAATGGCAGAGGCAGTGCCATAACATACAGTGCCATAGTAAATGTGGACAGTATGGAGCTGGTCACAGCGAGGCATAGCGCCTCTTGGGTCATACAGCATTGGTGTCTATAGTGGAGGCCTAGTCTGATATTAGCAGTTTTGGAGATGTTCAAGATGTGTTCTAGGTAGGAAAGGGTGTTGTCCAGGGTGATGCCCAGGTATTTAAAGCTGCTTAACTGTTCAAAGGGTGTGCCAGTATTGTTGTTAATGGCTAGTCGGGCTATTTTAAACTTGTTATGTCAACCAACAAAGACCATTGATTTGGTCTTTTTCTAGTTTATAATTAATCCCTGTTTAGCAAACCGTGTTTCAATGGATGTAAAACTGCGTTGCATGTCATAGGAAAGGGGTGCAGAGTCAAGCTGGTTTGAGTAAATCACAGCATTATCTGCATACAGGAGAATGTTGTTATGGCAGGCTAGGGGAGGGTACTGAGGTAAACGCTAAATAGGAGGGGGCCCAGGATTGATCCCTGTGGAACACCAGATTGTACGGAGCAGCTAGTAGAGATTGAGTCAGAGATTTTTACATGCTGGGTTCTGCCTCCTAGATAATTACTAAACCAGGTGGTAACATCATTTGAGAGTCCAAGTGAGGGTAAGTCAGGAGTGGTAAGAAGTGGTTGACCATATCAAAGGCCTTTGTAAGGTCTATGTAGATAGACCCAACAAGGTGACCATGGTCAAGGGCTTTATGGATAAAGTCCATATAGGTGATCAGGGCAGTGGCAGTACTATGATCTTTCCTAAACCAGTGTTGCTGTGGGCACTGGATGCCGTGAGGGGAAAGATATACTGTTAGCTGTTCCACCACAATGTGCTCAAGGGCTTTCGAAAGAGAGGGTAAAATAGAAATGGGACAGCCATTGGCATGGTTGGTTCTGTCACCACTCTTGTGGATTGGTATCACAACTGCAGCTTTCCAGACAGATGGAAATTGACTGAGGCATAGGGACAAGTTCTGGATCCAGGTGAGTGGGGCCAGGATAGCATCAATGGTGAGGAAAATTAGTTTGAGGTCAAGGGTATTAGAGTTGTACCTGGATAATGAGCACTTTTATGAGGTGTTTCCTGGTGACAGAAGGGGATATTGACCTGAAATAAAATTGAGCAGTGTTAGGAGGGGAGGTCCTGTGGTGGGCAATGTCAGTAGTGGATGGTTCATCAAAAAGATTTGGGAGGAGGACTCCACTCAGGTCAGTGAATGAAGTGTTGAGAATGTTAGCAATTTCACTTGGGTCTTGAATGGTGTGCTTATTGTAGTTTAGTAGAGCGGGAGGGGATTGATTGGGTTTTCCTGTAAGGTTATTAATATTGTCCTGAAATGTCATACTAGTATTCCATGAGCTGGCAAACATGCCCTTGTAGTATGAGGCCTTCGAAAGTTGGATGGCCCTGACGCATTTATTCCTGGTAGTTCTGTAGCATTTCCAGTCACTTGGTTTGCCAGTGGCTTGTGCTACCTTCTACAGGTAGTCCCGAGTGGGCATAAGGTGCAGAACAGAGGGTGTGATCCAAGGGTTAAATACCCCTTTCACCTTGCGCTTCTTGAGGGTGGAAATATGTCACAGGCCAAATTGAAGTGAGAGATGTTGTGGCTTAGTGCTTCCTCAACACTCTGTGAGGAAGACTGGGGACCAGTCAAAACTGTGGAGATATTCTTGGAAATTTTCCAGATGCCCTTTCCTGAAGACCTGCTGATAGGATGTTACACATGGTTGTCTAGGGGCCTTATCTGTCCAGCGGCAGGTAACTAGAAAGTGGTCACTCAGGGCATCCGGCAACATTGTACCGTCAGTGATCCTCTCAGGGTAGTCAGAGAATAACAGCTTGATGAGAGTACTAGTGCTGGTCCTATAATTTATTCAAGTAGGAGAGGAGACAAGCTGAGTGAGGTTGATGGCTGCTGCTGCATCTTTAAGGGGGTTAGAATCAGAAGACAGCCAGCTGGTGTTGAAATCACCCTGTGCAGTGACCTCAGAGCCATTAGAGAGGTTAGCAATAAGATCGAGGAATGTTTGGAAGCCTTTGCGATTTTCCATGGGTGGAATATAAACTGAAAGGATGTAAACTGACTTCCTTTATTGCCTAAGGTAATTTTAACCCCTACTGATTGAGTCCCATCATTAGGGGACAGTGTTGGGAAAGTCTGGCATTGAAGTGAGTCCGAGATGTATAGGGTGCAGCCACCTCCACATCTACCAACCCTATCTGACCTGTATACTATGTAACCATTTAGGGAGACTGTAAAGTCTGGTACAACGGGGGAGAACCAAGTTTCGACTTGGAGAGGACATCAGGCCTGTGCTGTAGCACACAGACGTGTAGCTACTCGAATTTTGGCAGAAGGCTACGGATGTGTATGGAAGCAATTTGTAGACCCCTGTAGCCACTGTTTATACCAGATGGCTTCTGCAGAGGCCCAGGATTGGGGTGCATATTACCTGACAACAGTAGAAGTAGTAGAAGTTGTCTGGCCAGGAAGTATTTGTGGAGTGTGCATTTTAGCTTGGGTGGAAGATTGGTGGCTTTTGTGGAGATCATGGGGGTCAGTATAGAGGGGAGGTGAAGGGCTAAATAATAAGCCTGGTGAGATAGCAGATAGTGTGTGAGAAAAGAACCTAACAGGTTTGGGCACCAGGTTAGGGAGGGAGGTTATGGTGTCAAAGGCTGTGTGGGCTGAGAGAGTAGGGGGCAATCCTAAAGTAGAGATAGAATTTCTGTCAGAAGAGAGTGGCCAGGTTATAGTTAACAGGGCACTAAGGAGAGTGTATTGGTAAGGTGCCATAATATATCAATGGACTAGGCTAGTGAGCTGGGGCATGTTCCTGACAAATGACTTGCTTTGGGGGGGAGGAAGGTATAGACCAGTGGGTAGTAAGGTGACCTTACTGATGGGGAAAGGTATGTGTCAGCTAGTGATAAAGTAAACAGTATCACTAAAACAAGAAGTGTGGTAACCTAGCTAGCAGTAGTATGCCCAGTGCAGAGTATTGGTCAGAGTGCTAGTCCTTGGTACAGAAGGTCATAGGCTCGAGACCAGGCAGGCCAAAAAGTAGGAGTAGCAAGGGATAATGTTGAAAATTGGGTTTGCCAGAATGGTGAGAGGGCAGGTGTGAAGTAGGAAGAGACAGGATGGAGAGTAGCAGAAATCAGTGGTAAGAGTAGTGTAAGTGAGCTCAGGAGTGACTCCTAGGGGTGATGTAGTATAACAAACTAGTAGGCAAGAGGGTACTTAGTTTCTGTCCAGCAGCTGGTCATGTGATCAGTCACATGACCTCAGTGATGTATAAATAAAATGCTAAGCCGTGGTGGAGAGGACAGTCTAA
Source organism: Neoceratodus forsteri (assembly GCA_016271365.2). NCBI lineage: Eukaryota > Metazoa > Chordata > Ceratodontiformes > Ceratodontidae > Neoceratodus > Neoceratodus forsteri. The sequence goes on along the minus strand of CM028134.1, from coordinate 570,309,963 downwards.
GCGCATCATCAACAGGATAACACAGTTACAAAATTAGCTCCAGCTGAGGGGACAAATTGATTTTCCAATATCTTGCTGTGCGCTGTGCTTGCAGGCTGCTCCTCGGTTGCGGTGACTCTGTTGGGAGTTAGCTGTGTAAATGGAGGAGCCTGTGGAAAGAACACAAGGAATATCTTAGGAAAGGAGAATGAACTATGGAGACACGGTGGGGGATGGGAGAGTGATAATGCGCAGCTTAGGGGAGCCAGTATGGAGAAGACTCTGAAGTTAGGAGGAAAGGACAAAAGAACAATGCAATCTGGCACATTCTACAGTCAGAACAGGCTAAGACACAGCAGTGGAGACAGGTAAAAATTGTCTCTAAATGAAGGCTGTGTTGGCAGTTATGGAGACAAGTTAGGAACAACAAATCAGCACTGTAAACTGTTAGAGTTAAAGTAGCAGCCAAATTCAGATTAAAGCACTGCAAGCTAGGAGAAATGCACAGTGGTAAATAAACAATCTAGTAGGGTTTGATGACTTTAAAAACATCGTAAAGTCTTAAAGTCACAGTTAAAAAGTTAGCTCCATCACAGGGGACAAATCCATTTTCCAATACCTTACTGTGCACTGTGCTTGCAAGCTGCTCCTGGGTTGCAATGACTCCATTGGGAGTTAGCTGTGTAAATAGAGGAGCCTTGCTGTGCACTGTGCTTGCAGGCTGCTCCTGGGCTGCTCTATGGCGTTTGGGAATAACAGTTACGAAACTGGTGCTGACCCATCTGTGGTGCACTGGATGTAATCTCTTCTGCATTGTATGAAATTAGAGCACACACAATTCTCTGCCACAAACCAACAGAAGTATCACCAGCTGTGGGGTCTATTGTAAAAACCTCTACGTTCTCCATGGTTTCCCACTTTCTAGGGTTCCAGGGATAATTCATCACAGGTTCGTTGACATTCCACTCTAAGTTTCTTTCCCATTCTATAATTCATTTGTATACCATAAAATGTTATCAATGGTTCCTTTGTTTTAAATCACCTCCAATGGAACGTTGAAGGCAGTCAAGTTGGCTGACTGTCCTTTTTAACTTTTGTGTCTGAACTTGCAAAAGAATGACTGCCACATAAGATATGCCTGCATGGGCTCAGGCAACAAGGAACACTTTATAATATCATCAGGTATATTAGGGAGCATAAGCGAGCATCCCACCTCCCTATACCAAAGTACCTAATCAAACTAATTATGCACCTGAAACTGATTCTTGGTGGAGACATAGAGAAAAATCCTGCACCCCCTCTTACCAGTACCCTGCTATCCACCCAAAACAGGTCCCAATGGGACACTATCAAGGGGCCAAAAAAAATCCATATGAATATAAAAGCCTTAGGCCAAAAATCCATTAGTTGGAGGCCTGGGAAAGCCTTTACTCACCAGATATAATAGCAGTAATCGAAATGTAGCTCAAGCCTACAGTACTGGACTATGAGGTAGGATTAACGAGCTATACGTTTTTTAAGCAGGATCAACTGAAGAAAAAAGGGGGAGGGGTCCTGATCTATGTTAAATTTGTTCTTAATGCCATGTTAATTGCTACTCCTGATCTAAACCCCTCTGCCTGTGAGGCACTATTCATTAAGCTTTTACTGGGGGAATGAAACCGCTGCTGGTTGGGGCCGTGTATAACCCCTCAAATCTACCCAAGAATCCCTGAAATCACTATTACAAGCTCTCCCTAACCTTCCCAAAAGAGGAAAATGTCATCACAGGGGATTTCAACATCCACTGGGAGTCCTTGTGACAGGGTAGAATAGGACCCTGTCCCATTTGTTTTGGAAAAAGTGTTTAAATGCAAGGATGTTTTCTTTCCTTTTCTGTCTCTTCTCTATCTGGTTGTGCAACCAGATTGTCCTCTGAGACCTCGGACTTGATCCACCTGAACAGTCTCACAATTCTTTGCCTCTCACTGTCTCTCAGTTTTCTCTTGTTGTCTGTTTTCCTCCCTTGCATATCTGCTAACGTGAAAATATGTATAAATCACTGTATGAAATGAAACTGATAATGGGATCATTTTTGTTTAGAGAATATTTAGTATTACTGTTGAAATGTGAATATATTTATAATTTGAGATGACTGTAGAAAGCTAGAGGTTACTTGGGTGCAAATGTCTAAGCCTTTTGCAGGGGCTGTAGGGGCCTCCGGAAGCAGACTGTGTTCTAGCAGCTCCTGATATTTATGAGAACAGAACATTTTACAAAGCAGATGTTTGTAAAGGTGGGGGGTCGAAAAGACATAAAACAGCTAAGCTGCTACTGCAAGGGAGATTACAAGAAAGATTTTATTTTGCTTCTGTACATAGTTATTATGAACAAGTTTTTTTTTATATTACTGCTACTACTGTATTAATAACGTTTTGGTGAATTTTGCAACTGCTCCTGGGTTTTCCCTATGTGTCCTGATCTGTGCTTCGACTACAGTCCCCTAAAACTGGTGAGGTGAAAACTGCCCTCCAAAATGCAGAACTGACACAACTTAATACAAGATCTTACCAGACCAAATACAAAAACAGGTAAACACACCTCGTTGGACTGGTTACTTACCACTAACCCTGACAGGTTTAACTTGGTAGAGACATTTTCTGACTCCCTGAGTGACCATTCCCTCATGTATGGTATATGGAGAAATGCTTTCCCTATCCCCCTCCAAGAATATTTAGCATTACTGTAGAAATGTGTATATAAAGTATTTATATATTTAAATAATATATTAATTAACTGTGTAATGGCTGTTTAATATACGTATGTCTTGTATTGTATGATTCTATGTATATCATTTTTATAACATTTGTTGTTTGTAACTACTGTATGTAATTAATTGCTGTTTTGCACAAGGACCTCACTGGAAATGAACTAGTCTCTGCTGTGTAATCCTATTTAGTTTCTGAATAAAGAGTTAAAATGAAAAATGACAGTAATGAATGAAATGAATACTCTGGACCAGGAACTACTCAAAATATGACTTAAGTTCCTTCCTCAGCACCTTGGCTGAGGTAGATTGGCTGCAAATCAAATGGGCACTGAGCCTTGATGATGCTCTTGATTTCTTCATTACTAACTTCTTGTCTGCTGCCAACAAACAAGCCCCACTAAAACAGATCTGAGTTAAAGGACAGGAAGCCAGATGGCTTACCTGAGACCTCAGGAAACTCATGAGGAATAGAGATGCAGCTTGGGGTACTTTCAAATTTATGGGCCAGGCCTCCGACTGCAAACATTGTGAAAAATTAGGAACAAGTGTAAGCTTGAGCTAAAAAGAGCCAAAACTCACCGCCTCTGAGAAGAACAGGATAAAAACCTCTTGGATCCCAAAAAATTCTGGAGGCAAATCAACAATCTAATCAAGGGTCAAAACATTCAGAAACGTTGTGACATATTGGCAAAAGATAACTGCCATAAGACCCTGCAAGCTGCCCCCATGGCATTTAACACATTCTTCACCAAACTAGATAAGTTTAAAATATACACTCCCGGGCCACTCATGACCCCTGAAAACCCTAGTAAATGTAACCCCAACATCCTGGAATTTCACTTCCAATTAATCACCAAAAAAGAGCTCCTGAAGTTACTAAAGGGGATAAAACCCTATGGATCAGCTGAACAAGACAAGCTTGAGCCAAAGCTTCTCCACTTCACAACCCCTGCCACAGCTAAACCAGTAGCATGGCTGTTTAACCAATCTCTTCTTGAAGGGCAAGTGTCCTCACTACGGAAAGTGGCCCTTGTCTCCCCTATCCACAAGGGGGCCCTCGTGAACAGGTTGAGAACTACCACCCAATATCTCTCCTGTCAATCCTTAGCAAAGTGTTGGAGAGGATTGTCTATAATCAAATAGTGGAATATATAGAGAAACACAGCATTTTCACCATGCAACAACATGGATTGCAGAAGAACCATGGCATGGACACAGCACTGATTGCTCTCATCACAGAGATTTTCTCAGTGTTAGATAAGGGAATGCTCATTGGTGCGGTCTTTATCGATCTCACCAAAGCATTTAACCTAGTAGACCACCAACTCCTCCTAGCAAAATTGAAATGAACTGGCCTTGACAGCCACACAGTTCAATGGTTCACTTCCTACCTTCAGGGCAGATCCATGCTAATGAGATGACAGGGTGCCTTATTGGATAAGTGTCTCATCCTGGATGGAGTACCCCAAGGATCTATCCTGGGGCCCCTGCTCTTCTCCTTATTCATCAATGAGCTGCCAAAGTACTGCAGTGGGACAAAGATCACCTTATATGTGGATGATGCAGTGCTATACAGGTTCTCAAGTGATGCAGTCATCTTAAATAATCTCCTAAAAAATAACCTCCTAACACTGGAGAGTTGGCTAAACAATAAGAAAATGATGCTCAATGGGAGAAAAACCAAGGCCATGTTGTTTGGCCTTAAAAACTGAGACCAGACAGGTGTAATACGTTAGACCTCTCACTAGATAATGGGTCAAAGATTGGTATAGTTGAGTCCATGAAGTACCTTGGTGTCACCCTAGACCAAGACTGCAGTATCACGGCTCACATCACCCAGCTCAACAAGACCCTGAACCATAAATTTAGCCTCCTATATCACCTCAGTCCTTTTCTCATGCAAAACTCCAGACTCAGGATTTATTTATTTTATTTATTTATTCATTTATTTAGCTTTTGTTGACCAGGTAAGTGCTCTAGACAAATCCTGTCTATTTTCAGGCACGACCCGAGGGAAAGGATATGGATGAATACCAACTGACCTTGAACGAGATTAATATTTTGTTGGTATTTTTAGTGAACGGGGGGAAATTTGGCTAGGGCACAAGGGAATTTCCCCTACTGAACTGTAGGGGGAGCTGCTGTCCATTGTTAGGATGGCCACTCGTAGTGGAGCACTGGAGAGTGTAGACATGGCAGAGATGGGAGAGCAGGCCTCCTCTCCTATCTTGAGTTTGCCAGAGGCTGAGAAACCTGAAGATAAAGAATTAATGGGAGAAGATTCTGAAGAGGACATTGCTGATGTCTATATATCTAAAGAAGACTTGAGCAAACATTTAAATTATAACGAGGTGGAGGAAACTTCCTTAAATAATTTTAAAATGCAGCAGGAGCTGCTGAAACTTTTGCATTCTGAAGAAGAGAGACACAAAACGGAAAGTGAGCTCCTTGCAGAGCAACTTGTTAAACTACAGCCTGATTTCTCCCCTGTCAAACTGGAGACCCAGCTTGTCAAAAACCAGGATGACACAGCAGCATCAAATGCCCTGACTGGGCTGGGTGAGTTTGCATTGGTTTCGATTGAAGTTTGTGCTTTACAGGCTGGCAGCAGTAACACCGTGCACGGTGTGTGACTAGAGCCTAATGTAACAGAAAGAAATATACAAGGGGAAAATAAAGAGGGGAATTTAACACAAGGAATGAAGGAATCATGGCTGGGCCCACTTAATATAACGGAGCCAGATGACAACACTACTGAACCAATCACTCTTGCAAAAATGGCTGGGTTTGTTTTTAAACAGCCGAAGACTGTGGAAAATAAACAAGATTATGATAAATACCTAACTAACGACAACACGCAGGAGAGATTAATGTGTTTTACATTTAAAGGGGCAAATTACAAACAAGGGAGGACAGATGAAGTCAGGGATAAAAGGGCAGCCATCACACTGACCAATAGGAATATTACTACTGTTTCCTTGGACAAAAACCAGAATAAAGCACCAATATTTATGCAGCCAGTGACTTTATCTCCCTGTGACCCATGGTCACCTCAGAAGGCCCTAACCAGTGCAGGCTAGAAGCAAACTCCTGGGCGTGTTTGGTTGCCTGACCCAGACTGGGACACTTAATTTCCCTTATCTCAGGCCTCTCCTGAGTGGAAACCAAAAGTGACTGAGCAGTCCAGACAAAGTTCTATAAACAAAAAGGATATGGACATAGTCACATCAGTTCCATTAGATCCATCTGCGTGCCTAAAGGAGGCAGCTGAAAGTGGAGGAATTACACAGACACCCCAACCCTTGCAATCTCAACAAAAGCAAGACAATGTATCTAATCAAGTGCAAGATTGTTTGCAGAACACTGACCCTGTTCAAAAGCCACTATTGTCTGATCTTTTCTTCAAAGTGAAAAAAGAAGCAGCACCCAGGAGGTAAGCGGTGAAAATCAGATATGGGGCTAAAGGACAGATCTGATAGACAGCATGTGGGAAAAAATATTTTAAAATATTCTTTGCATTTTATCCCAAGTGAAGTGTGTGCATTTATAAATATTTCGGGGAGGCCAATTTTGATGTTAGTTTTCACACTCCACATGCTTTGGATTTATTTTGGGAAAGGTATGGACAAGTCAATCAATCAATCAATCACTTTATTTAACCAGGCATAAACACCATTGAGCAAGCTCATTTTTAAGGTGGTCCTGGGCATTAATACAATACAGTACACTTCATAAGATTACAATTACGGTGGACAACAGTTCTCCCATACATGGACTCCCTTTGTGGTCATTCAACTAACCAAACCACTGGTTAAATATGTTACAGTAATGTTTAGAAATGAGGGGTCCATGTAAAGGATATTACTTGTTGGTTAACTCAGAAATGTGATGTACTAGGTGAGCCTGAAGCAATATTGGACAGTGAATTATTCTGGACAGGAGGCTGGAAATATAAAGTTAAACTAAGACAGAATGAGACAGGCATTGAGCACATCCCAAACTCTTTTATGTTGGGTAGAGATCGAGGGGTCTGTTTTTATGCAGGGCAGCCTAGGGCATGCTACAAATGCAGCTCTAGGATGCATCTATCCAGTACCTGCAATAGGCCCAATGTGATAACTGTGGAGAGGTCAGACACAGTACAATGCAATGCACAAATCACACTAGATGTGATTTGTGCGAGGAGTATGACCATGGTTTTGGAGAATGCGCATTGGCAGCATGAAACAAGGCATCATGTGTTAGTCCTGAATTACTTATCCAGCATGCGCAGGACACAGTTTCTGTGGAAACTGCAGCTTCAGAGGCTCTTCCCCTTGACCCTTCCTCCAGGCCAAAGGTGGAGGAACTCATAGTTATTTCACAGGAGACTCCAGAACAATCAGGCTTTCAGGGCTCAGACCCAGGAAAGTCTTTAGATTTAGGCATCTTGACCCCGGTCTGTTACAAAGATAATGCTAGCTCAGATGGTAGGAAGTTAAGTCTGCCTGCACAGTCTCCTTTGCCATGAAGAAGGTCCTCGGGATTTGTGAAGGCCAAATCTCCTGTGCCCCCCGCAGAAACCAACAACTCTTATGCTGCTCTCTTCACATCCTGGGGGGATTCTGAAATGTAGGTGGGGGATGCTGATTCTCAGAAATCTCTTTCAGAATAGCTTTCTCAATATATGGAGCAAGGGACATATAAAGGGAAAAAGAAGAAAAGGGAAAAAAAATCTAAATATTTTCCTGGTTCTATCTTCACTGTAAATGACCTCTTGTACTATAGGTTCAGTAAATATTCCGAGTTTATTAAATTCCACTAAAAGGCAAGCTGTATTTCAATATATACATGGAATGAACTTAGATATGTGCTTTATACAAGAGACCTGGATGTATTCTGATGAACAAATATGGATGTTTAAAAGGGAATGGGTTTGGGGTCCCTCCTACTGGTCCTTTGGAATGGATAAAGCAGATGGGGTGGGAATTTTATTTAACTCCTATTCATTTCAGTTGCATAAACTAATTGATTTGATTCCAGGCAGGGTCCTGATTTTGGTTGGGTTATGGCACAGCATGGATTGCTGTCTCATAAACATTTACAATTCACAGGTGAAAGCTGAGAAGGTCAGCCATATGAAATCTATACAACATTTTTTAGTAACCAATTATAAAATATTTTTTGTGGGTATTTTAATTGTAGTATTTTGAATAATAAAAAATTAAAAAGAGATGATGGAAAGAAAACCTATTGTGACTCAAATGCCCTAGCACAGATTGTGGAAACAGCAGGCTTGATCGATTGCCATGCAAATGACAAACAAGACCTGAGGTTTACTTACATGCAGAATTCGTCTAAATTTAAAACAGATTATATATTTATCTCCCCCGAATTTACCCAAAGGATCATTATCCATAACTCCTGAGGAATTTCCTGACCATCTTTTCTTAAAACTACATTTGGACCATGTGGTGGGAAGATCTACTAAGTATAGTAGGTGGAAACTCAACACCTCAGTATTAGCGGACCCAAAAGCTATACAGGATATTGGTAATCTACTCAAAGCTAGATTGTCAGCAGATTTTTTCTATTCAGATACTGGGTAATGGTGGCATGACACAAAACAGGATATCAAGGCCTGGTTTATGAAATATGGGAAAAATAGGAAGTCATTTTCTGAAATATTTATCCTTAAGAAGGCACTTGCAAAGATTATACACTATAGCTAATCTCTCAAAGCATGATTATACATTTCAGATTAATAAAATCAAAGAAGACACGAAACTCTATCAGTATGATGGAGCTAAGACAATCCAAGCAATGCTGTATAATGGTACCCAAAAAACTCCCATAGGGGACCCCTTTGAGGCATGCAAGGATATCAAAGATAGAATGAACATGGATTTCTTGGTTTCTCCAGAAGGGTGGAAAGTAAGTTCAACAGAAGGGGTAGAAGGATTAATTAAGCTGCATTATGAATCACTTCAGCCACAAAATCTAATTCAAGAGCATGAAATAATTACATTTCTTCAAAAAGAAACAGTTCCAGACCTTCCTGCAGAAATTCTTAAACTGTAAAATCCAGTAACAAAAAACGAAATAGAGAAGGCTATCATGGCTCTAAAAAATAATACTTTGCTGGGTTTGGATGATATTCCAAACAAATTTTATAAGATTTTCCGTCAGGAGTTAGCAGTTAGTTTGGGAAAGGAATATGTGCATTATTTTTCTACAAATTCTGTCTACCCTTTCTTCACAGAGGAGTTACTCATCTATATTTACAAAAAAGAAGATAAATCCAATATTAATAACTGGAGGCCAATTGTGCTATTAAATACAGATTATAAAATTCTAGCCCATATTTTAAATAACCATTTGAAGCAATATGCTTCACTAGTGAATTTACCACAACAGTTTTGTTGGCTCCCTGACAGAAAAATTCATCACACACTTATGATTATTAGAAATGTGAGAGAACATCTCAATTTACTAGGGATCTCAGGAGATGTTGTGTCGGCTGATCAAGAAAAAGATTTTGACAGAGTATATCACCCCTTTTATTTGCAGTACTAGAATCATATAAAATGCCTTTAGCATTTATAAAGCAACTCAAATTATTATATTCCTTTTTTATAGTGCAACCCTTTATTAAAGGACACATTGGAAATGGCTTCAACATCCCTATAGGGGTTAGGCAGGGATGCCCCTTAAGTCCACTTCTGTATATTTTTTCTCTGGACCCCTTGCTTAAAACAATTACTGATCAGCCCAAATGGGAGGGTTTGTTGGGCTCAGGCATTCAACACAGCCTATGCATCCAAGTGTATGCAGATGATATTTGTGGGGGGTTTTCTAGTCATGAGCAAATTAGGTTTTTGTTTCAGGAAATTCACAGATATCAGTTAGCTTCCAATGCTAAGTTAAATTATAATAAAAGTAAGAGTCTTTTCCTAGGGGCAGGTCATTCAACTCCAATTTGTGTGAAAGGTATTAAAATATTTTGTGAAGCAATAGGGATTCTGGGATTAATTTATGGACCCCAAAATCTTCCAAATGACAACTGGGAGAAGTTGATTCAAAAGGTTGATTTGAAAATCGAAAGATGGAAGCAATGGACGCTATCTAAACTTAAGCGTATAGTAATGCTCAAAAAATCTATGATACTGACACTACAATATGTAGCCATGATTTTTCCCTTACCTATGCATTTCGAAACTACACTTTATGGCCTACTTTTCCAAATGCTATGGGGGAATAAGTTGAACCCTGTAAAGAGATGCTACACATATTTAGGGACCAGTGAAGGTGGCCTAGGAATGATAGATACTGTGGTATTTCTACATGTTTTATTTTTTATACAGACGGTAAAAAGTGATATCACAATTATAGGAACAATCCAAAATGATTGGACAAGAATAACTTTGGAAAGATATCTTCAAGTATGGACTAATGTACCACCTAAATTAAACCATCATATACAAATCCCTACTTATTTTAAATCAGCAGTGCAAAAATTGTATAAATGGAATGTTACAAAATCAGCTATCCAAAATGGCTCTAATAAAAGGTTATATCAGAAAATAATAGCTCGGGTATACCCTTTAGAACCTAGTTTTAAAAACTGTCCCTCAGTAGATAATCCTTTAATTCTCAGACAGCTCACACATCCTGGGATTCCCCCCAAAATGGGGGAGAATGTATGGCTTACACTATATGGAAGATTGAATTTGAGGGGGAATGCCAAGCATATGGTCTTGGAAGAACGTAATTGCCCTTACATGGAATGTATAGCTAAAACTGAAACCACAGAGCTTTTTTTCATTGGACTGTTCATATGTTACAGCATTGTGGAATTTCTTAGCTCTAAAGTGGAACATGAGGTGGCTCAGGTATCTGACTTATGAGACATTTGTCTTAGGGAAATATGGCAGAGGGCTGGCAAACTTCCATCAGGATACATTATTTGTTTTCTTTCGTTGCATACAATATTATTTATGGCAGGCTAGATGTCAATGGGTTTTATATCAAAAGAAAATGAAGTATGAAGGCCTAAGCCTTCTGGTATCAAAGCAACTAGAAAATGTTTATACTAAGGACATATCTTTATATTTGTCACAAAAGGTGTTAAAATGGTGGAACGGGTTCAATTACTTTATTAAATATAAATAAAGGGATATGAGGACAATAACTATACAATTTATGCCCAGCTAGACGAACTTGATTGTATAAGAATGTGTACTGTTTTTTGTGTATTATTTTTTCACAATTGTATAAGATATACTTACAGTGATTGATATATGTGTTTTTTCAATAAAATCTCCCCTACTCTTTTCAAGAAGTGACATGGGATATTTAACATCCACCTCTACTACCACTGAAACAGGCAGATGGGACCTCGGTTTAACGTCTCATCTGAAAGACAGCACCTCAGGAGTGCAGCACCCCCCTCATGCTGCAGTACAGTGTCAGTATTGGTATATTAACCCAAGTGCCTAGTGTGGGGATAGAACCCATAGCCTTCTGATCTGCCGTCCTCAGAGGCAAGTGTGCTACCTGCTGAGCCACTGACACTGCTAGGATTGGACAAGGCATCATCCTACCCACCTACTATATGGCTCATCTGTACTGCTCTCGGCCAAAAACACTGAGCTGCAAAAATTAAGAACCATGTGCAACAGAATAAACTGGCTTGTGGCTGGGGCCCCCTCAAGAGAACACCACTGTTGAGTCCTCCTAACCCTATCCTGGACCACCCTGGGAAACAGGCTGAAATGCTCATCTCTTTGCCTAACCTACAAGCTTGGGCACCTTAGCGCCCCCCCCTCCCCAAGTCTAGCAAATCTCTTGGAGTCCAAACTGAGTGGCCAACCTCTAAGGTCCTCTAGTAGGCAGCTCTTAACAATACCCAGGACTGTGTCAGCCCATGTGTCCAGGGAATTTTCCAATGTCATCCCCTTCCCCCCAAACACACTTCCAACCACCCTCCAGGAATGTACCTCACTCGGTGGCTTCAAAAAAGGCCTAAAGACCTATCTGCTAGAGCTCAACCAGTGCAACTGTTATCAATGACATCCCTGGAATTGTACTTTATGTGCTAACTAACTGTGGCCAGCTTTGACTGTGCTCTAAAGATGTACCCCATTGCCATGTAAAATGATATATTTAACATTATGAAAGGAAAAATGTCTATTTGTCTGATTGCCAATTCTTGTATCTAAAATTTGATTGTAAATACTGTCTCTGTAACTCTGCAGATCCTACCCTATGTAACTCCATAATGCACTGTATTCTGTGAATTCTATTTATCTGCAACTAATCCCAGGTTGCTCCTGAAAAAGAGACCTGTATTGGACTTAGTGGGCCTACCCAGTCAACAAACGTAAATTAAAAAAATAAGTAAAGAAAGAAAGAAAGAAATAGTGACTGTGCTGACTTTTAAATAATGTTTACAAAAAAAAAAAAAACTTACACATCAAACTCTCCTACAGTCCAGGACCTGTCTCCTTCTCCTTTATGTCACACAACACAGTCTCATTGCGAACTATGGTTTCCTAATGAAGAAATGGCAAAACAGTGTTTTGCAATCTACTGAAGATCTCATACTTCACATTGGACTCCCATTCTCAAACCATGAAATTCTATTATGGCGGAAGCAAGTTAGTAATGCATCTTTCTGTAAATGGCAAAATACTTAATGGCAGTTTACAATGCATTTCACAGTTTAAATAGTGTACTGCCTGTAAACTTTAAGATGATGTTCTGGCACAGTGAACTTGTGTTATTAATTTGAGATATAGTAATTATGATATGTAATTTTGTATTTTGCTTGTACTGTTGCATGGTTTACACATTCAGTTGTTCTTTATGCATAGAAGCATAGATGTTGCCTGCAGATAAAAACCAAGGGTATCATCTGCCCAAGAAGAGTTTCATACCTATAGCCAGCCTGGTGGTGCAGAGGGCTAAGATGTCATGAGAGTCTTACCTCATCCCATGCCAGTGATCCAGGTTTGGGAATGGACTTGAGTAGCTCAGGGATCAGCTGGGGGAGGGAGGATTAAGCATCCACAAAACTGCTCTCCTTTCCCGGGGAGTGGACAGGATCCTGTGCCTTGCCACTTGACTGCCATCTAGAGGAATCTAGATGGTAGTGCATGCAAGGCCCAGTAAGTGAGAAGGGCATACATTCAGAGCACCATGGGTGTCTCTGCTCACTGCACATTTGCATGGCACAGGGGGAGAAAACAAGAAGGAAAATAGGATGGGATTCATAAAGCCCTGTCCGCTCACAACGACAGCCTGCTTGGTCTCTCTGGCTCCAGGGACATTTGGATTTTTGTTCCAGGTGAGGGAGGATAGTTCCTCCCCTCCTGACCTTGCCGTGGGAGACAATCTGTGGGGGATACAACTCCCCTGAGACAGGAGGAGACTCTGGATGGCTGCAGATGATAGGTCAGGGCTGAGCCAGCTACCAATACCTGCCAGGAGGATAAAATCCTATACAGAAAACAAAGAGTTTCCTACCTATCACCCTTAACTAATGTCTCAGCAGTGTTTAGTACCCCAAACCCTCTCGCTTGCCATAGCTCCCACCATTATAGCTCCTTCTTCTGGAATTATCACAACCCTTAAACCTATTCCAGCCATGTTTGAACTCATTTGTAGTCCCTGCCCCCATCCCTTCTGCCAGTAATCTGTTCCACAGCTCTGCCACCATCTTGGTAAAGTATAAATTCTTCACATCTCTCCTGATGTTTCCACCAACTACACACACACTGGACTGGCTCAAAATTAAACAATGAAAACAAACAATTTTTAAGTAACTGTTTCATTTGGAAGGAGTGGTGCAATTCTGGAAAGAAAGACCTTAGTATGTTACTTTGCGCTTGACTACAACATGGTGGAGGATTCAGGGAAGCAAAGAGTGGGGGATGCCAATTGATGCCACCAAGGAGTGTCCTAAACTTCTCCAGGTTCTGTGCACCACAGTAGGGTCCTGGATTGCATGTGTTCACTGTTGCAAGATCCAGGTGCTGGATCTGGGAATGGCAGTCCCAAAACAAACAAGTGTAAAAAACAGAAAGATCAGCACTCCAAACCAGATATGCAGGCATGTCTTCAAGGCATAAACTGCAAAGACGTAGTTGTTGTCCACTGTATATTTAATATAAGTTAAGTCATTACAACAGCTTTATAGTGTATGGTGAGGGCTTACTGTGGATGGAAATCCATCCTAGCTGAAATGTTGTTGTACCACAGTTCAGAGGTCATGGAACATGGTAATGCAACACTGTGGTACAACAACATTTCAGCTCATTTTGAAAGAGCATGAGCAGTGATGTTCAATAGAACAGCTACGGCAACAGAAACAGCAGGATCAACCAGATAGTGAGTCGGGGTGGCAGCACCGATCACTCAAACCCAAGACTGCAGCAGAATCAAGCTGATCAGTCTTAAAAACACAGGATCAACCAGATATTTTAAAAATACACCTGCAGGATCAATCAGCTATTTAAAAATTACTCAGTGAAGGAGAGTGATTCATCCTGACTCAGTCCTCTCACTAGTGAGAGATACCACCTCCATGTTTTTTTTTCTGCAAATCATGCTCACATAAAACTATCAACCAATAGCAGCCCATGCTATAGATGTAGGTACATCTGGACCCCTGCAACCACACTACTGACCCTAGCAATCAACATTGAAAACCAGAATGAAAAGCAGCAGCATTTTCTGTTTGAAAAAACATTAAAAGCTTCTTCACTTTATTTTTAGGGGCACCATACATTATAAAAAATAGCAGATGGGCAACTCTATACCCAACCAGTGTGTTAGCCAAATTGGAGTTCTGATTCTCAAGGTCACTGGGAATCCAAATCCCTCAGTGGCACAACACACTGGTTGTGCATAGTTGCCCATCCACTACTCTCTATAGGCTGTGTAACTGGTGTTTCATTCAGGTGGAGCTTCTTCAGGGGACGGTAACTGTGCAGCACATGTAGGGGGCCACTTCATAGCTGGAAGTGCTTCACTAACTCCTTCAGAGTGAAGGTACCTGTAGTTCTAGGAATGGGCCATTACATGCCAAGGAGTTCTTAACTCTGGGCAAGGGTGACACAGTAGGGGGACCATTGCATATCATAGAGTACATGCAGCCTTTGGGGTGAAAAGGGTGTTCCACCATGCCATGGTGACATGGATTTCATCAACCATCAGAACAGCGATGGCACAAAACCGCCAACTGGTGTTGTGCTGTCGCTGGGGTAAATTGTGTTACGCACGCATGCAGGGAGGCTCTGCCCCCCGCACCCACCACACTTAAAATAACCAACTCTGAGTCGGACTTGGTTCAGAGAAGGGGAAAACACCCCAGAGGTAGAAGTGTTGGGAACCCAGTGGACCATCACAGCAAACTGTTGAAAATGTCGCTGTGATGGTCTACGCTGTATTCCCCGTCACTGTTGCGACGTTATACCAGTGGAAAATGGGCACTGAATACCAGCAAGCATTTCACTAGCATGGGATCAGGGCATGTCAGGGAGGTGGGAAAGCTAGACAAAAAGGAGTGCTTTAATAACACCAACTCCTTGTAAAGATCACCAGATCAGGCATCTCTCACTGTTCTATGTTGTTGAGACGCTTGTGATTGTGGAACACAGGCATATTGTGCCCCATACAGTGCATCATATCCTTTTGTTAAAGGTGGACATGTCAAGGGACTCCAGCCTCTCCTCATCATATATTTTAAAGTACAAATGCATACTGTGATGTGTCATTTTCCACTATCACGCAATGCTGATGAATAGCAATGAGTCATGAATGTGGGAAGAGCTTGCAATGAACTGTGTGAATAGTTCAGAATATAATGTACTAATAACAACACAGAATGTGGTAATTCATGTGCACACTGACTGTGCCAAAGTGCTGTATGTGGAATGTGGGGACATTTTGGAGTTACTCAGTCACATAATGTGAGAACATGGAGAATATTGGGTGGTCAAAATGTTGGAAACCTTAGCAAGAACACAATAATTCCATATCCCACTGCATCAGGAACAAGTGGCTGATCATTGACTAACATATCTCTTGACCTATTTGTGGACCACTGCCTTTGTTTAAAGAGCTGCTTATATCATAGGGCAGACTTATGAAAACATAATATTTGGACACAGTTCTCTTTGAATTTAATATGTATGCTCCACTCGTGTGGTGCTATGCTATGATCTATGCTCCTAGGACCTGCTGCAACCACCATAATGTTTCCACACCTGCTCAACACTCAGCTTCAAGCTTGCCTCCAGACTAATAAGATGTATTTATCTTTGGTCCTCCCTCGAAGGTTCAGTGGCTTGTGCCATAACACCAGCCCTGAAATAGCCCCTGGCATCAAGTGAAACAACCCTCCCTAGACATGTTCTTCTGAGTGCTGCTTGTTCACTGACCTATGCAGCTAGTATAGTGTCATGCTTTTGCAACTGTGTCAGTTTGGTTTTGGCCATTTGCACTCTGTATTCCAGAGGAATTACCACCCTGTAGGGGTACGAAAGCAAGGAACTCTCATAGAGGGTTCCACCTCTAAAGGTACCACAAGATGATTCCTGTGGCTAGAGGTACCTTAGGAATCCCCCTAAGGAGAGATTGCTGCCACTGGAGGAGGAGGGGAGGATGGTGGGGCAAAGAAAAAATGCTTCACAGTGAGGCTGAGAGGAACCGCTTATAGAGTTCAGAAAGTGGGAGTGGCTGACTGCTGGAAACTGAACTCCAGGCAAAGCCTTTCCTAGTATTCTTTCATCTTTCACTGATTTCCATACCCTACTGGCTCCTTTGTATTCATGTGCAGACTTCTAGCACCATACCGCCTGCCTGTATTGATTTTAGGAGCAGGTAGTGTTGGTAAACTTTGTGCCTTGCCACCATAATGAGAGCCAACATGCTCTGTGAAAGGACCAGCAAGCTGTTTGCATGATGACTCTGGCATTTTTAACATATGGTTGCTAATGTAACTGGCAGTTGTACCAAAAAATTCTTCCTATCCAATTATACATAGGAGGCAATATAGCACAGCAGTTTAAGGCTCTGAGCTGCAAATCTGGAGACCAGGGTTTGAATCCCATAGCCCCAACTTGCATACTGTGTGATCCTGAGTAAGTCACTTAACTTCCTTGTGCTCCCAGGTCACACCTGGAAATAAGCTTCGGCTTAGTGTGCGTTTCCTGGTTAAACAATTTCCCCTTTCCCTTTCCCTTACATTGCATAGAAGGATCACTACTGAGGGACAGGCAGTAAGTGGTCATTGAAATCACTTATTAACATTCCTTTGTGACCATTTATGGAGCACCCCATCTTTGATGTGGGCACTCAGTTATGCTAGGTCCCTGAGCACAGGCACAGTTCGCCTTTACGTAAACGAAACCCTGGTAAGAACATGCTAAGGCAGTAGTGTGTTGGGAATGGACTATGAAGAAAAACACAAAAGGTTGAAAAATCATTTATTTATTTATTTCAAAATTGGCAATAACGAAAGGCACAACATGTCAAAGCTTGTTAACAGGTGTAACTCAATGGAGGAGGAACAAATTGGTACAAAGTATAAAAAATGATCTAGCAGCAAGGTACAATAATGCCAAGATAAATAAGACAATAAGATTCTGATGGGGGAGGGCAGGGCCAAGCAGCATCAAGAATGTCACATAGTCCATGAGCTCTGAGCTATAATGAACAATACATTTTAATCTAGGCAAAAAAAAAACCATGAAAGAAAGATAACTATACCCTACAATGCTGAACTCACCTAAGATGCAGAGGAGCATTAAACGTGGGTTTCCTGACAGCATCTATGCTAACAAGCCAGATGCTACCTCTCCAGAACACTCTCCTATGTTTGCAGGCAAGGCAGCCTACTCCCTAAACTTAATGTGGGAGATGAAGAGCATAACTGGACTGCTGGCCACACTGACAGGCAGTGTCAAACAAATAAGGACTCTGCTATTGGGAATGGAGGGCCAACTAAAAGACTTCACTGGCTGGATCATAGTGGTTGAAAGGTGGACTGCAGAAGTGAAGCACACATTGATGAAGGTGAGCATCAGGTCAAAACCCAGCAAACAAAAACAGCATGGCAAACAAAGCCGCAAGCAAAATGCTGACAGCAGGAATAAGGTCGGTGAAAACACCGACCGATACGAAATGCCATGCACACCACACAACCTAAGGGGAAAAATGTACACTTTTACTTTTTGTGGGGGAGCGTCACCCCCATGGCTTCTCCACCCCCCCTCCCCAATAATTAATATCATCAACTCCAAGGGGATGTGGATCTTGGGAATGAGGAGAAACTCAGGAGGGGAAAACTTTGTTTTTAAACAAACAAAAACAATATACAATATCAGGAGCTGGAGAACCAAACCCTGGTTCCCAGATCTCCACTGCTCCAGATGCTAGTGCCTTTGCCACTCCACCATGGGAACAGCTCAACCAGGCACCACACCTGAAGCTTCTTAAGCTCTTCTTCCACTCAGTAGACAGCAACACGAGTAGCAGTAAATCACTAGTGCTATTATACCCCTGCCACTGTCAGCATTAGTACATCACAGTTTATTTCATGCTATTATTGCTGTGACCAACTGACCTAGTACCGATGGGGGGTGGAATTAGAGTCAGTTGATAGCAGCAGAGAAATAGCGTTGCTTAAAAAAATGTGCAGAACCTCGACTGCCAATGCAGGAGGAGCAACATTTGTATAGTTGGGATCCCTGAAGGCAGTGAAAGAAAAAACACCATTGAGTTTCTTCAAATGCCACTCCTGAAGATTTTATAAATTTCTACTGGGGCACTTCTTTAGAATTCAAGAGAGTGCTAAGAACACAAGACCCAGAAAAAATTGTGGCAAATCTGTCCTGATTCCAAGCTAGTTAAAGAAAAAATTATGCAGCTGGCAAGGGTCACCAAAGAACTCACCTGGGAGGGAAACCAACTTTTCATATTCCCTGAGCTACTTGAAGACATCCTCAACCTGAGAAGATAATACTGGGAGCCTAAGAAGCTGCTATGAGATAACTGCATTAAATACAGCACATTTCTTCCAGCTACCCTAAAGACTGCTGCCACTAGATTCCCACAGGGTAGTACACCAACTCCAATGAAGCCCTGGAGTATGCAAGGAGGATAACAGGAGTGGATCAGCAACTGAGAGATGAATATTGCGCCAAACAGATGAAATGACCATCAACACTGGGATGAAACAACCTTTCCTCATTTACTGTCGCCTTGTAGCTACCCAGTTTAGTCTTGTAATGTGAGTACATACTAGCATGATAGAATGATTTTCTCTTATGATTTTGGTTTCAGTCAAAATAGGACTGGCCCCATTTCCACATTACTCCCCCTTCTATTAATATCTGACTTACACTGCTACCCCAGTCTCCTTCTTAGCTGGGGTCATTCATCACCACCAGAAATTATGCAGGGGTGGGGAGTAGCAGTTCATGAACATATGTAACTGACAGCCAGACAGCTAAGAAATGGAGCTTTTAACTCCCAGGCTCTTTTTAGCAAGATGATCAGGAGCTCTGAGTCAACAATATTACCACCTCCAAAACGTAAATAACCACCCAAGGGGGCCTACCAGGGTGAGCCTTGTGTGCTCAAACATGGGGTGAGGGTGAGGGGATCACTGTAGGTGTGGCACAAATGAGCTCCAAGGTCCTAGGAAATCAGTAAATGACTGACCTACTGAAATGCATTGCCTTTTCTCTGTTAATCCTTCTTGAAAGCTAAATATGGTTACAAGCTCAGAGGGGGTGACCACAGGTGCATTTGCAGACTCTATGATCACCCATTGCAAGGACCTGACTGAGGGGAGTACAAGATGGGATGGGGGATGTGGGGTGTAAGCTTGGTCCTAACAACCTTGGTTCTGGCAGAATACTCCGACCTGAATGCAGACAATGCACAGAGACAGGTGTTGCAGTCTACAAAATTTATTATCCAGTACACACACAAAGCAGCTTACCTAGACAGCTGAGAGTTTGGCACCTCTCCAAACACCAGAGTGATCATGCAGAAAACTCAGTGAATAAAGACCTTACATCACAGTATATAGTGCAGATAGCAAGGCCCGCTACCTAAGTAACAGCTCATCTGCCGAGCCACGTAACGCTGTCATTGGTGGATAAGGTGGGCATCTTGGCACCCAAAATCATAACTTTTCACACATACATACGAACATACAAACATGCAAAACTGCCAGCAGATACAGGCCAAATGGTCTATCACATCTGCTCGATTGTGCAACACAGAGGTTAGACTCCTGCTGCTGTCCCCCACCCCTTGCTCCCTCTCTTCCCCCTCATCCTCCCACTGACTAGTATCTTGCACTTAATCCTATCCCACCCCCTTTTAAAGCTCTCCACTGTTTTAAGAGTTACCACTTCTTCAGGGAATGCGTTCCATCCCCCACCACCCTCTTTGTGAAGTAATGCTTCCTCACATCCCTCCTGACTCTACCGCCCCCACCAACTTCAGGCTGTACCCCCTAATAATCCCTTCTCCCTTTAATTAAAATATGTCCTCCACACTAACTCTGGTGATGCCCTTTAAGTACTTGAAGGTTTTGATCATATCACCCCTTTCCCATCTCTCCTCCAATGAGTACATGTTGAGGTCCCTCAGTCTGTCCTCGTAAGGCTTCCCCTCTGTACCTCTGATCATTTTAGTCACCCTCCACTGTACCCTCTCCAGTAACCTGATGTCTTTCTTTAAGTATGGATTCTAGATCTGTACACAGTACTCCAAGTGCAGCCTCACCGGTGACCTGTACAGTGGCAGAATGACTTCCTCCCTCCTAGAGGTGATTCCTCTAGCCATGCACCCCAGCATTCTATTGGCTTTTGCTGCTGCTTTCTTACATTGAGACATGTGGTTCATATTCTTTGTGACCATTACCCCCAAATCCTTTTCCTCCTCAGAGACAGACAGCTGAACCCTTCCCAGATGGTAACTGTACCAAGGATTCCTTGCTCCGAAGTGCATGACCTTGCACTTCTTAGCATTGAAACCCAGCTGCCAAATGTCTGACCACTGCTCAAGCCTTCCCAAATCTTCTTGGAGGACTTTTCCTCCTGCTACCCCATCCACAACAGCCCCTATCTTGGTGTCATCCACGAATAGACCAATTCTGCTCTTAACTCTAATTGCTATATTGGTTATGAAGATGTTAAACAGCACTGGCCCCAGCACTAAACTCTGTGGGACCCCACTAGTGACTGCCCTATGAGTTGAGAGTCCCCCTCACAACCACCCTCTGATGTCTGTCCCCCAACCAGTTGACAACCCACTTAACCAGTTTCTCCTCTGCTCCCAGGTTTCTCAATTTACTAGTTAATCTGCCATGTGGTACTGAGTCAAAGTCCTTGCTGAAATCCATAGATAAGCAATATTGCTGAGAAGCAGCACTTTTGGTTAACAATAGAGCTTTTCAGAAAGTCATGCTAAGCTTGCATGTTAGCTAGTATCAGTAGGTGGCGCACTAAGACCACAAATAAAACACTACATCATAATGCTTTGTTCCCTTATACTGTGAACTGAAGGCAGTCTCATGAGGGTTGCTAGGTCATGTATGTCTACATAACCCCCCCTTGTTTCCTGAATAAGGCAGCACCAACAAAAATGGTAAGTAAGTTGGTACAAGTATCTCAGTTACAGACCAGCTGCATGAGTTTTGTAAAGAAATTTGAGTTGTTCATAGTGTAGTTTCAAAGTACATCTCAAACAACATAATTTAATGATCATGAAAAATATCAAAAACACCTGAAGAATAACAAAACATTTAAATGTCATCTCTAATGCAGTATTAAATAAGGCAGTGGGAAGATCTCCATCATGAAATAAAGTGTTTAAAGAATTGCCAGCTTTAGTAATATTATTGCTAATATGTATTAATCTTTCCTCTCTAAAAGAGTTCTGAGATTAAGAGTAAGTGGGTTAATATGAACATTGAATACAGGTATGCATTGAGAAACAGCATCAAGATAGTCAGGGTCACTATCAATGTAATCTGATTCTGAGGTGGGAACTAGCATGATAACCGTATGGCCAATGACTGTGCTTTGCTGTGGAACAAAACAAAAGTTAGGCATAGAAACATTACATATTAAAGGTCCATGAGAAACAGTCTTATGATTGGTAACAACACAATACAGTCCATCAGAATTATATGACACACAGCCTTTAGGAAGATGCCACTTGGTAAGCAAAACAGGGCATGTAAAGGATGAGTTGGTGATTTTGCTGGTGAGGCACTGACTATCTTCAGGAGAAGCAGCCTTGGCAGACTCGGAGTTTGGCAGCTTGGGTGTCGATTGGTCTTCAGCAGATGATGCTGTAGCATTTGCAGAAGCAGCATCATTAAAGTCATTTTGAAAGAGGTCATATCCAGAGTATAGGACCAGTCCATAAAACCTGGAGTGTAGCCACAGACAGGCTTTTTTTATTTTATTTTATTTTTATCTGGGAGAGACCTCTGTCCTGTTTATCTGCCCTGGTCATGGCCCCCGGAGCTCCCACCAACTGCCTATTGCTGCAATTCCTGGTTACTCCCAGCTTACCCTCCGAAGGATGGGGCCACAGCACTGATTCCCCTAATTCCAGTGCCACAGGATTAGTGACTGGTTGGGAGTGCAGTGGCAGTGGCTGATTGAAGCCTGGGGAGGGCTTCATGTAGACAGAGGCTCTCCCCTCCTCCATGTTCTTGTTTTTTTCCTCCAAGAGGTGAGAACATGCAATGATGTCCAGCGTCTGCCCCATCTCCATTAGCTGTGAGTGCTGGTAGATGTGAGACCTCGGCCTCCGCTAGGGGTCCATCACACAGCAAACACTTCCCCACCCTCCACCTCAGAGAAGGACAGCTGTCCATGGGACACTCTATCTTTCTCCCCTTAGACGGCCCTCTGGCGACCTGGGTCCATTCCCAAACCCGGGTCACCAACGTCACAAGCAGAATTCCATCTGCTGTGCCATTGGGCTGGCCCACCATGGACAGACTTGATTACATCAAACACATCACATCTGCTCAGGTAATAGTAGCCCCTTTTTGTGCAACAGTCAGTATGTGGGGAGACCCAAGCATCAAGTTGGGGATGAAACACCAGCAAAGGTAGATGTTGCTCTCAAGATGGCCCACTGAGAGGATAGTTGGCAGCTTGTTGAAGATAGAAGATGTTGGATCAAAACGTGGAAGAGAAACTGGTAAAGTCACATACACTGAATCTTTCAAAGTGCATTTACATGTGCCATAACAAGGTCCACTATTGGGGTGACAAGTAACATATCCCAAGTTTCTTGCTGTAGCTATGGAAATAGAAACTGTTTTATTAATACATTTATTGATACATGTAATTGTGCGGCAACCTGGCCAATACCATTTGGCTATACATCTATCATGGATCAAATCTGCAATCTTCCCTGATTCCAAATCCAGGAAAAGATTGGTTATTGTATTAATAGCAAAATTACCATAAGCTGAACAAAGAATCTTCCTGCCTGTGGAATGATGTGTAGCTTCTTTATTGTTCTGGAAAATTAATTAATTGATTTTATTCTTTGACTCATTAAGCAATTGTGCAATGTTGTGCATATTGTAAACCATAAAATGTTCTTCTTGTGAAATGCCATCTATACCACTTAGCACAGGTTGCATGATATTTTGTCCGAAACCATCACTGAATTTGCATGTTTGGCTTTTATTTGTAACCAATTGACTAGATTCCAAATAGACATTTCAGTGCCAAATAAATCTGTAACAGCACCTGTTATGACTGCTATATTTGCATAAGTGGCCCTCTTGGGATGCCTGAATTCTCCTAAGTGTCTAGTAGTACATAGCCCAGCTACAGGGTCTTGTGTACATGCTTGACATGCTGCCATGAGATCTAATAACATTACTGCATGAAAATTAGATACGTTGGTTAATGAACAGTAGCCAAACTCTGCCAAGTTCCAGTGAGTAAGATTTAACACCACCAGGACACACATGAAGTGTACATTGTTAATGATGGTTCCAGGCAGGGAGTTTGCTATCAAGCTACTGGGAGGGCCTGGCTCCTGGACTGGGCATTGCACAGGGTTATCCCCTGATGGTGGGGGAGTACAGTTAGGAAAAGGTCATTATTCGTCATTGTGTGAAAGGAACAACATTGGAAGGAAGTGTCATTTGGGATTGGAAATTGTGTGCATAAATCTGGATTCATCATGGCTGTAAGATTGTAGAGGCCTGAGTGCTGCAGTTGGGTTTAGCGGATGGCCAATGTCCCATTAGGGGCAATGAGAGTATTGGGCCAACCTTGACAGGTTTCTTTGGAATGTCAGGCCACTGGGATTTGTTGCCGTTTGGGTGAATCAGTTTTCCTCTCAGTTTGGAGAATTCAGGGGACACCACAATGGAATTGAGGAAGACATCTTTGCCTTCTCAAACAGTGATAACTTTTTGGGTAACGTTGATTGCTGCAGCAGTGGTAGTATTGGGTGGTGGAGGCCCCTGTGGGATATCATGATTTAGAATATGAAGGAGCATCTGTGCTTGGGTCTTCTTGATGTGGGTCATCTCTCTTGCACTCACCAGCACCAGCAGGAAGAGAAGGAGGTACATCATGGTTTCTGAAAGAGAAGAAAATAGAAAACAGGTGTAAATCCCCCTCCTCCCAAGGGTGAGGAGAGAGATTACATTGATTAAGACAGCTTTGTCACCTTTATACAGCTTCCATTGGTTTGCATGGAACCACTTATCAGTTGGCTTTTTGTGGTTAGTTTGGCATACCTGGTACACTGCTGGGCTCAGTTTGTTTATGATCTCATAGGGTCCCTCCCATTTGTTTGCAAATGAGTGGGCAGGTGTGGTGAATTTCAGTACCATGACTTGTTTTCCAACTTGCCAATTGACTTCTTTAACATTTTTTGTCAAAGTACATTTTGGATTGTTGTTGGGCTTGGCCCAGGTTTGTGCTGCAAACAGGTGAATTTTTACCAAATTGTTTTTCAGTTGTTCCACTTAATTATCTACTTGCACGCTGTCTGCAGTAAGGGTTTTCAGATCAATCCTCAGATGCTCAGGTAGTCTCATCTGTCTACTGGTCATTACCTCAAAAGGGGCATGCCATGTAGCAGTTGCTGGTGTCCCCCTAATTGCCATTAGGAGTAAAGGCAATATGGTATCCCAACCTTCGGGGTCTTAGCCAGCAAATTTGCACAACATAGATTTGATTCCTCTGTTTGCTCTTTCTACCTGTCCTGAGGATTGGGGATGGCATGCAATGTGGACTTTTTGGCTAACTTCTAGTAGTTTCAAACATTCTTGCATTACCTCACCTGTAAAACTGATTACTTGATCCGAGCCCACGTTGAGCGGTAGACCCCACCTGGTGAACACTTGATCCACCAGGATTTTGGCAGTTTCTTTCACTTTACAAGTTCAACATGGGGAAGGCCTCTATCCACTTGGAGAAGAGGTCCGTGACTACAAGTGCATACTTGTCCCTACTGGTGGTGGTTAGTGGACCAATGTGATCAATTTGAATTGCATTCCAAGGGCCTGATTGCATTGGGGGCAATAGTTTGGCATTTTTCTTACCAAGGGTAGAGTTGTTCTGTGCACATGTTCTACAGTTGTCAATGTAATGTTGGACATCAACTGTCATTCCAGGCCACCAACAATAGTTCTCAATCTCTGCAGGATCTTGTCTTCCCCATGATGCCTACCTGTTTGGGTATCATGGACCTGGTGCATAAACCCAGATCTGAATTCCTTGAGGTATCACCCAAAACTTTGATTGTCAAACTTTTGGGACTGGTAAAATACCAACTGTTGATCTGCAGAGAGAAGGAGGTAATCTACAAGTGTTTTGAATGGATTGTTCATTGACATCTCTTTTTATGTGTCCTTGGAGAGGTATTCAGATACTTATCTGATTTATGGATCTGCCCTCTGGACTGCATGGAGGTCCAGGGGGACTGTTTTTTTTTTATTGGTGGCCACTATATGTGCCTCATTGGGAGGTGGCATGATCCATACCTACCCCCTTGAGCTCCATCCTTCGCCAAGGTGTCAACTCAATCATTGTGGTCATGGAAAGGTTCAGCCTTGGAGTGGGCTTTTACCTTCTGAATGTATAGTCAGAAAAGAAACTGGCCAGCAAGATAGGCAATGAACAGGTCTTTGTATTTTAAAGGAGTACCCTCTGAGGAGACAAAATCACGTGTTCTCCAAAACTGGAAAAATTTAGTAAGGGAGTTGCATGCCCAGGCTGAATCAGAAAAGATGATGGCATGTTCTGTTCCTAGCTGAACCACTTCCAGAGTGCATGCCACAACTGCAAGTTCTGTATACTGTGAAGATTGAATGGTACTTTTTTTTGGAAAACTCAATGGCGTCTCCTGCTGTTGTCAGAATCAGGATCCAAAATCTTGCAATTTGTTCTTTTTCAAAATATGAGGAGAAGCCATCTGTAAAGATGCAGAAAATTGCAGGGTCTTTTAAGAGACCCTCTGTGACTGGCAGGAACTGGCCTGGGACTGGAAAGATGAGTGGCTGTAGGCCACATTCATGTGGTTCTCCTGCATACAGGAGGCCATATGCCAAAATGGATGGCATTTTGGTGGGCAGGACATTAATGTCCCTATCTTGCATGATCAATGAACAATGAGTGAGTCTGGTATTAGACACGTTTCCATCTTTGATTCTATCATTTAAGAGGAAGTTGGTTGGAGTGTGATTGGTGTGCAACACAACAAGAGAAATCTCTATAATGTAGGTAAAATGCTTGCCAACCCAAAAGGTTGGCAGCAGGTTTCTCTCACACAGGGAATACTTCTGTTCTTGGGGAAAGCATTTGGGAGGCATTGGCAATGGGCATAAGGGTTCCATTTGCCTTCTGTGCCAATACAGCTGACATTTCAGTCTCTTATGTGGCAGTCTCCAAATGGAATGGAAGATCTGGATTTGTATTGAAGAAAGCTGGTGCTGAGGTCAATGCTTCTTTCAAAGAAATAACAGCAGCTGTATGTTCAAGTCCCCAGTTCCAGGGGACTTCCTTTTTCAGGATCTCATACAAGGGTGGGGCCTTCTGTGCAAAACCACAAATTAAGTCCCTAGATTAGTTAACCATACCCAGGAAATGACTCAGAGTAGCCACACTTGTTGGTAGTGGCAAATCTTGAGATGCCCTGAACCTTTTCCAGGGCAGGACTTCTGCTCTCTGCCCTCAGTGGTTATGCAGAGGCCTAGAAAGGAAACTTCTGGTTGGCATAGCTGCACCTTTGCAGGGCTGCATTTGAGATCTGCCTCCTGCAAAAGGCCTAGGAGCTCATCCAGTAGCTTCAAATGACTTTCCAAAGTCTGAGTGGCTAGCAGAAGGTTATCCACATACTACAGTAGGCACTGTGGCATTGAAAAAGTTCTGATGGCCTCCCTCATGTGGATGTGGAAAAGTGAGGGTGAGTTGTGGAATCCCTGTGGGAGGCAATTCCACATGTTCTGTCGTCCCTCGAAGGTGAAAGAAAATTTATGTTGGCTTTCAGGAGCCAGTGGCAAAGACCAAAATCAATTTGGAGATATTTAAAGTACTAAACCACTTGTGTTCAGGTTTGAGAAGTTTGAGCACATCTGGGGCAGATGGCACAGTAGGTGCACAACTGGGAATGACTTGATTAAGTCTTCTGTAATCAATGTTGAGTCTATAGCTGTTGTTTTAGGAGGGAGTCCATTGTTGCCCTCAGGCAGGGTATTGCCTCTGCAGGAAAGGGTATTGCTTTTTCCTTGGTAGATCATCTCCTGCCACATGAGTTGTGGTGTTCATTCTTCCACAATCATGCCTGTTTTTCGTAAAGGCTTCTAGGTGTCTCTCCAAAATGGGCTTGAGCTCAGAGAACAGCTCATTGTCCTGCAGCATGACTATGATGTCATAGTCTGCATCATTTGTTTTCACTGCGGGCACTACATAGGAATTGGATATGCATAGCAGTGAGCACCATCCTGGCATTTGGAGTAGTAGCTGGTTAGCCAGATCCACAATGCATCCATAGTGTGCAAGGAAGTCCATTCCCAAAATGCTCTGGTACTGATGTAACACCATTAAATCAAAATGATGTTTAATCTGCAGGGTGCCAATTACCACTGGTATTGGCTTAGACCTGTACATTGTTAATACAGTCCCTTCGAAGGTTTGGATGGAAGTGACTCTCCCTGTTGACCATGGAGATTGCTGTGCATCTTCCTGATGTAACACAGAAACAGCAGCATCTGTGTCTAGAAGTAATTCAGGCTGATGGCCCCCAACTAGCACTTTTACACAAGGATGGCCAGAATCATCAGTCATAATGGTAGTGACTATGAGGACCAGGGCTTCACGCCATCTGTCCTATCCTTCTTGGGCCAAATTGCCCAAATGGCTTATTTCTTGGAGCATCTGCTGTACCTCCGAGTATGGAGATTTCTGCTTCTGAGGCCTCTCACTCTCCTCAGGCATTTGTTTCTGCTGGAGGGGTGGACAGAATTGCATCTATGGTGAGTGTAAACAGGGTCATAGCTACCGATGGGATTTTCACCATAAATTACTGGAGCTGATTGTTTTCATCAGCTAGATCTTTGTAATAAGTGAGTCCAACCACAACAACAGCTCAGCTACTATGGTGGTGCAAAATAATTAACAATGTAGTACAGGAACAATATATTGCACTCACCACTGCAGAAGTGTCAAACACTTTATTATTAAACATTTAGAAGTGCTGCCACATTCTAATACACTGATGCTGAACACTGCTTTGTAAGAAGTGCCTGGCCTCTTTCCCTTTTATCCTCCCTTCTTATCCTTATCTTGGTTCTGATTTTGCTTGAGCTGGTACTTTTTATCATTTTTGTTGATGGTGTTGTACCCACCCTCTTCTGGTAGGAGGTCTTGTCTAATTGGCAGTACTTGGCCTTGGTCTCTACTAAATACTGGGTGGATGGCTCAGTGCTAGGCTGCACTGTGGCCTTTTTGGCCTTTGAGGATATCAAATCCTGGAGGAAAATTTGGAATGCTTATTTGACTCGTTCCAAAATTTGGTGGAAGCAGTCCTGTTCTGGAAACACCAAAGCTTCCACTTTTTTGCAGAGGATCAGTTTCAAATTTTTACAAAAAATACTTTTGTATTCAATTGAATCTCAGTTTGCATCCTCTTGAGCTGATGTTTTGCCAGTTTGATAAGCCAGCCTCAAATGGCCGTCAAACTGGGCTGGTGGCTGCTTGGTGTACTGCTTGACTGCATGGACCAGCATTACACCAATGAGACTGAGGTTGTTTGCTTGCAGAAGAGCTGCAGTGACCATTTTGAATTGGGCTGAGTTGTCCAACTGGACTTCTATAGGTAGTATGTCCCACAGTGTTGGGGCAACAGTTTGTCTCAAGACTTGCACTCTATGCTCAGTGGGAAGGCTGAGTATTTCACAGTGGCTTTTTACTTTTACCAGATGACAACTCAAATTATAAGTAGGTTCCATGTAACCCACCTTATCCATGATAGTTTGGATGGCCTGTGCAGACTTCAGAGCGTTAGGTTGATGCCCCTTACAATCATTATTGATCATCCTGATGAGAGCTTCAGCTATGGCAGTAGCCATGCCCTGAATGAGGATTTGTTGTTCCACCTAATTTTTCAGCATGTCAGAGACAGCCTTTCGGATCATCGCAGACTGTGCATCCGAGACTCCGTTATTTTTGACCGCTGCTACATTCATTTATCTACTTTTTGCTTGTCCTTTTTGTTTAGGGCAGTAAACCAGCAGAGGCCGAGGCATCCTTCCGCCGAAGTTCAAGGGACCACCATCTTGGATTTCTGTGTCATCGCTGTTGTTATCTTCCGATGATGTCAGACCAATAGGTTGAGGATATGTCATTGCCAGCGCATAACCCTTTAGGATTGATACGACTTGATGTAACTTCACCATCTTGGCTCTACATTACAAGTGATTTACTTTATCCCTGTACTGTCCCTTAGCTACATGCTCTTGCAATACTCTACACGACACTCACTACGTGACTTTCCCTGATTTCCCTGTCCAAAGCTTCCTGACACCTTCCTAATTCCTCACACAACTCATCATTCACACTCCGCAATGTGTAATTCATTCCAGGCAACAAATCATTCATCTGCAATGCATGCTTTTTATTTTGCAAAATCTTTCCATAATCCTGTACAGTACTGTGCATTTCACTCTCAGCCTTGTTTTGGACCCTTAGATCTTCCTGTTCCTGGCCCGTAGTTCACCCATTTCATGTGTTTTAGACCCCAACTCCTTTTTCAGAATCAGGAGATCTGCTTCTACTGCTTGTAAGGCAGCGAAGATGGCCGCTACCAATAAACTCTTATGATCATGCTTATTAGCTGTGGATCGGGCTTCTGAATTCAGTGTGCACATATGCAGTATCGTTTTACCATAAGATTTTGTGTCTAGCGTGAAGTTACCCCAGCCCCTGTTAGAGGCTAGGAAATTGGAGATTTCATGGTTCAGCTCTGTGCTGATGGCCATGTTTGGAATGAGAGGTTCGCATTTACTTGCACTAACCCAGAACAAAAGGTTTATCGATCCACTTTATGTCCCAGAATCAGTCAGTCATGTGACTGGGTTATACAGAGTCTAACAGACCCACTTCCACTGTAGAACAAGATGGCATAGGCTCTCTTACCTTCTGTGATCCCAGACCCTTCTAGGCATGGAAATGCCTGAATGTTATTCTGTTCAAAGGTTTTCTGTACACCTTAGTTTGCTCTGGTTTGGTTCTGTCCAATCAGGTCCTGCCACAGTCACCACTTTGTAAGCTTGGTCCTAACAAGCTGGGTTCTGGCAGAATACTCTGACCTAATGGCAGACAATACACAGAGACAGGTGTCGCAGTCTACAAAGTTTATTATCTGGTACAAACACAAATTAGCTTACCCAGATGGCTGGGAGTTCGGCACCACTCTGAACACCCGAGTGGGCATGCAGAAAATTCAGTGAACAAAGAACTTACATCACATTATATAGTGCAGATAACAAAGTATGTTACCTAAGTAACAACTCCTCTGCTGAACCACATAAGGCTCTCATTGGTGGATAAGATGGACATCTTGGCACCCAAAACTATAACTTTTCACACGTACACCTAGATAAGCAATATTGCTGTGAAGCAGCACTTTTGGGTAACAACAGAGCTTTTCAGAAAGGCATGCTAAGCTTGCATATCAGCTAATATCTCCCCATGTCACACCTGAAATTGGGCCTCAGCTCAGTGTGCCTTTCTCAGTTACCAAATGTTTAAATAAATAAATTAAAAAAGAAAATGTCAGTAGGTGGCACACTAAGACTACAAATGAAACACTACATCATAATGTTATGTTCCCTTATGCAGTACTGTGAACTGAAGGCAGTCTCTTAAGGGTTGCTAGGTCATGTAGGTCTACAGGGGTACTGGGAGCCAACCTACATTGCCTGGAATAAAAATATAACTGCAGTGACCTAGAGTACCTCATAGGAACGTGGCTGACCTAGGTCTGGTATTGCCTTCTATCACACTGGAGGCTGAGATTGAAGGCCAGGACAAAGAACTGCTCCACATCAGTCACATCCTCAGTTTATGGTATGTGAAGATACCAGCAACAGTGTTCTTGTTTATGTTTGAGTATAATGTCATGTTGTTTAATATTCCAAATATGAATACATGTTTATCTGTGTTCTTTGAATTTCAAATAGCTGACTAGGGAATGGCAGGAGAGGGAGTTGTTTCTTTGGCTTCCCTTCAGAGTACTGGACACATGTGGTGCATAATTCTGAATTAACATTGTACTCATTAATATGCGTTTTTAAGTCAGAACCATCATCACAAGTTATTTGTGATACAAATCACGATCTTCATCATCACGATCACAAATGCAGTCACAAATAATGATGTATGATCACATCATGAATCACAACATTAATCTTTTTTAATAGTTACTTAGATGTATTGTAAGCCTGTTTTGTAGTAACTCTCCATGCTTCACCACCCCACCATTGTACTCATTAATGAGAGTTTTTAAGTTGGGGAGTTTTGTGCCACACCTCATTGGGGCCTGGAGAAGTATAGCTGTAGGCATTCACATTTCTTCATCATCACGGTCGTAAATGCAGTCACAAATCATGATTTACGATCACGTCATGAATCACAACATTAATTTTTTTTACTAGTTACTTGGATGTATTTTAAGCCTGTTTTGTAGTATCTCTCCATGCTTCACCACCCCGCCATTGTACTCATTAATGAGTGTTTTTAAGTCGTGGTGTTTTGTGCCACACCTCATTGGAGCCCAGAGAAGTACAGCCGTAGGCATTCACGTTTCTTCATCATCGTCACGGTGACAAATCACGATTTACAATTACTTCACAAATTACAATATTAATTTTTTTTACTAGTTACTTGGATGTATTGTAAGCCTGTTTTGTAGTATCTCTCAAGGCTTCGCTATCCCACCATTGTACTCATTAATAAGTGTTTTTAAGTCAGGGATTTGGACAGTGTATGCACTACATACACAGACTGGAAAGAAGACTGACTGCACACATGCAGTTTAGTACAGTATTCTTGCACCGCTCAGAATACAAAGTGTCACGGATATGGAAGACAACAAAAAAGGGCATTATTACATACAAGGGTCAGGGATGGTGGAGGAATGCATTTTATAACACAGCAAGGAACATGTGGGGGGTACATGGTGAGAGGAAAAAAAAATAATGTGGGATCCCATGGTGATCCAGCAGCAGTTCCAGCATTGACATAATTTGCAACTGATGTCCCTCTATGCAATCCTGGTGGAGCAGCAGGTACTTCTGTGGCCCTCCTCTTCTTAGGGATGCTGCCATGCACAGCTGCACCCTCTTTCACAGAATGGCCAGCAGGTGCAGGCATGATTCGTTCTGTGGCAGCTGGCCACTCCAACTGGTGGTGATTGAGCATAGGAGTGTACTGGACCCCAGTCTCCAAGTGAGTCCCCCGGGAGCCATGGTGCACCTCCACCTCATGTAGGCAGCACCTGACCACACTGCTGTCCCTCCCAACACAGTCAAAAAACTACCAAACAACGGAGGTGCGGGGAGAACCAGGCACAGGCAGGGGAGAGCCAGATGAACTGGCAATCGATTGGTCACGGTGCTGAAAAGGGATGGAAGCCACACCTGGGCCTGGGGAAACAGGCACATCCTGCTCCAGAGGACCTGGTACTGGACTTGGTGGCGGTGCTTCAACTGCCTCAGAGTCAGGAACAGGAGGCGGTGCTGGTCCTGCTCCGGAGGGGGGACAAAAACTAACTACTTATAAAGGTAAGAAAAATAAAATTTACAGAAAGAAAAATTAAGAAAAAGAGTACAGAAAAGACAAAAATGTAGCTTTTAAAAAGCTGTTGGGTCTAAATCAAGTTTAAATCTCCTCCTCGCTCTGATCTCAAAGTATCAGCGGTCACAAAAACACCTCTCTCTCCGTCTGCACAGAGAAAGTAAAAGTGTCTGCTTGTATGACTCATTTTCCTTCCTGCCTAGCTAAAGAGCATGTGGCTTACAGTACTGTAAGCCACGTGATGTGTGGAGGGCTGCCAATCTGAAACACTAAGTGCATCACTTAGAATCATAATGAGGAATGCGAAGTCCATTAAAAACAATGACTTCTCCTTACTTCGTGTTGCCATTCCACCTTAACGCGAAGTGGTAATGACAAGGCGGAGTGAGCACTTTGCATTGCCCACTCTGTGTAGCGGAGTGGCAACGCGACGTGCCCACTTCGTGTTCACTTCGCCGGCGGAATTTAAATTTGCTGCATCTCTATCCATGGGTTTGTGCAACTGGGTGAGACAGGCCTACATAAAAGATATTCTAATCTTCGATCATCATGCCCCAGTTGGTCCATTAACATCATAGGTGCAAAAGGGGTCCCCCAAAGGGTGATTCAACATAGGTCTGCTGTAAGAGTTCAGAATGTAGCTGCAAGCAAAAACAGGGACTTATTTTACAAATAATGTGCAGAAAGTGGTCTTGAATACTGCCATCTAGGAGGCATATAAGGCTACCATACATAGAAACTTAGAATGTGATAGCAGATAAGGACCACTTGGCCCATCCAGTCTGCCCATTATTCCATACCAACATTACTACTGCAGACCATGTCTAATCTACAGATTTTTCTCCCTCTGCCCTTCCTTTCCACTACAATTCAAGCAATGGAAACAATTCAAAAAATCTGGGCTCCCCCAGGACCTTATCCTATACAAACAGCATAGGAATGATTGTAAAAAGCGCATCAGGCTGGCTAAAAGCAGGTACTGTCAAAACTTGCTTACTAATTCCTCCAATGATCCTCGAAAATTCTGGAGCCACATTAAACCTTCTTAGGATCCATTCAAGCTGTCACTCCCTCCGAAATGATTCTACAAGGTGTCCACTGTAATGACTCCCTCACTATAGCCAACGCATTTAACCAGCAGTTCTCCGACCTATCTGCCTACACAGCCTCCCTTCAATCTCCTGCAACACAACTAAACTCAACATTCTCTGGCACTCCACCTGCTTCAGCTAAACCATTTTACTTCAAGGCGGTCACTTGGCATCAAGTCCTCAAACTGCTCAAGGCTATCTCTGACAATACCAGCCCTGGCTCTGATGCAATGGAACCTTGTCTATTAAAGGTGGCCACTCACCTCATATCCAGACCTATAGCTAGAATCTTCACTCTATCCCTCTCCAATGGCTCTGTCCCCGAAATCTGGAAGGCCGCCAGAATTACTCCTGTGTTTAAAAAGGTAGCAAGAATGATACGTCCAACTACAGACCAATTGCTATCCTATCAGTCCTTAGCAAAATTCTTGAAAAATAGTCTCTATTCAAGTCACCGAATTCATTGAAAATTCAATCTACTTTGTGCTGCACAGCATGGCTTCAGAAAACACCATAGCACCATGACCGCGCTTAGCAAAATTCACCTCGATATTCTCACCAACATGGACAAAGGGCAGCTAACGGGCTGTTTTCATCGACCTTACTAAAGCTGCTCGACCTTGTAGACCATCCATTACTACTTGCCTCCTCAGAAACCTGGGCTTCTCATACCCTGTCACTACTTGGTTTAGCAGCTACCTTGCCAACAGGTCTCAAGCAGTAAAATTCAACTCGGCTATCTCTGATAGCGCAGTAATCAATATTGGTGTCCCTCAGGGCTCCATACTTGGACCTCTCCTCCTCTCACTATTCATAAACAATCTACCTAATGTAATAACCTCTGGCAACTCATTACTTTATGCTGATGACCTGGTCATCTATGCCCACTCTGACAATATAATCAACCTAAATGCTGCCCTTACCACTGACTTCCACTTGGTGCAACACTGGCTGCACACTCAACGCCTTGTCCTCAACTCAAATAAAACTAAAGCTATGCTATTTGGATCACCCCACAAAATAAGAACCTGCTCTTCTCCACTCTTTGTTCCTGACATTAGTGGTATCCCTCTGGAGTCTGTTAGCTCTTTTCGCTATTTGGGCATTCATCTAGACCAAAACCTTGACTTAACAGCATATCCAGGAAACCTGTAAATCTGTCAATTGCAAGCTGGGGGCGCTTACAGGACAAACTACCTGCTCACCCCTCCGCTAAACTGGCAATTGCCAGGGAATCCTATTAGCAATCCTGACCTCACGGTGCTCCATCCTAACCATGGCTAGCAAACTGCTCTGCATCAATGGGACACCACCTTTAACAACGTATGTAGGTATGCGGCTAAAGCACCATGCCTGAAACACCATTGTCAGCTGTACAAGACCTAGGCTGGCTGTCTCCTCCTCCACCAGGCTATAATACCTCTGCAGCCTCTCTGACACCATCATCAGAGTGTCCAAGCCAGCATCTCTATCAAACTGCTCCAGCCGGTGATACCTTCACGGGACCTTAGATCATCTGACAAATCTTTACTAACTGTTCCTCTCTGCCGCTACAAACAAGGGTTCTGGATCCTTCAGTTATGCTGCCCCCACTTCTGGAACTTACTGCCCTGGACCTAAGAAATGCTCCTTCCCATGCCGCTTTAAGCACAGTCTCAGAACTTTCCTTGCCTCGATGGACAAATGTGTTTGTTTTGATCCCACTTAAATCCTATGTTCCTAACCAGATCTCCTCCTCTCCTCCATTATGAATGATATGCACTTACCCATATTTTCCTTTATGTTTTGATGATACTGTATATTTGTGTGTTCAGATGCCCTGTACTCATACCCCTGATATAATTGTAACATCCTGTTGTAATTTCTCTACTTCTGCCTAGTCACTTAGCTTGCCCTCATCCCTGAGCCTATTATCCTCACCATCCTTCCTTCCTTCCTTAACCCACATCCTCTGTTCTTGTAACCCTAACCATCCTCGCTCTCTCTCTTCCTTCCCACTTTAGCCATCCCTCCTGTACCTTTTTACTGTCCTTACCTCTCCCTTCTCCTGCCCTTCGCTCCTCCTGTTCCCTGCCGCTACACTCCCCTCTAGCCGACCTCTACTCTCCTCTCTGCCGTCTTTCAGTTCCACCGTCCGGCTGCAGGTTGTAACTTGTACCGCTAAAGCCGCATTTCTCGCCGCTCTCCCTTCTGATCCACCTCCCATCTTTCTGCCCTCTCACTGCCATCTTTTCCCTCCTTTCATTCTTTCCTTCATCTCCCTTTTGTACTGTCCTCACCCCTCCCTCCTACTTATCATCTCTTCCACCTGTCTGTATCCTGTCGTGACTTCCCGATCTCCCCTTTTCTTCTGCCGCTCTTGTTCTACCGTTCGGCCGCAGGTTGTTACCCCTGTGCCGCCAGCCGCATTCGCCCGCCTTACTTGTGTTCTTTTCTCCTTTGTGCCACCGCTCTTACTAGGAGCACTCCATTTAACCTCCCCTACTCGCTTCCTATTTATTCCATGCCCCATCATCCCCAATCCCTTATATACCCTGCACCTCCCACCCTGCACTGCCCTCACCTTCCTGTCCTCCCCATCCCCTAGTTGAAATCCTCTATACCCTTGCACACGGTCCCTACCACCATCCCTCCTGCACATTACCTTCCCTATCTTTTGCACCCATTGTAACTCTCCTGCCCCCAACCTCTCCTTCTCTCCTGCCGACTCCCGGTTCCACCAACCCGCTGCAGGTGGTAACCTTCTTCCACAATGCCGCACTCGCCGCCTCCTTCTGCTTTAACCTTCCCTCATGCCCTACCCTTTTTCTCACTGTTTGCTCTACTCCTCCCTTTTCTCTCTCTCCCGCCTTACCCATCCACCTGTCCACTACCACCTCACCCCCTAGTTATCAACAATGAATACATGTATGATGATTCTCAATTGTTATGCTTTGACTACACTGTATGACTTTGTCCTTTCCCAATGTATCTTGCTTTTGTGTAATTTTTATGTATCACTGTGTTCTGTAACTGTACCTCCCGGGTCGTGCCTGAAAATAGTCACATGATGGCTAGTGCACTTACCCGGTCAACAAAAACTAAATAAAATAAAATTCCCTTGAATCTATCCCATGCATTCTTGAACCCCATCATGGTTTTCACCCCCACCACCTCCGCTGGAAGGCTGTTCTAGGATGCACTACTCTTTCTGTGTGAAGTACTTCCTCACATC
Source organism: Neoceratodus forsteri (assembly GCA_016271365.2). Lineage (NCBI taxonomy): Eukaryota > Metazoa > Chordata > Ceratodontiformes > Ceratodontidae > Neoceratodus > Neoceratodus forsteri. Next base: position 570,272,574 of record CM028134.1, on the reverse strand, counting down.
TCTCCTGAATCTACCTCTTCCAGCTTCATAAAATATCCCCTTGTTCTTGAGCACCTTTTCTTCTGAAAAATACTCCCCTCCATTACCTTATTTACCCCCATGAGGTATTTAAAGGTCTCTATCACATCACCCATCTCCCACTTCTGTTCTAGGGTGTACATATTAAGGTTCTTTAGACTCTCCTCATAGGGCTTTTGATGCAGACTCTGCACCATTTTAGTTGCCATCCTCTGGACTGCCTCCACTCTGTCTACAATATGTCCTTCCAGAGATGTGGTCTTCAGAACAAGACACAATACTCTAGGTGGGGTCTTTCCTGTGATCTATACAGAGGCAACACCACTTCCCTCTTTCTGCTGGTGACACCCCTTCCTATGCATCCCAGTATCCCATTCATCCTCCCTACTACCTTGCTGCACTATCTGGCCTCCTTTATGTAATCTGTTATGATTACTCCCAGGTCTCTTTCCAGCTTGGTGGTCATCAGTACCATACCTCTCATGTTGTACTCCACTCCTGGGTTTTTGTGACTTAAGTATATTATTTTGCAGTTTGTTGCATTGGAACCCAGCTGCAATACCCTTGATCACTCCTTCTAGTTTTCTCAGGTCACTGCTTATCCTTGCCACCCCACCCCCTCTGGAGTGTCCACACTATTTCAGATTTTAGTATCATCCACAAAGATGCACACATTCCTTTCCAGCTGCTCTGCAATGTCACTCATAAAGACATTAAAGAGGACCAGTGCCAGCAATAATCCCTGAGGCACCAAGCTGGTCACTCTGCCTTCCTTGGAGTGGACTCCATTTAACACCAACCTCTGTTGCCTATCCCCTAACCAGTTTCTTATCCCGTTTACCACCTCTGGACCCACTCCTAAGCTGCCCAGCTTGCTTACTAGTTTCTTATGTGGACCAGTGTTGAACGCCTTATTGAAATCTAGGTAGGCCATGCCCGCCACTCCATCCTGATCTACAGTACAAGTCGCATTAAACTGTCCCACCAATGAGTTGGTTTAGCATTGTTTCTTTACAGTTGGCAATGCATTGGCAGCTCTTATTTCATTGTTTTTCAGTGTATAACCAGCTCAAGTGCAATGTCTGTAAACTGTTTTTGCCACTCAATTGGAATGCATCTGCAGTCCAGTCACAATGCAATGCAAAACTGAGTTTTAAATCCAAAGAAACAGTTTGTGCAGGGCTTTGTGCTGCATCAAGCAACACTTATGCAACTCAGTTGGAAATGCTAAAACAACTCATTGGAGGAACAGTTTAATGTGACTTGTGCTGTAGTTTCTTGGTCACTCAGTCAAAGAAATCTGTCAGATTCAATTTTCATGACCTCCTTCCAGTGAAACCATGCTGTCTCAGGTCTTGAAACCCACTGGGTTGAAGATATTCCACAATCCTTTCCTTCAGTAGTGATTCCATTAACTTTCCCACCGATTTCAGACTGACTGGCCTATAATTGCCAGCTTCCTCCCTTCTAGCACTTGTATGTAGTGGGGCTATATCCACCCTCCTCCAGTCCTCCTGAACCACTCCTGTTTCCAGTGAGCTGTTAAACAGAACTGTTAGAGGTGCAGCCAGTATTTCCTTGAGTTCCCTCAATACCCTTGGATGCACCTCATCAGGCCCTGTTGCTTTGTCCCCCTTCAGGTTAGCAAATCCCGTCCAGACTCTCACCTCCAAAGATGTCTAGTGTCCACTTCCCTCTCTCCAAAGCTTTTGTTACTTTTCTGTGGCCCATCTCCTTCTCCTTCCTCTGTGAACACTGAACAAAAGTCTGCCTTTTCCTGGTCACCCTCTGTACAGCCCCCCTCTTCCCCTTTTAAGTCTTACAATCCTACCCGGGGTCTTCCTCTTTTCACATACATACTGTATCTAAAAATGTCTTGTCCCCATTTGTTACCTCCTGGGCTATTCATGCCTCAGTTTGTACCTTTTTGCTCTTACCACTTTCCCTCTGTTTCTCCCAATACACCTCCCTATTCTCCTCTCTCTATGTCTCCTTATACCTTCAAAATGGTACCCTTTCAGCTTTTACCTGATACACCTCCCTATCCTCCTCTCTCTGCATCTCCTTATACCTTCTAAATGCTACCCATTTAGCTTTTACCTTTTCAGCCACCTCTTTTGAGAACCATAGAGGCCTCTTTTTCCTCTTTCTTTTGCTGACATATTTGCCACAGAGGTCTGTTGACTTCACTATACTCCCTTTTATCTTCACACACTGTTCCTCCACCCCACTCAGGTCATCCTCCCACACAGTTGTCCCTAAGGTGTTCACCCATCTTTCTAAAATCTGCCCTCCTGAAATCCAGGAACCTCCCACTTGTGAGGTTTTATTCCACAGCCAATCTTGTATTGAACCATGCTGTGTGGTGTTCACTGGTCCCCAAATGGCCTCCCACCATGATGACTGCTACAATGTCCCTGTTAGTGAGCACCATATCCAGTATTACCACATCATGAGTGGGTTCACTGATTAGTTGCCTAATGAACTCTCCCTCTGCAGAGAATCCAAGATGTCCCTGCTTCTAACTGAAGCCATTGCTGGGAGGATCCAATCCACATATGGTTGAAGATCCCCATCAGTGGCACCTCCCCCTTTTCTACCATCTCACCAATGGCTTCCACCAGTACCATATCTAATTCCTCTCCCTGTGCTGGAGATCTGTAGTTCACTCCAGTATGAACTGTGGCTCCATTCCCCATCTCCAGGGTGATCCATAGAACCTCTGCTTTTGAACACATGGCCTTCCTGATTTTTGTTTCCACTCTGCTTGTTGCCCCCCCTTTTTTCCTTTTTTGCCCACCCACTTCCCTCTTCTCTTTTTAATGTTCCTGTTTCTTTCCTCATTTATCTATACCACCCTGCTTCCTTTATTAATTTGCATCCTGGGGGATTACTCTCCTTTCAGATTCTCTTTACTCTCTACTTTAGCCTGTGGTGGTCAGTTTCCGATGCCCCAATTGCTTCCACCCCCTTGACTAGTTTAAATGTTCATTAAAGTAACATTTAAACCATCCACTGAGGACTGTGGTTCCTCTTCAATATGGATATAGGCCATCATCCCTGTATAGGCCTTTATATCTAAGGTGCATCCCCAGTCCCCTATGTAGCCAAACCTTTCCTCTCTGCACCATTCCTGGAGGCATGAGTTAAAGCTAGTGGTGTGGAGATCCCACTCCTGTCCCCTGTTGTAGACAAGTAGCATCTCAGCAAAAGCCACTGAGTGATCTACCTGTCTAAGACCCCCTTCCCAGCTTCCTAAATTCCCCTTGCACTATCCCAGCCCTGTACCTAGCCAGGTTACTATAATCACCAGGTGGACAATGACATCCAGCTCTCCCTCTTGTCATGCTGCCCTTGCAATCCTCAGGATCTGTTTCCCATCCCTCCATTACTTGGCACTGAGTAGGCACCTAACCTACCTCTCCTTTTCCTATTCTCAAATCTATCCCCCACACAATCAAGTCTTCCACCAGAATTTGCTTTTTCCTTCTCTGGGGTCCACTACCACCTCACTTGGGGTCTTCACTATGGAGGGCCCCCAACATCTCACTTGGTCTCTACCATGGATGCTCCCTCCTGACAGTCCTGCCCTGCCAGATCAGTGTAGTAATTAAGTAGTGGTACTGGCTGAGGAATGTGCCTCTGTCCTACCACCCTCACCCTTCCAGAGCCCACCATAGTCCAACTGTTCTTCCTCTATGGCATCCTCCAAGTTAACAATGGCAGTCTTGGTGGCTCCTGGGTGGAGAAAGAGGTCCCCCAAATCTTAGCCAACTTGGCCAAAAGTCTAGCAACCTGCTTCCTCAATCCAGAGAGGTATGTGCAAGTGGGGCAGCATGGCAGTCTCCAGAAGTTCTCACTGAAAATTGCCACCCAACAGCCATTGAACTGCACTGCACCACTTCCAGCATTCTCAACCTCTGTTCTCTTTCTGTTTTACCTGGAAATACTTTTGTACCCTTAACCCTGATAAAGTGTTTCTAGTTTTCCCCTTTTTTGTTTATATCAATTTGTGTTACCCGTACCTAGTTTAAATCTTTATGTACTCCTACCCTAGATTGGTGATGCTGCTATTACCAGTTATGGCCTACCTCTGACCTTCCACTCTTCCCAGCAGTGACTGCTACACAGCAGTGAACAGGTGCCTTGCCCTGGTAGACTGGCAGAAGCAGACCATACCAGAACATATAATGACCTAATACAGACACTTGGAAAAAGCTCAGAACACAGGATCTGAATAAAAAAAAAACAGAAAAAGTGATGGAGCTGGAAACAGAGTATAAGAAGCTGTTAGCTCTCCAGACCTAGAACAGCTGAGGAAAATTACTACCGTAAAATATGACACTGGGGTTGGCCTATCAGTGCAGCAGTTGGATTTCCACTTATGACACTGGTGACCTGGGTTCAGGAACGGACCCGGGTTGCTGGAGGGACAGCCGGTAGGAGAAGGCTCAAGCGTCCAATGACTGCTTGCCTTCTCTGAGGGAGGGAAGGGATGGGGCTCGCTGAGTGCCACCTCCTGGTGGAGGTCGGGAGTGCGACAGCTCAGTGAGTCCCACTGCATGTAATGGGTGTGGTGGATGTCAGCATGTGCCTTGACATCTGTGGCACACCACACCCCGGGGAGTAAATTGGAAACAGTGCTCCTCGGCTGGTCAGATGATGGCTACTGGCTCTGCCACCATGAGTGCCCTGATGCCCCGATGCCACCCTTAGCAGGTCCTGGGAACTGAATAGAGAGTGTGCTGGTTGCCCTTCCTGGCACCTTACCCTCAGAGGAGAGGGACCCATCCAGTGAAGGGATATACCAGGCCACCCCTGGGATGGCTGCAATGTGAGGTAATATGGTGGGGGTGGAGGTGAGGGTGTTGGTGGGGTCCACGGCTGTCCAGAAGGAGAGGTGGGCCAGGAGCATGGGAAGGAGCAACAAAAAAAAATGACACTAACACATTACTTAGCAATAAAGCAGAGTATGTTCTTTTTCAAACAGGCAGAAGTAGTGGGAAGCTTGCAAAAGGTCCACAGATTATTGGCATATAGGCTGCACTAGCAGCAAGCATGCAATAGAATTGGCGATAGGTGAGCTGGCTTTGGTGCAGTTCTGAACTCTCCTGGACCAGACTGACTTGGCTCTGACTGGGAAAACAGAGCCTTTCATGGCTCGACCTGAGTTACTGAGTTGGCCATGTTTGAAAAGTGCAGTCCGGTCTGTAGTAACACTCTCACCACCAGTACTGCATGGAAAAGGCAGGGCAGAGTGCAGAAACATGCAGAATTATTTTTTAAAAATGTTTTCCATGATCTCTGCCGAAGACTCCCAAGTCCCAGGACCATTACATGACCAACAAAAGGAAACACTTGGATCCTGGGGCACTGAAGGGAGCCAACCAGTGAGGGTCTCTGTTCTGTGACTGACACATATTCTAGCCGATCCTCTGTGTCAGCCACTACAGGACATCTCTAGGAAACTGAGTATTGAGCATATTTGGGGCTTTGCATTCAATGGAGACAGTTGTTTGTGCGTGTGTGGGCATGTGTGTGTCTGTGTGTGTTGATCCCCCCATAAAAATGCTAAAATCATTTTGTTAGAGAGGGAAGAGAGAGGGAGAGGGAGAGGGAGAGAAGAGATTAAGAGATCAACAAATACAACAACAGAGTGCAGACATTGCAGCTGACTGCAGAGTACTTTTATAAAAAAAGGATTTTGTTCTGTTAGAAAGGGAGAGAATAGAGATACCAAAGAATTCAACAGCAGAGTGCAGAGTAGACAGCAGAAGAGTGCAGATGTTGCGGACTCAACAGGTAAAAAAAAAAACACCCATTTTTGTTAGAGAGAGAGAGAGAGAGTAGAGAGAGATTGCGAGACCAACAAATTCAACAGCAGACAATAACAGTGTACAGAGAATAAAAATGAAAAAAAAATCTAAGGGGAACATAGTCACAAAGGATAGGAGGATTTTGTCTGAAGAGCCTAGTGCCCCAATAATTTTGAGGGGGGCTTATAGTGCCATACAGATTTTAAAGTGGAGCGTCAACCTCATATCAGACTCTGTGTTGCCCATCTCTGTGCTTGAATTATTACTAGGTCATAGTGCTATACAGATTGTGAAAGGGGGGTCACATTTCAGACTCTGTGTTGCCCATCTCTGTTCCTGAACTACTGCTAGGTCATACTGCCATAGCATAGACTCTGTGTTGCCCATCTCCATGCCTGAACTACTACTGGGTCATAGTGTCATACAGATTGTGAAGGGGAAGGGTCACATATAAGACTCTGTATTGCCCATCTCTGTGTCTGACCTACTGATAGGACATACTGCCATAGCATAGCTTCTGTGTTGCCCATCTCTGTGTCTCAACTACTAGGTTATATAGTGTCTCAAGTATTTTAAGAGGGGGGTGTCACATCTCAGAATCTCTGTTGCCCACCTCTGTGCCTGTACTACTTCCAGGTCACATAGTGCCCCATGTATTTTGAGAGGGGGGGTGTCATGTTTCAGACTCAGTGTTGCCCATCTCTGTGCTGAACTGCTACTAGGTCATATAGTGCCTCACGTATTTTGAGAGGGGTGTGTTATGACTCAGACTCTGTGTTGCCCATCTCTGTGCCTGAATTACTATTAGGTTATATAGTGCCTCATGTATTTTGAGGGGGGGTGTCACATCTCAGTCTCTGTGTTGCCCATCTCTGTGCCTGAATTACTATTAGGTTATATAGTGCCTCATGTATTTTGAGGGGGGGTGTCACATCTCAGTCTCTGTGTTGCCCATCTCTGTGCCTAAACCACTACTACATCATACAGTGCCTCATGTATTTTGTGGGGGGGGACGTTTCAGACTCTGTGTTGCCCATATCTGTGCTGAAATACTACTAGGTCATATAGTGCCTCATATATTTTCAAAGGGAAGTGTTATGTCTCAGACTCTGTGTTGCCTATATCTGCATCTGAATTAATATTGCTAAGTAAGCAATTAAGTTGGACCCAACAAAAAATAGATTCAGAATTAGAGTCTGTCATGGAAATGGAACATGTTGCCAACACCAGCAGTAAGGCAGAAATCAGTACACGCAACAATAAAAATACTTCCTGAAAACAAATTCAGAAAAAAATAGGCGAATTCACTGCTGAAGATGTCATTAATATAATTGATGAAGATGAAGCAACACAACCAGAAAAAGAAAAGAATATTGGTGAATCCCCTGATCAAAGTAAGTCATCATTGTCAGCACTGCCAGAAAAATCAGATAAAAGTAGGCAGCCAAAACACTTACAGTAGACCTAGAAATAGTAGAAAGTCAATGATTAAGGAAAAAACTCTATCTAGTAGCACTAGACATGGCACTCCATAATATGCCATTCATGCATATCAGGCTCCTTCATCAGAAAGCAGTGCGTCTGATAAAGAAGTGATTGTAAATGTACAAGAACAAGATCATGATCATGATGTATCATAGTTACGCTCTTCCAGAGGTGATGAATTAGAATGTGAACTTGATGAAGCACAAGATGCCACATGGGTACCCCTAAAAAGGAAAAGCAAATACAGGAAGCACCACCAGTAGCTACTGCCAGTAGTAGGCATTTGCAAAGGTTCTATGTCATAACTGCAAATAAAAAGCAGCTCCTACCATATAAGCCAATATACAATAACGCAGACCCAAACTGTCAATACACATAACACTGACTGTCAAAACAGCAACTACACAAACTCCAAAAAAAATACAATAAGCACACATCTTCAGTGATCCAAAATCTTTCTCTTTATAACAATAAGCAACTGCAATACAGAACACACAGTCACTACAATTTGACCGACACCTGATTAATTGCCAAACGAAAACCAAAAATACACAACAGGTCACCACTACACCAGAACCACAAGGAACATTCCAACTACACATACCAACATACCTAGAATCAAGCCCAGGACACAGTGCAATGAAGAACTTTGAAACAATGACCCTACCTACCTACCTATCACCCTACTCTACCGACTGCACCATGACAGAATGACAATCAGCACCTAAACCAAAAGAGCACATATTACCACACAAGCACACATCACACAGCAAACATTTTCACAAAAATTTTAATGTGGGGGGCTCACCCCCCAAGACCCGCCCCCCACCATTGGGGTGAAGCCCACTGACTCCTCCCAATTAATATAACTAACTCCAGGACTGTACACCATCAACAATCGCTCAAAACCCTCCACAATGCTCATATTAACCCTATGCCATTTATTCTCAGTCATTATGATGACAGTTTCTGTTATTGATTCTCTTAAAATGAGTTGCTCAAACTGAGTCACTCATTTGAAGCGACACCTTTGCGAAGAGCACATGCAACCATTCGGCTGGGCAGCAGTCCTGAGGAAGAGACACATATTTGTGATGAGAATAATCCTACAGATAATAGTGATGGTAAAGAGACTGAGGGACAGGGCAGAAAAAAACATATTTGACTTCACTGACAGAAGTATTTGGACAATCTACAGCATTACCACTGCAATCCCATGGTTTGTGCCCTCCTACAAAAACTAAACAGCAGACCATTACTGCAATGCTTGAACAAAATGCTGCCTGCAGTAGATCACATCAAGTCAGATTAAATATTAATCAGTTAATAGCTGAATGCATTGCCAAGAACCTGCAACCATGTTCTGTGGTGGAGAATGACAGTTTTAGAGCCCTTTTAAAACATTTTGCTCCAAGTCATAACATACCAACCTGTAAATATTTTGCAACTGTGGCTGCTCACAAAAAGTACAACTGTAGTCAAAGTAAAATAAAATTGGCCATTCAAGCTAGTTAATGTGGTTCTTTCCACCTGACTACTGACATGTGGGTGAGTTCTCAAATTACTAATTATATGTGTATCACAGCACAATACAGGCTTGATTCTCAAAGCTCCTGGCATGGCATGGTGCTAGAACCTTGTACCACAAAGTATGGTGCAAAGTGCCACTTGCTCCAAATGATGCACTGGGATCAATTCACAAAGGCAGCCTGCATCAACTCCAGGCTATGTGCACCAAAGGGTGCTTGTGCCATCCATGTACCACAAAATGGGCTGTGGCATGATGCTAGGAGGAATGCAGCAGACACAAGCTGCCACATCCCCTAAATTGGGATTCTCAAAACCCTCCCAAAGGGTGAAATTCTAAATACCCTTAGATTAGCCAGGGCTGGGTGGTCTAGGGGTTTGTAGAATATCACCCTCTGGGAGAATTTGACCACTTGAGTGAGTATCTGACCCCTCCCTCACCACGTACTGTGCTCCCCCCGCCTTGATCTGCCAGACAATTAAAATATAGAAACATAGAAACATAGATTTTGACGGCAGATAAGGACCGCTTGGCCCACCCAGTCTGCTCATTTCCGTACCTAATGGATAAGCTGCAGATCCTAGTTAACCAGCAGCCTACTTCTTCCTACCCCCACCCCCTAGAATTGCCTTATGACTGTCCCATGCATGCTTGAATTCCACCATTGTTTCTGACTCCACAACCTCCTCCAGAAGGCCATTCCATGCATCCACAACCCTCTCTGTAAAAAAAAAACTTCCTTAAATTACCTCTGAGCCACCCCCCTTCTATCTTCAAATTGTGCCCCCTTGTTCTTGCACACCTCTTGGACTTTGTTGATTCCCTTGAGGTACTTGAACGTTTCTATCATGTCCCCCCTCTCCCTCCTTTCCTCGAGGTACTACATATTTAGCTCCTTAAGTCTCTTCATATGTCTTCCGTGCAGACTCCTGCACCATTTTAGTTGCCTCCTCTGACAGCTTCCATCCTGTCTATGTCTTTGCAGAGATTGGGTCTCCAGAACTGCATGCAGTACTCCAGATGCGGTCTCACCGCCTGTACAGAGGATAATAACTTCTTGTTTTCACTGGTGATGCCTCCCTATGCATCCCAATATCCCCCAGCCCTCCTTGCTGCCCTCTCACATTGCTTGCCCACCTTTAGGTCATCTGATATGATTACCCCCAGGTTCCTTTCCATTTTTGTTGTTGTTAGTATCTCACCCCCCATTGTGTACTCTTCCCCTGGGTTTTTGTTTCCCAGGTGCATTACCTTGCACTTCTTAGCATTGAATCTAAGCTGCCATACATTTGACCATTCCTCTAACCTTGTCAAGTCCCTTCTCATCCTTTCCACCCCAAAATGTTAAATAAATTCATTCCCTGGTCAATCAATGAATTATTTATTGGAAAGCAAATTAAGAGTAAATTCTCTGTTTCAATTGTGTCCAACATTGAACATTCAAAGGCAGATTTGATATATAGTACAGAACTACACAATTACATTTCAATGAACAATACACTATTAGATATAATTTTATTTAGAGCAGTCACATTTTATATACAGTAATATATTAATACCAGATTTAAAGCTGGCCCACTGGTGCAGTGGAAGGATTCACTGGTGCAGCACTGGCAACCTGGGTTCGGGAACCGACTTGGGCATTGGAGGTACGTCTGGGGTAAGAAGGCTAGAGCATCAGATGACTACTTGCCTTCTCCCAGGGGGAGGGGTGTTTGCGACCCAGCACTTGCTGACTCCTGGCGGAGGCAGGGAGAACAGCATTGCTGTGGGGCCCAATTGCCTAGGAGTGTGGTGGACATTGGTGTATGCCCTAATGTCAGTGGCATGTTACACTCTCACAGGGAGAAAGGCAAAAAAAACACTGTCCAACCATCTGGATGATGGTTGCTGGCTCCCACCACCACAAAAAGCCCAGGACAGCCAGACCACCTCAGCAGCACAATTGAGAGTGTGCTGGTCGCCCCCACAGGTGCATTCCCCCTTGGAGGAGGGGAACCCATCCAGGGAAGGGTTATGCTGGGTTACCCAGGGAGAACTGCAATCTGAGGTGGTGGCTGATGGTGGGATGAGAGCTGGTATGGTCCATGGTGGCCCAAAAAAGTGACAGGTGGGAGGAGCAGAGGAGGAGCTGCAAAAAATAAAAAAAAAATATCAGATTTAAAATGAGAGATAGACAAGAGGGTTAACATTTAAAAAATATTTTTCTGGATAGCTTCCCAGGTGTGTGGTGTGGATAGTGATAAAGAATTTTCCCCAAATTTTGTTCAGTATCTTGGAGTCAAATGCTGTATTAACTTTATTGATCTTAGCTCATAATTATTATTCGGCTTAAACTGTAGCAAATTCAATAAATAGGAGGGAAGTGCACCAACCATAAATTTATATACAAAAATATACCAGTGCAATTGCTTCCTGACTGATAAGGAATGCCAACCAACTGCTGCCTACAAGCTGTAGTAGTAGGTCCTCCATGGCAACTCTGTAATAAATATTAAGCACTATGGAATAGTGGATTTAAAGTTCCTAACAAAATCACCAAAGCTTTTACATATTAACAGTCCCCCATAATCTAAGTGGGACATAAATAACGAATTCACCAAATGTTTCCAAACAGTCAAACTGAAACATGCTTTATTCCTACAATAGAATGCCAATAATCTTTTTTTTTAATATTCATTATACTTTATTCATCATACCACAATACACAGGTACAACAAGTGATAGATAAGCCTCCTGATATAGCATCAAGATAAAAATTGAATCTGGAGGCAGCACAATATACAATATCAGGCATTGCATAACATTTTAAGCCAATGATCTTTTTAATCTGTTTGACAAATTTTGAATATATGAATTAAACATTACATTTTTATCTAGATGCATTCCCAAATATTTATGTGTCGACCATACTTGCACCTTCTAGTGATTTTATAAGGAGCTTAGTATTATCCACTCTTTTTTTGTTTGTGAATAAAATCTACAGTAGTAGCACTGAATTAGTCAAAGGATTTTTAAAAATCCCTATTGAGAATTGTGAAGCCTTTAGTTAGGGATTTTGTTTTGTTTGTTAGTGTGTTCACTGCTACGCAGAGAGGGTTGTCTCATCTAATAGTGTAGTTGAAAATCTACCAGATGGCACTTAAGTACTGTAATAGGAACTGGCCTCTTTCTGTAGGTATAGCAAAAATAATTTTAGAAGATTTTTTCCCTAAATTTTGTGAAGGATAAAAAGGGAATCTCACAAAATTCTTTGACAAATTTGGCACTACTATTGTACTAACTTTTTCAAAAATTCAATAACAATCTTAATTTTACAAGTGCACTCTGTATCTTAATAAAATAATGTTGAATTATGTGCACTCCTTTAGAAATATCTTTGTCTTGTGTATACAATATAGTGTCATCAGCATTCAGGAATGTGTTAGTGATGGCAGAGCTACATTTTGGTAAGGCATTAATATGAATCAGAAATAAAAGGTGTCCTAGTACTGATCCCTGAGGGAACCCCCTTCTCACATCAGTCAAATCTGAACAAACTCTACAGCCCTAACACATTGCTGCCTTGACAACAAATAAGAAGCAAACCAATACAAGGAATTCAAACCCAAGCCAAAAATCTTTAATCTATTTAATATTGTATGTTCTACTGAATTGAACACCTTTGACAAATCAAGGAAAATTGCTAGCATGGTCATACCCTTATTGAAAAATGTAACAATATCATCAACTACTCTAAATGTCACATAAGTTGTATTATGACCTTTCCAAAAACCTGACTGATATTCTGACAAAATTTGGAATTTAGGTAAATAATATGACAGTTGTTTATGAACCATCTTTTCAAATATTTTCATTGTTGGAGATAATATTGAAATGGGGTGATAGCAACCTGGATCAGCTGCATCAGTTCCTTTAAATATTGAAATAATATAAGCCATTTTCCAATCCAAAGGCAGTTGTGATGTTTTCGGTGACATAGTGTATATGTAGGTTAAATGTCTTCCTAAGATTTTAGCTCCTATTTTGTAAAAACCTGGATCAATTCTATTCAAGCCAGCACCATTTTAATGCCCATTTTAACTAATTCCCATAGGATATCATGTTCCTTAATATTGTATCACAAAAGGTAAACAAAGACTTCTTATTTTCTATGGAAAAATCAGTATCCAAGGTAGTAGGTGGTAAATTTGAATATACTGTATCAAATGCATAACCTGCTTCTGAAAAAAAATAATTATAAATACTCACTTGCTCCTTTGGACTGTGTATAGCTGTATCTTTATAATTAAACACTTTTGGTAATGTCAATTTACTATCCTTTTCTTGTGTAATTGTTATACCAGCTCAGATTTTCCTATTATCAGAAGAGTTTAGAAACTGTTCATTGTAAAACCTGCATGTTGCCTTTCCTGTTTCAAAAGTACATTTGTTTCTTATTGTCCTATAGGCCTCTTTATCACTTAATTTATTAGTGATTCTAACTTTATTCCATAAGCAACCCTTTTCTCTTAATACTTTTCTCAAACTCTGGTTAAACCAAGGTGCAGGTGCTGTCCTAACTCTTTTTTTGGTGAATGGTGCATCTTTATCTATTAGCTTTAACAAAGATGACTTAAAATATTCCCTGGCTAAATAAATATTGAGGCAGATATATATCCAGGACCAATTAACCACATACAAGTCATGCAGGAAAGCTTGATCACAAAATGATTTAACATTTTGTGAAATTAATGTATGAACTGCAGAACATGACCTCATTTGATGTCTAATGCAAGCAGTATAACAATGATCACTTATATCACAGTCAAACACAGCTGATATACACTTACACAGAATAGTAGTTAAAATTAGGTCCAATAATATATCCCTATCGTTATTCAATTTATGATGTCTTATTGATAAAGTAATGATATGTGTTAAATATAAAGCTGCAAACTAATTTAGTAAAGCAGTAGGTGAATGCAGCATGTCCCAATTTAAATCAACTATTAGTACAAATTCTTGTTCAATAAAAGGAGCTACTAGAGAACTCAAACTCTGTATAGTTTCAGATATTACTGATAGAGGTCTATAATATGCTGCTAAGTAGAAAGTGAAGTTTTGTGAGCCTTTTAGTTGCAGGATTAATATATCCATTTGTTTGGAAACAGATTAAGCCACCTTTATTTGTCCCCTCAAATTATGTTTTAAATAAACTGCCACCCCTCCACCTTAGATGATTGACCCTACCTAAAATTTTGATACCCATCTATTGCTATATCAGAATATAATATTTTGTGAGTCAACCAAGTTTCTGCTGTCACAAAAACATCTGGGTTAGAATTATATATTTACTGGTTGCCATCAGTTAACCACCGCTGACAGAACCCTAAAAGCTCCATGATTCACACATGTGAATTACGGAGATCTGTAAACCATGGGTCTCACAAATAGCCACAGTGTCCCTTAGCTCCTCTGCAAGAATCTGTCCTCACACTGGTGGTCCATTCACGCTGCTGACAGAAAACTGCCAGTGTGAAGGATCAAGGGAGGCAGTCCCCCACCCAGAGAAGTCTATACTCCTTTCCCTTCTTGACACACATGCACACACAAAATAAAAACCTTTTTTTTAATGCCTGCATTTTTTTCCTTTGGTTTCTGGCTCACTCAGACTTCCAACATCAGTAATGTCCAACGTGCCTTGATAATACACCCGAAAATCAGTTCAGTCGCATTTCAACCAAAATTAAAATAAATTGAAAAAAAACTAAAAAGATTAAACAAACACACTCTGGTAATTTGCAGTCTGGGAGAAAGAATGCCAAGCTTATTCTCCTGCCCGTGCTCATGTGTGTGTGTGGGGGGGGAAGGGGTTGTGACAGAAATGGGAAGGAAGGAGTTAATTGCTTGGAATTCAGGCTGATATCTTTTAGCAGTCTGAAAACACACACGCACACACACACACACACACTGGGATTCCACTGTCCACCAGCATCTAGTGAAGGGCAGAGTAATAAATCTCAGGCACACTGACCAAGAAGGGAAGTGAACATATACTCACAGTTTGAAAGTATTGGAACACTCAAATATAAACTGAAGGTGAAAATGAATATAATTGGATACTGGGCAAAATGGAAAACTACTACACTGGAGTTTGGTACTGTAGACATACAACATGACCATCCAGCACCACAGTGGTAAACAAAATGCCAATGTGGATGGGTTATTTAGGCAGATCTAACAGCATGGCTGAATGCTTTGAGCACTTCCCAGCAGTTGCATGAATGGCTGTGTCACTTGGGGTGGCCCAAAGGACATGTTTTCATCACCTGGGGGGGTATGTGACAGAAACGGGAAGGAAGGAGTTAATGGCTTGAATTTCACGATGGTATATTTTAGCAGTCTGAAAACACACACACACACACTGGGGTTCCACTGTCCACCAGCATCTAGGTAAGGGCTGAGTAATAAATCTCACACAGTGACCAAGAAGGGGAGAGGACATAGACACACAGATTAACAGTTTGAAAGGATTGGATCACTTAAATATAAACTGAAGGTGAAAATGAATACAATTGGACACTGATGGGTGTTCAATCTAATTGGAACAATTAAAATACATACATGGTAAATGGTTGGTGCATTCAAAGGGGAAACAAGAGTCATCTGTTCTCAAGAGAGAATATAACAGGCTGAAAGACAGTTACAGGGGGTTGCTCTTGGAGTTGCTGGGGAAGTTACATCTGAGAGGCCATGACTGGGGCCTATACTTCTAGCTATGTCAGTGGGAGCTGGCAGATAGCATAGGGTCCAGTTTCTCTTTATGGATAGGGAAGGGTAAGAATAATAATAGCATATCTCAGTAATAGCCTTTTTCTTTTGTCATCTGTTATTTAAAAACATGTGTTTGCTTTTCCTGTAACAGTGTTATTCTCTTGTGTTAAACATATATATCCTGTATGCAACTTTTGACCTTATGTTAAGTAAAGAGCTATTTATTTACTCAACAGTTGTGGCTATGATTTAAATTATTTCTAAGGTAAATTTATGGTTTCCACTGGCTGAGGCAAACTCTGTTTAGCATTCACCACCAGAAAGACACACTACCAGGCTTTGATCTGTGCAATTGCATGTTTGACCTCCCAGTTCTGTGCAAGTGGGAAGATTGGTGCTGGAGAACAAAGCGGGTGGCATCGGATACCAAAAGACAGACACCTCTCTGAAAGCTGTTACAGCCCAAAGAAAGAGGTGAGTTGTTCGGGGTAACTATGACAATCACTGCAACACAGCTACGGAGGTACCAGTGGGTCAACATTCCTACTTTCATGCAACACAACCAGTAAATATAGAAAATAAAACATGTGGAAGTGTGTATAATTGGATTGTCTGCACACCCTCAGTTTGCATAAAAACCTCATTATACACACGTCCCCATGCATTATTCTATATGTATCCATTTTCTTATGTGATCGATCTTGGGCATAAGGCACCTAATATTAAGGTGTACCGTGCCCAAGCTCCATTGGTTTAATAAAATCATTTAGTGTAAATTTATTCTGCAATACATTTTATCCAAGGTTTGAATGGACATTACCAGAAAAAGAAGCATTAGTAAAATGAAACATGTAGAAAAAGGCAAAAACAGCTGTTTGGTTTTTACATTTGACAAGGGACCACTAGTAACTTTTTTTGTGTTGGGTACATATATGTATCCAAAAGAAACAATAAGCTGACAATAGACTTGGTCATAGGCAAATTCCCAGGTAGCATAAATTTCTGAATGAATATCAAGTAAAAATATGTTGATAAACTTAGTATTGTCATCAATCAATCATCTTTATTTTTTTTAAAAGGCACTATTCCAGAGATCATAGTGCCCACTAAAATAAATAAGTAAAATACATATAAAACCAGCGTTATCACATAAACAATCCAGAAATCATTACCAAAGGCAGTCTTAAATAGGTATGTTTTTAAGGCAATTTTGAAGCTCTCCACTATCAGAGACTCTCATCATTTACATGTTTTGCACTTAAATCACTATACCCCTTTGTCAATAAACCTAATAAAGAGACAGTAAGCAAGATAAAAAATGTTTTAAAAACACCTGCATATTAAATCAGTAAAAGCTGATCTTAATTCTAACAAACTATTTTCTCTGAGTGGTGCTCGGTGGTCTAGCTGTGTCCTCCAGTGCCGATCTGCCTGACAATTAAACTGTTAAATAAATTCATTCCCTGGAGATCTAGCTGACTCCCCGCCAGCTCCAATCTGCCTGAATATTATAATTTTAAAAACATCATTCCCTTGTGATCTAGTGGACTCCCACTCCCCCACCTCAGCAGGCAATTCCCACCAACCCGCTCCCCTCAGCTTGAACCCCAAGCCGGTGACAGGCACAGCTCTCTTCTCACCACCACAGTCAGCCTCCAACTGAACTGGCACTGAGTGCATATTGTATACAGTACATACTCATTGATTGACAGCTCACTATGGTGCTGTGGTGCTGTGGTGGTTAGAGGAGGAATGTGCTGGTTGCCAACTAAGGGTTTGGGCTGTGGGGGTGCAGGGTGGTGGCCACTACCTGCTGGTGTGGGGGTTCACTCAATCACCAGGTAGGACTCCATGGAGCACTTTGGGGTGTGATGCATGCAGTGGCCCCTCCCGCATGGTGTCTAGCATGCAGGCATTCCCCCAACACACTGGTAGGGCAGCAGATCTCATAGAGCTGGTGGACCATAATGATGGATGTCTCTTGTGTTATGTACAGAGAGTTTTACATTGTTTATGTTACCTTATGATTGCTGTCTCTGCTTGACTGTGTTGCCAAACCCATTCCACTGCTTGTGGTGTTGTGAGGGGATGGGGAGTTAGAGTTGGAAACCCTAGTGCCATATTTCCATATATTTGTCACTTTAATAACAATCCTAACTGATGCATTAACAAAGTTTTTTGCAATGAATATATTATATATATTATAGTATAGTATATTATGGAGGGCAGGCAGGTTCCTGATTCCTGGTGTTATGCTCAAATCTCTGTATTGCCTAAGGATGGGAATGATCTGTAATACTGCAGTTCTTATCACCTATTTCTCTGTTGAATTTTGAACTAAAAATATTTCCAGCATTTTGGTGGACCACATCCAGGGGTATTCCAGACAGTGGTGCATCATAATCAAACTGACTTTATGGCTGGGTGTTATCTCCAGGATAATATCAGGAGTTTATCAAACATATTGCCATTCCAGCAGGGACAGAGGGTATTCCAGCTGGCAATCTCCATGGATGCAGAAAAGGGTATATTAACACTTCCTTGACAACTTTACCATGATCGACACTACAGTGACAACAGTGCCAGGTCGCTGTAGTGTCGGCATGGGACTCTGGCAATGCTTTCTGGGTGTATTGCACTCCCTCCCAGATGCAAATCCAACTCAGAGAAGATTATCCAAGTACTGTAGCGGGGGGGTGGGGGCAGAGCCCCCCCACATGGGGGGTTCACGGACAAGGCTCCCTGAAGAAAATAAAGTTTGATGCGACTCCTTTTATGCCAACTGCAAATGTGGTTGACATAAAGGAGCCACTGTAACGTCGGTCAACAATGACATTGTCGTCCGATCATCATAGATCCCGGAAAAGCATTTGGTAGTGTGAATTGGCAATTTTTACAAAAAAAAAAACATGGAGAAGATTAAATTTGACCATAAATTACTAACAGTGATTTCCAATCTCTAGTTCTCTCTACAGGTGCTGGTGAGACTCAATGGGATCAATTCAGCATATTTCCCTTTTTCCTGGGGACACGTCAGGGATGCCCTCTGTCCCCTATAGTGTTTGCACTGTGCCTGGAGTCACTGGTGGTGGTGGTCCACCAAAAACTCCAAATAGTTGGTGTCATGGTGGGTGGGATTGAACATAAAATTGTACTATACACAGATGACTCTATGTTTTTCATTAGCAAGCCGGAGAGTTCAGTCCCTCACATCCTTAATCTTTTGTAGCAGTTCAGGTGGATTTCTGGTTATAAAATTAATCCATCAAAATCAGAAACTCTTAAGCTTAGCGGGACTTGTCCAGATGGGTTCAGGGATGTACTCCCTTTTGCTTGGGCGAGGCATAATCAAATATATTACCTAGGGATACAATTATCACTAGATACTAAAAAAATTATTTGATATAATTTATCAGAAACTATGGGAAGAGGTGCAATGGGACCTTGCTACGTGGGCTTTACTCCCACTTTCAGTGGCAGGGCATATTGAGATTGTAAAAATGAACATATTACCTAGATTCCTCCATTTATTTAGCACCTTGCCACTACCCATCTCACTTTCGTTTTGGACAAAATTTCTCAAGGGTATTCTAAAATTTATCTGCTGATGACACAGAGCCCCGTATAAGTCATAAACTCCTGGTACTCCCACAAGACAAGGGAGAGCTTTAATTACCAGATTTTAAACTATACTATTTGGCTAGACAGATGAAACTGTTTGAACTTGGTCAAAACAATGCCATTCTTCTGGATGGTAGGACATAGAAGATTCTGAGTGTGGACGACAAGATTTGTTTACATTAGCCCTGTCTCACTCCACCAGACTATCTTAAAAATGTTGTGAATCTGTGGGTCAAATAAACCTTACAAAATTTTGTATAAAGTAAGACACAAGTTGGCACCCTGTACATTATTAGGCCAACTGTCACTTAGTCACTATTACTCAGACTGTCTGCCTCCATGACTGGATAATGGTCACTCTAGTTGGGAGTGGAAAGGCCTGACCCATTTTGCACAATTCATGGCATGGGGTCATGCCTCACATTTCTGGCACTGCAGGAAAAATTTCAGTTGTGAGCTCAAGACTTTCATAGGTACCTTCAAGTTGTCACTTTATTAACAGTGGCAATAACAAGGTCCAGCTAGACCAAACATTGCCTCCTGGGAAGATTACATATACTGGGGGTTGATTTTGAAAGGGCTATCCAAATGGATCTCAAACAGGTATAGAAGATTAGATAATTCTGAGGCACACTCACTTAGTCTACTAAAACTGGTTTGGGAGGGGAAGGCAGCATGTATTATATCCCAACAGGACTGGACTAAACACTTAAAATATGGATGGAGTCCATACTTGTCAGATATTTCAGGGCACCCATGGTTACACAACATTTTAGCCTCATGCATACTGCAGATTGCTGGAGGATATGCAGGGGAATGGGTTCCCATTGGCCCACATTTTGGGACTGCCCCAAGTTGGGTATATTTTGAGCAGATGTAGAGGAGAAGGTCCAACAAATATTACAACAAGATACTCTGAATACTATTACAGACTGAGTGTTGGCCTGGGTTCAAGTCCCAGCTGAGGAACTTATTCTTTCTCAGTCTTGTTTGTATGTGTGCCATAAAATATGCACACCACACTCCTCTGTGACAGTTAAAAGTAAATATTTGTGTTGCCATTGGGTTGTGCATTTGAGAAGGAGTAATGTGCCCAGGTACATCCCAGGTTCCAGTGGTCTCAGTGGCACAGCTGGTTAGCACAATCAGAATGGTATTCCGGGCAGCCTGGGTTCAAGTCCCAGCTGAGGCACTTATTCTTTCTCATCCTTGTTTGTATGTGTTCCATAAAATATGCACACCACACTCATGTGTGGTTGTTAGAAGTAAATATTTGTGTTGCCCTTGGGTTGTGCATTTGAGAAGGAGTAAAGTGCCCAGGGACATTCCAGGTTCCAGTTGTCTCAGTGGCACAGCTGGTTCATGCAATTGGAACAGTATTCTGGGTGTTCTGGGTTCAAGTCCCAGCTGAGGCACTTATTCTTTCTCACCCTTGTTTGTGAAGGTTCCCCACAGTGGTCCAAATGCCTTTGGCAAAACATAAAGTGGCACTAGTGTTATTAGCAGTGGCTTTGAGCTGCATCACAGCCCACTGTCTCCAAAAGAAACCCCCACAGGTAACAGATTGGCATAAAAAAAAGAGGCAGATCTACAAGATGGAAACACTCATAGCTAAACTCCAGTGAAGGGAAGATAAACATTGGACAGGTGGCACCCCTGGCTTCAGTGGGAGGAGGGATAGCAAGACAAGGTAGACTCCTCCTTCCAGGAAGATACCTGAACTGCAGGCCATAAGGAGACTTAAAAGCATGGCTGTTCAGACCATTATCCTTGGGATGGTTTTTGATGGGGTGGGACTGTTGTGTATGGTGCCCTCCTACCCCCATGTGACCTTCACATAAATACATATTGGCCCAGATATTCAAACTGCACCAGGCTGTGGTGCAAGCTTGTGCACAGCACAGGTTGGCTGCACAGGGGTGTGGAATGGACAATATTCAACAGAGCTGCACCATGACTCAGCAGCGTTGAATATCGCACCTTGGCCAACCTCAGTGTGCATGGTGCAGTGGCACTGCACCAGCGCAAGTGGCTAGAGTGGAGCATGAGGATGCGCTAGCGCAAGTTCCATTGTGCCATGCACAGCAACCGCGATATTCAAAACTTGACATGCAAATGGGGCCATAATGTATGCAAGGCACAAATGGGGCCATTTGCATGTCATTATGGCCCCATTTGCATGCAGGTGCGCTGATCCCTGATGACTTGTGCCTGGTGCCCTGCCAGGCAGCAGCCGTCGGAGACCGATGCCCCCTGCAGTTGGCAATGTGCTCCACAGCCCGATCGTGGGCATTTGTGTAAAAAAATAAATAAGACCTATATCCTTGGTGGTCCAGTGGACCGCTATCTGCCCAATCGCGGGCATTTGTGTAAATAAATAAATAAGTCCTATATCCCTGGTGGTCCAGTGGACCACTATCTGCCCGATCGCGGGCATCTGTGTAAAAATAGAAATATTTCCTATATCCCTGGTGGTCTAGGATACCTCCACTCCCCACCCTCCCACTGAGCCCCACCACCCCGCTCCTCCCGGTCAGCCGGTGGGCGGCAGCACCCCACCCACCTGCCGCCTCGCTGTCTGCCGACTGACACCGTCGGTCGGGCTGTACGCCCATTGGTTCACAGTGTGAGCCAATGGGTGTGCAGCCCATACTGTACTACACATTCCAGATATGTGAATGAATCTAGGCCAGAGTTTTGCACCAAAAATTTGATATCTGGAAAAGGCAGTGTGGAGGAGGAGTCTTGGACAGTGCACTGAAGAGAAGGATGGGCCATGGTAAACTTGCTTAAATTGATTTTGAAGGATTGCCCTGGAGTAGGATCTGGCCCCCACAAAATCATCTATGTAGTGTTTTTTTTTTAATTCAAACTTTATTAACAGGTTTTCACAATACAGGGGACAGGAAGTTACAACATACCCTGCATATGTTCAAAATGTAACATGAGCTGTCCCCATCCCCCCCCACTCCCATACAGCAGCAAGAGTCCATGCTGTAATATGAAAACAGTACAATATAATGTCATAAATTAAGATTCACTGTTACAGTAACTTATGTACCTGATCTGGTCATGATTAGCGTGTGAAGGGGATCCCAAATATTCTTGTACCACTGCAACTTATTGTGGAGGCTCACTATCGCTTTCTCTGTACGAAGGTTAGCTAGGATTTCATTAACCCATTCCTGATATGTTGGACTTACAACATCCTTCCAATGCCGAAGTACAATTTTTTTAACAGATAATGCAATCATGGAAATATGAAATCTCCTGATTTTAACTTTGATAGAGGATAGATCCCCCAACAAACATATGTCTAGGGTGAAGCAGTCCTGCAAACCCAGAATAGGATCTAGATTAGTCTGGATAGCCACCCACAAAGACCTTATCTTGAGGCATGACCAAAAGATGTGAAGAAGCGTGCCATCCTCCTGGCATCCTCTGGTGCAAGCCCCCGAACTTATAAGGCCCCATTTGCTCAACTTAACAGGGGCATAGTACATATTGTGCATAATGTGATATTGCATGAGTCGCTGTCTATCCTGAGAGATGTTTCTATGACAAAACTTCCATAAAACTGACCAGTTGGGAGTATATTGGGGAAAAAATGAAACCCAAAGCTTAGTGGGGTCTTCAGGTCTCCCAAATTTCCAATGAAATAGAACTCGGTATATTTTGGAAATAACACCTGGTGACCCCATCAGGGAGGAGAGCTCGGGTACAAATGAAAAGGCAGGTGAGTGAGGAGGGGTATTACCAAGCACTGTAGAAAGCAGGTGTTTTAATTGGACCACCCTGAAGTAATGAGCTACCGGGATGTCAAATTTACGGATTATATTAGAAACTGTGAGCCATTCCCCTTCATCATCCAGAAAAGTAAAAATTATCCCATCCCCAATTTGGGGCAACCACGTGTAAGGGATCTTCCTATTATTTATTGTGAAGGATGGGGAGTTCCAGATGGACTGAGACAAGTCCAAGTGTGGGGAGTACCGCAAAAATGAACAAAGCTGTGCGTGAACTTTTAAGGACGTTTGGAGAATGGGACACTACAAGTGTCTGGAAGGGATGCAATTTTAACATAGAGCATAGTCAAGGGATCCATGTTCTTGGACTGGATAAAGTCTAACTCAATTTTGAGCCAGAGCAGTCTTAGGTGCTCTGGACCCGGACTCACCCAGCGCATATACTTTGCAATATGACTAGCCCAGTAATAAATTGCCAGATGGGGGATCCGTAATCCTCCATCCATTTTCTGAGTGGCCAGCTTATGGTATGCTAACCTGGATTGCTTATTGGACCAAATAAAGTTGGTGAAAATTCTGTGCTTTTTCTGAAACCATGATAAAGGAATAAAGGAATTAAGAAGCGAGAGGGGATAAAACAAGCGAGGGAAAACATTCATTTTAATTATATTGATGCGACCCCAAAGCGAGACAGGAAGCTTACACCATCTATTGAGGTCCTGAACTATCACTTGGGAAAGGGGTTCCAAGTTCTCTTTGAACCAGAAAGAGGGATTACACTTCAAATTGATTCCCAGATATCTGAGAACACGAGGAGACCAACCAAGACCAAAAGGGGACACATCGCTTTTGGAAACCTTATGGTTAAGAAGGAAAATGGAGGATTTATTGATGTTCAGTTTATAATTTGAGAAAGTACTGAACTTGGCTATTTCTCCCAACATAACGGGGATAGATGTTTTTGGGTGAGAGAGATGGAGGAGAAGATCATCAGCGTAAGCTGTGATCTTCATCACATTATTCCCTATCGGAGTACCTCGTATCTCCGGATTATTGAGGATATTTCACATAAGGGTCTCTAAATATAAATTAAATAAAAGAGGGGAGAGAGGACAACCCTGCCTGGTACTGGAAAATAAAAGAAAGGGTTTGGAGATTGCTCCATTGCCGGAAACTCTGGCTGAGGGAGTTCGATATAAGGCCCGAATCCAATCTATGAACATGGCAGGAAAACCAAATACTTTTAAAACCTGAAACAGGAAATTCCAGTTGACACGATCAAATGCCTTCTCGGCATTCAGGGAGACCAGTCCTGCAGGGAAGGTGGCATCCCTGGACACCAAGACGACATGTGAAAGAGTACGTAAATGGTCCGCCGATGAGCGCCCTTTCATGAATCCCACCTGGGACATACTAATCAGGTCTGGGAGGACCCAAGTTATTCTGTCAGCCAATATCTTCGAGAGAATTTTAACATCTTGATTCAGCAAAGAGATTGGCCTATAGCCTTGAACTAGCTCTGGGTCTTTATCAGGTTTAGGGAGGAGAACAATCAGGGCTTCAAACAAATGTGGGTCTGCTCTTGTGCCAGAAAGAATGTGACAATACAACCGGTGAAGAACCAGTAATAGTTGTGTTTGAAAAGTTTTATAGTGTAAAGTGGAAAAACCATCCGGTCCCGGGACTTTGTCTGAAGGCAAAGCCCCGATGACTTCTGATATTTCCTCCAGAGATATTGGGGAAGATAGCAACTTCCACTGTGGCTCGGACAAAGAGGGTAGAGAAGAATCCCTCAGGTATGCCTTGAGCACTTCTAAGGAAGGAGGACTATCCATGTCTCTATATACATGCTCATAGTATGAGACAAATTCCTGCACAACCTCAGAAGGGGTCACTCTCAGGGATCCATCTGCCCGGGCCCTGATTGGAGGTATGAACCTAGCAGATTCCCGCTGTTTCAACCTTAAGGCTAGCAAAGGACCTGCTTTTTCTCCCTGATCAGTGTAGCTGGCTTTCCTGCAAATGATAGATAACTCTGCTTTTTCCCTCAGCAAATCTAAGTATTTGTCTTTAGCTACCGACAGCCTCCTCATATCCTTTTCCGAGGTATTAGAGGATAAGTTGGTTTCCAGAGACCTAACTAGAGATAATGAGGCTAATAATTCAGCCTCTTGAACCCTTTTCCTCTTAGTGGCTAGGCTAATAATAATCCCTCTCATGTAGGCCTTGAAAGCACCCTACAACATATCAGGTGCCATATCCTCTGAGGAGTTGATAGAAAAGAAGAAATCAATCTGCTCTTTTATTAGGTTGCAATATTTAACATCTTTTAGTAATTGTTTGTTTAATTTCCATCAGGTTTCTTTTTGAGGAATGTTAAGAAAAGCCAGATTACAAATCACCAGGGAGTGATCGGACACTGGACCTGGCTGAATCGAGGCAGCTAAGACCCCCGGTAAGAAGACCTGAGAGATAAAAAGATAGTCGATGCGAGACTGGGTTCTGTGCACAAGCAAGTTGAAGGTGTACTCCCTGTCCTTGGGTTGTAATACACGCCACACATCACACAGCCTGCATTGATCCAGAAAATCCCTGAGTGCCCTCTGCCCAGGAGACAAACTCCTCGACCAACTACCAGACCTATCCACTTCAGGAACCAGAACCAGATTAAAGTCTCCACCCTTAATTATACCAATAAGAAGCATGGGAAGGATTATGGAAATAAGCTTCATAAAGAAGCCCGGGTCGTCTGCATTTGGCCCATATATGCTACCAAGTAAAATTGGTATGGACCAAAGATTCCCCTGTACCAGGACATATCTACCATCTAGGTCCCTGAGTACTTGCTTAGAGATAAAGGGAATGCCTCTATTGACCAGAATCATAACCCCACAACTGTTAGTGGACCCTAAGGCAGTAAATACCTGCCCAATCTGCTGCCTCCTAAATTGCAGAGATTCACTTTCAAGTAAATGAGATTCTTGCAAGAATGTAATCCGAGAAGACAATAAGCTTAAATGTTTTAAGGCTTGATATTGTTTAACTTTTTTCCTTACCCCCTTCACATTCCAAGTAGCCAGATTTACACTACTGGTCATCTAAGTACGAAAGAGTGGGTCTCTTATGTAACATTCAGGAATTGCAATAATCAGAATTAAATGTCCAGAACCCATATTTACTGCTGTATGCCCCTCCCAACCCAACATCAACCTCCCTTCTTCCAATCCCCCACAACCCTCCCAAAATACCCCACTCCCGCCCAGCAAACAAGCAGAATGAAAGACATAAGCACAACATCATCCCTCCTTCCCCCACCCCAGCTGTCACAAGCAACGCTCAGCACAATACTGCTTTTCTTCCTCCCTCCAACCTCCCAAACATGTGCCCAAAAACCCTACCCTAATATGCAAACTTTCTTATTAAAACAATAATCATTGATATCTATGCAAAGATAATAATAGTATAGATAATAACATACAGCCATTAGGCTCCTGAAATCCAGAAAAGAAAAGAGAAAAAACGAGAAAGGGAAGAGAAAGCATCCCCCACTTGGGAGCAATCTAGGGGACCCGAATACCTGAATGAGAAAAACAGTAGTGTAACGCATGATAGCAGAATTCACTATCGTAACTACTGCTACCAGCAACAATAGAACCTTTCCCACTGCTCCTTGTTAGCGGTAGAACTAGATGCTCCCAAGTAGAGGATCTCAGTTTACTCCCAGACCCCCACCATTAAACTTGATCAGGGAAAGTAGGTTCCCAAAATAAGTAATGGAGCTGATCCACCGAGTAAACTGCAAGGACACCCTCTAGTGGTAAAAGCTTGGAAATGTGTGACCAACTGAAATTAATATTAAGAGGTCACTCTCTTGACTGTTGTCTTAACAGACAGGAACATCAGCTCTAAGGGCATTCACTCTAACAATTAAACAATGGGAAATACATTGGAGCCCCTGCAAAAAATCAGGAAAACATGTTCCAAGTGAAACAAGGATTTTCCTCCCAGACAAGACACAACCCCCTTGAAAACAAACTCCTGGGATATGGAATTGCCCCATAACATTGAGCACTGAAATGAGTAATGAGAGTAAACAAGATCCCGATGAGAATAATCCCTTCTGCCGTAGCACTCAGGAACACTCAGCATCAAACAAGTGTTCTTTCCCAATTTTGGATAGTAGCTTGAGAAAAACTTCTTCCTTCCATCGCTGAATAGGCTGAGACCGAACAAACAGGTCAGATGTCCCAAAACAGATCAGACAGGGCAGCCTTGAGTCCCGTATGGGCAGCTTCAGGATCCTCATATGTTGACCAGGTACCAGCCACCAATATCTGCAATCTAGCTGGGTATCCTATTTTAAAGCGAAGGCCTGCTGCTATGATCTTTGATACAATAGGGTGAAATGCAGTATGTTTTGCTCTGATCGATCCCGGTAAATCTTGGGCGACTCTGAGCCTGGCATTTTCCCATTTAACTTCTTGCAGCTCTCTCACTTTTGCCAAAAAGTGTTGTAGCTCCAAATAATTTAGAAAGCGACATATAATGGGACGTGGCATTGCTCCTGGGAAGGTTTGGGTTGCAAGGAAATATGCACCTTTTCTATGGAATACTTGGCCCTGAAAGGAGAGGGACCGGCAATCTTTTCCACCAGTTTCTGCACAAATATAACTGTATTCTGTCCTTCCTCTCCTTCTGGGAGGCCCAAAATAACTATGTTATTCCTTCGGCTGCGGACCTCTAAATCTTCTAACTTGGCTTCCAGTCGAGAGAGCTTCTGCCACATAGCCACAAGACCGGGGTCAATTTTTTCCACTTGCTTCTCAAGAGAGGAGATTCAGGCTGCATTATCAGAAGTTTTCATTAAGACCTCTTCAAGCTTTTTGGAAAGGGATTTAATTTCAGCTGAGATTTCTTTTAATTCTTCACGGAAGGGTTTAAACTCCTCCAAAAATCTACTCAGAGTTAGCGGTTCTTGTTCAGCGATCAGGTTTAAATGCTCTGGCTTATCCACTGCACTCGAGGCCCTTGATATTTTTGGGGCCTCCTCAGGAATAACCGGCGAGGTGTGCTTCTATGGAGCTTTCTTCATATAAACCTCCATAGTCGACAAAATCAAGCCAGCGGGAGCACAGGGTACTAAGAAGGCAGTTATAAACAGCCTTTCCAGGTTTTCGGCAGATATAATAGCCTGAGATAGTGAAATTTTACAATTAGGAGGCTGGAGCTATGCAGAGGAGCTTCTACCCGGTACCCTGCATCACGTGATCCCCCTCTATGTAGTGTTTGTAGAGATACGCCTAGTCCCTGTGAAGGAGAAAAAGAACTGTTCTTCAACACAACCTACCAGCTTGGCAAAGCTAGGACCAATCCTGGTAACCATGGTAACTCCACTGACCTGCTAAAACAAACTGTTATTAAAAGAAAAAAAGCATTAAGTTTAAGAACAAATTCAGCCAGTCAGGTTAATGTTCGTGGGTGGCTGCTGGTCTTCCCGCTTATACAACCAGATCTGGACAGAGCCTATATGACTGCAAGTGAGGAAACTGGGGTACAAATATTGAAAATTGGTATCCAGTGATGATAGCAACTGTAAATGAGTGACTGTCAAAACAACGACTCATTTACAGCGCTATCCTTTTGGGCTACCCTGTAAGGATAATGACACAATGCGACGGCGATAGTAGGGATGAGTGAGGGAGGGTGACTGGAAGAGGAGGTATAGAGAGGGGAAGGGAAGGTATAAGGAAGAGAATTTGTATGGGGTAGTGTGCCATGCTGTCACTGAGCTAGCTATGTGGTGTAGTGGTGAGGGTGTCTAGCTTCAGTGCAGCAGGTACTGGGGCAGGGGACTGAGGACAATTTTACTGCTGCCACTATTTTTTTTATTTTCAAACTGTCTCCCCCTTCCTGACATGCACCCCTCTGGAGTTGGTAATATGCACAATTTTAACTTAGCGGAT
Organism: Neoceratodus forsteri; assembly: GCA_016271365.2. Taxonomy (NCBI): domain Eukaryota; kingdom Metazoa; phylum Chordata; order Ceratodontiformes; family Ceratodontidae; genus Neoceratodus; species Neoceratodus forsteri. The sequence goes on along the minus strand of CM028134.1, from coordinate 570,243,641 downwards.
GTGATGTCACCCACTAGTGTACATTGCCGATTTGCTTTTTGGCAATGTACACTCACCGTAACAGCGATCTCTGTTTTGCTATTGCTGGGTTTTTTTTTGGTTTTTTTTTTTGGTTTTTTTTATTTAGTTGTTTAACCAGGTATAGCACACTAAGCTGAAAGCTTTTTTACAGGAGCGACCTGGGAGCACAAGTTATCACATAGAACCATAAAAATTATCAAAGTTATGAGCCTGCATTCACAAAATGTAATGTAGGCTCATGAATTTGTTGTTTTACAATATTTCTACACCAAATTTTCTACATAACCTTGTTTTGAGCCTGCCTCATGAGAAAGGGAAGAGCAAATATTCAACTCTTGGACTAATGGTGATTTCCTGCATGGACTCCCAAATGAGCTTTCAGGATGCAAAAACACATTTTGGGCCAGAGTAGAAAAATGACAGCTGTCACATTCATAAGGTGCTGTAAAGACAGAGCTATGTTGAAAATATGGAGTAAAAATATTGAATATTACCAAACTTACTTGCCTGCGAATATGTTCTTCTTTTGTATCCATCAACCACTGTAGGGGATCATCATAGCATACCTAAACAGGTATTCAGGCTGATAATATTTATGTGAGCATGTTATGTAAAAGCTCCATATTTAAGAGGTCTGTATTTAATTTCAAAATCCCTGGGCTGAAATGTTTCACGTTACCACCTATTTGAATCTGGACTATTCTGTAGTCTGAAAATTTCAGTGGACACACAGCGGCAGAGCTAATGGGAAGTTGTGGGGAGAGGAAAATAAAGTAATTTCTGGTTGCAAGGGGCCCATTAAAAGTCAGGTCTCATCTATTAGTAAATATTAAATATGCATCTGATAGGCCAGCTGTATTGTTTACTTCACCTAGAAAAGCCATGTCATAGAAATTTTTTTTGGGGATTTATACCACTATCTAAAACAGAAAGATCACAGTTGAAATCTCCATCAAAGATAATTGATTTTAAAGTAAAAAAAGTATGGATGAATTACGTGTAACAAATCAGTCTTTTTTGTTTTATGCTGGGGGCAAAAATATTAAGTCAGTAAGCCTGGCTTTGTCTCAAGGTGTCTAATAAGAGAGCTTGGCCAGTCAATAAATCTATCAGCATTGTAACCTTAATCTCAGGAGACTGAAAGCTGATACTCATCCCTGAACAAAGTTTCAAACCCAGTGGCCAAAAGAAGGGACCTATGTACCATGCTTTCTGGACTGAGGATACCTCTGAGAAAGAGTGCAGCCTGGTATCCTGCAAAAATATTATTTCACAGTGCAACAGATGAAAGAAAGATAAAACTGTTAATCTTATTTTAATTTTTTTACACTATTAACATTCACTGTCAAACAACAAATGGTAGCTAGGGACATGATGTAAACAAAAACATGACACCACTGGAGATATCCCCAAACAATATTAATCACTTCTTGTTCCCAACTGCTCCCTTTTTAGTCCTGCTTTTACACTTCTTCAGGCTAGAAGCATCTGTTGAAGCATCCTCAATTCCTGGTGAGGGATCAGGCTGTGAGGAAGGGGCTGATGAGGCAACTGACTCATTTATTTTATTTTACTTTATTTATTTGAACATATCGGAATTACAACCCTTTGAGTGAGAGACTTCTTTACAAAGGCTCCACCTCAGATTAAACAGAATACAGTCATAGATAAATAAAACAAATAACAGAGCATAATGGTGATAAACAAAGCAAATAACAGGGCCTACAGTGATTACACGACAGAGATACTGGGCAATCAGTATACCACATTGACAACAGGAATCATGAACAGAATTGAGTAATCATAGGCTACCAGAGGAAACAACATGGCCTAGGCCTTTGAAGTCAAAACAGTATATACAGGTTAACAGAGCAAGACTAGCACAGGGGCACAAGTCCTTTGTCATGAGGATTTGGATAGTAGCTGGTGGGCCTAACTGAGCGGGAGGGGAAGGGAGCAGTTAGTGGCAGTCACAGGCTCCTTCCTGTTGGATGTGTTCCCTAAGAAGGGATTTGAAGTGGCCAAGTTTGGTTTCAGAGAGTATGGTTTTGGGAAGTGTGTTCATCCAGAGACGAGCCCTGTAACGAAAGGTTCTTTGGCCCAATGACAACTTGCAGAGTTGGACATGGTAGGGGGATTTCTCAGAGCTATGAGTGTGCTTGGTAACCTGAACAGGTCTACTTGTGGAATGTGATGAGTACCAATGCCCGTAGTCTGTGTAACAAGCTCCCTGAACTGGTGGCCTTGATGGAAGAGGGTTGCCTGGATATTTTGGCAGTCACAGAACATGATACACAGAGAACCATGACTGGGATGTCAACATACCAAGATACACAATCTACAGGAGGGACAGGGAGGGTAAAAGAGGAGGAGGAGTAGCTCTCTATGTAAAGGAAGTGATCAAAGCAACAGAACTAAAGAGTAAATGGGGAGCAGATGGGGCACTCTGGGTTACCCTGGAGACAGAAAATGGCACCACAATCCGCATAGGGGTTGTGTACAGACCCCCATCTCAGGGGGAGGGAATGGACAAGGAAATGATAGAAGGCATCCTAAGAATGGCTGAAAAAGAGGAGATATTGTTGATGGGGGACCTGAATATGCCAGATGTTAACTGGAGCACCTTTGCTGTAGGCACATCCAACAGCAGGGTCATTCTTGATGCCCTACAGGGCGCATGCCTCAAAGAGCTACTGTTGGAACTGACTCAGGAGGGAGCAATCTTAGACCTGGTAGTCTCAAATGGGGATGGAGAAAGAATCTCGGATTTAGAAGTGGGTAGCCATTAGAGATGCAGTGAATTATACATCTGCCCGTGAAGTGGACACAAAGTGACCACTTCACATCCACGGAGCACAACGTGAAGTGGACCTCATAAAGTGCTCACTTCGCCTTATCATCACCATGCCACTTCGCATTCTCATTATGCCTTAACATGAAGTAAGGCGAAGTGAGAAGAAAATAGGCACATCACATGGCCTGCAGTACTGTAAGTCACATGCTTTAGTCAGGCAAGAAGGAAATGAGTCAGAGAAGTAGCTTCACTTTCTCCTTTGCATTTGTACATGGAGAAAGCAGAATTGTGAGAGGAAAGGAGTTTGCTTGGCTCTCAGAGTCGTTTCTTGTTACTGCTATTTCAAACAGCTTTTTTAAAAGCTATTTTATTTAGTGTTTGTATTGTGTTAGTGTTTTTTTGGTTAGTGATTTTTTTTGTATAAGTTTTGTTTTTGTTTTGTGTGTGTGACTGACTGTGTATGTGTCTGTGTGTACTTGTGTGTGTGTGTTGTCTTGTGGACCCAGGAGGATGGAGGGTGAGGTTAGAGTCGGGGAAGGTGAGTCGCTGGCACGTGGCAGTGTTAGGAGGGGAGGAGTGTGGACCCATGGGGGTGGGGCCGTCGTGTTATGTTGGACGGCTCCAGACTCCTGGCCAGTGTTGCTTCCCCCATGGAAGAAACAGGAGCAGCAGCAGCAGCACCAATGCCACTGTTGGCTGTTGTTCGTACACCTTCTCCACCACCACCACTAGCAGAAGCTGTTGGGGGTCCAGCAGCACCCCCTCCACCACCTCCACAGCCACAGGAGGTGGCCCCGGAAATAGTGGGTGGTGGTGGGACTCGTGCCCATCAAGTGCGTACTGTGTCTGGTCCCCCCCCACAGCTCCCCAGTGGGGAGTTTTTTAATTGAGTGGGTGGAGACAGCACAGTGGTGCAGTGCCATGTGTGTGGTGTGCTGGTGCACCGTGGTCCCCCTGGGACACATTTGGGGACCGGCGGCCAGCGCACCCACATGATGAATCACCACAGGGCAGATAGGCAGGCTGCCACAGAAAAGGCCATCCGTCCACCTGCTGGCCCTTCCATGGCAGTGGCCAAGGGTGCTGCTGGGGTGGAAGATGTGCCTCACAGCAGTCACCGCTGCAGCAGGAGGAGGAGGAGGAGGGCTACATCAGGTGCTCCACTACCACCACCACAGCCACCAGCACCAGCCTGTCCATGATCAGCCCCACTCCCTGGATTACCCACTGCAGTGGACCCCGGCACTGTCACTGTTAGCCAGTCTGACCTCCTCCTGGTGTGGGCAGCACTGGAGGAAAACAACAAGTGCTTAATTAATTTGGAGCAGCAGGTTATCAGAGTGGAAGGAAAGCAGCAGCAAATACTTTCAGTGCTGCACCTGCTGCTGGAACAACATGGCATCCCAGGACCATAGTAAGTCCAGGTATTGTTTTCTGCCCCCACACCCACCCCCACCCCTGACCCCACCTTACTACTGTGTTGTACTTTTGCTGTGTGTTTTTGTTTGTTATTAAATCATACACATTTTCCCTTCCAGGGGAATCTTTCTGCACCACGAGTGCAGTAATTTTTTTTGAAAACTATGTGTAAATGCATTACAGTGAGTCATGTGACAGAGGCATTCCCATTCTGAAAATCTGCCCACATTCTGCCTCCCTTCTCAACAACATGATGGCAGAGAGAGCGCGTGTGCATGCTCCGCTCCTTACAGTGAATATCGGAATGTGCAGGTTTGCGAATGTTTCTTTATGTTAATGGTCAGTTTGTTGTGAAATGTGTGGCCACATTTCCAGTAAGAAGAGCCTTGGTAGTGGAAACATCCCACATTTCACCACAAAGTGAACCTTATAACATTAGGAAGCATTGCTTGGGATAGCTGCTGGACATTCAGTATAGTGGAGCATGCACCTGCGCTCCACCTGCCATCACATCTTAACGTTGCTGAGGAAGTGTGGCACAAATGTGGGTTGCTTTTCTGATTGTTAATTCCTCCATCATGTGACTCACTGTAATGAAATTATGGGTGGTTTTCACAGACATATATTGCACTCTGTGGAGCAAGAAATATTCCAGTGGTAGTAATGCCCCCACATATCAGTTTATGTGCATCACCACAACTATGTAATGTGTTGACTATCTGTAAAGCAGCAGTGCAACAATCTGTTGATAGTTCTGACCTATATTTTTTAATGCTTAGTTACAGCTTCCTTTACTTACATCCTGACTGACTGGAATGAAACGATAATTTGCAATAGCTGAGTGTGCTGTAATACCTTTTTTCATGTGTGAAATAATGAAAGAAGCATTCCTTTTAAACTGGTGCTGCTGACCGTGAGTGTGACCAGGTATTTGTCATTGTTTTCCTCTGCTTTTCTCCGTCACTTCAAGTAGTTGTCATATATCACTTCTGTTGTTAACTAAAAGTTATGCATCAGTCAGTGTTTTATATGACACCACGGAACAATAGTTATTGAAAAGCAGCTGCAAATAAATACAGTGCTCCCATATTGATTTGGCATTTTCCCTGTAACTCCCGAGTGATAGTCCTGTGTTTTACTGTAGATTACATTATTTCCTATGGAAGCTGAATTACCCTGTTTTCCTGTATAACCAAGGCATGTCTATGGGAAGAGTTTTCCTGTAGACGCCTCAAAATCCCTGTAAAATACAGGAATCCCTGTAGATATGGGAGTCCTGTAAATACAAAGCTGGTTGGAACAATATTGGAAGACGTGCTTATTTGGTTTTCATACATGAAAAAATGTAGGAGTAAGAGAAGCAGACATAAATTGCGAGGTTTATCATTCAAGTCACTGATGACTCGCACGTAAGTAGTGGTTGCTGTGGCAATTTAAAGTAGCATAAAAAAGTACAGTTCAGAACTGAGAGGACATTCTTGCAATGCTGCTTTAACTGTAAAAATGTCACTATGACATCATGACTATGAGCTCACAGCAACAATCACAAAACACACAAAAGTGGCACAGAGTCCCCAGATTTTTTCTGCAGGTCCACAATGCATCCTCCTTGTGTGCAGAAAATTGACAAGTGGTAATGAAGTGAAAAGAGACTGTTTCAGCACATACAAAGTCTCCCAGAATTAATGGCGCACTCAGTCATGCGCGCAGTGGTGGCACAGAGTCCCCAGATTTTTTCTGCAGGCCCACAATGTGTCCTCCTTGTGTGCAGAAAATTGACAAGTGGTAATGAAGTGAAAAGAGACTGTTTCAGCACATACAAAGTCCCCCAGAATTAATGGCGTACTCAGTCATGCACGCAGTGTTGGCAGAGTCCCCAGATTTTTTCTGCAGGCCCACAATGCGTCCTCCTTGTGTGCAGAAAAGCAGAAAAGTGAAAAGTGATCATCTCAACTGGATTGAAAGGTGCCCTTTGGATGTAACCTAATAGTAGCCTTGGTGAGTAGATATATATGTCTTCTGTTAGCACCCTTTGCAAACTGTGTGAGAGGCCTTTCGGCACCATGCAATTTTGCTTAAAGTTGGACCAGCATAACATTCTGTGGTGATTTGCATATGCAGCCCATGATGCTTTGCATTGTGGGGGCATGTGTGATTTTGTATTTTCTTGAAACTTGGCTTCCCAGCCAAATGCCCTTTGGGGTAACCCTTGCCTCAGTGTTTGCGCACAGAGGTTCTTTGTCTTTAAATAGTTTTTATTTTAATGGGTTCACCACAATATATCCAAGGCACACTGCCTCTAGGGTAGCTGGTCCAGTCCACTGGGGTGTCAAACAGATGAGGCATACTGATGAGTCCTGGTAGGATGAAACTCGTGTCTATGTCTTCTGTGAGCACCCTTTGCAAACTGTGTGGAGAGGCCTTCGGCACCATGCAATTTTGCTTAAAGTTGGACCAGCATAACATTCTGTGGTGATTTGCATATGCAGCCCATGATGCTTTGCATTGTGGGGGCATGTGTGATTTTGTATTTTTTGAAACTTGGCTTCCCAGCCAAATGCCCTTTGGGTAACCCTTGCCTCAGTGTTTGCACAGAGGTTCTTTGTCTTTAAATAGTTTTTATTTTAATGGGTTCACCACAATATATCCAAGGCACACTGCCTCTAGGGTAGCTGATCCAGTCCACTGGGGTGTCAAACAGACGAGGCATACTGATGAGTCCTGGTAGGATGAAACACGTGTCTATGTCTTCTGTTAGCACCCTTTGCAAACTGTGTGAGAGGCCTTTCGGCACCATGCAATTTTGCTTAAAGTTGGACCAGCATAACATTCTGTGGTGATTTGCATATGCAGCCCATGATGCATTGCATTGTGGGGGCATGTGTGATTTTGTATTTTCTTGAAACTTGGCTTCCCAGCCAAATGCCCTTTGGGTAACCCTTGCCTCAGTGTTTGGCACAGAGGTTCTTTGTCTTTAAATAGTTTTTATTTTAATGGGTTCACCACAATATATCCAAGGCACACTGCCTCTAGGGTAGCTGGTCCAGTCCACTGGTGTCAAACAGACGAGGCATACTGATGAGTCCTGGTAGGACGAAACACGTGTCTATGTCTTCTGTTAGCACCCTTTGCAAACTGTGTGAGAGGGCCTTCGGCACCATGCAATTTTGCTTAAAGTTGGACCAGCATAACATTCTGTGGTGATTTGCATATGCAGCCCATGATGCTTTGCATTGTGGGGCATGTGTGATTTGTATTTTCTTGAAACTTGGCTTCCCAGCCAAATGCCCTTTGGTAACCCTTGCCTCAGTGTTTGCGCACAGAGGTTCTTTGTCTTTAAATAGTTTTTTATTTTAATGGGTTCACCACAATATATCCAAGGCACACTGCCTCTAGGGTAGCTGGTCCAGTCCACTGGGGTGTCAAACAGACGAGGCATACTGATGAGTCCTGGTAGGACGAAACACATGTCTATGTCTTCTGTTAGCACCCTTTGCAAACTGTGTGAGAGGCCTTTTGGCACCATGCAATTTTTGCTTAAAGTTGGACCAGCATAACATTCTGTGGTGATTTGCATGTGCAGCCCATGATGCTTTGCATTGTGGGGGCATGTGTGATTTTGTATTTTCTTGAAACTTGGCTTCCCAGCCAAATGCCCTTTGGGGTAACCCTTGCCTCAGTGTTTGTGCACAGAGGTTCTTTGTCTTTTAAATAGTTTTTTTATTTTAATGGGTTCACCACAATATATCCAAGGCACACTGCCTCTAGGGTAGCTGGTCCAGTCCACTGGGGTGTCAAACAGACGAGGCATACTGATGAGTCCTGGTAGGACGAAACACGTGTCTATGTCTTCTGTTAGCACTCTTGCAAACTGTGTGAGAGGCCTTTCAGCACCATGCAATTTTGCTTAAAGTTGGACCAGCATAACATTCTGTGGTGATTTGCATATGCAGCCCATGATGCTTTGCATTGTGGGGGCATGTGTGATTTTGTATTTTCTTGAAACTTGGCTTCCAGCCAAATGCCCTTTAGGGTAACCCTTGCCTCAGTGTTTGCGCACAGAGGTTCTTTGTCTTTGAATAGTTTTTATTTTAATGGGTTCACCACAATATATCCAAGGCACACTGCCTCTAGGGTAGCTGGTCCAGTCCACTGGGGTGTCAAACAGACGAGGCATACTGATGAGTCCTGGTAGGACGAAACACGTGTCTATGTCTTCTGTTAGCACCCTTTGCAAACTGTGTGAGAGGCCTTTCGGCACCATGCAATTTTGCTTAAAGTTGGACCAGCATAACATTCTGTGGTGATTTGCATATGCAGCCCATGATGCTTTGCATTGTGGGGGCATGTGTGATTTTGTATTTTCTTGAAACTTGGCTTCCCAGCCAAATGCCCTTTGGGGTAACCCTTGCCTCAGTGTTTGCGCACAGAGGTTCTTTGTCTTTTAAATAGTTTTTTATTTTAATGGGTTCACCACAATATATCCAAGGCACACTGCCTCTAGGGTAGCTGGTCCAGTCCACTGGGGTGTCAAACAGACGAGGCATACTGATGAGTCCTGGTAGGATGAAACACGTGTCTATGTCTTCTGTTAGCACCCTTGCAAACTGTGTGAGAGGCCTTTCGCACCATGCAATTTTGCTTAAAGTTGGACCAGCATAACATTCTGTGGTGATTTGCATATGCAGCCCATGATGCTTTGCATTGTGGGGCATGTGTGATTTTGTATTTTCTTGAAACTTGGCTTCCCAGCCAAATGCCCTTTGGTAACATCTTTGCCTCAGTGTTTACATAGAGGTTCTTTTGTCTTTTGAATAGTTTTTATTTTAATGGGTTCACCACAATATATCCAAGGCACACTGCCTCTAGGGTAGCTGGTCCAGTCCACTGGGGTGTCAAACAGACGAGGCATACTGATGAGTCCTGGTAGGACGAAACACGTGTCTATGTCTTCTGTTAGCACCCTTTGCAAACTGTGTGAGAGGCCTTTCGGCACCATGCAATTTTGCTTAAAGTTGGACCAGCATAACATTCTGTGGTGATTTGCATATGCAGCCCATGATGCTTTGCATTGTGGGGGCATGTGTGATTTTATATATATATATATATATGTGTATGGTTGTGTATTTTGAAGGTGATGAAGAGGGGGGTTGAACTTGATATAGACATGTACTCAACGCTATTTTAGTCTTTGGTAACCAGGTAAGGCCCACTAGGCACAAGTGCCTGTCTTCAGGGGTGACCTGAGTGCACTGGGCAGATAAGTAACTTGCTCAGAGTCACACAGTATGCAAGTGGAAGTTGTAAGAATCAAACTCAGGTCTGGTCTGCTAGCTGTACCAAGCTCGTTCAGACCTCATTCCTCTAACTTCTAGGCTATACTGCCAGCCATTGTTATTGTTCTGCATCACACAGGTGACTCCAAATTGTTGCTGTGCACCTTCCAGTGCTCAATGAGAATTTTTTTCACTTAAATTGAAATGGATAACTCTCAAGCACATGAAGTTAAGTATTTTTTTGGGGGGGGGATCATATTTTCAGTTTTGTCTGTAATGATCTCTTATTTTTTTACTTCTTCACAGATTTCATCAGCATCCTTCTGGAGTCCGGTTGTTAATGATGGTCATGGTCATCGAATGAAATGACATCTGCGTGTTGCATGTGTGCCCAACCCCGGGTCGGGGGAGGGGTGTACCTGATGTTGATGAACTTTTTTGGATAAGGCCACTTTGATAGAACAACGAAGTATTGCGAATTTTCCTAAAAAAAGGAATGAATGACTTCTTAAAAGTTACAACTTCATTGTTATGTGTTGTCAGGAGGTTTAAACCTTACTTTTAGGTTTTGGGCACTATTGGGAATGCAAGTAATTATAGACATGTTGCATAAGAGTATGCAGTCACCAATTGTCAGGAGGTTTAAACCTCACTTTTAGGTCTTCGGCAATATTTGGAATGCAAGTAATTACAGACATGTTGCATAAGCGTAATAAACTTGTTTATTACTACCAAAAGGAGTAAATCACAGTTGCCCTAAGCAGTTTTTACCAATATGAACCGGGAGCCAGTGCTAAGCGTTTTCTATACCTCAAGGTTTTTTTGTGTCTTTTGGGATCTCTGAGGTACAAGACTAGTGTATCACATTATATACCTATGATAATTACTATGGTTACTGTAAGATAGAAACATTTTTAGTTACAGAGATGAGCCCTATTGGTTAAATTAGAGGAGGCTCCACGGTCCAAGATAACATTATACAATTTTGTAGTAATTATCAGTTTATGAACAAAAGAGTTCTTATACAGACTTACATAATTCAGTGTAGTGGTACAAATCACCAAAAAGTGGCAATGCCAACTTACATATCATAATTATTCCAAGGATACAGGTGCCTTGGCATCTTACAAGTAAGAAATACAGAGAAAATACATAGTAGAATATATGTATTAGCAAGCAAAGTGTTTTACAACAATATGCATACATATCCTGACATCTACTCTTTTAAGGTAGATGCCCTTAGCCCTATATGTTAGCATAACATATACTTAAGCACTAGCTGTCTACGGTGTACCTCTGAAAGTACAAATTAGGGTGCAGGAACCTTGTGTAACAGTGTCCCTCCCTGGTTCTCAAATCTCAATCCGTATTGTCAAGTTACATTTCAGAGACACATCTTGTCAACTACTAAGACAACCCATTGTGTGCAATATTTGCAGCAGTCTTTACAAAGCAATGAAATGGATGAAATAAAATCTTCATACTTACCAGAATGGATTTCACTTGGATATTACATGGGTTCCTCTCTGTACGGTATAGCTACAGCGTATTTCCCAACGAGTAATAGCGATGGAGCATGTTTTTGTTCTCCTGTAAAAGAAACAAAGAAGTGTACTGTATGTGTTTTGCCACTGCGGCACTGAAAAGCTACAGAAAACAAAACAGACAACTTAAGGAAGTGAGGCAGCATAACAAACATGAGTGCACATACTCACTTTATGGTTTAAATATTAAGAAGCTGGTGGTGGTGGTGCACTGGTGGACTGGTGGTCCATGGGGGGCAGACAGACTCATGGTGGCAGCAGAGTTGCATAACATCAGTCCCAGTGGTGGTGGCAGTCCGTGGGGGGCAGACAGACTCATGGTGGCAGCAGAGCTGCATAACATCAGTCCAGGTGGTGGTGGTGGTCCGTGGGGGGCAGACAGACTCATGGTGGCAGCAGACTTGGATAACATCAGTCCTGGTGGTGGTGGTCCGGGGGGGGGGCACATCGCCTTTTAAATACTGCAGTTAAAACCTGCCAACATTAACCACATCATCATCCTCAAAAAGAAAACTGCCCTCACAGTCATCGATGTCTGAAGTCTGACCACTGGGAAATTCTTTCTCCAATGTGTCATCATCTACATCAGTGATGGGCCTTTTCAGGCAGTCACTGCCAGTGCCACCAGGATGCTCCATTTCCACATCAGCAGGACCACCATGACTAGGCCAAGGTACGAATACCAAGGTTGCAGTCTGTGCTGGTATGTGCGTCTCATTCATTTTAATGAATGTTAGCAAACTAACATTTGCAGTTTGTCCGACGATCCCTGACTATTACACCTGCTGAGCTGAATACCTTCTCAACACTTACACTGGAGGGTGGGCATGTTAGGTACTTCAGTGCCACTGCAGTCAGCTCTGGCCATTCACTGACCTTTCCACTCCAGTACAAAAGAGGATCTTCACTTATTGTCAAATGCCTGTTTTCAGACAAATATGACTCAACCATTCTCTGTGCCGCACTAAGTCCAGTTGTTGATGCATCAGCCTGTTCCCCGGAATCACTGATTTCACAAATACCCACTTGGGACAAAGCCTCCCAAAGCAGGTTGACACCAACCACTTTGGATGATAGACCACCAGGAACAACAGTCCTCCAGCTACACCTTCAGCTGGATTATGCTGCTGAGGTTTGCAAACTTTGGCACGTGACATCTGTGCCCCATGAACCAAGAGAACCAGTTGACCACTGATTTTTTTTACCTGTTCAGGCCCTCCTTCCAGTACTGATGCAATTCCACATTTGTATAGTGGGTCCAGCATTGTTGCCATGGCAAAGTTGTCACTACGCTGAATGCTCACAATGTGACGATTGTGGTCGAATACTGTCAGTATGTGTTGCAGCAACATACTGCTGTCACAGTCTCTGGCAACATCAAGGCTATGCTGTGAATTCACCAATGTCTGCCTCAGCACCTGCTGTAGTGGAATTGATTGGCTAATGGAGGCAGACTCGCCACTCACTGCCTGTGTGGCATGTTCAAAAGGCCGCAAAATTGTTATTACAGAGTCCATGAGGCACCACTGTTCAGTAGTCATAGACTTGGAGGCCCCAGAACTGTCACAGCTAGTGTGCATAACAAAATATTCTGTGATGGCTTTGTATTGTTCATACAACCTCTCTGCCATGTATAACATGGAGTTCCATCAGGTGACAACTTCCAGCTTCAAGCGGTGCTGAGGCAGGCTGTTTTGTATCTGAAACTGCCGCAGTTGGTCATGGGCCTTTCCAGATCTTGAAAAGTGAGATCAGATACATCGTGCAATGGTCAGCATTTCCTTTATGTCAGGGTGCTGCAGAAACTCCTGAACCACAAGATTTAAACAGTGGACCATGCATGGAACACAAAAAAAACACAATTCGTAATGCATTTCACCACATTTGACCCATGCTCACTTGCTATGAACCCAGCTCTCATGGACAGAGGGTTTATTTACAGTATTTTATTTTATTTAGTTTTTTATGTAGTTTTTGTTGACCGGGTAAGCGCACTAGACAAATCCTGCCTATTTTCAGGCACAACCTGGGGGAAGGGGATACAGATGAATGCCAACTAACTTTTGAACCAGGTTAAGCTGTTGGTGGTATTTTTAGTGAGTGAGAGAAATTTGTCCAGGACTCCGGGGAAAATCCCCTTCTCTTTTCAAGAAATGCTATGGCATCTTTAACATCCACCTGAACTACCACCAATCCAGGCAGATGGGACCTCCGTTTAACATCTCATCCGAAAGATGGCACCTCAGAAGTGCAGCACCCCTCTCATGCTGCACTACAGTGTCAGTACTGGGATATTAACCCAAGTGCCAGATGTGGGAACTAAACCCACAGCCCTCTGATCTCCCAGCCTCAGAGGCGAGTGTGCTACCTACAGAGCCACTGACACTGCTATCTGTCAATTTCAGTCAGTACCATGTCCAACATGTTCTCACCAGTGTGTGAACAGGTCACACTGCGTATAGCAATTGTTGCATGCTGGTGAATTCCCGGAATATTGCTACCGCGACAATCCACCTTCCTGCACTGATTATTCACACTACCAGCATCACAAACAACCTCCAGCACCTGCGTCCAGTGTGCAGTTATACACAGATATGAACTCCCTGCTCTTTTGCCACTTGTCCACATATCCATACTTAAATGGATGAATGAAGAGGAGGAATGTTGAAGGATATGTCTTACTGAGTCTGAGACAGTGCGGAATAACTCAGGAACAGCACAGGTAGAAAAGTATGTCCTGGATGGGACATTCCATTTTAGACAGGCACGGGCAGCAAACCACTGGAACCCAGAATTTTCCACAAAGGAGAAGGGCAAAAGATCATTTGCCAGCATTTCTGCTACAGCAGCATTAAGTTCACGAGACACTCTATGATTGGGGGGGTAGTTCATCTTATTCACAAAAACACTCTGTAACGTGGGCTGACTTAAACGTTTTACACGTGGTGTGTTGTTGGTCACAAATGGTTGTGCTCTGTGATGAATGGCATTGACAGGGGGTGGAGTGTGGACATTTGATGAAGATGGTTGCACAGGTAATGATGACAAGCCCAGAAATGATGTTATTTTTCCAGATTTCCCAACTGGGGTTGATGTACCACTTGCACTAGACATACTGCATTCACCACTACCACCACCACCACAAAAACTGCTACTCTCACCAGCACTGGACAACATTTCAAAGTCATTATGGGCCTCCACCTCATCATGCTTGCAGTAATCCTCTGCTCTTATTACAGCATTACTGCACACATTTAATTTCCTACTGGGCTTAACAGTCATGGAAGGGGATAACATGCTGGCTATGGTTGCTGATGATATGGGTGAATGCCCCAGTCTGGTATTGGTTGCCAGCTTGTGCTGGGTCCATAGAGCCAAGTGCCAATTCTTAAGATGTATATGCTGTTCTCCTGTCCCAAGATGGCTCCCCTTTTTACCTCGACTCACACGCAGATGGCAAACCTGGCAGATTGCAACTGAATCATCATTTGCATCTTGAACAAAAAAATCTCAAACAAGGGACTGTGATGCTCTACTTTTAACATGTCCATGATGATGTGGCTTATTTAAGTCTGTTATTTTAAGCACTGAAGTGGGGGGGGCAAGTGATGTTTCTGGCACTGGCACACCTGGACTGCAACTGACCACCACGACTACCTATCATATTGAGTACTGTGTCGTCATTATCATCATCATCCACTAAAACAAATGAATCACAAGTTTTTACGGGGGGGGGGATTCCTGTATACAGATTCAGACACAGCCTTTTTTAATTTCTTTTTTTCTCCGGTTCCCAACTGGGGTCAATTACATCATCATCATAATCATCAACGTCACTGTCACACACATCCACATCTTCTGCTTGGATGCTAACATGTGGACTGCATGTTGCAACAACAGCAACATCATCATCATCATCATCATCACATTCATCATCAGCATCTACACCACCATCACCTGATATTTTTTCACCACACTGTGAATCACTGCATGGAAAATGCATGACGTTAAGTGCCACGGTGAATGGAATCACTTTGTATACTATCGTTGACATTAGCATCAGAATCAGGTCCCGTTAATGGGATGTTACTGGGAAGTATGACATCATCTACGCTGTCACTTACTTGCACTGCTTCACGCTCAATATGTATGGCTACGGTACACTGATTGGAATTAGAACTTGACGCAACAATGCTAATACTGCCTCCACCACCACTAACACCAGTAGCACTATCACCACTGGCTGGGAAACCATCAGCTCCTCCAACTATGAGTGAAGCTACTGATTGGGCTGTGAGAAACACTGCAGGAGAAACACCTTTCTTCACATCAGCAATGCACTTCTCCATCCGTGTACTACTACCACACCCACAGACCCACTTACTGCCAACATTGCCATGGTCAGAAACAGCTTTACTTGCACATCTCTTTGCAGGCATTTGGGGGAATTACCCACAAATATTATTACCAAATTCATATTTTGATACGTTCACTTTCTGACTGGAGGGTCGCTAGCTGGATGTGAAGCAAAATAAACAACTGTGGCTTCAGCAACAGATAAGTGACTACTGTGGTGTGACACTGTCACAGAATTAAAACAACTTCAGTAACCAGTGGTGCTGATGGGGTCACAAAAACAATCCAGTCTGTTAAAAAATACCTTTTCAACGTGTGGGTGGTAGGGCACTGAATACAGACAGTGCTGATTTTTATGGCACTACAAGCAGCAAAACTAAGAACAGAGAACACGATCACGGTACAAAATCAAGCAGCTGCAGTGGATAGCAGGTTCACACTGCTGCGCTTAATTGCACTTACACTAATCTGTGTCACAAATTTTAAAAGGTGTATTATATTTGATGCATGCAACATTGCACACACAACACAGAACACTTTATGTATAATGCTGAATGAGGAATGCGATGCAAATGTAAAAGTTCAGTGTACTCCGTACCATGTAAATAAATTTGTAATTTAAACAACCTGACCTTATGAAATGCTGCACCACATTCACACAACAAGCAGCAAGAAAAGTTGTACTATTGCTGACAATTTTACTATGTGTACAGTAACACAGTCAGTTATATAACAAAAGTATTACCAAAACACAAAGAAATCACTAGTTCTCCAACTTAAATCTACCTGCACACAGATACACCACTCCTCCACACAGCACACTTCACTGTCTTTCACCATACACACTCAATGTTGTAAATTTACATTCAAAATCCACACACAAACAAAAGCGCTTGATGATGTGAGCATAGGAGGGTTTCCTACAATCGATGAACTACAGTTGGATCCAAAAAAGAAAGGCAAAAATGCTTTTTGAACAGCTTTTAAAAGATTCCCGCAGACAGCTATCAGAGCACACTGTCTCCTACTCCTTCTTACTCATACTTCCTCGAACTGAGGTTGTGCAGATCAATATAGAGCCATGTGACTTGAACTCCCATGAATCACTGCAAAATCCACCTTCGGAGCTAAAAACAAAGTGAAGTGAGGTGAAGTGAACTGCCACCAATGTATTTTGCCTTAAATTTGAAAGAGCAGTGACCAGTGGAGGCGGAGTAACGCAAAGTCACTGTTTCCAATGGACTTCACATCCTCATTATAACTTGAATTACTATGATTCGCATTGCAGAGAACTCTGCAAATCTGCCTGTGCTCTGCAAAACACTTCTCAAAGCAGATTGAGCCCACTTTGCCCACCAATAGTAGCCATCTGGGAACAAGAAACCACCAAACAGAGTGGTTCACGATAAACACAGCCATACAATCAAGCCATACAAAAGCAAGAGTATTGGACTTTAGGAGGGCTGACTTTGGGAAAATGAGAGAGTGCCCCAGAAAAGCACTAGCAAACAGGCAAGAAGGAGGGGTGGAGGAACAATGGGGAGTAATTAAAACAGCCATCACAGAGGCAACAAGCCTTTGTGTAATGCAAATCAACAAAACACAATGATGGAAAAAAATGCTATGGTTCTCAAAAGAGATGGCAGGGAAGGTTAAGGAGAAAAGGAAAGTATTCAGGAAATATAAGGAAACACAGAAGGAGCAGGACAGAGAACTTTATCAGTTAAAGCAGAAAGAGGAAGGGAAGGCAGTCAGCATAGCAAAAGCCCAAACTGAGGAAATGATAGCCAACTCTGTTAAGAAGGGGGATAAGACCTTTTATAGGTCCATTAGGGAGTGAAGAAAGACCAAAGAAGGGATACTGAGGCTTAATAAAGAGGACAGAATGTGGGCAGAGTTTGACAGTGAAAAAGCAGGGATACTGAACGAATATTTCTGCTCAGTATTCACAAAGGAAGAGGAGGTAGATGTACCTAAACCAAACAAGAGAAACACTCTGAAGAATGGGGTCGATACTAGTCCATTTACAGAAGAAAGGGTTCTGAAAGAACTAATAAAATTGAAGATGGGCAAAGCTATGGGGCCTGATGGGATTCACCTAAGAATTCTAAAAGAACTAAGGGTAGAACTAATGACACCACTGACTACTTTCTTTAACAAATCATGGGAAGATGGGGAGGTACCTGAGGACTGGAGGAGAGTGGATGTGATTCCTCTTCACAAAACTGGAAGCAGGACAGAGGCAGAAAACTACAGACCAGTTAGTTTGACCTCAATGGTAGGGAAAATAATGGAATCACTTCTGAAGGAAAGAATTGTTGAGCACCTAGAGGCCAGGGCGGCACAGGACCCAAGGCAGCATGGATTCATGATGAGAAGGTCATGTCAGATGAATTTAATAGATTTCTTTGACTGGGTGACCAAAGTAGTTGACCAGGGAGGGGCTGTGGACATGGCCTACCTAGATTTTAGCGAGGCATTTGATACAGTCCCACACAAAAGATTAGTACACAAGTTAGCCAGCCTTGGAATGGGTCCCAAGGTGGTAGCTTGGATAAAAAATTGGCTAGACAACAGGACGCAAAGGGTAGTAGTAAACGGAGTCCACAGTGAAGAAAGAAGAGTTACTAGTGGAGTGCCGCAGGGTTCAGTACTGGGATCAGTCCTTTTTAATGTCTTTATAAGTGACATTGCAGAGGAAGTAGAAGGAAAAGTATGTCTATTTGCAGACGACATAAAGATATGCAACAGGGTTAATACACAAGGTGGAGTGGAAAGAATGTGATGGGACTTGGCAAGGTTGGAGGAATGGTCAAATGTATGGCAGCTCAGATTCAATGCAAAGAAGAGCAAGGTAATGCACCTGAGAAACAAAAACCAAGGGGAAGAGTACACAATAAGGGGTGAGATACTGACAACAGTGAAAATGGAAAGGGACCTGGGGGTAATTATATCAGATGACCTAAAGATGGGAAAGCAATGTGAGAAGGAAGTAAGGAAGGCTGGGGAGACACTGGGATGCATAGGGAGAGGCATCAATAGTAGAAAACAGGATGTTGTTATCCCTCTGTACAGACAGTTGGTGAGACCTCATCTGGAGTACTGTGTGCAGTTCTGGAGACCCCATCTCCGCAAAGACCGTAGTCTGGGCAACAAGCTCCCTAAGCTGGTGGCCTTGATGGAAGAGGGATTCCTGGATATCGTAGCAGTCACAGAAACATGGTACAAAGAGAGCCATGACTGGGATGTCAACATACCAGGGTACATAACCTACAGTAGAGACAGGCAGGGGACAAGAGGCGGAGGAGTAGCTCTCTATGTAAAGGAAGGGATAAAAGCAACTGAACAAAAGAGTAAACAGGAAGGAGAGGAGGCACTGTGGGTCACCTTGGAGACTGGAAAGGGCATCACAATCCGCAGAGGGGTTGTGTACAGACCCCCATGTCAGGGGGAGGGAATGGACAAGGATATGATAGAAGGCATTCTTAGAATGGCAGAGAAAGGGGAGATACTGTTGATGGGAGACCTGAATATGCCAGATGTTAACTGGAGCACATTTGCTACAGCCACATCCAAGAGCAGGGCCATTCTTGATGCCCTACAGTTGGCAGGCCTCAGATAGCTAGTTTCGGAACCCACTCGTGAGGGAGCAATTTTAGACCTCGTACTCTCAAATGGGGGCAGTGAGAGGATCTCAGATCTAGAAGTGGGTAGCCATCTGGGAACAAGTGACCATCAAACAGTGTGGTTCACGTTAAACTCAGCTACAGAGTCAAGCCATACAAAAGTGAGGGTACTGGACTTCAGGAGGGCTGACTTCGGCAAGATGGGAGAGTGCCTCAGAAAAGCACAGGCAAACAGGCTAGAAGGTGGTGTGGAGCAACAATGGGGAATCATCAAAACTGCCATCACAGAGGCAACAAGCCTTTGTGTGAAGCAAATAAACAAATCAAAATGAAAGAAAAAGCCACTATGGTTCTCAAAAGAGGTGGCTGTGAAAGTCAGGAAGAAAAAGATAGCATTCCGGAAGTATAAGAAAACACAGAAAGAGCAGGGCAGAGCGCTGTACCAGTTATGGCAGAAGGAAGCAGGGAGGGAAGTCAGAATAGCAAAGGCCCAAACTGAGGAAAAGATAGCCAACTCAGTTAAGAAGGGGATAAAACCTTTTATAGGTACATCAGAGAGCGTAGAAAGACAAAGGGAGGGATAGTGAGGCTGAATAGAATGAACGGTGGGTGGGCAGAGGGCTTAGTAGTCACAAAAGAGGAGGGGGAAGTGCTTAATCCAATTAACAGAAGCAGTCTTGTTAGGGGGGTCGATCCCAGTCCTTTCACAGAAGAAAGGGTTCTGCAAAAACTCCAAAAACTGAAAGTGGACAAAGCAATGGGGCCTGATGGAATTCACCCCAGAATTCTAAAAGAATTAAGGGGGGAACTAGTAAAACCACTGGCAACTCTTTTTAATAAATCATGGGAGGATGGTGTGGTACCAGAGGACTGGAGGAAGGCAGATGTGATTCCCCTTCACAAAAGTGGGACCAAGACAGAGGCAGGAAACTACAGACCTGTCAGTCTGACCTCTGTGGTAGGGAAAGTGATGGAGTCACTTCTGAAGGAAAGAATAGTTGAGTACCTAGAGGCCAGTGGGGGACTTGGCAAGGTTGAAGAATGGTCAGAAGTATGGCAGCTAGGATTCAATGCAAAGAAGTGCAAAATAATGCACCTTGGAAACAAGAACCCAGGGAAAGAATACACAATGGGGGGAGGTAGTAACAACAACAAAAAAGGAAAGGGACCTGGGGGTAATCATATCAGATGACCTTAAGGTTAGGAAGCAATGTGAGAAGGCAGTAGGGAGGGCTGGGTGTATACTGGGTTGCATAGAGAAAGAGGCATCACCAGCAGAAAACAGGAAGTTGTTATCCCTCTGTACAGACAGTTGGTGAGACCCCGTCAGCAGTACTGTGTCCAGTTCTGGAGACCCCATCTCCGCAAGGACATAGACAGGATAGAGGCAGTCCAGAGGAGGGCAACTAAAATGGTGCAGGGTCTGCAAGAGAAGCCATATGAGGAGAAACTAAAGGAGCTTAATATGTATTCCCTTGAGGAAAGAAGGGAGAGAGGGGACATGATAGAAACTTTTAAGTACCTCAGTGGAATCAGCAAAGTCCAAGAGGGTAGCATCTTTCAGAAAAAGAGATGTGCAAGAACAAGGGGACACAATTTAAAGATGGGGGCAGTTCAGGGGCAATGTGAGGAAGTGTTATTTCACAGAGAGGGTAGTGGATGCATGGAACAGCCTTCCTGAGGAGGTTGTGGGGTATAAAACTGTGGGAGAATTCAAGAATGCATGGGACAGACATAAGGCAATTCTTGTGGGGGGGTAGGAAGAAATAGGCTGTTGGTTAACTAGGATCAGCGGCCTGTCCTGTAGATAGGGAAATGGGCAGACTAGATGGGACAAGTGGTCCTTATCTTCTGTCAAAGTCTATGTTTCTAAGACATAGACAGAGTGGAGGCGTCCAGAGGAGGGCAACCAAAATGGTGCAGGATCTGCACCAGAAGACATACGAAGAAAGGCTAAAGGAGCTTAATATGTATGACCTTGAGGAAAGAAGGGAGACAGAGGGGACATGATAGAAACTTTCAAGGACCTCAAGGGAATCAACAAAATCCAAGAGGGTAGCATCTTTCTGAAAAAGAGATGTGCAAGAACAAGGGGGCACAATTTGAAAATGGGGGGATGGCTCAGAGGTAATGTGAGGAAGTATTTTTTCAAGGAGAGGGTTGTGGATGTATGGAACAGCCTCCCCCAGGAGGTCATGGAGTCAAGAACAGTGTTTGAATTCAAGAATGCATGGGACAGAAATAAGGCAGTCCTAGTGGGGGGTAGGAGGAAGTAAGCTATGGGTAACTAGGATTTGCAGCTTATCTGTTAGGTAGAAAAATGGGCAGACTAGGTGGGCCAAGCGGTCCTTATCTGCCATCAAATTCTATGTTTCTATGCCATAGTAGGAGTGAGAGACCAGGGAGTTAAGGCCAGCCAAGATTTTTTGGTCAAAGAGGTAGGTTTGGTATCTCAGCTGCCTGCTGAAGCTGAGCCAATTAGTAAGGGTGTAAAGAAAGCAGGTGTGGGTAATCCGGTCACAGCCAGAGGCCAGTTAATAGGCCTTATTCAGAGAAATCCTGATTCTTCTGAAGTCTGTGTTGTTGGCTGTGCCATAGATCAGAATTCAATAGTCGATCAAGGACAAGATAGAAAATGAGATTGCCAATTGCAGGGCATCAGGGAGGAGACAGTGCTTATAGCGGTTCAGGAGGCCAATGCGTATATTGACAGCCAAGCTAAGGAGGTGGAAGTGTTCACGGTAAGTAAGCACTAAGTCCAGGGTGACCTTGAGGTATTTGAAAGAGTTAACCTGCTCCAGGGGGTCATATTGGTAATTATATATAAGTAAGGGGTGGTCACTGCATTTATTCTGGGTGTGGGCAAACAATATGGTTTTGTTTTTTTCATAGTTTAGAACAAGTCTGTGACTAGAGAACCAAGACTCGTCCTCAGTGAAGGATTGTTAGAGGATCTGCTGGACAGTGAAGGGGTCATGGTGGGTGCTGAATAGTACCGCATCATCCGCAGAGTAGGAGTTTTCCAGAGCAGTCATTGAGGCGGGATTTGAGAATAAACTAATTAGTAGAGGGCCCTGTATCGGTCCCTGAGGAACCACTGAGGTGACTGAGAGGGAGGAGGATTGGGTGTGGGTTATCCTCACTTGCTGAGATCTGGCAGATAGGTAATCGGCAAACCAGCCTATGGTGTCTTGCGAGAGACCCATCTGGGTAAGGGAGGACAGTAACAGGGAGTGGTGGGTGGTGTCAAAAGCTTTTGACAGGTCTACAAATACTGCCCTAGCCTTTGTTTAACCTTTCTTTTGGAAAGACTGCAGGATATCATATCAGTTAAAGAGAGTCACCAGGTCTATCTTCAAGATTTTTGATTTGTGCTGGCTCCAGTTCCTCCTCCTTTGAGTGATCATGTGCACTTTTGCCATTTGGGGAGTGGAAGGTGGCGGCATCACCTCCATAGCAGTTTCAATCCCTACATCTTCAAAAGGCTGATTGTCCTTTATCTTTGGGATACCTGGGAAGGAGTTTGTTGCTGATCCTGGAAACTCAGACCTTGTCATTCTGGTGAAGGAGGAGTCTCTGGAGGCACAGTAAGAGGTACCATGGTGTCAGTCGTGGATGCAGAGAGATGCAGTGGTGGAGACCTGAGCTGGTGACATGTTTCTAGGCTTAGTGAGGGCCTTTATTTAGTTCTTGTGCTAATGCTTCAGATTTAGAGAGACTATGAGATTTTTGGGCCATAATTACATAAAGGTTTTGCTCCGCTTGGTCTCCCTGATCTGGTTGATTGTGGGAAGCCCATGGGAAATTTCTACAGGAGTTTCCCATCTTGTTGTAAAGATTACATATCAATTCACTGACATAGTGTAATCCAGCATGCACTATTCCCTCATACAGTCTGCATTTTCACCAAGTCATGTACTCCATTCAGATG
Organism: Neoceratodus forsteri; assembly: GCA_016271365.2. Taxonomy (NCBI): domain Eukaryota; kingdom Metazoa; phylum Chordata; order Ceratodontiformes; family Ceratodontidae; genus Neoceratodus; species Neoceratodus forsteri. The sequence continues at coordinate 570,220,674 of CM028134.1, read as the reverse complement.
TTCCCTTGGGCCACACCATAACAGGCCTTGTGCTATCAAACTCAAATAAAAACTGTTTGGGAAGTGCTGCAAGCTGGTATCTGATTGTTGTAGATGTACTTGGACTCTCCACCCCACCCCCCCATCCAAATTTCTTCAGAGTCTATGGTAGCCTCTGGATCTCCCAAAACAGAACACTTTTGTTTCAGTCAGTAGACACTGTCAGTCACACTGATCCCCTCATTCCTCAATAGAATAATGACCATTTTATAGGCTAGCTTGGGAAGGGGTGTTACAATAATGGAGTATAAAACTGGGGTAGATGATGGAATTTTTACCAGAAATGCTCAAAGGCTCCAGCGGTTTTAAAACTGATGTCAGATGTTGTTTCACTAGAGGCATGTATGAGGTCAACCTACAAAATTAATAATATGCAGCACAGGACGTATGAGGATAGGGTAAAGGTACGGGGCCCTGTACTCTATGGAGTACAGAAGATTACAAGGAGATTTATGTCTCATATATAACGTAATTAAAATGGCACCACATGGGAAACCATAGGACAAAGCAGGCATTGCACTAACAAAACTGCAAGATCCCACAACCTGAAACTTAAAGGGGAAGCTAGCAGAACTGTTAAAAGAAGCAATTGGTTCAATCCGAGGGTGATTGCTACATGGAATTCCCTACCAGAAAGTGTGGTGTCATGTAGTACTATGGAGGCATTTAAACATTCATTAGATGAACATAAAGGAAGAGATAAATGTGTGTTTTACCACTGAAAAGTGACGAGTTACCATAGGTCTATCACCTCCTAACTCATAAATTACCTATGAACCTATTTGGACCTGATTTTTCTGAGTCTATAGCCACAAGTACACACTCCATTGACCATTCCTCTTCAGAAGCTGCCTTTGAGGTTTATTTTTCTTGTCATACTGCAGTAATCCAGTGCCACCTTTAGATATCGAGTCAAGAGTCACTTGACTAATTTTGTTGCCAGTGGAGCTTTCTGTTCATTCACACCCCTCACGCCATCTGCAATCAACTGATCACTATGAGGAGCAGCTGGGTCTTGACAGTGCATTTCCTGTGGATGAAGTCAGCATTTCAGCTGTCATTTCAGCAATCGGGACTGACTATATAATGTGCAGTTGGAGTCTTGCCAGTTCAAATCTTGCCTTCTCTTCAGCTATCATAGCAAACTGAATAGTTTCCTTTTCTTGTTGTTCTGAGGTCATTTTCACTTTGACCATGGCTATTGTCCTGGGAAACCTCTGGAAGGTCTCTCATTCTGGAATAGAATGCTTCTTCTCTTTCTCTTTATCTTCATTTGCCAGTGTGGAGGTTTTAACTCCATCAAAAACATGGAATACAGAAGTTTCAGCAGGTTCAATGTTTTGCAAACTGATTTGTGCTTCCATGCTACTTTGGGTGGGGAAGGAAGCAATTTTCTCTATCTGAGCCACCATGTCAGCCTCCTCCACTCCAGGGTCCTCCATCTTCAAAGAGAAAGGGTGTTACACCCCCCACAGGAAGAGTAGGGGAGTTTCCCCTGTTCCATGGCTAATATTCCCTGTCAATAAAACAGGTCCATGCAACTCACACCCCCCCAGGACACGTGGACACATGTGAAAACAAGCTATCACAACATAGTGTTCCTTTCCTGATCAAAAATTGCAATAAACAAATTTGTCAGTGCTGAATGCTTGCCTAAAGTATTATAGAACTTTGGGACAACTTTGAAAAATATCATATTTGAACACAATTTAATTTATATTTCACGTTTTCTCTTGTTGTCATCTTTATTTCTTTATTACTAAGGACGTTTGCATGGAAACATGATCTCTGCCCTTTTTTCTCTGTCTGCTTGTCCACTTCTGCAGTCACAGTTCTTTTTATGACATCTCAATCTGCTGCTGAGGAGTAAAGTATTGTTTCATAAACAGGGCATTATTATGTCACATGCAGACAAGCAGTCAAAATAAATAAAATAAAGTTCAAGGGACAGTAATCTTGTTTGTATGTTACTTCCCTCAGTAATAAAAATGGAGAGTGAATTGCAAAAATATATCTCTGGCTGAATGGTACAGAGGGTAAAAGCACAAAACTGGAAAGCAATTGATTGCAGGTTCAGTTCCTCTTAGGACCACACACAAGATTGTCTAAGGAAATCTGAGCTATAGTAACTTGTAACTGGCCCAGTGGCATGCAGGGCTAAGGCAATGGATGCCTCACCTCCTCTCACATCAATAACCCAGGTACAAGAGCAGACCATGGATTACTCATGGGGCTGGTGGGGGGAAGAGGGCTGAGTGTCCATTGACGGCTTTCCTTCTTTGGGGTGGGGGGACACAGTGGTGGATGAGAAACAAGGCATGAGAGCAGTAATTCCAGGTGTTCACCCAAAATGAATTTTCACTGAAACAGCAGTACTTACATGGAACCCTCTCAGACAGGATGAACTACTTATGTTGTTAGCACTTTTAATGCTTGAAAACATACAAAAATAATACAATAAAACTTGATGTATTAGCACCAGAATGACTAGGACAAAACACTCCAGCAATTTGAGGTTAAAAACCTCTTCTTCAGGAGGTTGATGGGGGACAGCGTGTACCTCTTCCTGGCTGCCCATGAGCTGAGGCTGGATTGTGCAGTAGAAGTCACCAGAATTGAATTCCAAAGGTGGGTTTTGACAGCTTGCACAGTCTTCAGGGTCTACATGGTCACCCTTGCATGCTGCCAGCTCTGACTCAAGAAGAGTATAATGGGCAGAGAAGAACCCCTGTTGGCACGATAATGCTGCAACACTGCAGGCACTGTACCACCACCATTCATGGCACCAGATCACACAGTGAGGTAAGAAGTAGATGAGGTAAGTCCTGGAGGTGGGGTGAAGAGGCTGTGGTCAACAGCAGAATGGGGTCAATGGGGAGGGGGCAGGATGATAAAGTCCATACAGAGTAATGTCAAAAATACATGAACTAAAAACTGAATTTTGTCTACATCTCACATCTTTCAACATTATCCTGCTGGTATCAGGTGCTCTTTAAAGAAAACATAAGCAATATATAATGTAAATTAACTATTTCTGGTGTTTTCTGTTCATTATTGACATCATAGTAACATATTTTATGCAATTATATTTGCATTCTGCATGATGAGTGTTTCCCCCACTCTGTTTAGTGCTTTCAAAGAGACACCCTCCAGACTCCTGTCATTAACTAGGGGTTACTACTAAAAGTGGGACACACACACACACACACACACACACACACACACACAAACACACACACACATGACACACATGCAGGATGCTTAATAGTTATCATTGTCAATCCTAATGATGATGTCTGTTAGCCTGCTAATAGGTAGAAAACCAATGTGATTGGTGTGGCTGCATCTTATGAATTGCACAAACGTAATGCCCACCAATCAGCTGAACACTGTTTTCATCATCCTTCACAACACTTGTTCTTGAGTAGCAAGCCTCCAATATTTCTATACGCATTGGCTTAAACAGCACATACCAGCATAGCACCTACACTACCCAAGCACCACCAATATGTTCACTTTGTGCCTGTGTGGAAGTAAACATAAAATCTCTTCCCTTCTGTTGAAACTGGCAAATCTGTAAGCTTAGTACTACTTTAGGTTTTATGTTCCTGCAGCAAAAACTGATAAAAGGAAATAAATGTGACATTGAATATTAAGTAAAATTCTTTATTGAAAATATTATTGTATGGATACTAAAGAAAAACATAGCATGAATATAGTTCATGTCCACAACTGCACATCCACAATCCAACTATGTGACATATGCAGTATGTAAGCTTAAGGGCATATGTAATTTCATACCATAAAAATGTAATGACTGTAAAAATGTGCACAAAATATGAAATAGACTATGTAAGGTGTGAAGTTTCACTATTACTTTATCCTCCTGAATAAAATAATCCCAGAGAAAGTGAGAAAGTATATCAGTATGCAATAATAATGAACATCCTATAGAGAGGGATGGGTTAACTGAGAAAGGGATAGGTATGGGTGGTTTGGGCTTCCATTACTATAAGTAAAATTACTATTAAAAATTAACTTTTTCGCATTAAAAGCTTTAATTAAGTTACACTTAGATTCACAGGACATTGAAGAGGCTCTGAAGGTATGGGACTTTGAAGACCTTCTGATAGAGTCAAACTTTCTAGGGCTCAAACGTGGGCTTTAAAAAACTTATAAAACAGTGGTCTCTTGTCCAGTACCTGACATTTACTGTAGTAGGCCACCATCATACCGGCGTATACTGTACTTTGAGTTTACAGATCTGAAAAACAGAGATCTCTAGACCTGTATCTGAAATGTGCTTGAGTAGGCCACCATCAGGCAGAATCATTGAATCAGAGACTAAAGACCAAGGAGAGTCTTCTCTTTTTAGCTGGTTGGTAATGGTGGCACTGTGCCTGAAAGATGCAGCTCATAAAAGAAAGGGAAAGTGCCCAAAAATGTTTGCCCAATGGGTGAAGTTTTCCAGCTGCAGAGTTTTTTGTTATGCTTCAGGGGCTTCTCCACAGCATCCCCATAATTTCAATTCCTAACTACACTGTAGGCAAACTTCACCCATTGGGCAAACATTTTCAGCACTTGGTGTTGGGATCCTGAAATTCAAGAAATGAAGTTTCACGATCTTGTAATGATACCAATGAGAATAGTTTCTGGCATAAAAAAAGGTTGTTGAGCTACCAAAATGCTTCAGCAAGATAGAAAGTGAGACTGAACACTGAGAACATGACAGTGTCTTGGTAAGTGTGGCATACAGTATCATCATCTATGAGGCTACTGCAATTACAACAAAAATGAAGCTGCTTAAAGATTTGTCAAGAGAGAAGAATCACAACCTCATTGATGTCCCATGAGGTGAGGGTAAAAAAAAAGATGGGAGACATGGAATTTACAAGGAAACTGTTGGAAACAGTTTCTGAAATTGACCTTGCAAACGTACTGATAAAGGGCTATTATGTTGCCAAAGGGTCAAATATCTCTCCTGAACACCTATATTCCAGACAAGTGAGTAGGTAATAAAAAAAAAAAAAAATACTATTATTGTGACCTTTGCCTCTACTTAGGACAACACTTTTGCCTGGTCGCTCACAAAGAAAGCAAAATAATTTATGCATCATGAACATAAAAATTCATGTTTTTGAGAACTTATCATGGGAGACTGAATGCCAAATGAAAAGGCTATTGATACTGAAATAAGGCTTGGGTCAGAGAGGTGCTATGATGCAACTTTTAATTAAGCCTCAACTAAAAGTTCTATTCGATAACAAAGTGTACATTTATGCTATTATTACCCAGCCCCAAACTGTTCGTCAGCTAGGGTCTCAAGTAGCATCAACAAAGATTTAGATGTTGAAGGGGTTTTGGATACTAGTGTCTTAAATCAGGAAGGCCCAATTGCTGTATCCTCACTGACTGAAAAGACAGATCTATGGAGTCAGTGGGTGCCACTTATGTGCCTATTGCACTTTGCCCATAGTTTATATACCTTTTTCCACTGAAAACTGGCAATTACTAATATGCAGGGAATGTTTCATGTGCAAGTCAAGCACGCCTTTTTAATCTTTTATATTTTCATTTTCATTTTTGTAGGAGATGGCGTTTTTCTGTTCAAGAACATTTCCTACTAATCGAATCTCACTACTGTATATAGTAAAGTGTTCTGTTTTATTAGATTCTAAAATAACTTATGGACCACTTAAGCACCTACAGTATAACGAAAGGTGAATACTCTACAATGGAAGTTGTTATGGTTATAGAACTTGATATTACTTATGAATGTAAGTGTTGCTACTCCCTTCTGTGTTGTACACAGTAGTACTTTTCCATCCATTATTGTATTTACAGTATTATAACATGACTAATTTCAGTAACACTTTTCATTACTGTAATACAGTATTTTGAATAATTATGTTATTTATATAGCTAATACAATTCAAACTTAATAAATAATGATTATCCTAGCAATAACTGTTTATGTCTTAGAAGCTTGTAGTTCCCATATTATGCAGTGTGATATGTGTTAGTCAACGGTAGCATATTAAGGTACCTGTCAGAGATATTTCACAAGTCCACCCATACAGTATTTGTACCCATTGGATCGTTTGTGTTCTGTATGTTTGGTACATTTTCTGAATATGAAATGACAATAACATGCCATTTTACTCAGGACTTATAAAAAAATCCTTTATATAGTTTTAGTCTGAGCCATACTCACAGTCACATGGGCTTACTGCCAAGTGATTGTAATGATCCTCACTTGCAACACTGTTGTGTTATTCAGATCAACTACTGTGTGATCACAAACGTATCACGACCATAGTGGAAAGGGGGTTGGGGTAATCAGTTCAAAGCATGATGACCATTGAGTACCATATCACACAGTTTTTTAATAACCCCTGCCTATAAAACTGTTACAGGCTAATGATACAGGTGATGCAAAGCTACATTATGGTTGGAGCAAGCCAGTGGGGGTGGACATCATCATGGGACCTGTAAAGAGCACTGCTGTCATACAGGAATTTGCTAGGCAGGGGATACACTGAGTACCAGTGAATGATAATGGTCTGGGCTATGGATAAGGGCTGTGGTACCGATTTTTGTTGGACAAGAAAATTATAATAGCACTGGCTGAGAAGAGGGTATAAAGTTAGAGAACAGTTGGGGAGACACACAGCAGAAAATGGTGCACTCACAAGGAGAAAAAATTAAAAGCAGCACACTCAGACATGTGCAGTGTGAAATAGATATTTACTAAAGCATTCCAAAATAAGTGACACATCTCTTACAGTATGAGCTAGGTGCCCTGACCCTTAGGTTAAGTGGCTCTTCATCAGAGGTCTAGCTCCTAGGCTGCTAACACCTCATAAATATATCAGAGACAGAAGCCATCACATGTTACTAGACAGGAATACTCACATGGTTTCAAATCAGTCTTAAAGCTGCAAGTGGCTTAAATCTGCCTTACAACTGCCAGTATCTCTTGGGGTAAAAGAACCAAAATACATTGTATTGTGTAAATAGTTACTTAAATGTACAAATTAAAGTAAATGCAGATATACTGGTTTTGTTAAAATCAAGTTCTTATCAAAACAAAAGTCGAAAGAAACAGTACAAAATGTTACAAAAAGATCTTTTTTTAAATCATGATACAATCTGGAAGTAGAAATGTCACATTGTGCACTGAAACAATTTCAAAATGCTAAAGGTCAAAAAACCAAATAGGGAATAGGGAAACAGGGGTTCTGCTGCTGATCAAAGTGCCTCTCCTAATTTCCTAACTGACATGTAATAAAGATAAGTGAGAAAAACTCCATTTATATACATTTGGCACACAAATTATCCCAGAGCTGTAATTCTTGGTAGAGTTAAACAAGTTATGCCTCTTAGTTCAAGCCCCCTTTGAAATACATTGAATGGCATACCTGTTTCTTCAGTTTGAGGCCCAGCTTTGAAAAGTGAAGATGTGTCTGCATTTCAAAGAGGATTACGGCATTGGACCCCCAATTAGTAAATAAGGGCTTGGGGGGACTGCTGAGTGGTAGGGTCATGTGAAGGGACTGTAATGACACAAAACACATTGATGGACGTTTTTCCTGTTACAGGTTTAATAAAAATAATTTTAAAAAAAGGACGTAAATGCCACTCGAAACTGTTACAGGTTGATGGTATAGGTGATGCAAAACTGCATAATGGTTGGAGAGAGCCAGTGGGGTGGGACATAATCATGGAACCTGTAAAGAGCACTGCTGTCATAGGGGAATCTGCTAGACAGGGGATACACTGATGGAATGATAATGGTCTGGGGTATAGATAAGGGCTGTTGTACCAATTTTTGCTCGATAAGAATATTACACTAGCACAGGCTAAGAAGAGGGTATAAAGTTATACAATGGGTGGGAGGGGGACACACAACAGAAAATGGTGCACTCACAAGGAGAAACTAATTTTGCTTGTAAAAGAGATGCCACTCCGTGTGTTAAAAGCTTTCCTTGTTTTGAACTATGCTGAAAGTGGTTCTAGAAAAAGACTATGGGGAGATTTTCAAGTGCTTTTTTAGGTGTTCTGTTTCTTTGGTGGGCAGTTTAGTGAAAGTGAGCCTTGGAACAGAGTGTAATCCAAGTCCCAATATAATATTGTTAGTACTGTAATTCTGTCTCGCAGTGGTGCTCCTGCTGAAGTCGCTTATGCCTGAAGTTCCCCTTCTACATGTTTCTTTTACTAACATATTGTGCTAAGTTATTTTCTGGGGAAGGGAACAGAAAAGCCAAACCTTAGTTATAAAATAATGAAAACATGTTGATTACGGGACTGAGCTGCAATACTGAAAGTAGAGGAATAGCTCTGTTCCTACCCTATTTTGGCCCCAAAGCCGCCTTGTCGCTCCAAAGCTGATGTGCTACAGAAAAACATTTCCTGTCTTTTTTCAGTCCTTTTAATAGTAACTACAGTACTTGAGTAGTATGATTAGTCCCTGGGAGCCCAGTTCTATGTCTGTCATTAGTGAGAGAGAAGAGCTGTTAGAATAAAATAACACTAAGGGCACATTTTGCCTCTCTCTCTCTCTCCAACTTTATGACAGTGATATCCTCCAGAGAGAAAGAGAGAGACATAGCGCACACTCCACAGATTCTTGTCCCTCGCCCCCGGACCGGATAACAGAGCTTACTGACAACAGTGACTCCAGACCATTCCCTGTGTCTGTCTCTCGTGCAGAGAGGGAGGGTTAGGTGGGGGTAAAGTAAATACTTAAATGAAAAAAAATAGAGTAAATTTTACATAGATTCCTGTAGCCCCGTCCCAGACCTTACCTCATAATTATGCTACTTTTTAGGGTGGGGCTGCAGCGCTCAGTCAGCTGTTCAGTTCCTACCAGGAAGGTTTGACTGATCCAGACTTTACAAGTTAAATATTTACAAATACAGTTAGTAAATGGCAAAGTAATGTACAGGAGTGCACAACAGAGGCTAAAACCTCTTGCTACATATGCTCTGATGTCTGTTCAGCTTCTGTTTTGTTTTGCTCTTGCTTCAGGTAAAGTAGTGCTAGCGCCAAGTGGGCCATAGTACACAGAGGTGATGGGGACATTTCACACTTCATGAGGTTGTTCATTCACAAGCTGCTTCTCTACTAGGCCTCCCAAGAGGACTGCAGGGCTCCACCCACACAGCCCTAAAAAATGCTGCATAGCTATCAGGCCATCATTGTGGGAGATTACTACATAAAGAGATTTGATATCCATGGTGAAGATGAGTGGATGGGTGCCACTACTACTAACATCTCTCAGTCCCTTATGGTTTACCCTTGTAGTCTGTCCTTTTATCCCTATACCTTATAATATCTTTGCTTATATGTGTGCATGGTACATTTGCATGTGTAGGTATGCCTGCACACACTTCCATCCAGTGTGTGTGGGCATACTCATGTGGGCGATACAGCTTTGTGTGTATCTATTTTCATTTTCTCCAGACACCTCTGTCTCTTTCCCTCACCATGTCAACATTCAGCCTTCTTACTATGCCCTGTTAACTAGTCCCCATTTGAGTACTCTGCAGCTCATTCATTGCAACTATGCCTTTTCATAAATGTCATCACCTTTTTGTTTTCCATCTTCAATTTTTACTTTGTCCATTATCACTTTTTCTCCTAGATCCTCTCCTATTTTCATTCCTCACATATATATCCCTTATTTCCTTTAAACTGTCCAGTAACTTTGCTTTGTATTCCTTCAGATAATTCCTGAAGAAGACCTATGGTAAAAAACATCAATTCCATTTTCTATTTTCAGCATGCATTTAATATTACCTTTTTGTTCTGTTTTCAGCCCATGCAGCATCTTGTTTTGGTGAAGCATTCTTACATTTTGTGGGCTGCATTTACAGTGACCCACTGTGCCTGCTCTGAAATCTGTTCTCAAATCTCTACGATGCTCTTTCATTTCCTCAATGCCTATACCTCCTCATATTTCTAAACCTTTTCTTAAATTATTTTCTACCATTTGCTCTAAGACTAAACTTTGCAGACACCTTCAGATTCTTTATACATGTTGTCACCAAAGGATTATTCCTCAAGGTTTCTGTTTGAAATTCCACCCTTGTTCCTTTGGGTCTGAGGTACATGTTTCTTGCACTGTCACTTTTACCATTTCTCCATTAAGAAACAGTTGATCTCTTTGGTCAAAACTATCCAGAAACAAAAGGGTTTCCTGCAACACACAGCTCCTCCCAACCTTTCATTTGTTAAGCACTGCATCCAACCACTTAATTTCACTCTTTTTCAGTTCCTCAAGAACACCAAATCTGCCACACTCCAGTCTCTTTCCCACAGCTCAGCAACCAACAACAGTCCCCTAATTTGGTATTTTGTATTCAATCAGCTTTCCCCTGTAACAAGCTCAGTCCTGGCACACTCTTCATCCCTGCCAACAATGGCAGATCACAGAGAAACATGAAATGTTTTTTGTTTTTTTCTCTGGGGCTAAGCAAAACCTGTAATTTGTTCTGCACTAAATTCTGGGTCACACAAAGTTTACAGGGCAGGTGCTGAATGTTGGGTGTGACAACAACCAGGAAGAGGGATCCTGCAGATATGTGAATGCAGTAACCAATCAGGGAAGAACAGGTGACAGGATATATTTAAAAAGATTTTAATAGCCTGAATTTTGGCGTGCACTCTTCATCTCTATCAATACCAGATCAGGAAGAAAATGGAAAAGGCTGACCAGGAGCTGAAACAGAGCATTACAGAAGCTCTGTTCATTTGATCCAAGGCATGCTTTCACATCCAAGATAGCACCGGCAGGTTGGGACTGTAGCTCAGAGGTCAGATAGCTGTAATTCACGGCTAGATGGAACAGGAGCTAAAAAAGTTGTTTTTCCTCTCTGTCTCTCTCTCTCTCTCTCTCTCTTTCTAAGGACAAGCAAAGGCTGTAATTTGTTCTGTAGTAACCTCTGAGTCTCACAAAGTTTGAAAGGCAGGAGTTGAATGTTGAGTGTAGCAGCAACCAGCAACAGGGATCCCATGGTCATGTGACTGCACTGACCAATTGAGGAGGAGGAGCAGGAAGTCCCAGCTGAAGGATAATATCCCATCCACCCAGCATGTTCCATCACACTCATGTCTCAGAGAATGAATGGTGCAGAGCAGGCATGGAACTGGTGTTTGGAATCTTAGGCATTGACAGGCATTTGCAGGTGACTGCAGGTAAGCAGGAGGCTCTGCTGGTCAGACAAGGGAAAAGTTAAGGTACTCTAAATTTTGTAATTTACTGTTAAACTGCATAGGTTGCTATGAGTGGTGGGGTAGTGGGCAAGTACAGGAAAATGCAGGCAGGTAATAGCTACAGGTGGGAATATAGGAGGCACCCTATGTGGGGTATAGTTAAGTAATAGTTCAAGAAGGACAATAAGGGAAGTTAGCAAATGGGGGGAGTAAGAAGGCAGGAGGGCACTGGGAGAGCTTTACCTTAAACTTGGCATCCATTTAAAGGTAAAACAGGTAACATCCTATCTAGGGTAAGGTGTTAAACTAGATCCTGATAGAGGGTATAACTTCAAAGGAGCAAATAAAGGGAAGGGAAAGAAGGGGCAAATTACATTCAGAAAACAAAAGGGATTGACTAATATTAGCAGATATAGGAGTGGTGCAGTGTAGTGGCTGTGGAGCTGCAGTGTCCCCTAAGACTTTCTGGAGACTGAAATTTTGCCCTATCTGCATGCACCTCGCTGGGTTGAGGATGGAGGTCACTGGTCTGGATACTGAACTGACTAGGATCCAGAAGAAGTCTTACCCCACCCAGTGGGAACTGAGTCTGCCACCATTGCCCCAGAGAGTGCCTAGACAGAGGAGGTTGGCTGTAGCTTGGTGGGATCCAGGAGGGTAGGGGTAGAGAGTTAGGGTCACATTCTTTAGCCTGTGTCCCTAAAGAATTCTTTTGCCATTCTGCAGAATGGGACTTCTGAGAGGAGGCACCCATAGTGGTGGTAAGTGAGGATGTGGGGGTCCTCTGAAGGGAAGGCCCTGAAGTGGGAGATAGAGGACCCCAACAGAGGAGTAAGCAGCTTCTGGGTGGGGGACTCATTTGTCAGGTGGATATATTTGGGACAGTGAAGGGGGTGAAGATAGGGAGATTTAGTGCTTACCTGGTACCTCAGCTTGGAGAGATGGACAGCAGATCCTAATGGCCACTAAGGCAGCTGGACAGGGTGGTGCTGGATGTCATTGTCCACATGGGGAAAAATGAACTCATAACAGACGGTGCTGTGGTAGTACAGAGTATGGTCAGGGAACTGGGAAGGGACTTAAAACAAGTAGAATGAAAGGTGACATTCGCTGAAGTGCTACCTGTCTATGGCCATAAAGAGGATAGGGTGCTCCACACCAGGAGCATCAACACTTGGGTTGAAAGAATGGTGTGGAGAAGAGGGGTTCAACTTCATTGGGGATTGGAGACTGACCAGAAAGGATATTGGTCTATGCAGAGGTGATGTACTGCATCCATCTGAGAAGGGGTCTGCAGTCTTCAGTAGAAGGGTTAGAGATTACTGTGATGAACATTTAAACTAGCCAGTGGGAGGTGGAAATACAAAGGGAGGCATAAACTGCCCCCACCCCACCAAATGAAACAACAGCAAGAGAGGGCCTGATAGGAGAAACTCCTCCAGGGCATATGTTAAAGGAAGCAGAAGCATAATAGGGGCAAGAGGGGCAAGTATAGAAGAGGTAAAAAGGGAGATGTTGATGAGGTACGGCACAAAGACAGTAGTGAGAGGGGAAAGAGGGAAGCTTCAAGTGGCAATAAGGGCAGGAAGGAGGGTTGCAGGCAGATTGGGAACAAGGTGTTGAGAGCCATTTGTGCCAATTCAAGGAGTCTTAGAAATAAAGTTCCAGACCTGGAGGCCATCATAGCAGAGGCAGACCTGGATCCTGTGGCCATTACTGAGTCATGGTGCAAAAGGGAGCAAGACTGGGGCATGGCCATACCAGGCTATACTCAGTTCAGGAAGCATAGGGAGGGGTTGAAAGGTGGGGGTGTTGTGCTGTATGTGAGGGAGGGTATCAGAGCAATGGAAATGCAAGGAAAGCTAGGGGTAAAAAATGGGCTGGAGGTGCTGTGAGTTACCCTGGAGCCAGAAACTGGAGCCACTATTCACAATAAGGTGATGTACAGACCTACAACACAGAGGGAAGAAATGGATAAGGCACTGGGAGAAGCCATCAGCATGATGGCAGAAAAGTTAGAGGTGCTGCTTGTGGAGACTTCAATCTTCTGGATGTAGATTGGAGCCTCCAAGTCATGGCCTCAGCTTGAAGCAGGGCCATCCTAGACTCCTTTTGGGGGGGGGTGTTTTAAAGGGAACTAGTCAGAGAGCCCACTTGAGATTGGGCAATAACGGAACTGTTGCTCACAAAAGAGACAGTGTTGCAGACGTCACGGTGGGATGCCACCTTTGGACCAGTGATCACTATACAGTGTGGTTCACCATAAGGACAGCAGTAGAGACAAGCCACAAAAGGACGAGGGTCCTGCACTTCAGGAGGTAGGTTTCCTTTCAATGGACTAATGCCTCAAAGATGACCTGTTGGGGTGGAGGTTGCCTGGATGGGATGTTGAACAGACATCTCTGCTCAGTCTTTACAGTGGCGGGACAGATAATAGACCACATAGAAGCAGTAGAAACACTGAGGGGAGGGAGATAAACTTATAGGTAATCCCATTCATAGAGGAAAGTGTCCTGAAAGGACTTGCGAATCTAAGAGTGGATAAAGCTATAGGGCTGGACAGAGTTCACACAAGGGTGCTGAATGAGCTCAGAGTGTTACTTGTTGCACTCTGACAACCCTACTCAAGAACTCACTGGAAGCAGGAATGGTTCCTGAGGACTAGAGGAGGGCAGATGTACTGTAGTTCTGCTTCATAAAAGCAGCTGCAGGGAGGAGGAGGATGGCAACTATATGCCAGTCACTCTAATGTCAATAAAGCCACTTTTAAAAGAAAGGCTAGTGGGGTATCAGACTAGTGGAGTATCTTTAATCAACTAGGTTACAAGACCAGAGACAGAATGGATTCATTGGGGGGGATGTCACATGAGATGAACCTGATTGACTTCTTTGACTGGGTGACCAGGGAAATAGATCAGGGAGGAGTGGTGGACGTGGCCTACTTGGACTTCAGCAAGACTTTTGACACTGTACCACATAGGAGGCTAGTAAGAAAACTGGTCAGGTTTGGGGTGGGACTCAAGGTGGTAAATTGGGTATGGAACCAGTTGATGGATAGGTGACAGAGGGTGGTGGTAAACGGTGCTCACTCTAGTGAGGGGAAAGTGACCAGCAGGGTACCTCAGGGCTCAATATGAGGACCAGTCCTCTTCAATGTCTTTTTAGGTAACTTTGCAGAGGAGCTGAAAGTGAAGGTATGCTTCTTTGGGGATGGCACCAAAATCTGAAATAGGGTGGATACTCCAGAGGTTGTGATGAGAATGAGTATGTTTATTTATTTAAAGTTGATAACTGGGAAAGGCACACTGAGCCAAGTCTCGTTTCCAGGTGAGACCAGGGGGATTGGGTTACAGTGGGATTTAAACATATATTAGACAATTCAAATTGCAGTAGAATAGACAAGTGGCAACACAATACAATAAATGCATCACAATGCAATAAATACAATACAATGTATGTATACTATCTGATGCAGTTAAGATTAGAAATAGGCGAGTTACATATGAATGTCAAGTGTGGTCAAAAGAACAACAGAATGCACTAAATGTACAGTATCTACTTACAATTATTTTACAAATAGCTGATTAGATTGCAGGGGGAAGAGTTGTCAATGAGTGAGACTTGACTAGGTGGGGGGGTTGTGAAGAATGGGGAAGAATGGGAGGGAGGGACCAGTGGGGGCATGATCAGGGTGGGAGTGGGATGATCTTTATTTGCTGTTTCATAGCAGGGAATAAAAGTAGATTGTGGAGGTGGGTGGGTTGCTGGTTCCAGAGATGTTGGAGATTCGAGGAGAAGGCAGAGGCTCTGGTGGAGGTTCTTTTGTGGGAGACTGAGAAGGCATGGGGGTGGCTAGACCTCAGCGAGTGGTGGGGGCTTGAGCTGGCGAGAGGAGGGAGGAGAGATATGGTGGGAGGAGATTGAACCAATACTTGGAATAAATGTTAAGGAGTGGATGTATCTCATGTGTGAGAGGGGAGGGAGGGAGGTTTAGTGAGAAGAGTAGAATGCAGTGATGAGTTTGAGGAGGGGAGTTAGTAGCAAAGTGGCAGAATGCATTAAGGGTAGTGTCAAGGTGGGAGAGGGAAGAGGCAGAAGCAGATGCATAGACTATATCACCGTAATCAAATACTGGGTGTATGGTTTTGGTTACAACTTCTTAGCGCAGATGCAAAGGGATGGAGCTTTTGTTTTGATAAAATACTCCTAGTTTGGGGTAAAGCTTAGTGCACATCAAGTCAATGTGTTTGGAGAAATCGAGGTGTTGATCTAGCCATAGACCAAGGTATTTGTAGGATGTCACTGAGCCTAGATTGGACCTGTCCAAGGATGAGAAGGAGGGGCTGAGTGGGAGTTTCGCCAGCTTCTGGGGGAGTCCTGAAAACCATGGAGACTGTTTTCTTGGTGTTGACTTTAAGACTGTTGTCTTGGAACCATTGTGGGACCTAGTTGAAATCAGACTGAAGCGTGGAGTAGACAGTGTCGGGGTGGAACCGGATGCATAGATGATGGTGTCATCCATGTAAAAGTGAATGTCTGAATGCTGACAGGCTTTGGGGAGGTCATTTATGAATACTGAAAAGAGAACTGGGACTAGAATTGAACCTTGGGGAGGGGAAACGAAGTTGAGATACTCACAGACACAGATTGCTGTCTTCCGCAGAGGTATGAACTGAACAAATTGACTGTGGAGGAAGCCAGGCCTGCTGAGTGGAGCTTTTGAAGGAGAAGGTGGCAGACTGAGTTGAAGGCATTGGCGATGTCTATGAATATCACAACTGTGATGTGGACACTGTCCGTGGCAGACAGGACAGAGTTTGTGACGCGAAGTAGGGAGACTATCATGGAGTGGTTTCTGTGGAATCCAGATTGATAGTCAGAGAAGAAGTGTGAGGACGATTGGAAGTCAAACAATCTAGGCAGAACTAGGGACTCCTGGAGTTTGGCAAGTGAGGGAAGAAGGGAGATGAGATAATAGTTGTTAGTGGAGGATGAATCACTGCCTTCTGGGGGGGGAGGTATTTTGGCCTGTTTCCAAAGTGCAGGATCAGTGTGTGTGGAGAAGGAGAGGTTGAGAATATGGGTGAAAGGATCAGTTATTGCTGGGACAGAGAGGCATAACAGCTTGGGGTGCAACCTATCCAGACTGGATTTGTTAGTTTTCAATGGGTTTAGGGCTTGGAGGACTTCTGAGGGGGAGATGGGAAGGGAGTTAAAAGCTGAAGAAGGAGAGTGGCAGTAGGGAGGGAGAGGTATGTCAGGGAGTGCCCAAGATGTAAAGATGTAAAGAATTTGTTGAATATGGAGATAAATGCAAAACGGTCAGAGATGAGTGAGTCATTGACTTTGAGGGAAGGGATGGTAGCCTGGGGGCTGGGTTTAAGAAGGGTTTTGATTGTGCTCCAGAAGGATGATGAGTTGGAGCAGGAAGAGAGTTGCTACTTGAAATAATCTGATTTATCTAGGGAGCGATAGTGGACGAGGTTAGCAGTGGAGTTGGAGGATTTATAGATGGACCAGGTATGGTTGCAAACTTTGCAAAGGGATAGAATTTCAGGTGAGATCCACGGAAGGTGAAGGAGTCTTACCCGGGAGGTACAGATAGGTGCTTGAAAGTTCCAAATCCAAGTAAGGATGGAACAGAAGTGTTGGAGGGCTATATTTACATCACTAGCAGAAAGGACAGGAGACCAATCAACTGAGTGGAGTTCAGAGAGAAGGGCATCAGGGGAAAGATTCCTGAGTGAGCGGTATGTAAAGTATTTGGGTGAGCAGTGTGGGAGGTGTTTCTTCCTGACACAGTAGGTGAAGCAGTGGTCACTAATAGCATCCAGCAGGACTCCAGCTGCTGTGACTCTATGAGGATGGGAGAAGAGGATCCATCAAGTAGTGTGTGGTTGGAGGAATGGAGGTTGTATCGAGTTGGATCTGTGATTAATTGGATGAGGTTGAGGGTTTCCATGGACAGTCTGGTGTGAGAGCAGGAGGGGGAGAGCCAATTGATGCTGAAGTCACCGTGCATGTATAATTCTCCATTTGAAGAGATGGAGGTGATTGTGTTTATACACGAAATGAGGGAGTCTGAGGCTATTTTTGGTGTGACATATAGGACACTTATGTAAATGGGCGCAGTGGATGGGAGGGCGAGGCATACACGGCAGGTTTCGTAGGATTTAGGAACAGTTTTTTGGTATGTTATGGAGCAAGGGATGGTACTTTGGACATACATGGCAACTCCACCTCGTCTCTTGGCATGGTCCTGATGATAGATAGTAAAACCTGGTAAGGCTACAGAGGAGTAAGTGAGTAAGTGGTATGGGAGGAGAGCCAAGACTGAGAGAAACAGAGAACATTTAGGGGGTTCTGGTATAACCAGACTTTCAGTGGACCAATTTTTGGGAGGATACTACGTGCACTGACATGATAGATTCGGCAGCCTTTTTGGGGAAGAGAACTTGGTGAGGGGCAGTGGGTCTGGGGTTAAGTTCTACATTGCCTGAGATTAGTAGAAGGAGACAAGAAGGCAGATGGCATTTCCCATAGAAGAAAGGAAGGAAGAGTAAGTAGGGGGCTCTGAGATGGTGTTGAAGAGAGATCAGGAGGGAGATATGTTTCCAAAGGGGGGCTGGAAGAAGGCCAGCGTGTGGGACTAGTACTGAAAGAGTTGGAACAGAGTTAATAGGAGGAGGGGGTGCAGCATTAGGAGGGGGTTAAGGGAAGTGAGTCATGGGAAGGTGAGGGAGTTGAATGGAGTGGGGAGGGGAGAGGGAGAGAGAGAAGCAGGAGAAGAAAGCTAGTGATGAGTGGCATTATTAGAGCCGGATGTGTGAGGGTGCTCTGTGGAGAGGAATACAAAGTCTCTAGTGTGATATGAGGACTCAAGAGGCAAGTAAATGAGCAACATCTACCTTACTGATCAGCTGTCAAGGTAGCCCAAATGAGCTATGGATAAAACTTGGTGAACAGAGGCTAGGAGAAGGTAGTGTCTTTTAGGCTCCTATAGGTTGCATTGTTATGGGAGAAACCAAGAGAAGCTGAGTTGGAGAGGGGTGTGGTAAGGAGCACATTGCCTGGAGAAAAGGGGGAGTGAAAGTGGGCTGATTGGATCCTGGTAACTATAATAATAGCACAGGCTCTGGGTGGGCTGAGTGGCTGGGGAGAGTGGGTGGATAGAAGCACTGGCTAGCACTGCTAACGTGTTAGCAGAGGTGTTCAGAGATCTGGAGCAGTGTGCTTGTGTAAGCTCCTGGTAGTAAACTGAGGAAGATGCTAAAAAGCAATGGACCCAATGGCCCTGTGGGACTCCAGACCATACAGGCCTTCTATCAGACAGGGCATTAGCAATTTTTACCTGCTGCGCTCAGCTGCTTAAGTAGCTGGAGTGTTAAGTTGCTTCTTGGTGCACACAGTGAAACACTCACCGTGCTTTCTGTTTACATCCCTATCAGTAGAGCTATGCCAACTAGAATTTAGTGTCCTTAAAGGTCCATTGACTAGCGCTGCTAACACATGTTAGCAGAGGTGTTCAGAGATCTGGAGCAGAATGCTTGTTCAAAAATGGCACCAGATGCCAGATTGGAGGAGTCGTACCTGGGAGTGGGTTGTGCCATCCTGGGTGGCTAGAAAAGCCTGTCTAGTGCCTGCTCAGCCCTCTGGGGGTTGTTTCTTGCCAACTGGGAGTTGGTTGTGCTGTGCTGGGTGATGGGGAGAACCCGTTTAGCACCTGCTCAACCCTCTGGGGGTTGTTTCCTGCCAACTATAGATCCAAGAAATCTCAAGGCGTGGTCAAGGGTAAAGTAGCTGGGTTTCAGTGCAAACTCATGCACCTGAAGCTCAGAAACCCAGAGGCGGTAAATAAAATGGAGACAGTCACTAATCAGGTAACAGACCTAGGGGTTATCATATCTGATGACCTCACGGCGGTGAGGCAGTGTTACAAGGCAATAGGCAGGGCCAGTGGGATGCTGGGTTGCATAGGAAGGGGAATCACCAACAAAAGGAGAGAGGTGGTGTTACTGTTGTATTGATCTCTGGTGAGCCCACATCTGAAGTATTGCATCTAGCTCTGGAGACCACATCTCAGTAAGGATATAGACTGGTTAAAGGCTGTCCAGAGGGGAGCAACTAAAGTAGTGCAGGTACTGCATCATAAGCCCAGCAAGGAAACACTGAGGGATCTCAATATGTACAACACAGATGAGAGAAGGGAGTGGGGGGACATGACAGAGACCTATAAGTACCACACAGGGGTGAATAAGGTACAAGAGGAAAGTATTTTTCTGAAGAGAAGGTGCACTGAAAAAAGGCAGCATGCAATGAAGTTGGAAGGGGTGAAATTTAGGAGGCATGTGAGGAAGTACTTATTCACTGAAAGAGTGGTGGAGATGTGAAACAGTCTTCCAGCAGAGATGGTGGACGAAAAAACAGTGATGGACTTCAAGAATGCAAGGGACAGACACAAATGAATCTTGGTAGGAAAGTGGGTGAGTAGCTGGAGATGAGGTAGGGTCTGTGGTGACAGTATATGTAGGGAAAATAATGAGCAGACTGGGTGAGCCAAATAGTCTTATCTGCAGAAACGTTCTATGTTTTTATGTTTCTCTCCTCAGCAAGGGTCTCTCTTTTATGTCCACACCTAGACATCTCAATGTACCTCAGGTTCAAATTGATCTGCAGTGCTTCTTTTGCAGAGTATGCCTTCTAGCTGATTTTTAGGGCTACAGTTGGTGGAACCCTGCTGACCTATTGCTTTCAAAAAAGAACTCTGCATTCCTTGCATTCTTTGTGGCTGAACAACATGTTGGAGTTCCACCACAGTCACCTCTGTGACTGTAGAGCACTCTGGTCACACTGCACTAGGTGTACTGGAAAAAAAAATGGTGGTCATGCTGGAACACGTCACACTCTGTTGTGTTCAAGATGGCTGCTGCACTCTACTGCACATGCGCATTGTAGTACGGTGGCCATCTTGGTCACGGCAGAGTGTGCTGCACTCCACCATGACTGCCGTTTGCTTTTTTCTTTACAATTTGGAATATGCCTCCACCCAACCATCCCTCTCAGCCCCCCCCCAACAGAAACATAACCGTGACACTGGGGGTGCTGAATTCCCCAGTGTCATGCTCATTGATGATTTTTTTTTTATTATGTGTACTCTCCTACTCGACATCTTCCTCTCAGCACCCAGCACCCTACACATCCCTCCAAAAAACATAAGAGTGACAATGGGGGTGCCCAATCCCCCAGTGCACCGATCAGGATTTCTCTATTTTTTAGTTTCCCGATATTCCCTCACCTGACCCTCCCTCTCAGCACTCACCACCCCCCCCAAAATAGAAGAGTGACACAGGAGGTGCCCAGTCCCGCAGAGTCATGATCAACAATCCTCTGGTTTCTTTTTTTTTTTTAAATAAAACCCTGAAAGAAGTCCATCAATGTCTTCTTTGGCCATTAGATCCCCATGACCCTCCCACTCAGCATCCACCCCCCCCAGCCCTTACTTACCAATCCAGAGTCCAACACAATAATCCACTTTGGATCACAGACACATCTTCACTCTTCAAAGCTGGACCACGAACTGAAGAAGCAGGTGTGCGTTTCAATGTATTTTAATGAGGTTTTGAACTTAGTGGCGCAACTTGGGCATTTTTGCATATTTTTGGCCCAGATGTTCAACATGCCTTCTTTGGAATCCTACCTCATGAAAAATTGAACTGTCATTAGGCAGATCTGTCCAGAAAGATGATTTCACAGTCCTGTGCAAAATTACCTTTCGGGCAGGAGTTTAAACTTTTCTCTGCCCCTGTCCATAAGGTGGAGTTATAAGAAGGCAATTTTGAAAATTTGGCATGAAAATATTAAAAAACAACAAAATTATGAGCCTACATTAAATTTTGCGAACACAGGCTCATAACTTTAATCATTTTCAATTTTTTTTATTTCTATTTTTTCCCCTCCTACTTCTGTCAGAGCCACAGCATCAGAAGATAGCAATTAAGCCTGTCCCTGCTTAGTGCCTTACCTGAGAACCCCTGGTCCCTCCATCCTGCCTTGGAAGCCCTGCAGGCAGGGTCAGGGTAGGGGCCAACCCCCGAATCTTGTGGTCCTTGCCAGGGTGCGGGACTGCAGGCAGGCACTGGCACAATGGCACCTGGCTCGGTGCTCCATCTTCCCGGCTCTAGAGGGTTTTTTTCCCTGTTCAGTGGGACATTGCATACTCATATGTCAAGGCTTGCATGCTGATGTCTGCAACATCCCTCCCCCTCCTTCCACGAAGGAGTTGCCCCTGGAGCTGATAGGTCCCAGACCTACACCTGTGACCAATCATGCCCCAGTGGCTACAGCTTGCTGTCGCGCCCCCAGCCTCCACCAGGGGTCACCGCTTGCTGGGATGTAGGGCCCCTCCCAGAGAAGGTGCGCTATTGTGTGACGCTCCAGCCTATCTCCCTCCAATCAACCTCCGGTGACCCGAGCTCGTTCCTGATCCTGGGTTGCCAGCAGGTAGTGAGGTGCGGCGTCCACTGCCTCAACTCTCAGGGCCACCGAGCTGGACCACTTTAGTTATTTTCAATATTTTTCCCCCAAATTCACAACATAGCCATATCTTTACAACACCGCATGAGCATGACAGCTGTCATTTTTCAAATCCTGGCCAAAATGTTGTTTTTTTTTTTACATCCTGAAAGGTGATTTTACAGTCCCTGTGAGAAATCGCCTTTTGAGCAGAAGTGGACATTTTTCTCTGCCCTTGTTCATGAGGCGGGATAATAAGAAGGCTATGTTGAAAGTTTGGTGTAAAAATAATTAAAAACAATAAAATTATGAGCTTATGTTGAATTTTGCAAACACGGGCTTGTAACTTCGGTAAGTTTCAATATTTTTACTCCAAATTTACAACATAGCCATATCTTTACAGCACCTCATGAATGTTATAGCTGCCATTTTTCAACTCCTTCCCAAAATGTGTATTTGCATCTCGAAAGTTGATTTTGCAGAATGTGCATGAAATCACCTTTTGAGCCGATCTGGTGGCACTGAGGGTTGAGGCGCTGGATGCTGCACCTCACACCATGCCAGTGACCCATGTTCAGGAACGGGCATGGGCCACCGGGGGATGGCAGGAGCAGGGAAGACTCGAGCATCCAAAGGACTGCTCCCTTCCCCTTCCCCAGGGAGGGGGGAACTGCAGCACCGGCACCTGAGTGCTCCCTGGTGGAGGCTGAGGAGCAAGGTGATATGCGCGAGCATGGGGGGGGAGCCGAGTGCAGACGCATTGAGGGGAGCACACACAGGAGCGTGCAAGTTCAGCCTTGGACGGTGTCATTGCATGCACCCGGCTCCAGAGGGAGCAAAACAGAAAAATCCTGCCACAGCACCTCCATGACGCCACCTTGCCACCCCTTCATTGCTCTCAGGCTGGCTCCCATAACCAGACCTGTGTCTGTGACACCTTGGTCAGTGCCACGGTCCTGCCTTGGGGGGTAAGCCAGGGGGCAAGGGAGAACAACTGATTTGGGAGTGAGGGGCGATGAGAGCCATGACCGGGCTGAAATTCGGCACTGAGATGAACAAAAAAAAAGAAATCACCGTTTGGCAGGATTTGAACATTTTCTCTGCTCTCCTTCATAAGGCAGAGTCATAACAAGGCTATGCTGGAAATTTGGTGTACAAATATTACAAAACAATAAATTTAGCAGCCTACATTACATTTTGCTAATGAAGGCTAGTAACTTTAACCATTTTCAATATTTTTATCCCAAATTCCTCATCTGCAGCCCTATCGACTCTGGCCAGAGTTTGTTCTAATGAGTCTCCTCTACCTGTAGTCAGTGATGACAACGTTACCAAAATAATCAACATCAATCCCTGATGCAGTGCATACTCCCCACCTCCAGCAAGTTTTGCTGCTGTGGATTATGCTGTTAAGCAATTTATAAAAGACACCACTGACATCAATCTTCTGTGCAGGTGCTATCACCCTAACCTCACAGGTGGTCAACTTGCAGCCCTCAGATCTCTGCAACACAACAATGGCATTGTTATTAAATCAGCTGATAAGGGGGGAGCTGTTGTAGTCTGGAAAAAGGAGCTATACTTCACTGAAACCACATAGCAACTCTGACACAATTTTTTAACTCTCATCTTAAACAGGACCACACCGCCAACTATCAGACAGAGGTTGCCATCGCAATTACATCTGCTGCTGAAGATACAGAACTCCCTGCTTCTGCTAAGAGACTCATAGTTCAACATTCTCAGGCATCCAGGTTCTATCCGGGTTCTATCTCCTTACCAAAATCCAAAACAGGTAACCCTGGATGCCGTATTGTGTCTGCCTAGCATGAACTGTAAAATAAGGTGACAAGACTTTCAATAGATACATTAGTGAAAGGAGAAAGTCCAGAGGGGGTATTGCTAAGCTCAAAGGAGAAAAGGGGGCATGTGAGGAGGAGGACCTAAATAGATACTTTTGCTCAGTATTTACTGAAAAGAAGGTAGGGCGGGGTCCACAGCTCAGCACCATGGACACGGGGGGAGGGAGGTGAGCACTACTCCCTTCACAAAAGAAAGGGTCCTACAAGAGCTCGCTAGGCTCGGGGTGGACAAGGCAATGGGACCTGATGGCATACATCCCAGGGCACTTAAGGAGCTAAGGGTGGAACCAGCAGAGCCATTAGCATAACTGTTTAGTGAGTCTCTGAGCACAGGAGAGGTCCCAGAAGACTGGAGAAGGGCGCATGTGATCCCACTCCAAAAGAGTGGTAGCAGGGAGGAGGCAGGGAACTACAGACCAGTCAGTCTTACCTCAGTAATGGGCAAGATTATGGAGGCACTCCTTAAGGAAAGGATAGTGCAACTCCAAGAATCTATAGGGGCACAGGATTCAAGACAGCATGGGTTTACAAAAGGAAGGTCTTGTCAAACTAATCTCATAGATTTCTTTGACTGGGTAACCAGAGTGGTGGACCAAGGGGGTGCAGTTGATGTCTCCTACCTTGACTTCAGCAAAGCTTTCGACACTGTTCCACATAGAAGATTGATAAATAAGCTGGGTAGGCTCAGGGTGGGTCAGAAGTTGGTCAACTGGATGGCAAACTGGTTGACAGGCAGAAAACAGAGGGTGGTGGTAAATGGTATACAGTCAGAAGAGATGCAAGTCTCAAGTGGGGTACCTCAGGGATCAGTCCTGGTGCCAGTCCTCTTTAATATCTTCATTAGTGACATTGCAGATGGACTAGAGGGTAAGGCTTGTCTGTTTGCGGATGACACCAAGATCTGCAACAGAGTAGATGATCCAGATGGGGTGGGCAGAATGAGAAGAGATCTGAATGAACTAGCAAAATGGCCAGAAGAGTGGCAACTGGGATTTAATGCAAAGAAGTGCAAGATCATGTACATAGGGAAGAGAAACCCTGAAGCCACCTATAGGCTGGGAGGGGAGTTGCTGGCAGTCACAAAAGAAGAAAGAGACTTGGGCATCATCATCACTGATGACCTAAAATCATCCAAGCAGACCTCTAAAGCAGTAGGTAAGGCTAGGGGGATGTTAGGGTGTATTTGTAGGGGTATCACAAGTCATAAGAGGGAGGTAATAATCCTTTTTTACAAGACACTGGTTAGGCCCCATCTGGAGTACTGCGTGCAGTACTGGAGGCCACACCTTCACTAGGACATTAACCAAATTGAGACAGTCCTGAGAAGGGCAATCAAAATGGTGCAGGAACTGCATCAGAAGACATATGAGGACAGATTAACGGAGTTCAATATGTATACCCTTGAGCAAAGGAGGGAGAGAGGTGATATGATCAAGACATTCAAACACCTTAAGGACATTAACAAGGTGAAAGAGTCTAACATGTTTAAATATAAGAAAAATAGCAGGACAAGAAGACACAGCATGAGATTAGAGGGAGGGAGGCTGATTAAGGGGGAATGTGAGGAAATTATTTTTCACAGAAAGGGTGGTGGATGCATGGAACGCCTACCTCAGGAAGTAGTGGCTATGAATACAGTGCAGGGCTTCAAACAGGCATGGGATAGGCATAAGGGAGCAATACAGATGAGTATGAATAGATAGGCCACTGACAGAGCAAAGGCCAATGCCACATTTATAAGGTAGAAAAAGAAATGGGCAGACTGGATGGGCCTTGCGGTCCTTATTTGCCATCAACTTCTATGTTTCTATGTTTCTATGTCCCAGATCCCACATCTCAGCATTTCTGGACAGCCTCATGACACCACTCATTGAATCTCTGCACTCCTACATTAAATGCACTAACCATGTTTTCCAGTTATTTGACAGATTCAGATTTAGGCTCCTGTACGTTCATCTTTACCATGGATATCAAATCCATTGATGTCAAACTTTAAAATCTCCAGCCAGATGTTTTCCTGTTCAGCTTTTCTCCAGGGACGAAGTTCAGACCTCTGTGACTTAATTTAGCCCAGGAAGGACTGCGGGACCAGAAAACAAATGATTAGAGCTTACATAAGCTCTACCATGTACTGCAGGCAATTGAATCTCCCACCGCTGCATACTGCTCTGATGTCAGTTGCAGGGGATTTTTGGATTTGTTGTTAAAAAAAGATGTCAGCCTAGAACTACAGTAATCAAAATTAGTTTGATACAATCTACTGTACTACAAGAAACTATAACTCAAAATGTTTTTGCACAGACTGCTACTAGGGGCACAGAAGTAGATGGCAGCCTGAGGACATAGCTCTCCACTTTTGAGGGCCTAGTCCTACAAAATCCATTGGTAAACTTCAAAATTCACGGACAAAATGATACTTCAGTTGCGCACGATACCTCCAGGAGCATGGTGATATAAAATTTTGATCTTAACTGTGCATATTTCTGAGATTGTGTTGTGTCAACTTACCCAGAGCAGCAGGGACCTGCGCTCAAAATGAATCAGCCCACTCTTCCAGTAACCTGGGATCCAGCCGCAGTGGAGCAGATGTTCGGATAGCTTCTCAACCAAATGGCCCAAGTAACGCTTTCCACGAACCACTCAGCTAAGGTACTTCAGGGAATGGAAACCCGGTTCCTCCAAAATGAGAGCCACATCACTGCTACTGAAAGCCAACTGCATGATCACATGGCCACCCTCCGTGAGCATCACGCCACCATTAATAAACTGTCTCAAAAAATTGACAATCACGAGAACCAGGGGAGGAGGTACAACATCTGGTTCTTGGGATTCCCTGAAAGAGCAGAAGGTCAGTGCACCAAAGCTTTTCTGCAGTTGGCATTAACAGAAATACTGCAATTAGACCCAGGATGTGTGGTGCAGGTGGAAAGAGTTCATCGCACCCTCGCTCCGTTGCTACAGGGATTGGATAGGCCCAGACCGATTATTGCTCGGTTTCTGGACTACCAGGACAAGGAAGCAATCATGGCCAAGTCCAGGGAATTGTGGAACATTGTATGGAGATTTCATAAAATAAATATGTATCCGGACTATTCAAAGGATCTCAGATCATTGGCAAGCCTACATGAAGGCCCTCCACCTTATGCATCGCATCAGCCTGACTTTCTCCATGTGTTATTTGGCCATGATGCAGGTATAGCACAATGGGGTACCTTACTCCTTCACTTCCCCCGATGTCGTAATGGACTTTTTGAACAGAAACTGGCCAGGGAAAGTACAGCACCAGACTCCACAGCAAAGCTCTCCAACTAGGCCAAATGGTGGACTGAACAGGAGGTCCCCCCTGAAAAAGCCAGATGAATCGAAGTGGGCATCCGTGCTGGGAGAAACATGGGAACTCCCAACAAGTAGCAACTTCAAATGCCAATCCTCCCAGCACCATGGCAGAAGAGACCATCCTATGGAGAGGCCTCGAAGTTCCAGTCCTGTGCTGTGACTGATGGATACAACAAAGCCACTATGCCTGGAGGATTTCGTGACACAGAACCGCTTCAGTCCACTGACGCCCACCACTCTGGAATTCCAGCAGCAGACTAGTGAGGACTCATGCTCTGCTCATTACCTTTCCAATCCCAACCTGGAGCCAACACCTAGATCCTGGGCAGACCGTGTCACCTCCCTCAGCAAGTCCCAGCCTCTCTGGCAAGACCAGCACCACTCTCAGAAGATGATGTCGGACACAAGGACTGAGGACACAGCTGAGAAGAGGCCTACATCTTTGGACTGAAGAACTCCACATCAACCAGTACACTCAGAAACCCAGTCCCCTAGTGAATCAGATAAGTTATTGGGGAGAAGTAACCCCTCTGGACGTTTGCTACTACACTGAAATGTATTGCTGATGCTGGGTGGGCGAGGAGTCCCCAGGTATCGCAATGTGGATATAACATGTGGTCCATAGAGGCATTCTGCTGTGTGTTAATATGCATGACATACACTGAACAAGTACCTGGCCTTCCTTCACCTCTCCGGGACCTCCACGGCCTCTTTATGGGCTGATTTGATGCATATCCCAGGAGGTCAGGGAGAGAGGGTAAACTGTGGATTTCAGGGGTTCTGTCCATCAGGGTGCCACGGTGCGATTTGTGCAAAGGTCCCAGTCCCCCCCTTTGGTTTGTATTGTTTCTGCATACACCCCCTGTACAGCTAAAGATCAGCCCCCGTGATGCTGGTGGTGGGCCACACTGCCTAGGAGAAGACTCACGGGAGGTATCAGACATTTAACACAGGGATGAGCCACTTTATGCTCACCTTGTTATCTCTGCCATGTGTCAGCCTGGACACGGCCCCCCATCTTCCCCTTTCACTACCGCTTGGTCCACTGGATGGACATGAGGGCACCGCATTTGTCCCTCATGGGAGGTGGAGTGAGCAGGGGCAGAATAGTACAACCAAATCCCCTCCCCGTACTTTCTGAATGTATGATCCTCATGGCCCAGGCCCCACGCAACTCGCCAGGCTAGTGGCACACAACGAGGCCTTCATCAAGAGGTGGACAGCCCCCCAATCAGCCTTCAGAAGAGAAATACTCTCTTCTGCGCTTGGGGTTCAGAGGTAGGCCTTCAGCACTAGCTGTGGCCATATGTATACCCCTGCTACCCAAAGGAAGTAGCCGCATGGCTAATGTAAATACGAACATACGAAATTTGCCAGCAGATAAAGGCCTAGAGGTCTATCAAGTCTGCTCGAATGTGCAGCTAGCACCCCTTATTCTGCAGCTGCCCCTTCCTTCCACCCTTCCCCTTCATTAACCCTCCCCTCTTGTCCTGTCCCATCCTCGTTTGAAGCAGTCCACTGTTCTACTGCATACCACTTCAGCAGGTAACGCATTCCACCCAGCCACCACCCTCTCTGTAAAAAAGTGTCTCCTCATCTCCCTCCTGAACCTTCCTCGCTCCAGTCTCATATCATGGCCCCTGGTGTCCCTCCCCTCTCTTACTTTGAACAGCCCCTCTGTACCTGTCTTGTTTATTCCATTCATGTATTTAAAGGTTTCAATCATGTCACCCCTGTCTCTCCTCTCCTCCAGTGAGTACATGTTCAACTCCTTCAACCTCCTCTCGTATGATAAGTCCCCCAGCCCCTTGATCATCTTTGTCGCTTTGCGCTGCACCCCCTCCAGTAACTTAATGTCCCTCTTCAGATACGGACGCCAGTACTGCACGCAGTACTCCAGGTGTGGTCTAACTAATGACCTATACAGTGGCAGAATCACCTCCTC
The DNA here is from genome assembly GCA_016271365.2 of Neoceratodus forsteri. Classification (NCBI taxonomy): domain Eukaryota; kingdom Metazoa; phylum Chordata; order Ceratodontiformes; family Ceratodontidae; genus Neoceratodus; species Neoceratodus forsteri. The sequence continues at coordinate 570,191,763 of CM028134.1, read as the reverse complement.
CCTCCTCGAGGATATACCTTGCAATACAACCCAGCATTTGTTGGCCTTTGCAGCTGCCTTCCTACATTGTGCAGAGTTGTTCATTGACCCTGTAATGAGCACACCCAGATCCTTCTCCTCCTCTGTCTGGGCTAGCTGCACTCCCCCTAGCTGGTAACTCCTCCTTGGGTTCTTCATCCCAAAATGCAGCACCTTGCACTTTTTGGCATTAAAGCCCAGTTTCCAGGTGTCTGACCAGGTTTCAAGCTTTGCCAGATCATCCTGCAACCCCTGCCATCCCCCTAGGTCATCCACCACCGCGCCTACCTTGGTATCATCAGCAAACAGACTGATCTTGCTCTTGATGTCCCATGATATGTCTGCAATGAATATCCCAAACAACACTTTTCCCAGCACCGAGCCCTGTGGAACACCGCTCATCACTGCCCTTGGGTGTGAGCTCCCCACCCACCACCACCCTCTGTTGCCTTCCTGCAGCCAGTTTCCTACCCATCTCACCAGCTTTGCACCCGCCCCTGTGCCTACTAATTTCCTTCCCAGCCTTCCATGTGGCACTGGGTCGAATGCCTTACTGAAGTCCAGATACAGGACATCCACTGCATGGCCCTGTCCAGTTGCATAGTTACCCAGTCATAGAACTCAACCAGGTTGGTTTGGCAGGATCTGCCACATATGAACCATGCTGTCTGCTGTCCTGTAGTCCTTGGCCTCTAGGAGGCCACCAGCCTCTCCTTCAGGATAGTCTCCATTAGCTTACCCACGATGGATGTGAGGCTCACTGGTCTGTAGTTTCCCAGTTCATCCTTGGGGCCAGTCTTGTGGAGGGGCACCACATGACCATCCTCCAGTCCTGAGGTACACACCCCAGAATGTAGTGAGGCATTAAATAGGTCTGCAAAGTCCTGCAAGGACCTCTGCCAGCTCCTTCCAGTACCCTGGGTGGATGCCATCTGGGCCTGGCACCTTGTCCCTCTCAATGCCTTCAAACCCTCTCGAACTCTGCTCTCCATGATTTCCCATCTGTCACCACTTCACCCTGCTTGCCATTTCTCCCACCTTGGGTGTCACCCCCTCTTCTCTTTAGTAAATACTGAGCAGAAGTACTCATTTAGTGCTTCCGCCTTATCGCACCCTGCTTCCACCCAACCCCCCTCCTTCCTAATCCTTACTATGTGGTCCTTACAGCTCCTTTTCTCCCTGATGTACTTAAAGAAGTCTTTCTCCCCCTTCTTAATGCCTTGTGCCAGCCTGAGTTCCGTAGATGCTTTGGCTCCCCTTACTGCCCTTGTCACCTCCTTCAATTCTGTCAAGTACTCCTCCCTGTCCTCCCCCCTCCCTGTTTTCTTGTACTTCCTAAAGGCAGCTCTTTTCCTCCTTACCTTTTCCATGACCTCCTTGCTCAACCATATTGGTTTCTTAGTCCTAGCCTTCTTGCTCTGGGCTTTGCAGCAGGTTTTGGTTGCCTCCACTATCCCCAGCTTTATGAGCTCCCACCTCTGGTTAGTGTCCATACTAGATTGAATTCTGGCCAGGTACCCTTTTACCACTTCCCCCATCCTCCCAAAGTCGGCCCTCCTGTAGTCCAGCACTATTGTGCCAGATTCCACTCCTTCCTTGCCCATATCCAATGTGAGCCATACTGAGTGGTGGTCACTCCCTGACAGCAGTTCCTCCACTGCAAGTTCTCTCACAAAGTCCCCATTTGCCAGCACAAGGTCAAGGGTATTCCCTAACCTGGTTTGTTCACTGACCGTTTGCAGCAGGAAGCTGTCCTGGAAGGCATCCAGCAGTACCTGCTCCCTTCAGTTCCTGGTTGTTGGGGTGCTCCATTCCACTCCTGGCATGTTGAAGTCCCCCACAATCACCACACTACCCTTCTCGCAGGTCCTCCTGATCTGTCCCACTAGTTCCCTGTCTAACTCCTCCGTCTGAGATGGTGGCCTGTACACCACTCCCATTCTAAGAATCCTATTCTTGGAATCCTGGATGTGCATCCAAAGTGACTACGTACTACCCTCCTCCCCTTCCTCCCTTACACACTTCAGTCCTTCCTTCACCATATAGTGCCACCCCCTCCTTTCCCAATCACCCTGTCCCTACGAAATAACCTGTGCCCTGGTACAGACAGGTCCCAGTCATTGTATTGGGTGGCCCATGTTTCCGTGATGGCTACAATGTCCACCTCTCCTCTGCCATGAGAACCTGTAACTCTGCAGTTTTCCTCCCAAGGCTCCTAGCATTAAGGGTAACCACCTTCCACCCTTTTCCCTCCCTCCCATCCTGCCCTCCTTTCCTAGCATCACCAACAGTACTTGCCATTTGTCCTTTGTCACTGTTATGGGGGGTAAGCTCATATGGTTTCCCAACCTGTGGTCTCTGCATATCTCTTCCCCAACTGCCACCCCCCACTCCTAGTCTAAATTTCTAACTTCCTCTATGTACTCCTCCATCCTCTGTTTCAACACTTTCTTTCCCTCCTCACTCAAGTGTAGTCTGTCCTTGGCATAGAGACTACTGTCCTCCCAGGTCCCTCTCCACCCCCCCAACAGCCCATACCCTTTAGCACAACACCAGGTTCTTAGCCATCCATTAAATTCCTCTATTCTCAGCTTTCTTGTTGTGCTTGCCTTTGGCACTGGAAGTATCTCTGAAAAAGTTACTGATCTTCCTGCCCCCTCACATAATTGTGCTAGTTCCTCAAACCTCCTGTGGACTGTATCTACTGTCTTGTCAGCCAGATCGTTTGTCCCAAGATGTATAATTAAATGAGGCTTGTCCCTACCCCTTCTAACATATTTCAGAACAGACTGTCCCACCCTTTCCGCTGTCATTCCTGGCATGGCCTCCACCCAAATGCGACTATGCCTCTCCCCCTTGCTACTCCACCTAACTCCTCTTAGTATTGAGTCACCCAGCACTACGATTCCACCCCTCTTACTCCCTGCTTGCTTCCATTCATCTCCCTCTCTCATTTCCAGCTCCTCTTCTTCCTCCTGCACATTATTTCCCCCTTTTACCCCTGTTGCAATTCTCCCAGCAGAACTTTCCCCCGCTCCAGTTTGGTCCAGGCATTTATCAATTACTCCTCTAATTTCATCATTCCCTCCTCCACCTTCTTCCTCTCTAGCAGTGCACAACTATTTTCTGAAGGCCCTTCACAAATGCCCGCTCCTCTCTCTTCATAGTAACCTGTTCTCCTTTCCACTCCATGACTTGCCACTTCTTCGCCTCCCTCACAAGTCCCTATCTCCTCCTTCCATTTGTCTTTTGTCTCCTGACCTGGTTTCCCGGCAATTGTTCTTCCTGGCCTGGGCCCTTTGTCTCTGCTTCCCTTCTTCTGACCCTCTCCTCACCACTGTTGGCTTAAATTGCCCTCCCTCATCTCCTCTTCCTCCTCCCTCCAGTATTGGGCTAATCCCACCCCCAATCTGCCTTGCCTGTCTTAGTTCCTCCTGCAGACCCTCAATCTCCTTTCTAAGTTTTTCTATGTGGTTGCACACTAAACATCCTCCCACACTCCAGGCAATTTTTAGAAAGATTGGTGCACCACAGTTGTTGCAGCCTACCACCCTACCCATTGCTGTCATTGCCCACCAGCAACCCCCCACCCTTCCAGATGCAGGATACCAAACACTCCCCCAAGTCTCCCCTCTTCCTCCTCTATCAGTGCAAAACATTTTCTTTATTTCCCTTACTTCCTCTGTTGCACGTTTAGATATATTGAGCAACTGCTTTTTATATTCCTATCCTTCCTAACCACACTCAAAAACAGACTTTAAGTAGCCATTGCACAACCTTCTTCAAACTCCTACTCCTCCTTTCCCCAATGCAATATCAATACGAAGAAGTAATAATGAAAGCTCCTAGATTTGCATTTACTTCCCTTCCACTGAGAGAGCAGTCACCTCTTCACTTGCTGCTGTTCCTTTCCTGATATGCCCCTCCTACTCCACACCCCTTGCTATACCCAGTGTTTAGCTCCTGTCAATCAGATTTAACAGGGCATATAATCAAGAGTTGGGGAAGGGGGGCTAAGATTTGCAGCAACCAAAGACAGCAAAGAATACACCACCACTATGTTTTAAATCCTCAACAGCCCAAAAACAATTCTAAGTAAAGACAACAAAGAAAGTACAGTGTCACCAAAAGCCCACAATCCAAGTCTAAAAGAAAAACAGCAATTACCAGTTACTGTAAAGCATTGAATTGAATATGCTTCCTTCCCCTTCTGGCTTCTATAACATTCAAAAATACATTCATTTCTATCTCAGCTCTTTACCCTTACCATCAAAAGGTAACTACAATCACAATAATCTACCTTCTACTAATACAGATTCTATCACAGAACCAGAGCCCAATGCAAAAACATCTGCTGCTTAGCAACAACAAACAGGTGACAACATACCAAGTTGATGTAGCTTTTTTTAAAATAGAAAAAAAATGTAAACTTTTAAACCAGTAGAAATCAGCAGTCCCAAAAGCACCTTGAACTACAAGTAAGAACACAGTACCACACCTCTGCCACAAAAACTAAACAGTTCTAAAACATTGGAGAAAGGAAAAATCAGAGACTGCACAAAAGATACAAATAGTGTAGGCTCTGTGAAATGTGTGTCTTTGTTAGTGCTTTATCACTGTTACTGTGAGTGCTTCGATACTTCTGATCCCGAATGCTGCCTGATTAGTGACCTTATCTTTTGGGATATGCTGCAGCTGCCAGCTCCTGGTCCCGTTCCCACACCGCATATTTTGGGCCTGTCAGGGATCCCAGATACCTCCCCCACAATCTCTACTCATGGTCACAATTTCCGAAAAGCACTGCCTCCATTTCTAAACCCTAATGGGTGATATCTTTGCTTATTCCTGGAATGTGCTTGGACTTAACACCCCCATGAAGCGGAGACAGGTGCTCTCACACCTAAAGAGACTGCAGGCAGATCTGGCATTCCTGCAGGAAACAAAACTGAATTGGGAGGACAGATGGAGGCTGAAAATGGATTGGGTAGGCCAGATAGTTCACGCTTCAGCCCTTAGAAAAAAAAAGAGGGAGGTGGCAATCCTTTTACATAAAAAAATGGCAGTGGGTGGTTAAGAAAGTGGAGAAGGATAAGGAAGGTAGATGGGACCTAGCCTGGGTGGATACTCCAGAGGGTTCTCTGCTGCTGGAACTCCTCGGAACTCTTTCACACCCTAGCCCCAATGAATAGGGGAAATGGACTCCAATAACATCCCAGTGTTGATGGGGGGATTTTAACTTAACAGTGGACCCTTTTGTAGACAGAAGCCCTTCAAATGTGGAGCCCCACCCCAGAGGAGTGGTGGTCCTGGTGTTCCTTATGTAGGAATTGGCCCTCACAGATATATGGAGGGCCTTCCATTCAAGAGACTGGGACTACACCTATCATTCCCCAGTTCATAATTCTCAGTCGCATCGACTTCTGGCTGACTTCCCCTGAAATCATGAAGGCAGCTGTGGACACTTCCATACATCCCAAAATTATCTCTGATATACTCCAGTCCAGCTCACCTTTGCACGTGGCCCTCAAACCCATCACTCTCCAACATGGAGGTTGGATTCCCTGCTCCTGAGAGACTCGGAATTTGTGCCATGGTTGCAAAATGAAGTCACTATTTTCTTTAAAGAAAACCCTGTAATAGACACCTCTGTGGGCAACACTTGGGAGGCTTTCAAGGTCACCCTCCGAGGGACGATAATGGACTATGTGCACAACCGCCAGAAAAAAGGGAGCAGCATTTTACAGAACAGGAATTGGTGCTGAGGGATGCAGAAGACCTTTTCAAAGCCTCCCCCATTCCACAGCATAAGTCCCAAACTGGGGTCAAGGTTACAGGCATTTGGCTACCGATAAATGAGCTGGTAGCCAGGAAAGCAGAGATCTCTATACTCCAGCTAAAGCACAAATACTGGGAGGCTGGGGAAAAAGGGGGGGGCAATGTTTTAGTGTACCACCTGAGAAAGCAGCAGGTGGAAAGGCACATTGCTGCCCTGGCCAACAACACCGGCAAGATGCATTCTAGCCCCGAAAAAGTAAATAGCATAATGGTGGATTTTTATGCCAAGCTATATACATCATCAAGGATCCCTAACCTGGCAGGTGCTGTCCCCTTCCTACAAAAGCTGAACCACCCCATGCTAACTGACCAGCAATCTGCAGCCCTGTACGGCCCCATAACACCCGATGGGGTGGCATCCACACTGCTGTCCCTTAAGACATGCAAAGCCCCTGGGGGGATGCCTTTCTACTAGAAATTTGGCAACTTGTATGTCATACAATATCCCCTGTTCTTAGCCAGGTCTATACAGAAGCCCTGGGGCGGGGCTCCCTCTCCCCTCCCCCCCTCCTTCCAGGAAGCTGTACTTCTGGTGTTTCCAAAAAAGGACAAAGACACCCTAAAAGCCTCCAGCTACCGGCCGATTTCCTTGCTAAATGCAGACAGTAAGGTCCTGGCTAAATTGCTGGCATCCAGGCTAAACCCTTTACACCCCCAGCTTTTTCATCCTTCTCGAGTCAGTTTTGTAAAAGGAAGGTATAGCTCAGACCATCTCCGCTCCCTCCTTAATTTGATGTACGTCGCCAAATCACTCCCCACTCCAGCCATGGTGGTTGCCCTGGATTTTGAAAAAGCATTCCCTGGAATGGGGGTTCATCTGCCTGGGCCTACAAACCATGAGCTTGGGTTCCAGGCATGGGTAGATGCCATGTATCACCTTCCTACGGCAAAGGTACTGATGAATGCCTGGCTATCCCCCTTTCCCCTGCCAGGGTTGTCCACTCTCTTCTTTACTTTTTGTTCTGGCTGTGGAACTGTCAGCAGTGGCTCTGAGACAAGCCCCAGGGGTTAAGGGGATGACAATCGGGGTTGTGGAATACACAACCCTCATGTATGTGGGCAATCTCCTTCTCCCCCTGGCAGATACTGAAAAGTCAATTCCCACCCTCCTGAATATTCTATCAGTCTTCGCACTATTCTCAGGGCTCTGTCTGAAGCAGAATAAGACAGAGGTCCTCCCTCTAAATGACCACTGTACTCCCCCCAGATGGCCACTACCCACAACCTGAGGTGGGAACCGGATGGCATTACCTATTTAGGGATTCCAGTCACACCACATCTCTCTCTAAATTATGGGAGGCTAATCTGAAGCCCTTACTTGCCAGTATTCACCTGGAGCTTGAAAGGTGGACACCCCTTTGGCTTACTCTGGCGGGGAAGATAGCAGCCAACAAAATGATCACTGCTCCCAAGCTAATATATGTAATTTCTCATATTCACCTGCATTTTCCCCCTATATGGTTCATTAAGATAGACAATCTCTTGGGGCATTTCATTTGGGAGGGGAAACAACCATGATATGGCAGGAATAAGCTCAGGGCACACTGGACCGAAGGGGGATGGAACCTGCCATGGTTTGAGGGCTATAAGTGGGCTCTTCAGGCAATGTAAAAACTGAAATGGCTCACAGCAACAGATGAAGAAGTGCCACAGTGGCTGGGCATGGAGCTGGTAGCTAGTGGAGTGACCAACTTACCCCTACTTTTTTACAATACCCCACCCAGGGACTTAAAACAACACCCCACAATTACCCCTTCCATAGAATACTGGAAAAGAACACGCAAGAAACTGGGGACAGACCCCACTCCAATTGATTTCATGCCACTCTGGGGCAACTTGGGGATCAGGATAGGCCAAGGCCCCATAGTATGGCCGGCCTAGGCAAAAGCTTGCATATGACTCCTAGCTGACTTCTGTATGCCTGACACACACACACACACACAGTGGACTCTTTTCAGTCCCTCTGGGAACATTTTGGGATCCCATCCGCTGATCACTGGAAATATTTCCAGATTAGGAGCACCATGATACAACATATCAGACTTCGGGCTTCAATACCACAGAAACAATCCCCTACCTGAAGCTGGGTTTCCCTAAGCATGGGTCATTCTAGTGCAATCTATGCAGCTCTCAGAACCCAGATCCCTTCCCAGACTGCTATGGTCAAATGGGAAATAGCCCTTGGAATCCAAATTGCAGACAGAGACTGAGCAGATTGTTGGAAATTGATGTACAGGGCCTATCAAGACCCTTGCAGTGTGCTAATTCAGAATAAGATTATGCAATCCTAGTATAGCACTCCAGTGGTACTACACAAAACAAAGCTTCTCCCAATTGACTGCTGCTGGAGGTGTCAGTCCCAGAAAGAGGATCTGCTGCACATACTATGGGCATGCCCACTGATCAGGCCCCTATGGCAATATATGTGTGCACTAGGTTCCCAGATCCTATATATATCCCTCCCGCCAAAACCATAGGCTCTCCTGCTGGATCTGCATGGGGACCCGACATCCTTCACCCTCAAGGAGCAAACATGGACTGCCATCTTTAGTATGCTCACAAAACAGTTGATCCTCTGCAAATGGGGGACAACAGAAGTCCCTACAGCCCAAGAGGTGATGAATACCCTTGCCCAGCAGGCCACCCTGGCGCACTTGTCTCACATGATTGCAAACACAATGCCTCAGTATACCAAATTCTGATAACCTTTCCTAGTGCAACTGAAACCCTGAGAGGGGATTGCCTGAGGATTTAACACTCGCGCCCCCCACAACACACCCCTGGAATTGTGGTCATGTTGCCTAGTTACAAGGCACAAAGCAAAGCTGCACCCCGTGAAAGGATGCTCACTAGTCAGGTGTACTCTTTATGAATATTCATAGTAACCACTGCTCCTTCATGATACTTCGGGTGTATTTGTTTTCTTCTCTCTGTGTTCTGCATAGGTACTCCAATGGAACCTGTTTTACGGAAGTTCACTCTAGTATGCCACTGAGATTCACCTCTTAGAGCAGATCTCCAGTTTCACTTCAGATATGAAAGGTACAGTTTTTCTCAGTTCACCCGTCATGCTCTTTCTACCTATAAACAAAGTTGTGGAGACAAGCCTTCTATCCTCCTCATGTAACAAGGCAGATGCTGGAAGCCTGAGGGGAAAGGATATGCTCCAGAGTGTAACATGCTGACTGATGCATATTATTGCTGTTCCAGTGTTCAAAGCAGTGTTGATTGCCTCCAGCACAGCACTCATGCATGTACTAGCAATTGCCTGTGATTCACTTATTTAGAAAATAAATTTTAACAACTAAATGTTTTTGCACACAAAGTGCACATTGGGACCAACCTTATACTTGAGTATAGGGCCCTTTGTGCTGACTGTTCCCCTTCAAAGTAGCAGGGCAACACATAATATTTTTCCAAAATGCTAGTTTAAGCTACAATTAAATGAATGAAAATATTAATATACCTGTTAAATTTCCATTTCTAGGTGACTCCCATGCTGCACACCATGAATTTTTTTTTTATCCTTAACCTTATCAGGTCTACAATGCTATTTCTAAGACAAATGTGGTGGACATATTTTTTTATTCAGAAATAACTAAACTAAAACATTTATAAAATATTAAGATTTTGGTGGAACTGGACAATTTTACCACCAAATAAAACTGAAAGATACCTGGGGCCAGATTCACAAAACTTTGCCTGTGCACAAACCCAGTTTTCCTGGGATAAACTGAGTTTTGCCCAGAGTTGGAAGTCACAAAGCGCAAACTGGGTTTGTGCCTGCACAAAGTTGGGAGGGGGGCCAGAATGCAAATAAATGGTAAGGGACCTGCATATCCCCACAGTACCATTCACAAAGTTTTTGCTCCATGCAAGGACCATTTGCAAAAGCCCTTGCATGGAGAAATTACTGCCGACAAAAATCTGATAGTAATCCATGCAATCCTAGTGTTTAGTGGAGGTACTGCAACCCCCCCATTCTCCGATCATTGACCCTATGTGCAAAAAGTAATTGCCGTAGTGTAGTGGTCCCTTCCTGGTCCCCGATCGCCCACCCATTATTGTAATATAAGTTTCCCTAGTGCAGTGGTCCCTCCCCAGTCCCCGATCACTCACTCATTATTGTAATATAGGCTTCCATAGTGTAGGGGTCCCTCCCTAGTCCCTGATCGTCCACCAGTTATTGTAATATAAGTTTCCATAGTTTGGTGATCCCTTCCCGGTCCCTGATTGCCAACCTATTATTGTGATATAAGTTTCCATAGTGCAGTGGTTCCTCCCCGGTCCCTGTTCACGCACCCATTATTGTAATATAGGTTTCCATAGTATAGGGGTTCCTCCCCAGTCCCCGATTGTCCACCCGTTATTGTAATATAAGTTTCCATAGTTTGGTGGTCCCTCCCTGGTCTCTGATCGCCAACCTATTATTTTAATATATGTTTTCTTAGTGTGGTGGTCCCTCTATCCTTCTTGATCATTGACCCAGATGTAATGTCAATTTTTCCATAGTGTTCTTCTCCCTCACCCCTCTAATTGCTGACCCAGATGTAAAATACATTTTCCATAGTGATGTGATCCCTCCCCCCCTCTGCGATTGCTGACCCAGATGTAAAATAAAGTTTTCCATAGTGTAGAAACATAGAAACACAGAAACATAGAATTTGACGGCAGATAAGGACTGCTTGACCCACCCAGTCTGCCTATTTCCCTACCTACTGGATAAGCTGCAGATCCTAGTTAACCAGCAGCCTACTTCTTCCTAGCCCCACCCCCTAGAATGGCCTTATGACTGTCCAATGCATGCTTGAATTCCACCACTGTTTTTGACTCCACAACCTCCTCCGGAAGGCCGTTCCATGCATCCACAACCCTCTCTGTGAAAAAATACTTCTTTAAATTACCTCTGAGCTGCCCCCCCTCTATCTTCAAATTGTGCCCCTTGTTCTTGCACACCTCTTTTTTTGAAAGATGCTACCCTCTTGGACTTTGTTGATTCCTTGAGGTACTTGAACGTTTCTATCATGTCCCCCCTCTCCCTCCTTTCCTCGAGGCTATACATATTAAGCTCCTTTAGTCTCTCTTCATATGTCTTCCGGTGCAGACCCTGCACCATTTTAGTTGGCCTCTTCTGGACAGATTCCATCCTGTCTATGTGTTTGCGGAGATTGGGTCTCCAGAACTGCACACAGTACTCCAGATGGGGTCTCACCAGCTGTCTGTACAGAGGGATAATAACTTCCTGTTTTCTACTGGTGATGCCTCTCCCTATGCATCCCAGTATCCCCCCAGCCCTCCTTGCTGCCCTCTCACATTGCTTGCCCACCTTTAGGTCATCTGATATGACTACCCCCAGGTCCCTTTTCATTTTTGTTGTTGTTAGTATCTCACCCCCCATTGTGTACTCTTCCCCTTGGTTTTTGTTTCCCAGGTGCATTACCTTGCACTTCTTAGCATTGAATCTAAGCTGCCATACATTTGACCATTCCTCTAACCTTGCAAAGTCCCTTCTCATCCTTTCCACCCCACCCTGTGCATCAACTCTTTTGCAGATCTTTGTGTCATCTGCAAAGAGACATACTTTTCCTTCCAGTCCCTCTGCAATGTTGCTTATAAAGACATTGAAGAGGACCGGTCCTAATACTGAACCCTGCGGTACCCCACTAGTAACCCCCCCTTTCTTCTGAGTGGACTCCATTTACTATTACTCTCTGTGTCCTATTCTCCAGCCAATTGTTTACCCAGGCTGTTATCTTGGGGCCCACTCACAGGCTGGCTAACTTGTATATTAATCTTTTGTGTGGGACTGTGTCAAATGCCTTGCTAAAGTCTAGGTAGGCCATGTCCACAGCCCCTCCCTGATCTACTACTTTGGTCACCCAGTCAAAGAAATCTATCAGATTCCTCTGGCATGATGTTCCCACTGTGAATCCATGCTGCCTAGGGTCCTGTGCCCCTCTGGCCTCTAGATACTCGACAATTCTTTCCTTCAGAAGTGATTCCATAATTTTTCCTATCACTGAGGTTAAACTAACAGGTCTGTAGTTTCCTGCTTCTGCCTTGCTTCCACTTTTGTGAAGGGGAATCACATCTGCCCTCCTCCAGTCCTCGGGTACCACCCCATCCTCCCATGATTTGTTAAAGAGGGTAGTCAGTGGTGTCACTAGTTCTACCCTTAGTTCTTTTAGAATTCTGGGATGAATCCATCAGGCCCCATTGCTTTGTCCACCTTCAGTTTTAAGAGTTCTTCCATAACCTTTTCTTCTGTAAATGGGCTGGTATCAACTTCTGTATCCAGAGTGTTTCTACTGTTTGTTTTAGGTACCTACCCTCTTCCTTTGTAAATACTGAGCAAAATATTTGTTTAGTATCTCTGCCTTTTCACAGTCTCCTCTGCCCACCCTCCCTCCCCTTTATTAAGCCTCACTATCCCTCCCTTGGTCTTCCTTCGCTCCCTGATGTACCTATAAAAGGTTTTATCCCCCTTCTTAACTGAGTTGGCTATCTTTTCCTCGGTTTGGGCCTTTGCTGTTCTGACTGCCTTCCCAGCTTCCTTTTGCTTTATCTGATACAGTTCTCTGTCTTGCTCCTTCTGCGATTCCTTGTACTTCCTGAATGCTTTCTTTTTCTCTTGAACCTTCACTGCCACTTCCTTTGAGAACCATAGTGGTTTCTTACATCATTTTGTTTTGTTTATTTGCTTCACACAAAGGCTCATTACCTCTGTGATGGCAGTTTTTATTATTCCCCATTGTTCTACCCCTCCTTCCTGCCCATTTGCTAGTGCATTCCTTAGGCACTCACCCATTTTGGCAAAGTCATCCCTCCTAAAGTCCAGTACTTTTGCCTTTGTATGGCTTGACTCTATTGCTGTGTTTATTGTGAACCATACTGTTCAATGGTCGCTAGTTCCCAGATGGCTACCCACTTCTAAATCCGTGATCCTCTCTCCATCTCCATTTGAGAGAACCAGGTCTAAGATTGCTCCCTCTTGAGTGGGCTCCAATACTAGTTGTCTAAGGCATGCCCCCTGTAGGGCATCTAGAATAACCCCACTCTTAGAAGTGGCTGCTGCAACTGCACTCCAGTTAACATCTGGCAAATTCAGATCACCCATCAGCAATATCTCCCTTTTCCGCCATTCTAAGTATACTTTCTATCATTTCCTTGTCCATTTCCTCCCCCTGAGAGAGGTCTGTATCTAACCCTGTGCAGTTGTGTGCCATTGCCTGTCTCCAAATTTACCCACAGTGCTTCTTCTCCTCCTCCCTGTTTACCCTTTTGTTCTGTTGCTGTTATTCCTTCCCTTATGTAAAGAGCTACTCCTCCTCCTCTTTTACCCTCCCTGTCCCTCCTGTAGATAGTGTATCCTGGTATGTTTATGTCCCAGTCATGGTTTTGTGTGTACCATGTTTCTGTGACTGCCACAATATCCAGATTTTCCTCCTCCATCAAGGCTACTAATTCAGAAAGCTTGTTACCCAGACTACGGGCATTGGTACTCATTGCTCTCCATTTTTTGATGGCTTTACCTTCTGTTGCAGCATCCCCCACTGACCTTTCTACCTCTGTCTTTTTCTCATTTAGTACCCTGTTTTGTAGGGAGGCTGGGATTTTCCTGCTGCTTATCAGTGCCTCCCCTTTGACTAGTTTAAAAGCTTGCCACTGAAGCATTTAAACCGATTGCTCAAAAGACTTGTTCCCTTCCTGGACAGATGCAGACCATCCTGCCAGTATAGGCTGGTGTTCCTCCAGGTGGAACCCCAGTCCCCAATGAAGCCAAACCCCTGTGCTCCACACCATTTTTTCAACCATTCATTAAACTGCATGGTGCAAATTACCCTCGCCTCCCCCATGCCATTGACAGGCAGCACCTCTGAGAAGGATACTGTGTGTGCTACTTGTCTTAGGCCCCTCCCCAACTCCACAACGTCCTCCTACACTGCTCTAATCTCATGATGAGCCAAGTCATTTGTCCCTAGGTGTACAATGACATCCAGCTCAGACTCCCTTGCAGCTGTTCTCGTGATCCTGAGGATGCGCTTCCTGTCCCTCCAAGCCATGGCACCAGGCAGGCACCTTACTTCAGTTTTCCCTGCTCCCCCAGTTCTATCCCCCTAATAATTGAGTCCCCCACCAGGAGCTGCTTCCTTTCCCTGTGGTGTCCTCTGCATCCTTCCTGTGGGCCTCCCTTGTGACAGTTGTCATCAGTCTCCTCTGTAGGTGCATCTATAGGGGAGCTATGCTCCCCAAGAATGGTGTATGGTTTGTGGAGTGGAACAACTGACTGGGTGTGCCTCTGTTCCACCATCCTCACCCTCCCTGAGCCCACTGTGGTCCAACTGCTGTGCTTTCTTCACAACCTCTGAGGTAGTGGTGGTGGCTCTGGTGCTCCCTGGATGGGGGAGGTTCCATTCCTACTGTCCAGTGTGGCCTGGGGGAAGGTTCCCTTACTACTGTCCAGTGCAGCCTGAAGACGGGCAACTTCCTCCCTCAGGGCAGAGAGTTGTCTGCAAATAGGTCAGCATCTCAGCCTCCAGAAAGACTCCCGGAAGACTGCTGCCCCACAGCCATTACATTGCACTACTCCCCACATGTTTATCTACTTTTTTTTGTTTGTTTGTTTTTGTGTGTGTGTACGCACATGTGTGATTAGTTTGTTATATAGAAATATATATATTATACAATGTGTATGCTTATATTGTCAGTGCAGTGTGCTAGAGAGGATATGACAGTGATATACCTTGCACTCTTGAGGAAATGATGTCAGAACCCCAGGTATAAGGAACTATTTCCAGGGGTGGGTGGGTGTGAGGGTGGGAAGGGTTGGGCCTAAACTGTGCCCTCGCAAAACAATCATCTAAAGCTCTCACCCACCACTGTGATGAGTGCCTTCCTGCCAGCAAGATGCCCTACACAACAATTTGACAGAGAAAATACCCTGCTAATCAAACAGAGAAAAATCCAGACATCCAAGTCAGACACAGGTAAACCTCCCCAGCCCCAAAACAGCCTTGTGGTTTGTTAGCCACAAAGAAAAATCAAATATGCAGTTATTTCAACCCTTCTGAAGATGCTGACAAGATAAGCAGTTTTGAAAACCCCCTTTCTGAATTAAAAACTAAAATAATTAAACACAAAGCAATACCAATGTAAAAGTAAGGAAAACTTCCCTCAGATGTAAGCAAGAGAGAGATTCATTGCAGATATCTAGTCCAATATAGTATATCCCATGCAGCTTTTCAGTTGTTTCAAAGCACACCCAGTTACACAACTTGGAAGAAGATGGACTTCTGTCTGAAACAGGATCACACCAGTAGTTTATAGTAATTGATCAATGCTGAAATGTTCAAGCTAGAACAATTGTCTGTGATGCAGGTCTCCCTAACTTGTGAAGACAATTTCTCCCACCTCAGGCTATGTCTGGCATCCAATTACAAACTGCAGCCTTTGCTATTTTAAAGCACACAGCCACCACCACCAGCAAATATTGCAAAATATATTGATGCAGATTGTCACAGAATTCTAGTAAACAGTCCAGTTAGCCACAAAGGAAAATCAAATATGCAGTTATTTCAACCCTTCTGAAGATGCTGACAAGATAAGCAGTTTTGAAAACCCCCTTCCTGAATTAAAAACTAAAATAATTAAACACAAAGCAATACCAATGTAAAAGTAAGGAAAACTTCCCTCAGATGTAAGCAAGAGAGAGATTCGTTGCAGATATCTAGTCCAATATAGTATATCCCATGCAGCCTTTCAGTTGTTTCAAAGCACACCCAGTTACACAACTTGGAAGAAGATGGACTTCTGTCTGAAACAGGATCACACCAGTAGTTTATACTAATTGATCAATGCTGAAATGTTCAAGCTAGAACAATTGGCTGTGATGCAGGTCTCCCTGACTTGTGAAGACAATTTCCCCCACCTCAGGCTATGTCTGGCATCCAATTACAAACTGCAGCCTTTGCTATTTTAAAGCACACAGCCACCACCACCAGCAAATATTGCAAAATATTTTGATGCAGATTGTCACAGAATTCTAGTAAACAGTCCAGTTAGCCACAAAGGAAAATCAAATATGCAGTTATTTCAACCCTTCTGAAGATGCTGACAAGAAAAGCAGTTTTGAAAACCCCCTTCCTGAATTAAAAACTAAAATAATTAAACACAAAGCAATACCAATGAAAAAGTAAGGAAAACTTCCCTCAGATGTAAGCAAGAGAGAGATTTGTTGCAGATATCTAGTCCAATATAGTATATCCCATGCAGCTTTTCAGTTGTTTCAAAGCACACCCAGTTACACAACTTGGAAGAAGATGGACTTCTGTCTGAAATAGGATCACACCAGTAGTTTATAGTAATAGTTAGTTGTCTCTTCCCAACCCGCTCACTGATTTCCATCCCAAATTCAGAAAACCTCAGCCCTGGGAGTCTAGGGTACCTCCCCCCACCACATCCAGTGTGACCAATGACCTCTCTCTCCCCCCATCCCAACCCATGGTTAGCAACCAGCACAGCCCTCTTCACACTACCATGGCTGGCCACCAACTGAGCCCTCTTGGAGCACATACTGTATACAGTACAGCTCATTGACTGTGATTGTCACAGTCAATGAGCCATACTATTACACAGTACATGTACCAAGACGGCTCAATTAGTGCTAGTCATGTGGTGTGCAGGGGTGCTAGTCTCTTTCACAGGTTGGGATGGGGGGAGCAGTGTGATTACACTGGAAGGGGTGGGAGGGTGAGGAAGGGATACTAGACTACCTGAGCTAGGTTTTTCCACATTTAGGATAATGATCAGTGATCTGAATGGGGGGAAGGACCGCTACACTATGGAAACTTTATTTTACTCCTGGGTCAGTGAACAGGGAGGGGGTAGGGACCACTACACTATGGAAAAATATATTTGACATCTGAGTTGGTGATCAGCGAGGGAGGAAGGATCACTAGATGATTGAACAATTGATATTACATCTGGGTTGGTGATTGGGAAGGGGGGAGGGAACACTACACTATAGAAACTTATATTACAATAACTGGTGGACAATGGGGGATGGGGATGGACCACTACACTATGGCAAATGATGTGAATATTTTGGGTTGGTGATCAGGGTGGAAGAGGGTACCACTAGACTACAATGGAATGCAGCTGCGTGGGGTTTGGGTTGGTGGCTAGGCCACACAATGCCACCCTAATGCCATGCAAATGAGCCCATAATGGGCACACTAATGGCCACTAGCACCTTTCATGCCCAATGTGCTCATTGCATTGCTACTTTTGTGAATAGCAGTTTCGTGAATGAGCACTATTGGCTGCAAGGCCATTTTCCTGGCTGGCTATGGGGGCAGCGTTACTGGGTATCCAACCGCTTTTCCTGGGTTAGTGCTGTCCCCACTAGCCCTATTCATAGTCAGATAGTGCACTGCACTGTCCAACTGTGAATAGCATGATTGCCCTTCAGCACAACCGGGAGGTGTAGGGCAAACTTTTGCGAGGCACTTTGCATTTTTTAGTAAATCCTGGTACTGGAATCTTTTATACTGAAAAAAGATAGGATTGAATTTTTGGCATAATTTTGTTGCACTGCTGGTTTAAGCATTTTAAGCATTAAATCTTTTTTTTTTTTTTTCAAATTTTGGCCTATCTGCAGATCATAAAGAACTTATGTATTAGTAACTTCATGAATATTGCCTGGAATCTTTTAGAGTGAAAAACGATAGGACTGAATTTTTTGCCTAATTTTGTTGCACTGCTGCTTTAAACATTTTAAGCACTGTAATGACTGTATCTTATTTTTTTTTAAAACTTTGGCCTACTGGCAGATCTTAAAGAACTAATGTTTTAGTAACTTCATGAATATTCACTGGGATTAATGTCCATACTTTAGCATTGTCCAGATTAGGAGATTGTTGTGTGGTGTGAAAGACTGAGGGCAGGATTCACAAACAGGATGCGCTTGGTGCAACACAAATGCGCCGGCACAGATCAGAAGCACCAAGCACAAGTAGAGCCATTCACAGAGGCATGCACAGTGGGAAGTGCCGAGCGCAACACCACTGTGAATCACCGTGAAACTGACGGCGCAACCTGTGATGCGCCAGGGCAAGCCAGATGCCTTGCAGCCATACAGGGGAGCTATGCAGAGCAAGTGGAGTAGGCAGCAGGGCATGAGGAGCAATCACAGAGATGGAACAATCACACCCATAGACACAAGTTTTGAGAAAAACATGTTTATAAAAGAGTAAGAGAATAAAATCTGTACAACAAATATGAAGAACAAGGCAGAACAACAACAATACCAGATGGGGAAAGGGAGATGCAGGGATGGGAAGGAGGGCAGGAAAGGGACAGAAGCAGTGGACAGTAAACAAGAACTATTTACATGTGAAGTCCCCAGGAAGAGGTAGAGGGCCACTAGCATCACCGTGCCCTGCCACACACCACCCTGGCACAGCCACGGACAGGGTGCTTCAGCAGGACACCCTGCAGGGCAGCTGACAGGTGCTGAAAAGTCCTGGACAGTGGGCGCAGGGCTGTCTGGATGGCCAAATGGATCCTCCTGTCCACATCAACAGGAGCACCACCACCACCAGCCACATCGTGGTGAGCCTGGAGACCTACAGCAATGACAAAAAGAATACACACTGAGGGCCTGAACGTGGACAACACCCCCACCCACCAGTAACCCTATCATTTCTGAAATGCACCAATAGCAGAATGCAGTGCTCACCTGCCCCTGGAAGGGCACAAGGCCAGGCACCCATGATCCTCTGCATCCTTACCTCAGCTGCATCCGAGGCCCATTGCCTGGCATCTGGTCCTGCAAAACACAACAGAGAGCACTATGAGCGACCACTGCCACTGTGCAGGATGCAGTGCCACAGTGCCCCCCCACTCGCCGGCCTGTGGCCATATAGCAGACAGTGATGACCAGCCATAAAGCACCCAGTGGCCTGCAGGCAGACACAGCCACACCAATCTCCCCATGGCACACATTGTAAGGCAGCATGGGACAGGTGCAGCCACTGCTGTGTGTGCAGGATGCTGTGAGACCCATGAGGGTGCCCCATGAAGGCCATGACACACACACCCAGCATGCACCACAAAAGGAGACAGATGAACAACACCTACCTGGTCTTGGCAGTCCACCCCTGCATGCACAGCACTGCAGATGCACAAGCCTCTCTGGGTCCCACCTCTGGAGGTCACCATACTGATGCCTGCACTGCTCCCCTGTGCGTGGTAGCCCTGTACGGTGCACAAGCTAAGTAGCTATGGAGGCCCACACCTGGGCCCTGGGATCATGAAGGTCATCCTGGCCAAACAGGCACCCCTCCACAGACATAACCAGTGCCACTAGGTGTAGCAACTCCACCTACGACCAGTTCGTGGCCCTAGGTGTCTGTCTTCCTGCTCTAGGCATCACACAATGGGTACAAACAGTGGCAAGGTGTAAACAGGCAAAGCACAGTCGAACGGCCATTATGCACCACGTGAAGCATTGAGGCATGTGTAGCACAGCGTGCACTGAGCACGAAGCATGATATGTCAAAGGCGATGAGCCCGCGCATGTGAAATGCACTCTGCAATGGCGTGGCAAGGCCAAGACATGTTTACGCATGCGTGATGAGCATGCAGATGCCATATTGTGCATGGCATGCACTATGAACTACCACCATGCACCATGCACGATCCATGGGCAGGTGAAGCACAGCGCAGCATGGATGGCGCATAATGGAACATGCTGCATGATAGGGTACACAGTGCCATGGTTGGCATGCCTACAACGGTGCATTGGGTTAGCGGTGGTATGGCGCATCATGGAAGATGCACCACCGGACACGGTGACCAGGTATGCGAGACAGAAGCACCTTCCACAATGCCCCTGATACAGGTGAATGCACCTACTGATACGCACATGTGCTGGAGATGCACTGTACAGCCATCGGTGCATCCCACAGATGCTCAGTGCAAATTGATATAAGCTGGGAGCAATTGTGCAATTCACAGAGAATGCACCCAAAACAGCCTTATCAACCATGCATGGGCAACTCAGCAAATTAGCATCTCATTACCAGGGGCTCAGGCCTCATTTGCATGCCCTGAGCCATAAATGCTCCCAATTCAGCAGTCTGAGACCAGGTCACTGAGAGGAGTCAGTGCCTAGAGGGTGAGTACACAGCCATGTTTATAGGGAAATAGAATACACTGGGGTGACTGACTGTGAGCGTCCACACCAGGCAATGCTCCAATACCCCAGATGTGGGACAAGTACAACCAATATGTGGCACTCAGGACCATAATGTGGAATACAGCAGCAGGGCAGTACAGAAGGTGCACAGGGTACCAATTGACTGTTTTCTGCCATGTCCACAAAAGCTGTATGTGAACTGGTATGTACACATCCCAGCCTGTAGGACACAGATCTGCTAAAGCGATGATACAGTCATCGATGTACCTAGGCATTGCAATGTGGAACAGGGAGGAGATGCGACATGAACAGATGGGACATCTACTGTACACAGAGACACAGGGGTGGTACGTATGACTGAGTGTCACTAGCTATGTGTGGTGGACGTAGCATGGTGCAACAGGTAAGGTGTGAGGCACACAGCGGTGCACGTGCAGGCATGATGGAACCATCGCCAAGCCGCACACTGCTGCCAGCCGCACCGTGGCTGTTGCCACATGTCAGTCTCTCTCCACCCTGCGGCCATCGCAGGGGGGGCACCCAGGATGGGTGTGTTACCACGGTGGCGGCACACATGCTGCAGAGGTACCAGGACATTCCCATGGCAGACAGCACAGTGTGCCCCCTGGGGCAGCCACACTGTTCCCCCAGCCATGGACTGGGTGTCACACATGGCATGTGCAGTGTCCCCCATGGACCATGTACCACGGTGCATGGCCACCTGTGCTAGGCTGCCTACCCGTGGACCATGGCCCAGATCAATGGTGGCACAGACCATGGGGGGGCCAACAAACTGAGGGTGACCTGAGCAGGAACATGTGTACACACAGGTGTGACTGACACCTGGATGCTACCCCCAACAGCAGACAGTATGTCGGAGGAAGCAGGTGCCACCAGGAAGCGGCGCCCAAATTTCATGAAGGATGAGGAGAGGGTGCTCATTGAGGTATGCCACCTACACCTGGATGTACTCACTGGCAGGGGAGGCAGTCGGATGGCATGTGTGGAAGGATGAGAGGATGTGGCCTGGCAGGAGAATGCAGTGGCACCGCACAACTGCACGGTACAAGAATGCTGCAAGCACTGGAACTATGGCTGCCAGAGGGCCAAGGAGAAGGTAGCCAACATCCGGGCATCCATGCGGCAGACAGAGGGCGGACCCAGCATGGCAGAACGTCTCAGCCCCAATGAGGTCCTCCTGGCTGCCAGTGTGTCCAGGATAGCCATGCAAGGTGTCCCAGGTGGTGGATTCCAGATGGGAGGCAGCCCTTCGCAGCATGGTGAGTAGATGTGTGCCTTGGCCTGGCACACCCACCCATGTGCCACGTTGGGCATGCCTGGCCCTGTGTGCCGAGCACTGTCACTGTACACTTGGGCACAGCATCCCTGGGACAGTCATCTCTGACAAGGCATGTCCTGGTCCGTGGTGCTGTAGGTGCTAGGCCGCAGTGCTGGAGGCCATGTGACCTCTGTGCACCCGTGCGGCATGTGAGGCCACCACAATGCATTGTGTACAACGGGTCAGTGGCAGGCTCAACCACAACATGGGCTGCATGTCACCATCATGCCCTTGCCCTGCTGTGGACAGGCATGCAGACCTGCCAACATGTGGACTGCCGTGTTCTGTTGTGCTTCACCACAATGACATGTGTAACCTGTGCATTAACCATGTTCTCCCTTCCTATCTCCACAGCACCATCACGACTCCAAGGTGCAGCCATGGCCATGGCTGAACATAACGCCCTCATGGGTGATGATGCAAGCCCATCCCATGGGGCTGATGACACCACGTGGATGACTCCGCACCTGCACCATCCATGGCTTGTGCAACATCGGTCACAATCCCTGTGACGGAGGGCCCTGAGGGCCCCTCCACCAGCAATGGCGGGACAGCCAGTGGGTACATCACTTAGTTGGGGAGCCTGTCCTGGTTGTCTGATGCTGACCCAGGTGAAACAGTGGACATTGCAGATGCCCTCCTCATGCTCACCAGTGGCATGTAGGGGGAGGGCAATGGCACCACCGCATGTATGACTGACAGCAGTGCCGCTGACATGGCCGATGGCAATGCACACTTTGCGGGGTTGCCTGTGCACAGGTCCCTTGGTGCCACCAATGTTTCCATTGTTCTGAGTTCCAGTGCAGTGGCAGCACAGCTGCCCGTGGCTGTGGGTGCTGTGTCCAGTGCAGTGCTGGTGACGTCGGTGTTATCCGGGCATGGCGCCTCTGTGCGCTCACCCGCTTCAGTGGCCCTGGAGGACACCACCCATGGGCAGCCAGCAGCAGTGCCCAGCTATGCCCCACCCATGTCGCAGCCTGCCAGGGTGCATCCACCACCCATGGATGCACCTGGTCAGGCTGAACCATCCCCTGATTGTCGGCGATGCCACAGTGCTGCGTCAACTGCGGATGACATGTGGGCCTACCTTGACTTGCTGAGGGTGACTGTGGAGGGTCAGGAAGCCCTCCATGTGGAGTTCCAGAGCCACAGAGCTGTTATGGTGCAAGAGCATGAGTCTGCGGTGGCGTGGCATGCTCAGATGTTGACAGAGTCACGCATCATGTGGGTGGGCATGACTGCTGCTCTGGAGCAGATTGCAGTGGCTGCAGAGGTGGTGGCTGTATCCACAGCATGCCGTGCACATCGTGCATCCAGTTGGACATCCAGGAGCTCATCCCATACACCTCAGAGGCAGAGCCAGGTGAACCCCCTGCTGCTGACTCCATCACCACTGGCATCCACACCCACCGTCCCTGGCTCGACTGGTGGGTGTTGGAAGGCCACCCCACTGGGCACCCATTCACAGTCTCAGTGTAGCACCCCTGCGGGGTCCCTGGGGATGCCCCCTGTGGCTGGAGGTGGCACCCCCACCAACAGCAGCCATGGCAGAGGCCATCCTCATGTCCATGTCGATCATGGGGCCACCCTGTGATATGCATGTCCAGAGATCTGTGGTGGCGGGTTTGCATGACCATGCATACCGGATGCCCTGCGGGTGGTGCCAGTGGTGGTGTGTGTGGAGGTCACATGCCCCATGGCTGTCCTGGCACCACCCTGTGCTACCTGTGCAGGCTATCCAGTGTGTCTGTGTGTACCGCTGCAGTGCCATGTGTCATGGGAATGATGAGTGTGTTACGGTGCCTGCAGTGCCCATGTGCTGGCCACAGTGTTCACTGACCTGTGATGTCTACAGCATGGCCTAGGTGGTGCTTGGGTGATGCATGCATTTGGTGCCTGTGTGTCTGTGTGTTTGTGTGTCCCCCACTGTGAGCATGCACCTGTGTGTGCTCCCCTGTGCAGCATCCGGTGTCCAGTGTTCCCACGTCATGCTGTCCCTACACTGCAGTGCTCACACCTGCACACGTACATGCTTGCATACTCACCTGCGGGGCCCGAAGTGTTCCTCCACCACATGCATGTGGTATGCCCGTGCCATCTCTGCAAGCCTGGGGTCCCTGTGTCCCTGCCCGGCATTGCCTCCCTGGACCTCAGGGGGTGCCCTGTCCCCAGACTCGAACGTCATGCAGAGTGATAACTGGTGCCATATGAATGCATCGTGTGCACTCCCAGGGTGTGTGGCACAGACACTGGGGATGTGTCCAGTGGCATCGCACACCACCTGGCAATTCACAGAATGGTACCCTTCCAATTCATGTATGTGATGGCATCCTCACCAGGTGGTATACAGTTCACCACATGGGTGCAGTTGATGGCCGCAATGACACCTGGCATGCGTGCCACCCTGCAGAATCCCTGCATGGTTTCTGTCCACTCTACCTGCATGCTGGGGAAGTGGATGAATTCAGAAGCATGCGGTAACAGTGTGGTGAGGAACTGTATGCGGAGGCGGGAAGTAGAGGCCTGTGATATGCCAGTGGTGTCCCCAGTAGGCCTCTGGAAGGTTCCTGTGGTGAGCAGGCACATGACCATTGTTACCTTGGTCTCCACTGAGATGGCATTACCTCATGCGGTGGGTGCCTGCATCTCATCATGGCACAGCTCACAAAGCTGCCTCAGTATGGCCCTGTTGAGGCAGTGTCACCCCCGACTGTCTCCACCGCTGTGAGCTGCTCGAAGGACAACTGGGCACGATATCGCTGTGGGGCTGGCCACCTACGATGCCTTCCAGCGCCCTTCCTCCTTCTCCTCATTTGGGCTCCAGCTATAGTGACTGCTGCCGGGTTCATTTCCGCTGTCAGTGTGGCCCTCTGACATTGTTTGCTGCCAGCTTTGTTGCTGGCTGGCTGTGTCTCTTCCTCTCTCTGGTTTCCGCTTCCCCTCTGGCTCTGGCTGTGTGCTGCTGAAGTCATTCCATTCACAACCTGTAGGTGTGCTGGACATAAGTCTCCTTCTTTTGTGCTTATCTTTCTATGGCACATCTTGGCTTTGCACTGGCTTTGCCCCATTGATACACCCTGGTTCTGCTCTGTGAATTGAGTTGCACTGTGTATGCATGGGTACACCCCTTGTATACGTGCTGCATGTCATTACATTGCACCTATAGTGCATGTTGTTCGGCGCAGAGCATCTTGGTTGGGCTGGTGCTTTCACCCTGTTTCTGAATCATCTTCCAGAGCATTTCTGACTTGCGCTTGTGCATCTGGGTTGTGCTGTGTGCATCTGTTTTGTAAATCCTGCCCCGAGTGGTCAGATTAGTTGGGAAGGTGCACTTGCTTCAGTGCATCTACAAAAAGGAAATACAAAGTTATCCTGTGGTCATGTCTGTTCTCATTGTAAACACATAGTCCCACAAGTTTATTTGCAGCTTCATTCAAATGCTTTGACAGGAAGCCTTGCTGCACCATTCCTATAGAAAAACAAAGTGGTTTAAATAACTTTATTCAAAAGTGACCAAAGGCTTGCTATAGCACATTTTTAAGGTGAATCAATTAAAACTGCACCTTGTTTTGCTTTTTGATTGATTGGGTTAAGCTACAATTCTTATTAATTTATTTAGCTTTTGTTAAATAGGTAAGCACACGAGACAAAACAGATGTCTATTTTCAGGTGCGACCCAGGAGATTACAAGGAAATATGAAGGCAATTTCAAACTGGGTAAGGATGTACAGAGTTTCAGGTAAACAATATACAGACATTGCAAGATGTAACAGGGAAATAATTCAAAAATACATAACCCAAGAAACACTATGAACAGGTATGGTTAAGCGGGCAGCCAATGTAGGGCTCTGGAAAGAGCCCAGCATGGAAAGACAAAATCAAGTGTAATACTTGTGGGAAAGGCCACTAGTGTCTTAAGTACAACTGCATGCCAAGGAGAGTAGCAGATGATCCCAAAGGGCATTTCGGAAACAGGTGTGGGAGGGTGTAGTATGAACATGGGCAGGAAGAGAATTCCATAGTCTAGGTGCACATATAGCAAATGCTCTGTTGCCCATTTACATGCAGGTAGTAGGAACCTGAAGTACTGCAGAACCATGTGACCTTAGGGAATATGAGGAGTAGGTAGGTTTAAGAAGCTCTGCCAGGACAGGTGGGGTGGCAGTTCTGATGACACTATCAGTGAATCACCCTAAGGTAAAGTTCCAATGGTTGTCTGGAGGGACCCAAGTTAGTTTGTTATAAAGATCACAATGGTGGGTGAGATGAGGGACTGCAAGAGTGAGGTAGTATATGTTATAATAAGCCATATCCCATTTGGAGAGGTGAGATTTAGCGGCTTATGCAAATGTGATGAGTCCATAACAGAGTGTGGGGAGGAACACACCTCATGACAGGGCAAAGTGAGTGACAGGTGTGAGACTGCTTTTGCTCTGTATGCCAAACCCTACTTACTATTTACTGCCCTACATACATTATGGATATGCTTGGTGAGGCAAGCTGAGGGTCAAGGGTAGCGGTTAGATATTTGATGGAGTCAACAACCTTCACGGAGGATCCATCAGTGCCAGTAATACTCATGGGTGAGGGGAAGCTTTTGTTTTTGTATGGGATCCAAAAAGCATGGCCTGGGTTTTTTTCAGATTGAGGACAAGTCTATTTGCCCTAAACCAGAATTGTATATTGCTAAAATCAACATTAAGTTGACGGTTAATGACTCTAATGTCATGGGAGTGGGTAAGTACCACAAGGTCATCTGTATATAACATGGTACTGCTGTGAGATGGTACAGTGGGGAGATTATTTACAAACATGGAGAAAAAGATGAGCCTTAAGACAGACCCCTGAGTGACTCCAGATTTAACCGGGGTGAGCTCCAAGAGAGCCTTGTTGAATTTTACAAGTTGCTGCCTTCCTTGGAGATAGTTGGAAAACCACCCAAGGCTGGGGGCAGACAGGCCAAGGGACCGGAGTTGCGAGCACAGGAGCACATGATCAAAAAGGTTGAAGGCCTTGGAAAGATCAAGGAAGATAATGCAAGTGAGTTTACCCTGATCCATGGCAACCCTGATCTCTGTGGTATCCGTAGCAAGGACGGAGGAGGTGCTGTAACCCTTGCAGAGCCATGTTGTGCTGGTGACAGCAGCACATGTGTCTGGATGTATTCAGTAAGCTGTGAAGCAACAACTTATTCAAGAAGTTTGCTAACAGCTGATAAGATGGCTATAGGCCAGTAGTTTTCAAGGTTTTTAGGATCACCTTGTTTAAAAACCGGGACAACCCTAGCCACCTTCCAGAGGTCAGGGATATATCCCGAGGTGAGCGACAAGTTAAAGATGTGGAAGATGGGTAAGGCAATGAAAAGGTCACCAAGGTGGAGGGGTTTGGGCTCCATATTATCATGACCAGCACTAGAATGTGGGGAGACACCAGAAAAAAGTCTCTTAGTTAATGGCATTGCAGATATCTCAGATTCTTACTAGATGGAAAATTAGTAATTAAGTGTAAATTTTATTAGTACATTCTTAACTGTTTCTAATTATTTTGTAAAGGAAATGACTGGAAATATGTAACAATGAACTCAGTGTGAACTATTTCTGTGCTTTGCACTGTAATTATTTTTTCACTTTACTTCTTCCTATAACTTCAGATATGTAGGGATTTACAATATTAGTTTAATACAGTTTGTATTTTTCTAACCATATTCACATCTTGTACATTTTTAGAAGTATAATAGGATCAAACTGAGAACTTGTAACTACTTAGAGGATTGGAATTGCCTGTCTGCTTGTCACTTGAAGATATTAGGCTGTAGTAGATTATTTAGGGAATAGCTTTTGACAATTATCAGGAACTCTGTCATTTTCACTGCTCTGACTAAAGAATACATAAAAGCCTCTTGGCCTTGGGAACAGTTTTGGCACAGATATTCAAAACTTTGCCCCGGGGCTAAATTAGCACTGCCCGGTGGGCCAACTTAGCCCAGAACCCAAAGCAAGCTATATTCAAAAGGAATTAGCCCAGTGCAAAACCAGTTGAATATAGCAGGCAAAGGAAGCCGGGAAAACAGGGCCAGGAGTGTAGGGCAAAAATTGCTGGGAATAAGACAGCACTGAATATAGCAACAGGGAAGTGCACACTGCAACTGCAGCTCATTAGATTCTGGAGCAAGCCAGTGTTGCAGGTGGAGAACATCATGTGTGATTGCACAGAGATGTCTGACATCTACTGCGAACAACAATGTAAGCCACACACTGCAAAACTGTGCAATGCTGAAGTAAGGTTTGCCCTGGGCTAACCTGATTGCACAGTGCTAACACATTAGCCAAGTGCAAACTGGTTAGCCCGGGGCAAACAGGAGCTATATTCAAAGCTCCCATGCAAATGAGCCTACTTAGGTATTCTGTGGGCAAACAGGCACATTTACATCTCATTATGTACTGCTCAGCATACATTACCATGCAGTTAGCCCGGTGCTACTGCATGGAGCACACAGCACCACCTATTGGTTGGAATGGAAGTACAGGCAGGATGCTGCAGGCAAAGGCATGCCCACAGCACCCCCCTGTTAGTCAGAATAGAAGTACAGGCTGGAAGCAGCAGGAACTGTGTGGTGGCAGGCACAGTCGGAGCATGCATACCTTACAACCCCTTGCCTCCTGAGAAGGGACAAGGCTTCAAACGATCAGGGACAAAGACCCATAATCAGGGACACAGTTTAAGAGGT
This sequence comes from Neoceratodus forsteri, assembly GCA_016271365.2. Taxonomy (NCBI): domain Eukaryota; kingdom Metazoa; phylum Chordata; order Ceratodontiformes; family Ceratodontidae; genus Neoceratodus; species Neoceratodus forsteri. Next base: position 570,163,644 of record CM028134.1, on the reverse strand, counting down.
ATGCACTCAGAATGCTAAAAGAATAAGGGGGATGTGTGTTAAGAAGCAGTTTCAGAAGCAGAACTAGTCTGTAACAGTCATGTATGACATGAATGTGTGAGGTTAATCCCCACTGTTCTGTCATAGTAACACATATTTTGTGAGGATCAAAGGAACATTAGGAGGCTAAATCAGGGACCACTCTGAATAGTATGGACAATCAGGAAGTATGAGTACATACAGTGCACCCATGCATATGTGTGCTTGATAAACACAAGTGACCCTGGTAGTCTGGTGGACCCCTCACCCCAAGCATGGCTTCCGACCCCCGTTCCACCATATAACATTATTTTTCCCCTAGTAGTCTAGTGCATACCTCTCAACTGCCCCTGATTTTCAGGGAGGTCCCTGATGTTGCCTCAAAATTGTACTCTGTCCCTCCTAAATATTGTGTTTCCATGACCAAACAGTGGGAGTTGGAAGCACAAATAATGTCAAACATTAAAGCTGTAGAGGTGTTCTTCCTTAGAAAATGCATTTTGCACTATGCCTCATATTCTACCAGCTTCCTGAGTGGATATCATCAAGTTTGAAGATGTGTCCCTGAGTTTGGTCCTTAGTCCCTGATTATTGTAAACCTTGTCCCTGATTTATGAGGCAGGAGGTTGAGAAGTATGGTCTAGTGCCCCCCAACCCCCAAGCATGATCCCCAACCCCCGTAACTGCGGTAAATCAAGTATTTCCCCGGTGTTCTAGTGGTCCCCCCAGCATGATTCCTGACCTCTGGAGCCATGGTAATTCAAAGCATTTCCCTGGTGTTCTAGTGGTCCCCTCCCCCCAAAGCATGACTCCCGACACTCGAAGCCGCGGTGACTTTAATAATTTTCTCTGGTAGTCCTGTGGTCCTCCCACCCCCCAGCATGACTCCCAACACCTAGAGACGTGGTGCAATGCTTATTTTGCCTGGTAGACCAGTGGTCCCCTTACCCCCAGCATGACTCCCGACTCCCAACCACTGGACTACCAGGGAAATACTTAAATTACTGTGGCTCTGGGGGTCAGAAGTCATGCTGGGGGGACCACTAGAACACCAGGGAAATACTTAAATTACCACAGCTTTGGGGACCGGGAGTCATGCTGGGGGTTGGGTTAACCACTGGACTACCAGGGAAAATTATTAAATTCACTGTGGATCCAGGTGCTGGGAGTCATGCTGGGGGTGGGAGAACAGTGGACTAACAGGGACAATTAATTATTACATCGTGGGACGGGGGTCGGGAGTTGTGGGGGGGCAGGGGGACCACTGGACTGCCAGGGAACATTAGGTATTTCACCGCAGCTCTGGGGGTCCACGATGTGTGTGTGTGTGTGTGTGTGTTTTGGGGGGGCACTGCTGCATTACCACTAGCTTTTTGTCAGTGGCAATTAGCGCTGCAGAACAGGTCGCGCTAATGCCTGTAGCGTAGTGCTATACCTCTGAATATGATGCGCTGCCGGCATTCATGGGTGCTCCCCTAACCCCGCCCCTGCATACTATTATTTTCTAGCCTCAGCGCTACCACACAGCACCAGAGCTAATGGGGGTTTTGAATATTGCAGCCTGGTGCAAATCTAGCACTATTCCAGTACTACAGATTTGAGTCAGGTGCAAAGCTTTGAATATCTGGCCCAATAACTCTAATGTTCTGAAATGTAAGTCCTTAATCACTCCCTGTATGTTGAAAGCTCTCAACCAGTTTGAACTTATAAAATATTGTGCAATATTAATTAGCACACATTACTAGTAGGTTTAAAACCCAGTGCTGTGCTATGCATAAAGGCATTTCTATTTACAGTTCTATTTATGGCCTCTCCTCTTAATACTCTTACCCCACCGAATCCCTACATCTCATTGTTTTTGTTAGAGTGGGAAAAGGAATTCTACAGATATGTGAGGGATACATGAGGGAAAAAGGAACTGTAGGTACCAGATAGTCTGGATCAGGAAGGGCGGGGGGTGGGTGGAGAAGGAGGAGGAACAGGCAGAAGTACTGAATTAAATACTTCTGCTCTGTGTTCACGAAGGAGGTAGGAGGTTCACTATCTCTGTGGACTGGAAGGGTGGGGATGAGGGGGGAGGAGGTGACTGACTTAGTGATTCTGAAAAGCAGGGTATTGGAAGGTCTAAAGGCACTTAGGGTAGATAAGGCACCAGGTCCTGATGGCATTCACTCTAGGGTGTTGAGGGAGATGGCGGAGGTATTGGCCGAGCTGCTGGCTGACCTGTTCAACACCTTCCTGGACACAGGGTAAGTGCCACAGAACTGGAGGTTGGCTCATGTGGTGCCTATCCAGAAGAGCAGACCAAAGGATGAGCCAGGTAACTACAGACCTGCCAGTCTCACTTCCATAGTTCGTAATCCATTGGAAGTAATCTTGAAGGAGAGACTGGTAACCTTCTGGGAGGTCAATGATCTCCAGGATGGTAGCAGCATGGGTTTGTCTCAGGGAGTTAATGCCAGATCAACCTAATAGAATATTACGATTGGGTCACAAGGGAGTTGGACAAGGACCATGCAGTGGATTTCCTATACTTGGATTTCAGCAAGGCCTTTGACTTGGTCCCTCGCTAGCAACTGAGGTAAAACTGAAACACATAGGTGTGGGGACTAAGATGGCTAGCTGGATCAGGAATTGGCTAGAAGATAGACTGCAACAGGTGGTTGTGTGGGAGGAATGCTCAGCTCTGTGCTGGGGCCAGTGTTGTTTGGACTGTTAAATATTTTACTTGCCCGGCCTCTGTTATTCTTGTACCAGGAATCAACAGCAGAGCCCCCTTCTGTATCCCTAACTTATGGGATATCAGCAGTTAGGAGGTGGGCCAGGGCACTGTACATTAGTAAATACTTCCAAAATTCTTTGTTTGATAGGGGAAACCATTAGCATAGACCCACAAAGGAGTCTATATGTTTGGTCCATGAGTGAGCAGACCTTTAACATTCTGGATCCCTGCACCCACCCATGGTTGTTAGTGAAGAGGTTTGTATCCTATGCAAATGATGCAAAGGAGAGCATCAGAAGGGGTTGCTTGGTCATCTGTGCCACTTGCTGCTATGATTTTATAGTTTCTACTATGATGGGCCAGGGACAGAGGTTTTGTGGGTCAGTGACAAAGGGTTGTGGGATGTTCTACTGTACTGGGGAGGTTTTCATTACCAGAGAAACCTTCCCATAAGGGGGTAGATTTTTCAGAACCGGATCAGGAAGATGGCCATGGGTAGATGTGACAGTCTGCAAAGATCTTTGGGTGTGACTATCATTTTTAAGCACAAATACTTTCTGGACAGGGACAGATTCTGTTTAAGCCATCTGTCACAGTCCTGTAGCACCTCAATAATTAGGAGTGCAGGTTTGTTTTGCAAATTTGAGAGGGGCCTGGTGTTATTAGGATGCTCAGTTACTGGATAGTTTGGGTAGATTATATGAGCCCTCGGGCTATGAAGAGGGCTGGGAGGTCCTAAGTTGGAAAGCAGAAGGATTTTTTCTTTCAGATTGTTTGACCTTCACACCAGACACCTTTTGATATTCTTGTAGGAGTTCCAGAAGTGACTCAGAACCAGCTTGTCATTGAGGTATAGGTCTGGAATCATAGGTAAACCAAGAGAAGTTAAAAAAATCATAAGTAACATTTTATTATTTTCAGTAACAATAAAACAAAAAATAACATTTTGCAGGATAGGTCTTATACAGGTAGTTCAGACAAAGCAAAGTCTTTCATCTGAGGGTATCTCTAAATCTAAATCTCAATTTCTTTCTTGCTCCAATGAAAAAATTGCTTTCTTTACGTATAATAAACCCACGGGCAGACTGGATGTGCTGTTGGGGTCCTTTTCTGCCCACATATTTTTATGATTCTATTATTCTATGATAATGTATTTTCCTGGCAATTAACTTCTGTATCCTGACCCCAATTAGATACATGTCCTGTTTTTACACAATGTCTGAAAATGTTGTCAATTTCTTTCCTTGCAAGAGCAACAAAATAGAACATTGTGTCTCAGAATTGATCTCCTGTTAACAAGTCTTCAAGTGAGCTTGTGGAGGTCAAATTGCATCTCAAAGTTAGCCCCTGAGTTCCAAATAGCTTTTTATAATCATCTCAACAATAAACCAGTATACATTTTCAAAACAGAGAAACCAGTTTCTCATAAGCAAGGGGGAAGAAAAGACAGAAACAGCAAAGTCAGCAAGTGAAGGCAGAGAGGTAGTGGGAGGGGAGAATTATGAGACTATCAGAAGTGATCATTTCCTAGATCTCACAAGAAAATTTGATTGTGCAATCAGACAGACAAAAGACAGAAAAGGAGAGAATAGACCAGATCCTTGCTTTTAACACTTTCTGCATAAGGAATGGGACATGGTTTTATTCAGCCCTGTAACACAACTGGGGCATCTGACAGTAGCATTAGTAGATCATCAACATATAACTTTGTTTAGCATTCTTTCTGCCCACTGTTATGCCTGTTAAACTCCTGTGCTCTCTGATTGTGGGTGCCAGAGGCTTGATTGCCAGTATGAATAAAAGGAGGGAAGAGGAAATCCTTGTTGTGTGCCCATTTGGAGGTGTAAAGGTCTAAAAAGATGTTATTGGTTAGCATTTTGACTGTTGGACAACCATATTTGGTTTGAACCCAGGTCATGAAGTTTGCTCTGAAGCCCATTTTGTCCAGTACATGCAGGTGGTACCCCATCTCCACCGAACTGAAAGCTTTTTCGAAACCTATGGCAGTAGCTGGTGAGGGGATAGAGAACATGCATTGCATGGAATATATTAATGAGGGACCTTAAGTGGCCCAAACTTAGATGGCCCTTTTCAACCTGTGAGGGGTGGATGAGGCTCAGCAATATTCTGTCCAATCTGGAAGCTAAAGCTTTTGCTAACATTTCAAGTCAGCAATGATAAGGGAGATGAGGTAGTAGGTGGCTGGAAGGGCAGGGTCTTTATCCTCCTTTGACATGACAGTGATTACTGACTCATTCACTGTGGGAGGGAGTGAGCCTTGAAGGTGGGACTCAGAGAAAACTTTACAAACTATAGGGCAGATGCTATAAGATAGGTGTTGATAAAGATCCACAGGGATACCATCCTCTCCTCGGGCCTTGATCTTATTCATGCCTCAGACTGCTTGTAGGATTTTTCCTTCCATCAGGGATATTTCCTACATTTAGTGCTGGTCCACTGTTAGGAAAGATAAGGAACATTTCTCAAAAAAGGCCTTTAACTGTGCATAGTCCACTAGCCCCTGTGAAGAATAAAGGGAGTCATAAAAGATTTTCATTATGAGGTTTATATCCATCTGTATGCTGGAAATACACCCATTCCTGTCCTCCAAGACTGCAATGTGTCATTTCACCAGTTGTTTTCTGAGATGGTGTATTAGGAGCTTTGATGGTTTTCCCTTCCCTCCCAAAACTTGTGTTTTGCTCTGAGGAGAGCTCTTTCTGCAGATCTCAACAGGAGTGTGATGAGTTGGAGCTTGACTTCAGCAATATGAGCAAAGAGTGTTCCTCTTTATTTGGGGTTTACCTCTGCTTTGACAACTGTTTCCTGATCAGCTAACCTGGCCCTTAAGGGCTTCACCCGGCCATCCCTCTACTTAGCCTCACTGCATAGTGCATGTTATGCCCATGTAAGGTCTCTTTGTAAGCCTCCCATATGGTACCACTGGGATCTCCCCTGTATTGATAATTTTAAAATATTCCAGGATTTCTTGTGTCACTCAGGCCAGAAACTCCTTGTCTAGGAGGTGCAATGGGTCCAACCTCCAAGAAGTGGATTTCGGTTGCTCTCACCCCCACACCATAAGATGAGAGACTGGTGCATGATCCAATAGTATAATCAGTTCAATACTAGATTTGATGGTGGCATGGATAACTGAGGGGGACCCTAGCCACAAATCCAATCTACTGGCAGTGCCCTTAATTGGAGAGATATAGAAGTAATCCCTATCTGAGAGGTCTAGGAGATACCAGAGGTCTGATAAGGAGAGATTAGCCATCATGGTGTTCACTAGTCTTGCCACCCTATGGTGGGCTTCATCCAGTGATGAGGAGCAGTCTACTAGGGGGTCTAGATTCAGACTGAAAATAAAAAAAACTGTTAGGCAGAGGGTGCCTTCTACCATGATATCAATAAGGGCTTGGGCAAAGGAAAGGAAAATATTGGGGTCATTGATATTCAGACTGTACACTGACCCCACCACTAGAGGGGCCTTCCTGGGAAGTTCATTTCAACAGCAGCTGGTGGCTATCAGTGTCTGATGCTTGCTGTGTTATCTGCCATTTCAAAGATATATGGAGTAAGATTGATACTCCATTTTTTGATGAGGGGGCACTCCTATAGTCTTCTACCCCTACCAATTCCCTACATAGCTTCCTTGGTTTGATATCTGCCAACTTGGTTTCTTGGAGGATCACTACCTGAGCTCTGAACCTTTGTAAGTGGGAAAGAACTGCCTTTCATTTGATAGAATAATTTATCCCCCTGGTGTTCCAGATGATGCAGTGGACATCAATCTTGGGGCATGGTGTTGTCTGGTCAAAGCACCAGAGATGCAGAGATGTATACAGTATGTGTTCACCTGAATGAAGAGAAAGACTTCACTGGAATCATACTTGAGGGTATGAAGTAGCACAAGCAATCAGCTGTTATGTTACACATCAGCCAAAATACTATTTAAATAAATACATTAATGTTGAATACATATAACTAAATCTGGACAGTGATACTAGAAAACTGAGAAACTTTTAATTTGATAAATGGCACCTTACAAAAGTGAACTGTTGGTGCAAAGAGACTATGGACATCAAATACTGGGAGACAGCACTACATTGAGCAGAGCACAAAAGTGCTATTCCTGGATCCAAGGGACTAGAATGTTGGGAAATATGGACAATGCAGAGTATGTTCGCTGGTATATGAATTACCCCAGTGCTCAAAGGTATCACCTGTCCTAGAGTAGTGGATCTGGTCCAGGACAGGGTGATACCACCAGTCACTAGCATACTGATATTAAGGGCCCCTGCTGCACAACTTGATCCCTTGTTCACACCTGAAGAAACAGAGGGTCACCAAGAAGAGAGAAAAGCAACTCACCACTACCATGAGTAACCTACCTCTTCTGAAACATATCAGAGCCATACAACTATAAGGATACATCAAAAACCACTGTGGGAAAAACTTCAAAAGCACTAAAACTGGCCCCAACTAAGGCCATCAAACATAACATCCTCTACCTAGGACTTTTGGGGGAGGGACCCCTTACTACAGGACCATATTCTAATCCAGATGTGGGGTTATGGCTATTCCAGGGTAACCTGGGGTTAGTATTTGATCTGGCCTGTAAGGACTCTATTTGAAGGTATGGTATAGTTCAGCTACCCCTTACCTAACTCAGTATTTCCCCCTCCCAGGACCTCCTTATACACATTGGACAAGGGGGCCACCAAAAATCAATGCTGTCTGACATCGGCTATCTTCAGAAAAAAGGGAAGTTATTCCCACAAAAAAAACATTGTTAAGCAACATCAGCTCCATCTGAGTCAATGAGGGGGGTGCATCATATTTTGAGAACAGGAGCTAACAATGTATCTGTCTAGAACTGCATATGGAATAACCTAGTTCTTGTTATCAGATTGGGTTTGACTCATGCCCAATGTGATATTCAGTGGTCTGGGGGGAAATTATCGAGGCACTGTCCTTTGCTGAAGGACTGTGAGCCTTTCTTAAGTTGGGGTATAAGGCCATTGAGCAGAGGAAGGTGAACAGGAGATATGCGAGGAGTGAATGGGTTTTAGAATGTGCTGGGGATGCCACCTCCCCAACAGGCCTTCATTAATGATTGGTGGGGTAGAGTCTCTTTGGAGTTCCAAAAACACTCCTGTGTGAATTTGGGGTTCTTCTCAATTGACACAAGAGTTACACATTTCCCATTCTACTTTATAACCCAGGAATATTATAAGCAATTGTGTCAAAGAGGGCAGTGAGGGAGAAGCAGTATTGCTGTCAGTTCACTCTCTAAGTCCTCTTCATCTACAAATATCATCCCCCCGTACTATACTGTATTAGTGATACAGACAGATGGTGTTATCTGTATAAGAGGTAGGGGGACTGAAACCCCCCTCTTTAACCCTGGTCAACACATATTGAATCATAAAAGGGAAGGGAGTCATTATCACCTTTTAAACTAAACATTGTATGAGCAAACACAATTGCACAATTGTATGCAGATGCTGGCTGCATGTGAGGCTTTTTGGCACCATGCAATTCTGCTTAAAGTTGAGCCAGTCCAAATTCCTTCATGGGGATTTGCATATGCTTCCCATGATGCATTGCATTATTGGGGTTTGTGCAACTGTGTTTCTCTTTGAAATGTGGCAGCATGGCCAATATCCTTCCAGGGTAACCCATGTCTTAGGGCATTTGCTCTGGTGTTCTTATCTTTTATAGTTCTTCTTTTCTCTATTATGGGCTCCTCATGACCCTAACAAGTAAGACACTCCAAAGGCAGCCTGGTTCCCTGCCTCTGGGCTGATGATCAGATATGGTACACTGATGAGTCTTAATAAGGCCTGTGCTTGATGTTCTTAGCCTTTGCTGGTTGCATTGTGAGGCTTTTTGGCACTATGCACTATTTCTTAAAGTTAAGCCAGTCCTAATTCTTTCAGGAGGATTTGCATATTCTTCCCATGATGCTTTGCATTATTGGAGTATGTGGAATTGTGTTTATCTTTGACATTTTGCTGTGTGGCCAATACCCTTCCAAGGTAACTCTTGCCTCAGGGCATTTGCTCTGGGGTTCTTGACTATCAGATAAGCAGTGTATTATTTACATCAGCAACTGAAGCATATTATAGTTCTTTCATGTAATCTTTTCAGCCACAGTCCACAGCAGCAGTCTGTAATTACATACAGTAGGCAGAAGATTGATTCCTCCACATGTGTCAGCTTCTGGTGGCTTCTAGTCCCACCAGAGCCCCTTCCATTCTTCAGTTCAAAATAGCAGATAAGTGTTATCATGCTGCAGGGGATGGGAGGAGAGGAAACAGCCCATCGGACTCCCTGCATTGGAGGCAGGATTACACAGACATAGAGTTAAAGCCTAGCAGTCACAAGTCAGTTCACATCTTACTTAATTCACAGTTCTTCCATTTCCAAGCTGAAATGGGACTCACTTACATGGGAACAGTATGGAATCATCGAGTCCAGAGGAGTAACTGCAATTGCCACCCACATCCTGGGCTTACAGGATTCTACACAAGGAGGCGTGGAAAGGATAAAAAGGGACTTGGCAAGGTTGGAGGAATGGTCAGAAGTATGGCAGCTAGGATTCAATGCAAAGAAGTGCAAAATAATGCATCTGGGAAACAAGAACCCAGGGGAAGAATACACAATGGGTGGGGAGGTAGTAACAACAACAAAAAAGGAAAGGGACCTAGGGGTAATCATATCAGATGACCTTAAGGTTAGCAAGCAATGTGAGAAGGCAGTAGGGAGGGCTGGGGGTATACTGGGATGTATAGGGAGAGGCATCATCAGCAGAAAACAGGAAGTTGTTATCCCTCTGTACAGACAGTTGGTGAGACCCCATCTGGAGTACTGTGTCCAGTTCTGGAGACCCCATCACCGCAAGGACATAGACAGGATAGAGGTAGTCCAGAGGATGGCAAATAAAATGGTGCAGGGTCTGCAAGAGAAGTTGTATGAGGAGAGACTAAAGGAGCTTAATATGTATACCCTTGAGGAAAGAAGGGAGAGGGGGGACATGACAGAAACTTTTAAGTACTTCAGTGGAATCAACAAAGTCCAAGAGGGTAGCATCTTTCAGAAAAAGAGACGTGCAAGAACAAGGGGACACAATTTAAAAGATAGAAGGAGGGCGGTTCAGGGGCAATGTGAGGAAGTATTATTTCACAGAGAGGGTAGTGGATGCATGGAACAGCCTTTCTGAGGAGGTTGTGGGGTCTATAACTGTGGGAAAATTCAAGAATGCATGGGACAGACATAAGGCAATTCTTGTGGGGGGTAGGAAGAAATAGGCTATTGGTTAACTAGGATCTGCGGCCTATCCTGTAGGTAGGGAAATGGGCAGACTAGATGGGCCAAGCTGTCCATATCTGCCATCAAAGTCTATGTTTCTATGTTTGTATTCTGAATTTATACCTTTGTTTGCTGAGGTCTAAGGGGATTGATGTTTTGTGTTATCTTGAGCCAGTGTGTGGAAGGCATTGAACTTGTTTGGAACATGAGGATTCCCACAACACCGACTGACGAGGTTGAAGAGTGGGAGCTGCAGCTACCACTACAAGAGTACAGTCTGGGTGTGGATGAAGGTTTGCTCTATGTGCCCTTTTTCTTTGCCTGCTGCCCCACTACTGCCATGTCACATTCAAGTCCTCGGAGTGTGGTGGCTGCCAAAGTATAGGCGGTGCAGCTGGGAGGGTAGATTGTGGCTCTGAGGGGGCCTGTAGTATCCACTGGAGACTGCACTGGTGGGGATTTAGACTGTGGGGCTCCCTCAGCATTATTTCTTTTACTTTCAGTTTGTAGCCCATTACTGAGGGCTGCTGCTGCTTTGACATTCATGGGATACATTATTCACCAGTACCTGGAGGCAAGTGAAGTATCTCATCATGAACTTTAGACCCATACAAGAAAGTTTCTTTTTGGCAGAGGTGAAGGTACAGTGCCTCTGTGTCAGTTTTGCTGAGAAACCTTGACACATACCAATAGGGTGACCCTACCAGTAGAACTGCCCCTTCATCCTGACCAGTCTCAATATGTTTTCCTTCACTGTGTATAAGAGAAGTTTAGCTAGAATAGGTCTTGTCTAGCTGACACAGGAGGATTCAGGGCCAGTAATCTATGTGAATGCTTGATTTCAACCTGAGGGCAGTCTGGTGCAATCAATAAGTCTGGTATGACCTTCTGCAAAAACTAGCCCACATCCATTCCCCCCACTTGTCTGAAAACCCAATGAAACAAATATTGTTTTGTTGGGCTCTTTTCTAAAGATCACCTACCTTTGTCTGCAAGTAGGGGTGGGCGAAAGTTGAGAATTCCGCTTTTGCGTAACTTAGGCCAAACTGGGACTTTCCACAGATTTTTGCCAAGTTCCACAAACTTTTTTTTGTGAACTACAGAAAAATGCATATAAACTGCAGAATATATTCTATCCACAGTTTAATGAACTGTCAGTGAATGAGCGTGTGCTTGTACAACCATGTGGTCATTCACTGACATTTCAGTGGGCCACCGGTATTGGAGGAGAGAGGAGGGCTGCACCAGTGGCCCGCCTAGGGTAGGGTGAGGGGAGCAGGTGGTGGTGCATGAACTGTCGGGGGTTAGCTCCACTAGACAACAGGGAATTGGGATTACTTTTTTTTAATCAAACTTTATTCAAATTTTCATTTTACACACAACACTGACAGTAAAGGAAAAGAAACACATCCATCCTTCTTATACATCACATATGTGTCATCATTGAATTAACAAATCAAATTTTAGATCAGAAAACTCATACACAGTTAATATGTCCAATGAATTGGAATAAAATCAAATAGTTACTAAAGCAAGACACATGCCATTTAATATGCCACATCTAGAGGGGGAGAGGGAAAAGTTACAAAGTACATATAAGTAGAACGAAGACAACAAAGGGAAAAGACAAGGGGAAGATGAAAGAAAAGTGGTTGACCTATATTATACCACAAATAAAGCATGGTATAGGTTAAATTCAACATTACTTCAATCTCTATACTCTCTAGCAGGTCTCTTACCTTGGGATTACCTCCACTTAGATCTGCCTGGGTAGTCATACCCTCCAGAGCTAGGTTGTTTACTTAGGGATGAGTGGGAATGAGGCCTTACCCATGTTCAGCCAAAACTTCCAGAATATCCCTATCTTTCACCCAAGCCATGTGATGGAAGAATGGTAGCCACCTACCCCTAAATCCCTCCAGTTTCGGCCTCAACGTTGCAGTGAGTCTCTCCATGACCAAGATTCTTAAAAAAATAGAGTACCAGTCCTCCACCGTAGGTATTCTAGGAGTCAATCAATTACAGGTGGTAGCCTTCAAAGCTGCTGCCACCATAATATATAGCAGATATTTTTGAGCAGGAGAACTCAGAGGGGTGGTGGTAAGCCAAAGAGGCAGATTGGGGGGACGAGGGAAAGGAAACATCAAATACACATCCCACCATCTCCTCCAGTTCCCGCCAATATGGGGATAGCAAAAGGCAATCCCAAAAGATATGTGAAAGTGTACCTCTACTGGCACATCCTCTCCAACATACCTCTGAGAATTGTCTCCCAAGATGCTTAATAATGACTGGGGATCAGAAGAATCTAATGGCTACTCACCACCTGAATTCTCTCCAAAAAAGGTAAGCCAAGGTGTGATGTACTTCCCACCAAACTTGCTACCACTGGACATCTGAGAGGGAGACCCCTAATTCCTCGGCCCAGCATGCCTTGACATGACTAATCTGATTCAATGTGGTCCATAGCTACCACAATTTTAGAAATAGCTTTTGTGGGATTTGATACTTGTGCCAGGTCAAATAAGCAGGACTGTAAGGGGTTCAGGGGCTTGCCCAATTGGGCTTATACTCCTTCAGAGGTCAAGAGATTTCTCAATTGCAAATATCTGAAAAAAATCACTCTGGGGTAACCCAAAATCTGTTTTCAGTTGCTGAAGAAGTTTTAAGATTGCCGACCCTGTAGAACTGACCCACTGTAACTAAACCAATCCTAGCCCATTGTCCAAAAACCCTGTCCCATTTGTATGGAAGGAAATCCACACAGCTCTGAAGCGGGGTATTGTTGTGCAGAGCTAAAGACATCGTATTGGCCTGACATACCTCAAACCAAATCTGTTTGAGGACAGATGTCCAGGGGTTGTCAAAAGTCACCCTCGACAACCTCCTGTCATCCAAATAGGGAGATCTCCCACACTAGCTAGCTCTATATTTAGGGACTCTAAATCTGCCCAAGTTGGAGATTCTCCTCTCATCATCAGAGAATTCAATGCCTAGAGCTGGGCAGACCAATAATAACTACAAATGTTAGGGAGGCCCAGTCCTTCCCGGCTTTTAGAGGTTGTAAGCACCGTCCATCTAACCCTAGGCACTTTCCCTTTCCAAATATGTTTAGATAATGTCTTCTTTAACTTCATCCAAAATTTCTTTGGAGGCTTGATAGGCAGTGTGGTAAAAAAAAAAAAATCTTGGGAGGATATTCATTCTCACTGTTTTAGTTCTACAGGAGAGAGACAGAGGAAGTTCCTCCCAATGATTACAATCAGCCTGAACTTCCTGAAGGAGGTGCTGATAGTTTGTGGAGAGCAAGTTATTTAGCTCCCTCGATATCCATACCCCTAAATATCTAAACCCAGCCCTGGCCCATTTAACTATTCCCAGGTCAGGCAGAGACACATCAGAAGGCACCCCAACTAGAATTATCTCTGTTTTTCAGACATTTACTTTACAGCCTGAGATAACCCTGAATTCCTTAAGAAAATCAAACATCCTCAGAAGTGATTTAACTGGATAAGTGATATACAGCAAAGCGTCATTTGCATATAATGAGACTTTTAACTCAGTGTCTCCCAACTTAATTCCACTAAACACATCTTACTGACGGAGGGCGGTGGCTAGAGGCTCTATACTTAAGGCAAAAAGAAAGGGAGAGAGTGGGCAACCCTGCCTGGTCCCTCTGCTTATTTTAAAAGCTGAGGATATAACCCCATTAACTTTGACCTGCGTCTTAGGTTCTCGATATAAATTTTTAACCTAATCTCAACATTTTTTCTCCCAGACTGAATTTGTTCAGGGTGTGGTCTAAAGATAACCAATCTAGGTGGTCAAAGGCCTTTTCAGCATCGAGGGAAACCACTGCCTTTAGGGATTCAATCAGTGGGGAGGTGGGAGCCGAGAGGGCTTTCAAGAGCAAATGTATATTATCTTGAATATGTCTCCCGGGCATGAACCAGGTCTGATCCGAGTGCACAAGAGTACAAATGATATTTTGGAGACGGGATCCAACTGTCTTTGCAAAAATTTTAACATCTTGATTTAATAAGGAAATTGGTCTGAAATTTGCACAAATTGAAGAGTCTTTTCCTGGCTTAGGGATAATTGACACCAACGCTCCTCCCAAAGAGGTAAGGGGACACTCCTCTTCATGTGCTTCATTAAGAACTTGTACCAGACAAGGGGGCAGCTTTCCTACAAAACGTTTATAAAATTCATCTGTAAACCCATCATGGCCAGGGGGCCTTGCCTGATTTCAGGGTTTTTATAATTCTGGTGACCTCTCCTTCTGAAATGACTTTTTCCAGTACTTTACTTTAATCATGTGTCCACGTGGGTAAATCTACCAAATCCAAAAAATCCTGAATTTTCTGTAAATGATCTGGTCCCCTCTCCTCAGCACATACTTCACTATAAAACTTTTGAAATTCCTTTGCAATCTCAATAGGCTGATGAGTCAGAGGCCGGGCTGCATTCGAAGATCTTGGGAAAGGGACATATCTATTGGCTTGTTGTTTCCTTAGACATAGAGCCAGGAGTCTGCCCACTCTCTCCCCCCACTCATAGCACCTCTGGCCCATATACCTCATTAAATTTTCAACATGTTGTTGCATTAATTCATTATATTTTGCTCTGGCATCCCTAAGCAGGGACAGCAAAGTGGGTCTCCTATTTTTCTTATGTTTTGTTTCCAATTCAGTCACCTTTTCTCATGCCACCTTCAATGCACCCCGATGTAGTTTATTCATATGAGAAGCATGTGAAATTGTATGCCCCGGACCACTGCATTGAGACCATCCCAAACATATTTTATGGCTGTTTCTTTACCTAGATTGTCCTGTATATAGTTCTTAATTAGTGTTTTGGTTGATTCAACATACAATTTGTCGTTCACCAACCCCAGGTCAAATCTCTACTGACCTGACCTCCCCTGCCTCCCCAGTTAAGTGTTGCGGAGATCATGGCATGATCTGAAAAAGTCACAGGGTATATCACCATGTCCAAAAAAATATATGATAACCCCTTTTGAGTATAAAACTGGTCTAATCTGGAATATGACCCTGCTGAGGCAGAAAAGAAGGGGAAATCCCTTTAATTCTGGTTTGGAAGCCACCAGGGATCCATCAAACCCCCTTCAATGCAAAGTGTTCTCAGCAGTTTGGAGCAAGATTTTAAGCCCTTGGGACCAGAGGGATTTTTATCTAATCCATTATCCTTGCCACAATTCCAGTTCCCAACACAAATTACTTGACCATGCTGAAGGCTCATGATTGAATTAAACAGGGACCGGAAAAATTCCCCTTTGGGGGAGTGGGGGCATAGACTGATACAATATGAAAGGGGTGACCACTGAAAAGACCAGAGAGTATTACCACACTACCTAATCCATCCACAGTGACCTTTTGGACTTGAAATGGGATGCCCCGCTGAATTAAAATTGTAGAGCCCACTTTTTTTTCTTGAGGGTAAGAATCTGCATATACCGACCCTACCTATGACCTCCGCTACTTTAAGTGTTCCACCTTGGAGAGTCTTGTCTCCTGGAGACATGCAATACCTCATTTAGCATTTCTTAATTCTATTAAAATCCTCAATCTCTTGATGGGGCTGTTTATGCCCTTAACATTCACTGAGTAAATCTTTAAGGCAGCCATTTAAACCAACAAAAAATACAGAATCCCAGACACTGCACCTCCACCCATTTCTCCCAAAATACAACTAATCCTCCTTCTGAAGCATGCCCTATACTGTAGTAGTCAATGGATAACAAGGTCATAAATAAACAAGGTGAAAAAAGGAAAAAATGTACAAATTATCCCAGCTTCTTTCTAGCATGCTGGGCAAGAAAACAAACAGTTAACAGGATCCAAACAATTAACAAATAACACATTTTTGTATACCCTAAAGAACACATAGGGAGGTATCCCAACCAGGGAAGCCAACCCAAACAGTAAACAAGTGAGTACACTCACTATGCTGCCAGGTAACATGGCAACTAAAGGACCAATGTCCCGCAGAAGGCGGGTCCAGGGGAGAAGAAACCTTTCTAATCAAGTCAATACCAGAGATAAAGGTACCTAGAGCACTGAGGGTGCACCCACTGACTCCACTGCCAATGAGTGAACACCACTTCTTCCTCTGGGGCTTCCAGGTCATCCGGAGCTCAGTCTGGGTAGTCGGTACCTGTAAATATGACTTTAATATGCCAAAAATTAACAAGTACCCTGCTCACATTGTCTTACCAGCTTAACTTTGCACTTCTAACATAACTGACATTATTAGCTGATAAAACTTATAACATTGTAAGTGCACAAACCCTGAATAGGGAGTGGTAGCATCTGGCAGCCAGCACCCCATCCTGTTACTAGCACTTTGTCCTGACTATTAACAAATCTTAAATGAAAAGGAACATTCGACTGTCTTCAACCCCCAGTTAATTAGAGGATTGCAATGGGTCTCCCCACCTCAACCCTCACCCATTCAGTTCAGGGCCAGCATAAATGAACCCAGGCCTGAAAATGATTATAAGTCAGTGCATGTTTACACCAGTCTGATTGAGCCCCAGATGACATGTAGCAAGCGGGGAGGAGAAGAGTCACCTGGAAAAAAATGAACTGCTGTGAAGAGAAAAGTTCACTATGTTCCCGATGTACCCACTCCATTCAGTTCATGGTGACCCATAGATTGGGGGGGGGTTCAGAGTGCACCAGGAAATGGCCTCACCTCATCCAAGCTGGAGGGAAACACCGCCTCCACATGTAAATGTATCTTTTTACTGTTAGTCCCAAAACAGCAGGGAATCAAGACAAAATATGAAAGGACCTGCAGAACCCAAGTCCAGTAGCTGCACTCCGGAATCCTTACCCACACCCACCCATGTCTCTCCATCCTAAAGGCTTAAAAGCCCAAGGAGTAAAGATCCAGACTGTGAGTAAAACATTACCTTACACGGTATTCTGTTCAGGGCACTTGTTGTCTGGGTGAGATCCATTTCGCCATATCTGAATGTAGAGAGAGCAGTGAATCAGCTCGCTTCTTTGGGAATCTAATGTTGCTAGGTGCAGTGCTCCAAATCAGCTCCTCAATCTCTCGCTCTGCTTATTCATTACTGATGTCAGAAGTTGGAATTTCTAAAGCACTCAGGAAGGGGGCTGCTTGCAGTAAGGCATCAAATGTTTGGATTCCACCTTTTGATTGAACCCACAGCTTAGCCAGATATCGAAGTTGAGCCCTTAGTCCCCTGTCTCTTAAGGCCTTCAAAACTGAGAGGACCTTCTTGCACTTCAATAACATATGCAGGGGAAAGTCTTGATCAAAGTAGACCCATTTACCATCTAGGTTAATATCCTTTTTGTTCCATGCCATCCTGAGTATTTTGTCTTTAGTTTGGTACTTAAGAAATTTAACCAGGATCGCCCTGGGGGGCACCAGACTTGGGCTTAGGTGCCACCACCCTATGGGCCCGCTCACTTTCTAGTTGAAAATCTTCATCCAGGGCTAGCTCTTGATATAACCAACAATCAATGTACGCAACCATATCATCCTACTGAACTCACTCCGCAATTCCAAAAATATGAATGTTCTTTCTTCTGGTCCTTGCCTCACTGTCTTCAGCACACATAGTAAGTTTTCTTTCTCATCGGAAGAGATAAGCAATTGAACGCATGTAGGCCATATGTTCATTTTGAATGGAGTCGATGTGCGCCTCAACTGCTGTTGTGCATGACTCCAGTTTCTTAAAATCAGTTTGTAGGCCAGAGATCTTAGAGTCTATCCAGTGCAGTATTTTAAGCATGCATCACCCGTCTGCTTTAGTGAAAGTAGTGGTGGAATTCGAGTCTGAGCCCAAGTCATTCTCTTCATTTCCTGACCCCATCTGAACCAAGGAGTGAGACATCACATAGCTCGCAGGCCGCTGTTCCAAAAAAGCATTTGTTTGTCTGGACGCAGGCAAACTATCTTTCTTTTTAGTCTTCCCCGTAGTTGCAACACTGGATTGAGTAAGTATTTAATCTTTTTGTTGTATTTACTGAGGCTGATGATGCTGGATGATTAAGTTCAGAACACCTGAGGCTAAGAGCTGCCAGACTAAGCTGCCATATCATTCGTGATGTCACCAGAAGTCTGGAATTACTTTTTTAAAAGGGATCAGGCATTGGTGGGTCCACTAGACACCAAGAAATACTGGGAATGGAGGGGGATAAGTCGGTGGACTGCCGGCTGTTTTTTTGTGGATTAAGGAATCCGTGATAGGGAAGGGGGTCTGCTAGACACCAGGGAAATAAAATGTTTTTGGGGGCCACGATCGGTGGGTGGGGGGCCAATAGACACCAAGAGGGTCTGAGGGAGGGATTGGAGGTATTTATTTATTTACTGGGACCCCTGATCAGTCGGGGGTGGATTAATGAATTAAACTGAGGTTAAAAAAAGCCTCAGAACTGACCACTGGCAGTGATCCATTCTACAGATTTTTTCCCTGCAGTTTAATAAATTAAACCTGCAGTTTGCATATTTATTCCACAGTTTTAAGGTAGAATTTCCATGGAAGTTACAAAAATAATTTCCGAACTTTTGTGGAAGTGAAATTTGCACTTTTGTGGAAATTCCATGGGTGGAATTTTATTTTTACACACGCCTATCTGCAAGTCGTTGATCTGGGCAGCCTGCTTTCAGAGCGTAGCCTGATGGAAAATCCTTGGCTTGTTCTATGGCAAGCAGTCGTTTCTCTACATGTATTACTCTTCCCAACACTACCTGGAGCTACTGAACTGTTTGCTTAGGTGTTATTTTGAGGGCAAAAGTGTCAGGTAGAACCTCTTCTATAGTGCTGTGTGATTTTTTAAATTCCAGTGAAACAGAATTGGGATGGAAAAAAACAGAAATGGAATTTTCAAAATTCTGCTGAAATTCTGTTGAATTTAACCAGAAACGGGATGATGGAATTCCATGGCAGAAAATAGTTGTGGAATGATTTTCCATGAAAACAATACTGTTCCATGGAATATTATTCTGTGGATCTCAATATTTTCTGTGGAAATTGTTGAAGAATAATTTTCTGCATAACAATGCTGATCCACAGAATATTATTCTGCAGATCACAGTAGGCAGAATTCTGCAGAAGAACCAGTGAAATTCCAACAGAAATTCTGCCATCAGAATGGTCATTCTGCACTAATGTTGCCAGTGAAATTCTACATTCCACACAGCACTACTGTTCTAGCACTGTCATTAACTCCTGGAGGTTTTCTGAGGTACCTGGAGTTTATGCCATACTAAGATTTATTAAGGATCACTAAAGATAGGGGAAGGAACTAAGAGCAGAAATAGAGGATAATGGCTGGGGATCGGGTGATAACCACACTGTAATCACCTCGAGTGGTTGCTAGGGCAACATGGTAAACCTCGAGAGCGCAGCTCGAGAGGTTTACTGTAGCCCTAGCAACCACGAGAGGTGATTTCAGCGTGGTTGTCACCTGATCCCTAGCCATCATCTTTTATAGTGTGTGGTCAAAAAAACACTGTTTGCATTCTATGTGTGAGAATTATGGAACTCTTGTGCATTAGTTTTTGTTATGCCACTGTTTGGAAGTTCTGAAGTGTGGATAACAACTTTTAAAATTCTAAACAGTGCATAACAAAGCTGTGTGACTGCTGATTATGGTGGGTAACAGGCACTTACCATACATTATATGCCTATAGCACGCTCCTATCATTTAACCATAAAAACACAAAGTGCTATTTGAAAGAATGAAATTGTCTAAACTATTTTTAAAAGTCTGTTTAGTGTTGCTGATAACCACAGCTGTTGGAAGCAAATTCCATGGCTTCATAACCGTTTTTGAAAAAAGTAAGCCATTTTGGTGGATGCAAAACCATTCCTTTCTAGTTGCACAGGATGTGCCATGGTCTTGCTGTTTATTTGTTTGAAATCTAAATCCATTTCTGTCATGAGGTGTTGGTTTCTAATCACCTCCCTAGTTAACATGAGGTCACCATGCATCCTTCTTGTTTCCGATGACATGAGACCACATTTTTGTAGTCTCCCATGATAACTATGAGACCTGGATCTTTGCATGTATTAAATTACTTTTTTGTATTTTTTCAATTCGTGCAATATTTCTTTTTTTTCTTTATGGGGGACAGGAGATGGGAGGAAAAATCTAGTAGTGGATAAATATAGGCCCTATATAGTAGCAGGAGGACTGATTGGGCTCTTGATTTGATGTTGTGCCTAATTGACTACCAGACAAAAGACAAGTTGCCAGATGCTCATGTGGGAGTTTCAGACCACACAATATCTGTGTCCACTAGAACCAAAACACACACTTTTGAGTCCCACCAGCTGGAAACCCTGTGAACTAGAGGTGTGCAAACTGGGAAGGTTTTTGTTTTGCCAAATCACCCCTGATATTGGTTCTGGTTTTGGTGTTGGATTCACGGCCAATATTGATTCAACAAAAAACGTGGCCTGTACCTTCATTTTAAAGTATACTATTAACAAAAACAGGTTAAATTCTGTAGAAAAACAGTTTAATAACATGGCAGCAATGGTAGGAAAGCCCAGCTGTTAATAAATTCACAGAAAATTATGAATTATTTTGAGCCAGTGCTAAAGTTGAATAAGCACATAGTTTCATTTGCTTGCAGTCTAAATTCCTAGCAATAAATGACAGGAGACAAGATGTGTTGAATACAGGGAAATAGGCTGAGGCAATGTAGCTGTTGAGTATAGCAGTAAAGCCTTGCAGTATGGTCTAGAGGTTAGAGTAATGAACTGTGACTGTGCTTGGTCCAGCAGACCGGGGTTTGATTTCCCTCAACCTCCACTTGCATACTGTGTGACTCTGAACAAGCCACTATGTAACCACCCTAGTGCCCCTGGGTCTCCCATGAAAACAGGCACTTGTTCCTAGGGGGCCTTACCTGATTATCAAAGAATAACACACACACACACACACACACACACACACACACACACACACACACTCACACCCACACAAAAGTAACCCCTGACTACCTTATTTAGTCTGCTAAGCAAGGTGTGCACTGCTAACAAAAGTGACTTGGTGACTGAAGGATGGTAACAGGACTGGAGGACACAATAAATGACAGGTGATGGTCTGAAAGGAGATATTTTTAAAAACAAACTCTGGTCAGAGCCAATATGGCTGTGGATAGTTTTTAGGAGTGGCATGAGCATTGAGAAAAGAATATGCGGTACTCTCGCTGCAACAGAGTCAGCCTGCCACCTACTGAAGAATGGGTTGTAGCATAGCAGAAGCAGCTACAGCAAGAGAGGATGGGAATGTGACTGATGTCTGTATGAAATCGCATCTGGAATACTGCATCCAGATCTGGAGGCCCCATCTGAGAAAAAAACATAGACACGGTGGAGGTGGTGCAGTGGAGGTCAATTACAATGGTGCAGGGCATATGGGATAAGACCTATGAAGAAAGACTAGCCAAGTCAGCATTTAAAATATTTATTTCATTTGGGTAAAGCATTTAAACCATTTTAAATATTGAGTTTTTACAAGATATGCCAGTTGAGATTTGATATATGATATAACGAATCTCAACTGGCATATCCTGTAAAATATCACTTGCAGTGTGGTCATGCTTTTACCCATTATTTCTAATGAATTTGCACAATGCAGATCACCTGAGAGGCAGTTTCAATGCAGTCTTCCTTTTATACAGTTTTACAATGTGTTTTCCAAGAATATGCCTGCTAATTGCTATATACTGTATTTAGCTTGGATAGTTCACAGAAGATGTGGCATTTTATTTTCAGTGGGGCTCTACAGCTACACAATATTATGCTTCATTGTGTAAAATCAGAACACACTGAAAACAATATTTTATATCTGGACTAGGCTATCCTGAATAAACACATTGGGCCAGATATTCAAAAGAGTTGAGTCATGCGCAATAGGGTTGCGCCTGCGCAAGTCTGAAATGCGCCATTCTGTGATATTTAGCAGGAGGCAGTTGCGCCCCCAAATCATACTGAGCAGCAGCGCAATGCTAATGAAGGCATGTGCAACCGAAGGTGGAGGAACCATGCATAAACTGCACAGCCTGATATTCAGCCAGGCCGTGCAGAGTTATGCAGGCGCAACCCCCTACCTGCGCCTGCACAACTTTAAGCCAAAAAAAAATCAAGGATCAAGTTGAGGGCCACCCACAGGTGAGCTGCCACATTGCAGGATGCAACACAGCAGCTGCCACCTGTGGGTCGCCCTCCACTCGTTCCCAGCGGCACCCCCCCATGCCCCAATTGCGGGCTGAAGTGCCCCCATTAGCCTGATCGTGGGAATAACGTCAAACCCACCCCCAATGTCCAATATCCTGGTGATCTGGTGGCCCCACCCCACCCACCACAGAGCCCCACCACCCCTCGCCCCGATCATCAGAGTGAGGGCCAGCAGCACCCACCCACCTGCCCGCCCGCTGCCTGCCCGACTGACAGCTCGTAGGGCTGCACGCCCATTGGTTCAGAGCAAGAGCCAATGGGCGTGCAGACCATACCATACAAGGCAGTCCAGATATGTGAATGAATGCTTTCATAATGTTAGCTCCATTGTCTTCAACCAGAAATCCTGGGAAAATGCCATTAGGGGAAAGTCAGTCTGAGAACCATTTCTTTAGCTCCTATAAGATGTTCACACCAGTGTGATTTTCTTTGTCAAATCTTACAATACAGAGGACAACCTGTTTGTGAGGATTTTGTTGGTCACTGGTGGTGCCAGAGAATGAGGAAAATGATACTTAATGGGAGGTGACAGTCCTGTAGCGTACTGTCTGACCACTCATCCACATATCTGTTGTTATATGTACTTCTTCAAAAGCTGATGACAGCAAGGCACAGTTTATCTTTTGGTGCAGTTCCCTGTAAAAAGCTGGCACAGCCTTTCTGTAGAAATATGTTTGTGATGGCAGCTGATATCAAGGAGCAGCAAGTTTCATCACCACCTGAAACCCAACAGAGTCAGCGATAGAAAATGGGCACATGTCTAGTGCAATCATTGCAGATGCAGATGACCAGGAAGTAACTGCACCTGGGAAATAATGTGGTGCAGGTTAAGGACTTGCGGCTCAACTTGAACTAACAAACAAGAAAATAACTGTACTCAGGAGGGACTAGTGCAGAGTGGCTGCATGTGTGCCTTAAGTTATACCTGCGATCTACTGTATGCTGAAACAATAAATTGTATTATTTTGCAAAGCTCAGTTTGATTTTGCCTTCATCCTGTTTTGGCAAATTCCTCCAGAGTGTGGTTATTTTCTTGTTTGAAATTACTGCAGATACTGTTTCATTTAACTGCTGAGCAGCTGGATGGCGTTGGCCATATTTAGATCTCTGTTCAAAGCCTGCTGCATTGTTAACTGTTTTTGAGGTGTGACTGGTGGTATCATGTTACAATAGCAACGGGAATACAGCAAACACCATCACAGTGACATTTTTGGCAGTTCGCTTTGACAGTCTGCAAGGTTCTCGACACTGCCGCCTCTGCGGTATTCACCCCCTCCCCGAACCAACTCCAATTTGGAGTTGGTAATCCTAAGTGCGGGGGGGAGGTGCAGGGAGAAGAGCCCCCAACATGGGTGTGTGTGGGGGTAAAGGCCCCCACAGAAAACACACTTTTCTCCAGCAATGACACAACACCAACTGGTGGTGTTGTGCTATCACTGTACTGACTGTCGCTGTTCTCCGTGTCACCGCAGCATGGTGGAACCGTGACTGGCACAGTAAAACAGGCTGGAGGAGACAGACAAGAACTCATTCTGTAGTCATTTATGGAGCTTTCTGATTCTGATAAAGACCTAGCAGATAAAGGGGGTGATGCAGTCAAAGTTCTGCTTGGTGTCTGAGGGGTTTGTTGCATATGAAAAAATGTAGCTATATCACCAACGTGACTACGTGAGTACCAGTGTTAACCTGTACATCCTCTGCCATGTCGCCTTGTGACTTATTCCTGGCCCATTGAAGTGGATGTATCCACTGTAAGTGTCTTATTGAGGCTGATGTGCCAAGGTTACTTGCCTGTCTCCCTCTGCTGAAAGAGGCCTTACATAAGCAACATATTGAGAGCATACTGTTCTTTGAGTCAAGGTGAAACAAAACCCCAAACAGAAGAGGATGTCTTTTGTGTTTTTGTCTCAGGCATTTCAACTTCTAAATCATCATCTGGCATGTCTATGTTAATTTATATATTTTGATTATTTTCCTCAATATCCTCACTGGATGACTGGGTATGAGGCCTGCCCCCAGCAGAGGAGACAGGCAAGCCAGGCACAACTTCTTTTCAGTTTCATGGGCCCCTAATGACCTTTCCTCTGATGACCATTCCCCAGCTTTTTTTGGTCTGGCATCTCACAAGTTTCTCTGGCTCTGAACTCCCATCATGAGTCCCCATCGTGCACTGTCTCTCTTTCAGGAATGTACTTGCTGTCATTGCTATTTACATGATCTGACTCTGAGAAATGAGAAATGGTAGAATCTTGGGAAAGAGGCACAACATATGCATGTGTGCTTATTCCGCTACATGTAGTGCCTGCAACTGCCATTATTTTTTAATAACTGTATCTTTGACTCATCTGTTTTTCTTAGTCACTGGTTCAGCACCCAAGCTTTTCATGTTGCCTTTTACTTGGCCTGTATTTGTTAACCCTTTCCGGCAGTTAGAATGCCGGCATTAGTGTGCTGGCACATCGGGATGCAGATTTTGGGATTTGCATCCTCTCCCCAAGGTCCCCCTCCCCATGGAGTTAGAATAATAAAAGGGGGTGGGTGTGTAGGGGGCACAGCATCCTGCGAAAACAGGGGTCGGCAAAATCCCAACTTGGCATCCTGGTGACCGAACACACTAATGCCAGTGCTCTGAATGGGTGGAACCTTTGTTAACTGGGTATCACCTGCAACAGCAGGCAAACATGATGAGATCTCAGAAGACAAGGTGTCGGAGCATGAGGAAGCTTCAATCAGTAAAGAAGAGGACGCATCTACTGCAGTAGAAGAAGCACTTTTTGTGTTGCTTGCATGCATGTGCAAGAAACACACTGCATCAGGCTTCCTTCACAAATGGGTTGCAGAGGCGAGGCAGTTCTGTGCCGAATGGCAGCAGCCCATTCAGGGGCTGATCTCTGCCTCTGCAAATAGAGGAGCATGCTGTCGATGACAGCTGTTAGTGAGCAGGCCACTATGATCAAAGAAATTCTGGACGCTGCAATCAAGGAGCACCCCGTCACTACGCAATCAGCTATTTTTGCTGTGAGGCATCTCTGACTGCAGCAGCCAATTACACAGCTGCATTGTGTGGTGTCCCCAAGGCGATGGCTTCTCTGTTGACCTCTCACAGCCCCCAAGAATCCAACAGAAAGCCACCACCTGCCATTCAGTGTGCCTTCTTGGTGAAACATTTCAATAAATAAATAAAATAAAAGCTGACGGTGGTGCCCAGTCCACCTGTTGGCATGCCCCCTTCCCAGTTCATTTGCCGATGGGGTAGCCCAATCCCCATCAGCATGATGCACCCCCCCATTTGTGGTGTGCCGAGGAGGTGCCCAGTTCCCCTTGGCTCATGCGTTCCCTCCAGCACCCAGCACGGCCGATGGGGTGCCCAATCCCTGTTGACTCCATTCCCCCTTCCCCAACAAACACTCAGGGGGCACGTTGGGAGCCCACCCCAGCATGCCAAATGTCCCTGTAAAAAAGAAAACCTTCCGCAAGGTTTTAATTTCTTTTTGAAACCTGTAATCTAGAAAACGGTCCCTCATTGAGTCCGGTGGCCCCACCCCCAACCTGCACCCACCATCTGCGCACACACCTCCCTACACCCCTCTCACCCCATACTTACCTCTGGAGCCCAGCACAATGATCTTCGGTGGACCAGGAACATGTCTGCATGCTTCAAAGCTGACCGCTAACTGAAGAAATGCCGGTAATCTGTATAATAGCATAAATAGGGTTTTTTTCAACTTTGGTGCATATCTCGGCCATTTTTGGGAATTTTTTCACCATATTTTCAACATGGGGTTCTTGGGACTCCACCTCATAAACTTAGTCACTGTCATTTTGTTATTTGATCCTGAAAAGTAATTTTGCGGTCACTGCGCAGAACCACCTTTTGGGACCAATTAATGAAATGACATCGTCATAGTTCATGAGGTAGGCCCCCAAAAACCCTATGCTGAAAATTTGGTGAAAAGATTCCCCAAAATGACTGTTTTACGAGTGTGCATTGTGCAGTTCCTACTCATGCTCGTAACTTCGAGAATTTTTAATATTTTCACTCCAGACTTTCAACATAGCCATTTTACCAGACCGCCTTAAGAAGCTGTAATTTTTCACCTCACAAAAATGTGTTTTCGCACATGTAGTGCACAATGGCGTGGTCACTGTGAAAAATCAATGTTTGGGACAGAGTAAGAAAATCACAGTGACACTGTTCACAAGCAGAGGTCTTAAAATGCCTATGTCAAAAATTTGGCGACAAAAGTCCATAAAATGACAGTGTTACGAGCGTGCATTGCGCAGTTTCCATGCACCCTCATAACTTCATGAATTTGTAATATTTTCATTCCATATTTTCAACATTGGCATTTTTACACACCTCCTTATGAACAGTACAGTTGACATTTTTCACATCCCTGGCCAAAATGTGTTTTCGCACTTCTGGCGCAGAATAGCACGATCGCTGTGGAAATCAGTGTTTGGGACAGATTAAGAAAATCACAGTGACACTGTTCATGAGTGGAGTTCCAAAATACCTATGTTGAAAATCTGAATGTAAAAATCCTAAAATTATTGCGGGTGTGCATTGCGGCGAATGCGTTCATGCGGTTTCTACGCACGGTCATGTCTTCACCAGTTTTACTCCAGATTTTTACTCCAGATTTTCAACATTACCATTTTTTTACACCTCCTCATGAACAGTACAACTGTCATTTTTCACATCCTCTTCAAAATGTGTTTTTGCACCTGTGGTGCCAAATGGTGCAGTCACTATACAAAATCACCTTTCGACTAACGTATTGATAGTGTCACTGTTCATGAGGTGGGGGTCACAAATAGCCCATGTTGAAATCTTGCAGTAAAAATACCAAGAAATGCCCAGGGCTTTAGGGTTTTCAAATATAACACCCTACCCTGTAGGGACTGACAGGCGTCAGGGGTGTGACTTGGGATTGTCTACAGTAATGCTCAAGCCATTCCACCCCCACCTCCACCCTGCAGCCAGTGACAGGCATTGAGGTATGCCTTAGACATTTTGGCCACAGAGTTCACCCCATTCTCCTATACTGCACCCATTTCAGCATATTTCCTTATGGAATGAGGTGAGTGTAAAGCCCGAACATCCCAAGGCATACCTCGACACTTTTAAGTGCCTGCAGGGTAGGGTGAGGTGACATGTCGTGACCACTATGGATGATGACCCAAAGGCGCACCCCAATGCCTGTCCATCTCTGCAGGGTGGGGTTGGAGTTGGCATCATTTCAATACTTCACTGCCATTCCTATACTGCATCTGTCTAACTCCTGCACTTCCACTGCTAATGCCAGCAAGCAACCATTTTGATAAATGCTTGTTTTCATTTGCAAGGCAAGCAAACATACTGGTATTGGTCTGAACTGTGAGGTGGCTTTGGGGCGGGTGGGCCTTCCCATCCTCCACCTATCAAAGCTTCAGAATACTGAATCTACTCCCTAATTACATCCACTGTCTGTCTTTTCTCTTCCTTTTTATGTTGCTTGCACTTGCACAAGAGATGGTTTGCTACAGAGAATGGCATTGCAGAGGTGTGTCACTGGCTAGCCCAATGCAGGTCAAGCTGCACTGAGCTCATCCTTGACAGACCAATTATTATGCAAGCTAAGTATGACAATGGTTTACAGTTTATGGGTTGAACCTTTGTGTACTTGAAACAAGTGAAGTGCTCCAATGAGAGAAAACTTCTTCTATTTCATATACATAAAGACGTCCCCCCCTCGAATCCATCGCTCCATTTTCCTTGCTGTCTGTCCCTCCTCCCCTGCACACACCTTTTGTCTCATGTGTTCCCAGTACCTCATTTCTCCCTTGTTGTCCCGCTGACCCTCTTGTCTTCTCATGTTTTGCATTTCTTCGAGCCAGGCTTCAGTGACCACTAACGTGACTGGCTAAGCTGTGCTGCTATCAGCCTCACAAATTACAGGAGGAACCAGAGAAGCTTTAGCTTAAATGATGGACCACAGAGAGAGAGAGAAGGAGAGGAGAGAGAGAGAGAGAGACAAAGACACTGGAGGAGCAGCATTGAAGAGACATTGTGTGCTGTGTCCTCTGTGTGTGTGTCTGTGGATAGTAGTGTGTTACGGAGGACATAGTGGAGAACAGCACATGCAAGTGGCATATGCTTGTATGTCTCTCTCTGTCTGTCTGTAACTCATAAGAGAAAGAGACACAGACATAGAAACATAGACATTGTCAGCAGATAAGAACTGCCTGGCTCATTGAGTCTGCCCATAAGCTCTTGTACTGGATTACTGCTTCTGGCCTACTCGCTGCTCTACCTCTATGGTTCCTCTATGCCTGTCCCAAGCATGCTTGAATCCATCCACATTGCTCGCTCCCATCACCTCCTGAGGCAGACCATTCCACACGTCCACTACCCTCTCTGTGAAGAACTTCCTCACATTCCATCTTAACCTCCCACCTTCCAATTTCATGTCATGCCCCTCGTTCTTGTGCTTCTCCTGTATTGGAAAATGTCTCCCCCCTGCAGCTTGTTTATACCCTTGAGGTACTTGAATGTTTCTCTCATATCCCCTCTTTCCCTCCTCTCTTCCAGTGAGTACATATTGAGGTCCCTCAATCTATCCTCATAAGTCTCTTATTTGCCCTTCTCTGGACCATCTCCAGCCTGTTAATATCCTTACAAAGGTGAGACCTCCAGAACTGCACGCAGTATGCCATGTGAGGCCTGACCGTGGTTTTATATAATGGCATCACTACTTACCTCTTTATGCTGGTGATACCCCTGCCTATGCACCCCAGCATGTCACTGGCCCCCCCAGCTGCCTTAGCACTTTACTTTGACATTTTCAGGTCATCTGAAATAAGAACCCCCAGGTCCCTTTCCTTCTTTGTGACTGCCATCAACTCCCCCCCCATCCTGTAGCTTTCCCCAGGGTTTCTGTGTCCCAGGTGCATAATTTTGCACTTTCTGGAATTAAACTTCAGTTTCCGGTCCTCACACCATTTTTCAAGCTTCCCCAGGTCCCTCCTCATTTTCTTCACCCTCTCTGGGATATCCACTGTGTTACAGATCTTGGTGTCATTTGCAAACAGGCAGACCTTTCCCTTTAGCCCTTCTGCAATGTCACTAATTGAAGGGCTCTGCCTGTAGTTATGTGGGGGAAGAGCTCCTCCCCCACATCCTATTTAAGTCAGCAGGCAGACCACTGCTCTGCTTAGAGCAAGTTGCACTCACTGAGTTCACTGGTGTGCTGGGTCGTGGCTGCTTCTGTTTTTTCTCCTCTGCTTGTGCCCCCCCGTTCTTTCCTTCTGTCGTGTTTTTGCTCGTTTTCATGTTTGTTTGTCTCCCTCCCCTCTCTGCTTTGTTGCCTGGTGTTCGTGTTTTTGTTTGTTTCACCTCTTCGTGCTTTTGCGGGGGGAAGGGTCAGGCACCCTGTTGTGCTCGCAACCTTCTAATTCCCCTGCTACACCCGTAGCCGCAGATTTAGCTGCAGCTGTTTCTGCTTCTGCTACCGCTCCTGCTCGCTGTTCTGTACCTTCCGACTTCTTTATGTCTCTTGCTCTAGCAACCACTGCTCCATGCCGTCACCATGTTTGCCATTCGGATTGCTCGCCCTGTGGACTACAGACTCCTAGATCATTCGGTCTGCATCTACAACTGCCCACATACTGAACCATTAAACGACTACCATTTTTAGCCCTGCATTGAGAGCATGTGCTTTCAGCCCTCAGGTTATGGAAGCTGATTAACTTCTGCAGTGGCAGCTGCCTATGTCATCTTGTCTGGCCAGAACTCATGCCGCAGTCGATACTAGAAGCACAACAATGATTACTAAGCATCTGACCTTGACCCCGTATGTGCATTCTGCACTTTCTTTCATCGTCAGAGCAGACATAGCACCATGGAGATTCTACTGCTGTAGAGCATTCTAAATCTACTTTTTCACAGAGTTTAAGAATTAAGTGACAGGCTGTTAAATAGTAATACCAATAACGGCCACTGGGTGGCTGTTTGCATTTGCCTTCTATCCAGTACTGTCGCACTGCAGAACACCAGCCAGTTCTATTTGGAATACAACTGAGTCTGCCCGCTCCCTGTTCCTGCTATATCACTGCTTTACTCCCTGCTTCATTGTGCGATGACCCTTTAGTAACTCAGCAACATTACCATCATTGTGTCCTACCCCGTACTGTCAGACTGGCATCCTGCATTTACGGGTCCGTATGCCACATATTCGTCTCAGCATACTGTATCATATTCCGGCCATTATACCGTGACTCATCGGCATTATCTGGAATTGGCCAGTCGCATGCTCCAGTGCTAGTTATTGATACTGGAAACTTGGATTGGCATCTTGTTTTTCACTTCACCCAGGGAGAACTTATATTAAGCTTTGCAACCCAGCTGACCAATTGCTGTCTCATACTTTATTCCTATGCTGTTTATTGACTTTGACAGCCCACTTGCTCACACAATCATTGTTCTACGCCTACTCAAACTATTGCCATTTCATACTGTTCCTTGGCTTTAGCCTCTAGGATTCTAACGCACTGCATCTGCATTCAACTTCACAAGTCCTCTGCACTCTCTGCTCATCATGATCTCAGCACACCGTGCTCATTCAGATCACTAGCTTTATGCTCTCCATCACTTAGACCTCACTTGACTATTTTTGTTACTCAGTTGCTACCCCATGTGGGGATTGTGGTCTGCTAGCTCATGAGGCCTAGCTGCCACTCTGCTTCCCTTATCGGCTGGCCTATGTGTGGTCCAGCTGTGCATGCTAGCTTACGTGGGGCTAGCTGCCACTCTACTTACCTTACCAACTGACCTACACATGGTCCTGCCACATGCTAGCCTTCTTGGGTTTAGCTACTATTCTATTTACTAACTGGCTGCCTTACGCAGTTAGCTGTACCTCCTTCGGTCCTTCGGCTGGCCTCCAAGTGATCTGGCCACACTTTCTCATCATTGGGCTTAGTTCCCCTTCATTCCCATAGACACTTCCTACAGAGCTGCTTCATTCATTTGGACCTACCTCTCCACTCATGCTTTCTAAAGCTTCCTTCTGCTGGATTAATTTTGGATTACATCAAGATATTTGCCTCTGTTCTCTTGGATGCTTCTCACCATACTACTTCATCTCCTTCAGAGTTACTACACCGTCTCAGCCAGAACTCCATGCTGAGCTCTACTCCATAATGCCTTTCTTAGTTTAACTTACGCCTAAGGCATTGATCTTCTGCAGTTCCAGGATGCTTATTGCCTCTGGCCAAGTTGCCAACTCATCTGCCCAGGTCTCTTCACTGCAATCTTACCATCCTTGATCTTCAGGATATGACAGTCTACAGTACCTTCTCTGCTCTCATACGTCTGCTTTGGATTATATTCATACTCCGCACCATACTGACGCTGGATTTGCTACCATTTATAATACCATTTTCAATTTATTCCTTAATGCTTCACTGCTATTTCAGCATTACATGCAGTTCAACATTCCTGTTACTTTATCTACCACTGCTCTGCAACCTGCCTCGTCCCACAGGGCCGGAGGGTCATCACATCGCACTTTGACGGACCTGAACCCCTATGGGCCCAGAGGTCCCTTGACCTTATTCTACAATACCATATTCACCTGCTTCTATGACCTGCCTCACCCTTCTGGCCAGGGGTTAACTACTTCTACTCTACACCTGCCTCGCCCAGCTCGGGGCCAGGAAGTTTGCGTATTGTCCTATCCGCCTACTTGATGCCATGTCTGCCAGAAGTAGGAGCTTTTACTATGGGCTCCCATCTGCATTGTTTAGCCTTTCGTCATCTAGTCTTTGGATGCTTCTGCTTTACCACTTCAGTCATTTGAAATTGCTACTACTACTACATTCCTACCAGGACACTTTAGTTGGGCTTCTCCAGAGGAATTTCATTCTCATGATTTATGCTCTGAGGCTGCTTGGAACTTGTGACAACGCTACGTCATTCGACTTGACCTCTTTAGTTATCACCATTTATGATTTGTATGCGTGACTTTTCAGGACTCGTCAGACTATTCTTACCATGTCAATTCTAGCTACTGTACCATTCTGGCCTTCAAAATAGATATACACATCGCTATGCATCTGTTTGGATCACCAGACAAGCTCCAATTTCCCATGCCATTACCATTCCTCATACTCCTTGCTGTATACCGTGCATAATCTATGATATCCTCCTCCTGTGCTACTACACCTGCATCTTACAGATTTAATCACTACTACTACTGACTTATGTACATGTCTACTTCAGTACACTTCTGCTCATACTACCTGCTTTGTCCTTACAGGGCCTAGAGGTTTGTCACGACTGACACACTGATTCTTCAAACTACATCGCCCCTCGAAATCTGGAGGTACATCTAACCTTTGTCTACATATTTGCACTACAATTTATGCCTACTTAGCTTCATGGCTTCTCCTCTTCGGATCAGAGGTCCCTACTGCTTGCCCTCTCCCATTCATGCAGCATGTGCTTGTTCCTGTACTTCTTCACCAAGGCCTTCATTTGCATAGCTTGCTAAGCAGAACACGACCCAACTGGCCTCCTACTCTGGACATGGACGCTTAGCCTTTGGTTCCTGGTTCTCCTCGAAGAAGACATTCTCATCTGTTGGAGCGCTTTACCACTGCAACTTCGTTGCTCAAATTCCTATCGACCATGGATTCCACTCTACTATCATTCTGCCCCACACATGGATTCTCGGTCTTGGAGTTTACCAGGAGGATGCTTGCTATGTTCACCCAACACGTCACAATTCAGTGCTTTCTTCTGTTTTCCATTTCTCCGGATCAGGATCTACAACTTTGGATTTCGGATTAGCCGACTAAATTTAAATTGTTACTTAGGATTACTCTCCTTTTAGTATGCCCAGAAGGACAGGCAGGTCAGTAGCCATGGGTCCTCAGAGGTTCCCCAAGGGTTTTTTCCTCTCCTGCATGCTACTGGTCACACTCTCCGGAGTTGAAGGAGGTGATCATACTGATACTCATTTTTCTTGGGGGTGGCGTCATTCTTCTCGACTCCTTCTAATGGTCGGATACTGAACAATCGTATGATATTATTTTTTGGGAGGTCTCATACTACTGAACTAATTCCTACGATGGGATACAGAGAAAGGCCAAAACATCAAGTCATAACAAACTACTCATCCGTTCATGCATCTAAGCCCTTGCATACTATCCAGCTCACATGTACTATAATCACTGACTGCTCATGTCTATGCTGAAGTACCTAAGCACTGATCATTTCATACTACTACTAGTACCTTGCAAGCATTATCCTACTTACTGGTCTGGCCTCTGTATCCAAGCACAACCTTCATCATCCAGCTACAGTATGTAACATAAGCACTGAGCTATGAACCACACAAAATGAAGACATTGAACAGGACTGGCCCCAGGACCGATCCCTGTGGCACCCTACTGGTCACCCCCTCTCCCCAGACTGTACCCCATTTACCACCACTCTCTGCCTGCTGTCTGTTAGCAGTTTCTAACCCAGTTTACCACCCTTTCCTCCATGCCCAGCCTACCTAGCTAGTTTATCAGCCTCCTATGTGGGACAGTGTCAAAGGCTTTGCTGAAATCAAGGTAAGTGTTGTCCACTGTCCCACCCTGATTTACTTCCTTTGTCACCCAGTCAAAGAAATCAACCAGATTTGTCTGACATGACCTCCCCACTGTTAATCCATGTTGCCTATGGTCCTGGACTCTGATGGCTTCTAGATGCCCCACTATCCTTTCTTTAAGCAATGTCTCCATGATCTTCCCCACTACTGAGGTGAGGCTGATGGGCCTATAGTTTCCCGCCTCCTCCCTGCTGCTGGATTTGTGTAAAGGGACCACATGTGCCCTTCTCCAATTCTCTGGTACCACCCCTGTTTTGGATGACTCAGTGAACATGGCTGCCAGAGGTACTGCTATCTCTCTTCACAGTTCTCTTAATATCCTTGGGTGTATGCCATCTGGTCCCATTGGTTTGTTCACCTTCTATTTAGTTAGCTTCTGCAGGACTCTTTTGCATGTTAATGGACTATTGTCCACCTCTTCATCCCCTTGGCAACTGCTGTACTGCTGTGGTCCTTGCCCCTCCTCCTCTTCTGTGAATACTGAACAGAAAGACACAGTAGATGTCTTTGGGGGGGCACATGACAGTTCTTAGGCATGGTACTATCACTTCCAAATATCTAAACAGCACATACAAGCAAGCAACATTCAGCATTGACAAATGCTTGTTGGTTTTGCTACTGTTTTTTTCCTTTTCTGAATTGCTGTCTTTTTCTTGGAAACTTGTTTCACAGGCCTGCTCCCTGTCATCACTGTTTAATAACAGTTGTTGATGACTAATGAAGCCAGCTCCTTTCCAAGAAAAAAACGAGTACCTAACTGTACTAACTTCCTTGGTCACCTTGGGGAAATAGGTGGCAATGATGATGAGCAGTTAGTGCATGTCTCAAAGTAAGGAATATGAACTGGTTAAGTGCAAGACTACAAGTTGAGGCTACTATGCAACTGCCAAGAGCTGTCCACTCCCTTCAAAATGTTTTACACGTGATGCAAGCCTTTATTTGAAAGGACTACACACAAAAATATATATATATATGGTCCTTCTGTCCTGTTTCTTACTTGTGTTTGAAATGACTGGTGACAGTGTGCAGACAGAGGTGACTCAACTGCTGGGCTGCCCCTTCCTGCAAAATATTTCACATGTGATGCAGGCCTTTATTTGGCAGGACTACACAAAAAATATGGTTGCATGCACAAACTGGACTATCTCCACATGAACCACCAACTCACCAGCTCTCACCTGTCACATGACAGGCAGGAGCTGAGCAAGAACATAATAACATACATAGTAACATAGTAGTTGACGGCAGATAAGGATCGCTAGGCCCACCTTGTCTGCCCATATTCCCTGCCTGCATCAGCAGTCTCTGATCCTACTTGGTCACTGGCGTTTTCCTTTCTTCCCCACATCTAGTGTTCCCTTATGACTATCCCATGCATGTTTGAATCCCACTACTCTGTTAGCACCCACTACTTCCTGGGGTAGGCTATTCCAAGCATCTACCACCCTTTCCATGAAGAAAAACTTCCTCACATTTCCCCTCTTCCTATCCCCCTCCAATCTCATATTGTGACCCCATGTCCTTGCATGACTCTTGTACTAAAAGATGTCATCCACCTGCACTTTGTTCAAGCCTTTAAGATACTTGAAGGTTCCTATCATATCTCCTGTTCCCTCCTCTCTTCAAGTGTATACATATTGAGGTCTTTTAATCTGTCCTGGTATGTTTTCTGATGCAAGCCCTGCACCATCTTGATCACCCTTCTCTGGACTGTCTCCACCCTATCTATGTCCTTGCAAAGATGTGGCCTCCAAAACTGAACACCATATCCTAAATGAGGTCTGACCAGTATTTTGTACAATGGCATCGCCACCTCCCTTCTTCTGCTAGTGATACCACTTCCTGTGCACCCAACAACAAAAATGGAAAGGGACCTGGGGGTAGTCATATCAGATGACCTAAAGGTGGGCCAGCAATGTGAGAAGGCAGTAAAGAGGGCTGGGGGATACTGGGATGCATAGGGAGAGGCATCACCAGTAGAAAACAGGAAGTTGTTGACCTGTACAGACAGTTGGTAAGATCACATCTGGAGTACTGTGTACAGTTCTGGAGACCCCATCTCTGCAAAGACATAGACAGGGTGGAGGTTGTCCAGAGGAGGGCAACCAAAATGGTGCAGGGTCTACACCAGAAGACATATGAAGAAAGACTAAAGGAGCTTAAGATGTACATCCTCGAGGAAAGGAGGGAGAGGGTGGACATGATAGAAACTTTCAAATGCCTCAAGGGAATCAGCAAAGTCCAAGAGGGTAGCATCTTTCAGAAAAAGAGACATGCAAGAACAAGAGGCACAATTTGAAGATAGAGGGGGGAAGCTCAGAGGTAATGTGAGGAAGTTTTTCTTCAGAGAGAGGGTTGTAGATTCATGGAATGGCCTTCCTGAAGAGGTCATAGATTCAAAAACAGTGGGGGAATTCAAAAATGCATGGGACAGACATAAGGCAATTCTAGTGGGGGCAGGAGGAAGTAGGCTGTTGGTTACCTAGGATCTGCAGCTTATCCATTAGGTAGGGAAATGGGCAGACTAGGTGGACCAAGCGGTCCTTATCTGCCATCAAATTCTATGTTTCTATGTTTCAACATTCCACTGGCCCTCCCAACAGCCTTGTTACGCTGTTTGGCCACCTTTAGGTCATCCAAGATGATTATCCCTAAATCCCTCTCTTCCTTGGTGACTTTCAGCATTTCCCCCCATCCTGTAGTTCTCTGCATGGTTTCTTCACCCCATGTGCATGATTTTGTACTTCTTAGCATTAAATTTTAATTGTCACACTTGTGATCATTTTTCCAGCTTTCCAAGACCCCTCTTCATTCTCTCAACCCCCTCTGGAGTATCTACTCTGTTGCAGATCTTGGTATCTTCCACAGATAGGCAAACCTTCCTCTCCAGCCCTTCAGCAATATCACTGATAAAGACATTAGAAAGGACTGGCCCCAGGACTGATCCCTGAGGCACCCCACTGGTCACCTTTCTTTCCTCTGACTTGATCCCATTTACTATTACCCTCTGCTTCCTGTCCCTCAACCAGTTTTTAACCCAGTTTTCAACTTTGTGGCCCACCCCCAGGCTACCTAGCTTATTTACCAGTCTTCTGTAAGGTACAGTTTTGAAAGCCTTGATGGAATCGAGGTAGGTGGTATCCACCACTCTTCCCTGATCCACCTTCTTTGTCACCCAGTCAAAAAAGTGAAAAAGATTTGATTGGCATAACCTTTCTGATGTGAATCCATGCTGCCTTGGATCCTGTGCTTCCATGCTTTCCAAGTGTTCCACAATCCTTTCCTTAATCAGCGCCTCCATAATCTTAGCAACTACTGAGGCAAGGCTGACCAGCCTATAGTGTCCTGCCTTCTCCTTGCTATCACTCTTATGGAGTGGGACTACATTTGCCCTCTTCCAGTCCCCTGGAACCACCCCTGTATTGAATTACTCACTAAACAGGGCCTCCAGTGGTGCTGTTAGCACTCTTCATAATTCTTTTAATATCCTGTGGTGTATATCATTAGGTCCCATCACTTTGTCCACCCTCAGCTTTGTGAGTTCCTCCAGGACTCACTATTCTGTAAAAGGACTGGTGTTTACATCTCTCTCCTCATTGTTCTTGCTGCCTATTTGTGGTCCATGCCCCTTCCCTCTGCACCATGAATACTATAGAGGATAATGTATGGGGTTTGGTCAGTAACAATGCTGTAATCGCTTCGAGAGGTTACCATGACAACTGTAAACCTCGAGAGTGCATCTCGAGAGGTTTACATGATTGTCATGGTAACTTCGAGAAGCGATTGCAGCATCATTACTGACCAAAAGCCAATACATTATCTTTTGTAGTGTATGGGATTTTGCGATTGATTAAACAGCAGCCCAGACCCCCGCCTCCCCTCCGCGCTCCCCCAAACAGCAGCGCGCTAACAACAAACTGGCAACATTTTTTTAACTTGGCCAAACAATCTGAGTTTTAAATATTTATTTGTGACGATGCCATCACAGCTTTTATTTACTGAGCTGCAGTGCTCAAAAGAGTAAAGAAAACTTGTATCCATAAAAGAATTGAAACTGAACTGACTGTCAATTGAAGAAATCCAGTTGGTCGCTACATATCAAGTGGGGTCAGGTCACAATGTCTCCTGGGAAATGTCAGCACAACATCCTTCAAGAAGGGAACAAGCAATTAAGCCAGGAGGAAAAACTAGATAACCTGATTTGGGCACAAAAAAAAAGTAAACTGTTTGTGGTCAGACATTTCTGGTTATGGGACTGGAACAGCTGACATTGCGATCGCTAAGTTTAAATGCTTGCAGTTTGCTAATGATCCCCGTTCTGAAAAGGAATCATGCTTGAAGCTGGTGTTCCATCTCATAAACTCATCACTATGACGTACTTCAGAGAGAATTATCACTTATGTCATAGCGATGAGATTACAAGAAAATAATCTGCTTGGTATCAATTCATAACAAGGCTCTCCCATACATTATAAAGTTGTAATCCCTGTTCCTCCTCCTCCACCGTGCATAATAAAGAAGAAAAAAAAATGTTAGACATCCAAACCAAGCTGGCATGGTTCAGTTTTGGTCTCATTTAAACTGAACCACATGTGTTCAGGATGGCTCATTTCACCCTCGCAGGTTTGGAACACCTCTGCTGTAAACACTACCAATTTAGTTACCACTTGTCACAGGTTAGTGTTTTTTCCAGAGTTAGCTCTTTATAATGGCTTTCTAAGATGGATTTTGTGCAATTCTATCAGGTAAAGCAGAGCTGAATGTGATTAGACTGCTATCGTGGTTGCCTGCAGATAATTCCCCCTCTGGATCCTTATCAAAAAACTAAATTATTGATATTTCGACAGTTGAACAATATAGTGAAGTAAATAACCGTGCAACTGTAATAAATGTTCTACACTCTCTTTCAGGCAAAGAAATAGTGATACCAACAGACGGAACCTGCAGAAAAGAATAGAAAACAGACCATACTTTAACAGAATTAATTAGATATCCATTAACTAAGGAATGTGCAATAAGAATCACAGGAACCCCAGAAAAAAATATTTTCAAATCTTTTAAACAAGAAGAACATTTACCTTCAGAAAGTTATTGATAATAGTGGAATCCACAAAGATTTTAATGGAATTTCTAAAAAGAGACCAACATTTGAAAAACTTGGCAGAACTATAGATTTTCGGTAACATTACATACAGGTGTTTAAACATGTAATTAATTCTGATATAAACCCTTTTAATGAAATACGTTATGTCATAGAAAGAAAAAAGAGCAATATGACCTTAATCACCATTCCTACCAGAACAACAGCGCATCCTGGTTATTATTGGCCTCAAGAGATCATGAGATCAAATAGAAGATATAGTAATCTTAAATAAAAGCAGTCTGTTATATTTTGAAAACTAATTTAGAAATCAAGCTTAGGCATAAAAGAAATTAAAAGAAGACATGTCATTGGTCTGAAAGGTAGGCTAGTAGATATGCTAATACAGGATGAACCTGCCTCTGAGATACTCAAGAAAGTTGAAAAACTGGCCTGCTTTGGAATAAATGTTGATCTTTCAAATTGTCCAACTATTCAGACAACTGGATCTATTGAACAAGTCATTTTTGTTTACTATGCAACTCAATCAGGAATCAGATTCCAATAATGACATCCAAAACATCTAGAAATGAACACAAAGGCCCGGATATTCAAAGCAATTGCACATGGTGGAACTCAGTTGCACCGGCACAAATGCGGACTTGTGCCAAGGAACGATATTCAGCCGGAGCCAGTGCACAGCACAAATCCCTTTGCGCCAATGCGCAACTATAATGAATGCAGGTGCAAGTGCAGGGGGCGTGCCCATGAATATCCAGCACTGTGTGATATTCAACCCTTAAACAATGGTGCAAGTGTGGAGCAAATCAGAGATGCACTGAGCAGACTTGTTCCCATAAATACAGGGTGCAAGCACAGAGAAAGCACTTGCACAAGGCAAGAGGGAGTGAGAGAGAGAGAAAGAAAGAAAGAAAGAAAGGAAGAAAGAAAGAAAGAAAGAAAGAAAGAAAGGAAGAAAGAAAGAAAGAAAGAAAGAAAGAAAGAGACAGACCAAGGCAGACACAGAGGGAAAGGGACAGAAGTGGCAGTGAAGAGGGAGATAGGGGCAGAGAGAGTATGAGAGACAGGCAGACACACTGCCAGGCAGTGCACCAGGGTGGCACACAGCCAGCAGCAGCCAACCACCCAGGGGGAGTGTAGACAGCAAGGGCCATGGATATGTGCCCTTCATGATGGAGGCCATAATGAGGGGTGTGAGGGGGCAGAAGGAACAGCGACGTGGCCGTGGAAGGACCCATCGGTGGTTTGCCCGACACAGGTGGTACCATGCCCGCATCACCTTCAAGCAGTACAGTGACATGGAGATTGAGGGCTGGTACCACCTGAACAGGGACATTCTGAGTCAGCTCTGCGAGCTGTGCAGTGAGGAGATGAAGGTACCCACCAGATGGAACCATGCCATGTCCATGGAGATGAAGATGACAGCCGTCATGTGTCTGCTCACTACGGGCACCTTCCAGAAACCAACAGGGGACACCACAGGCATAACCCAGTCAGCCACATCCCACCTCCTCACACAGTTCCTCAACACTCTGCTGCCACGTGCATTGGAATACATCCATTTTCCCAGCACACATGCAGAGAGTACAGCAACCATGCAGGACTTTCACAGGGTAGCACGTATGCCTGGCATGATTTGGGCCATTGACTGCACCCACATTGGCATCCATATGCCACCTGGCCCTGGGGGTGTGGCATACATCAACAGGAAGGGGAGCCCAAGTGTCAACTGCCAGGTGGTGTGCGATGCCACAGGGCACATAACCAATGTCTGCACCACACACCCTGGGAGTGCACGTGATGTGTTCATCTGGCACAGCTCTGCGCTGTGCCACAGGTTTGAATGTGGGGACATCCCCACGGGCCACCTAGTAGGTGAGTATGGCATGAGCAAGAGGAGATGGGCAGAGCATACCTTGGGATGGGGGAGGGCAGGGTGGGCATGTTGGCATGGGTGCCAGGCAGGGGGTGCAGCATAGCATAGCAGAGGGCAAGCCATGTCACTATCCACACAGGGGACAGTGCCTATCCACTGTGGCCCTGGCTGCTCACCACCTACTGGTGCCTGTTGTCCCAAGTAGAGGAATGCTACAATGAGGCACACGCCAGCATGCACAACATCATCGAGTGAGTCTTTGGCATGCTGAAAGTGTGGTCATGTTGCCTAGACAGGTCAAGCAGTGCCCTACAGAACAGCCCCTCAAAAGCCTGTGGCCTATTCCTGGCCTGCTGCATACTGCACAACATGGCTATTGACTGTGGAATATATGTTGAGGCTGATGAGGGTGACAGTAGTGGACACGACAGAGGCAATGGGCCAGAGGGAGGTGGACAGCTACCCCCTTGGCGGAGGGATCCCCGGCCGATTTAACAGGTGAGATGTCACTGGAACACCTTAGCAAGGGAGCACTGTGGTGCACACAGGTAGGTGGTGCGATACACATGCATTGGCCACACAAACAGGTATAGCACACATGCAGAGTGTGCATGGCAATGGGCATGCACACACTGAGGTGGGAAGCAGGGGTAAGGGTGACAGGGGCACACAGCCACACACAGCACCCCTCACAGTCCCCCCCCACACACACACACAGAGGCATGGGTATGCGGCATGGATCAGATGTATCTCACTGGTGCACAGGTGCAACCAGTGCAAGACTGCTGTCATCATGCCCACACCACATGGCCCAGCAGCCAGGCAGGCACACACACAGGCAGTGTGTGGTGCCACACACAGGCACCACACCTGCGGTTGGCACACACACACCACCCATCTGTGCACTGGGCAGCAGCTGCAGACCACAGGCGGGGTGGCCCACACATCAGGTCTGCTGCATGAACCCATGACCACCACAGCCATGGGGGCAGCCATGCCTGGGCTGATTGACAGCCACAGACTGCGCACCAGCCATGGGGGGGTGCAGCAGCCCCCCAAGGGTGGAACCATGGGACCATGACCATGTCTATGCAGGGATGTCAAGGTGCCCAAACAACCCAGCCCCAGCATGCCTGGGATGCTGACATCAGAGCTCAGTGGCAACTGAGCAGGGGTCACCCGATGCCGGGTACACAGGGTAGACAATGCACTGTGGGGGTCAACTGTACCTGGCCATGCCCTGTGGCAGTCAGCAGCATAAAGCCATCTGAGATCGCAGTGGCAATGCAATCCAGGGATGCAGTCATGGCCTCCTGCATGTGCTGCATCCCCACCAGGATCTGCACAGTGACCCTTTCCTGCTGTTTGGCTAACTGGCGCACCTCCACGTGCAGTGCGCACACCTCAGTGGTGAGCAGCACCTGTTGCTGAATGGACTACCACAGCAAATGGGTGTGCTCAGCCAGCAGGTTGGCATCCTGGGGCTCCCAGGCCGGACGCCGATCCCCATATGGTGACCGGCCATGCTGCACAGCCCCGCTCTCTGGTGGACACTGCACAGTGGGGTCTGCAGGGTGATTGGGTATGGCAGGTGCACCGGTGGTGGACCCTGTTACCAGCTGCCTGGTGGCACCCACAGCCTGCTGCTGTCACCCATCCAGCTGCTGAATGCCACCCAGCACCTGCGCGGCCGCACCACCTCCACCGCTGGGCACAGCCAAGGCAGTGCACACCACTGCACCTGCAGTGGTGGTGGGCAGCTGTTCCACTGCTGGCAGAGCGCTGTGCATGCTGCCTGTGTCAGTGGCCAGCAGGGGTGTCTCCCCCGTAATGATGGCCATGCTGTCCAGGATGAGTGTTACTTCAGACCCTGCCCCGATCTGTGTTTCTGTGCACAGGGCCCCAAGGTTGGCATCCTGCAGGAACACATCCAGGGCCTTGTCTGACCCCAGGTCCAGGACATCTGCCTGCATAGTGGTGGTGAGCTGCAGCCAGTCAGGCTCCCGGATGTCCATGGAGGTGGAAGGCTGGTCCTCCAGGGCTGGTCCAGTGGCCATGGCTGCTGCCTCTGCTGGTACCCCATCATCTGCCTGGAGGCATGCTGGTGCTGCAAGAGACAGAGAGGCATGTTAGTGATGCATTGCCCACATGTGCCCCCCACACTGCCACTGCATGTGTCCTGCAGGATGGCATGCACATGGGTGTGCACACACACACACACATGACATGCATGCTGGCTGCATGCACACTAGCATGGCTGTGTATGCACCCTCCATGCCCCCAGCTGTGCATGGCTGACATACTCACCATGCAGTGATGGGCTGCCACCCATCTGGAATCTGCCGCCAGGCACACCCTCCTCTGTGCTGCAGCACATGGTGGCTGCCACCATCTCCTCCTGCGCCATGAGCAGTGGCGCATCTGCAGGCCCCCCTTCAGTGGCATTCTGGGACGCATGGATGGCTGACACCTTCTCCTTGATATGCCTCTTGTCTGTGCCCACCTTCTTCCTGCACTCCTGTGCTGACTGCTGGTGGCTGCCCTGCTGGTTGACACATGCCGCCACCTCCTCCCAGGTCCCAGCCCAGGCCTGTGGTGTGCCCGTGGCACCACTCAACAGGGGCTCCCTGTCAAGGTAGGCATTGAACAAGAACTCTGTCTCTGCCTTTGTGAAATTGGGCCTGCGCTAGCTAGAGGGCCCATGTTCCTCACCCTCCTCACATTCCGACATGTCTCTTCTTGTGGACATGGACAGCACAGTGTGTCAGTGGCAGCATCACCCTGTTCTGTCCCATCCTACTGTGCCGACTGCTCCCAGTGCAGGTGCAACTTACCCAGAAAGGATGCAATACCAGTCCATGGTCTGTGCTATCCTGTGGCACTTATGTAGTGCAACACATGCAAATGAGCTTTGGCGCAATGGTAATGACATGCTAATTCCCCCAATGTGCCATGCATTGGCTGTTGAGCTCATTTGCATGTGACATCTGAATATCACAATTTTACTCCGTGCACAATGAGATTGCTCCAAAGCAAGTCGTGGCATAATGTGCACTCATGCATGGTGCGCAGGCCCACAGTGTGCATGCGCTGAATGGTAACTATGCCAACTGCATGCTGGGGGGCATGGCACATGCTGCACCAGGCCTGCTATCGCTCAAGTGCACACTGAGCAGAGTGGGTGACCCCTGACCCCTGCTGTGACCCCTGACCCCTGGGTCATCCCTCACCTGTGACCCCACATAGCCACACCCATGCTGTGCATCTCAGAGACTGCATGATGGGTAGATACAGCGCATGTTCCCTCGCATTGCGCATCTGGCACATGCCGTGGCCACTTGCGCTTACTGACACCATTTTGCTCACCGGCTACAACTCGCAGCATGGCGCGGTGAAGGGCACTGAGGGCACAAAACTGGATGCAGGTCAAGCTAATGAACCTGGTCACCTGTGTCCAGCCCCATGCCCCCCAACTGTTTGGCCAGATGCCCCTACAGCAGCCCAGGATTGCAGTGTGGCCGGGGATTGCTGCCACACTGCAGCAGCAGACTGGGGTGGCCAGGACAGGGGAGCAGTGCCGCCACTGATATGGCAACCTCATTAGGAGGAACCAAGAGCACCTGAGGAGGCTGGAGGCACATGTCAGGCATGGGGCTGTGCCACAGCCAGGTGAGTAGGCCCATGTTGCATGTGTGACCTGGTGCTGTACTGTAGTGTTGGCTAGGCTGCCTGGCATGCCCTGCAGAGCAGTGCACTACCATCGTACACATTGTGGGGTGGCAGTGCCAGCTGCCATTTGCATTGCAATGCAGCTGTGCAGGACGTGTTGGGCAGGGGCT
This sequence comes from Neoceratodus forsteri, assembly GCA_016271365.2. Taxonomy (NCBI): domain Eukaryota; kingdom Metazoa; phylum Chordata; order Ceratodontiformes; family Ceratodontidae; genus Neoceratodus; species Neoceratodus forsteri. The sequence continues at coordinate 570,118,879 of CM028134.1, read as the reverse complement.
CACACTGTGCAGAGGGGTGAGGGGGTGGGCAGCTGCTGTGGATGTTTACTGATGTGTACCTGTTTATGTTCCTTTCCCAGGGCCTGAGAATCACTGGAGGGTGGCGGTGATTGCAACTGCAGCAGCAGGTCAGCAGGCCACAGCAGGACATGGAGGCAGTGCAGGAGCGGCTCCAGCACCAGCGGGGCCATGGAGGACAGGTAGGCACTGTCATAGTCCTTCACACTTTACATGGGGGTGGTGGGGGCATGAGGTGGGCATGGCCACCTGTGCCATGTGCTGTGGCAGCTGTGTGTGTTGCACTGTGCATGGTACTTTCCACTGTGGTACATCCATTGGACACGTGTGCCAGCTTTTGGTGGGGGTGGGTGTGCACCCGGCTGCCACTGATGTTGCTGTGGTGCTGCCAGTGCACTGTGCCATGTGACTGTCATTGCGCAGTCATGTGTCCATTGTGCAGTGGGGATCACCTCTGTGCACTGTCCTGGTGTGCCATGTTGCTGGCAGGCATTGGCCCACCCTCCTGTGAGTGGCCAGTACGGGCCCTCTGGGGGTATATGTTCCCACTGCCCATTGCGTGCTGTGGGTGGGCATGGTTCCTTGGGACATTGCACTGATCACCTGTCCTGACCCTTGTCATAGGTGTCCAGCATCAAAGATGGAGACCTATGTACTGCCGGCTGCTCTGGCAGTTGATTTTTATCACTTCCACTACAATGGAGGCCATGCTGCAAATATGTCACATGTTGCTAGAGGATCAGAGGCAGTGAGGGAGCCAAGGGATGGCAGACCATGGCCGCTGGTGACTGAGACCCAGCATTCCCATGTTTTCCCCGCTGTACCTCCCTCTGCAGTCCCTCATCCCATTGTACAGTCCCTGTTCCCTGTCCCCTTCCCTCACTTTCCTACCCTTTCCCACTCCCTTGTTGCTTTATATAGTTTTTTAGAAATATATCTATTTTGACTTACCTGCCTGTGTCAGTGTATGCTTTGCAGGTGGCGTGAGGAGCCATGCTGCAGTGGCCCAGTGCCTGTCCGTGTAGTGTGCATGTGTCGGGGTGCATGTTGTGCTTCTGTGGTTCACTGCTGTGTGCTGTGGTGTGCCCCCCTGTGGTGGTGTCCCTCCCCTCAGTTGGTGGCTGTGCCTTGGGGTGCCCATGGGGCATCTGTCAGGGGTGTGTGGCAGATGTGTGCATGGTGCTGGCACACAGCCATGGTCTTTGGTCGGGTATTGGCCGCATGCTGTGTTGGGATCCCTGCTTGGCATTGTGCGGCCTGTCCCATGTGGTCTGCCACGCTACATGGCTCCCGGTGCATTCTGTCCCTGCTGTGTGGGCCACCTGTGTGGCATGTGTGTGTGTGTGTGCTTGGCTGCATGGTCTTGGTTGGGGCCTGCTCTGGTCTGAGTGTGTGGTGGGGGCACAGCCTGCAGCCTTTGGTGGCCCTCCATTGGCCGTTGGCACCTCCTGTTGCCTGCTATTTATGCCACTGTTGTGTTCTGAAGGGGTCTGGGAGCCTGTGTGCACCCTGTTGTGCTCTGTTGGTGGTGGTCTCCTGTGGCCTGTCACTGTGCTTCCCTGGCTCTGTCCCTGGGTCACTTCTCTGTGCCATGCCCACTTCTGTTGCTGTGCTGCTCTGCTCCCACAGTTGCGCTGGAGCATCTCTTTCTGCACCATGGTGCAACTTTGGTTGCACCATGGTGCATGCCTGGTTGCACCACGATGCATGCATGCCTGGTTTCACCATGGCACAACTGTGCCATATTCAACTGGGTTGCGCTGGCACAGTGCAGACAGCGCAACCTCTGAATATGGCTCCTGTTGCACCACGGTGCATCGGATTTGCACTGTGCCAGACTTGCACCAGCCTTTGATGCATTTCTGAATATCTGGACCTAAATGAACAAATGTTCCACCCAAGAACAGATCTGGCTCAACAATAAATCTTTAGGATGTTAATTGGCTGTCCCCCAGTGTCTCTCTTACTCAGACAAAGAAACTGTCAGCCTATAACAAAAGAAAACACTGTCCATTGTAGAGTAATAGTTAAAATATTTTCTGAACATTGCTGGTATTAGAAAAATGTTGCTTGATTGAGAGTTTATAGACTATATAAAACAAAAGGATATTTTATGTTTTTCAAGAAACAAGAGTAGTAGATAAATGTGGTAATAAATGGATATTTAGAAGTAAAAATTCCTGCTAAGAAACCTAAAACCTTTGCTAACCCTAGTAAAGGATGGTTTATAGGTATCAAAATTGTTCCATGTGATATGAGCAATGGAACAACAATGACATTAACATGAGCGAGTGCACATTGGCGAATACCAAAATGCCAACGTGCACTACAGAAAGGACCATAAACAACAACAGTCCTCAACATTCTCTCCAGGAGCAATATGCACTGAAATTTTTATGTGGGCTATTATTCCCCCTGCACCACCCATGTGGGAGGTCTTTGCCCCATGCATAACCCATTATTATTATAATCAACTCCTGGGTGGGTCTGACACTGGGGTACAGGAAAAAATTCAGGAGGGGGCTGTTCAAGGGTGAGAATCAAGTCATCAGGGGAGAATGTTGGGGGGCAACCTGTAGACAGGTGGACTGCAGTCAGGAGGGCAGGGGAGTGTGGAGCACAAATTTGGGACATCGGGAATGTGAAAAAATAACTTAAGTGCCCAAACAATGCAAAAAAGGTTTTCTCACACACCTAGCTAGGTCTGAACCCAGGTCCTTCCACACCAGAGGCAGTGACTCCTACCACAACACCAAATGGCTAGCTGGGAACTGCTTGGCCAAACAACCTCCCATATCCTCATCCTCAGTCTCTATTCTTCCCCCTCACTGTCCTTTCCCACTCTTTGCTTGCATCCCTTGCTATCCTTTCACACTCACTGTTCTCACAGGTGCTCAGACTGAGTCTCTCAAATTGAGTTGCTCATTTATTTATTTATTTATTTATTTCAATCTAGGATTACAATACCTTTGAGCCGAGGCTCTTTTACAAAGGTTCCACGTCAGCGTGTGCAACAGTCATCATTTTTAGTTACAAACATAACGTCACTGACTTACAGACATGTAATAACCAGTACAAAGACTTGAGCTATGAGCAAGACAAGGGGAGGAGGGGGGGGTCGATGGGGGAGAAGTGAGGTAGGAGATCGAGGGGGTAGGAGGGGGGTGAGAGCACAGGAGGTGGTTCAGGGCAGGGGCAGGAGTGGAGATACGGGGTGAGGTGGGCGAGAGTGGGAGACACTGCAGCCAGGGGGCCTTGTTGAGGGAATATGCCAGGTAAGGTGTTAGGGTTGCAAAGACTGATTGTAAGTGCTGGGTGCTGGGGCATGTGCAGCTGGAATGGTGGAAATGTTAAGATGGGCAATCGCAGGATACAAGCAGTGAGAGGCACAGCTTGGACTTGAAAAGGCCGAGTGTTGGAGAGGTCACTATGTCGCTGCCAAGAGAGTTGAGCCAGTTGGATTCCCGATAGGCAAATGATCTTTGTCCTTGGGTCATGCAACATCATGGGATATGTAGTAGATGGGAATTGGATCTCCTTGTAGTGACATTCCTATGTCTAGGCTTAAGGAGGGCACAGACACCAAGTGGGGCAAGTCTCATTATGATTTTCTTGGCCGTGATGCAGGTTTGGTATTTTATGAGTTTGTCCAGTTGAAGCCATCCAGATTGGGAATAAAGGTCACAAGTGTGGGTATGGCGATATGAGCTAGTGAAGAGATGACAAGCCTTATTCAGGGAGGTCATGATACGTTTGAGAGCAGTGGTAGTTGCAGACCCATATATGATAAGACCATAGTCTATGATGCTGACAATGGAGCTTTGGACGGCCACTGACAGTGCTTCTGGGGTTAGGTGTTTCCTGTGCTGGAATAATATGCCTAACCTCGCATTGGCTGACTTTGCCACATTGCTAATATGGACAGCATATGAGAGGTGGGGATCAAGGTTGATGCCAAGGTACTTGAACGATTGTGTTTGCTCTGGGATGGCTCCTTGTTCGGTTGCAATGGAGGTGGAGTTGTTTGTTTTGTTGTGGGGCTGCAAAGACCATAGACTTTTTTCTGATTGAGAAGCAGTTTATGATTTAGGAACCAGGATTCGATGGAGGAGAAGGCCGCTGAAGTTTATTTTGTAATTGGTTTGGATCAGGGTCTGAGGTGAGGATCACAGCATCGTCAGCGTAGAGAATTATTTGTTCTGGGCAGCTGTCAGTAGTGAGTTTAAGAATAGGCTGAAGAGGAGGGGTCCCAGAATGGAGCCCTGGGGGACTCCCGAGCGGACCGGTCTAGGGTCCAAGAGTGTATCAGCGATTCTTACTGTTTGGGATCATTCTTCAAGGTAGCTCTTAAACCAGCCAATGGTGTCAGTTGACAGCCAAGTGTTCTGAAGCTTGACAAGTAGGAGGCGATGATTGACGGTGTTGAAGGCTTTAGTTAAGTCAATGTAGATTGAGCCTAGTAGTTCATCGGAATCAAGTGCATTGTGGATTGCGCCGGTGAATTCAAGTAGGGCTGTGGAGGTGCTGTGACCTTTGCGGAACCCGTGTTGTTGCTTGCACAGGATGTTGTACGTATCCAGGTATTCTGTGAGCTGGTCCGAGATGATGCATTCTAGTGCCTTGGAGAGTGGGGGTAGTAGGGAGGTAGGTCTGTAGTTATCATGGGCAGTTTTGTCACCACTTTTATGGACTGGAGTGACAGTGGCAGATTTCCATCTGTCCGGGAACTGGCTAAGGCTGAGGGAGAGGTTGAACATTCTGGTCAGAGGACTAAGCACTTCATCAAGTGTGAGAGACAGGATTTTGAGATCGAGGGAGTCATTACTGAATCTTGATTCATCAAGGGCTATGGTAACGTATTTGCGTGCTTGGTGGGCCTTGACTGCTTTGAAGTAGAAGCAGGGGGAGCTAGTGAGAGTAGTGTTCATTCCAGACAGGGGGGCTACACCATCTTTGAAGTAGTCCTGAGGTAGGACAGCGCTGAGGTCGGTAAAGGCTTTGTTAAAGGTATCCGTAATGGTTTTTGGGTTGAAGGTTGTGGTTCCGTTGATGTTGAGTATTGATGGGGGGATTTTGGGTGGATTCCCAGTGAGTTACTTTATGTTCTTCCAGAATTCCAGACCATTTCCCCAGGAGTTTGTGAGGGCATGCTTATAGTAGGTGGACTTCATTTGCCTGATGGTTTTGGTGCAGTCATTGCAGGCACGTTTGTAGTTTTGGATGTCGTTTTGCTTTCCAGAGTTTCTGGCCAGCTCCCATAGGTGGTCTCTTGTTTTTAGCATCCTGAGGAGGTCACCTTTGAGCCAAGGGTTACTCAGTGATTTGACTTTGCGTTTCTTAATAGGAGCATACGTGTCACAGGCCACAGTGAAGATGTTTATGAAGTGGTCAAGGGCAGTGTTTACATTGGTTGCACTGAGGATAGGGGACCAGTCTTGGTGGAGGAGGTGGGATTTGAGTCGAGGAAGGTGACCACTAGGTAGAACCCAGCTGGTGATTGTTTTTGGTGGTTGTTTGATGAATTTATTTGACCAGGTGCAGCTAACAGGGGAGTGATCACTGAGAAAGTCAGGGAGGACATTAGTGTTAGATATCCGTAATTGGTGACTGGTAAGGATCCAGTCCAAGAGTGTGCTGGTGCCGGTCCTGTAATTTTTTCTGGTTGGTGAGTCAACCATTTGTGTGAGGTTCGCGCAACTGGTATCCCTGTGTGCACAGCATCAGCGCAGGCCAGTTGATGTTGAAGTCGCCTGGAGGATGGATTCAGTGTCTGGTGGAGTGACTTTACAAAGTCAAGCACAGCTGTTAGACCAGTTCCCTGTTCTTTGGGAGGGATGTAGATGGTGGCAACAGTGAAGGTTTTGTTTTGGGCACCGAGGAGGATTCTCACTGGCAGTATCTGAGCAGTTGTGGGTTAGATTGAGGTAATGATGTGGTGCCCTTGTATGGAGTCTTTTAGGTAGAGAGCACAGCCCCCGCCTCTTTTGGAGAGGCGATCCAGCCTAAAGACGTTGTAGCCAGGAATGATGATTGCATGGTCCGGTACAGATGGCGTGAGCCAGGTTTCGACAACTGCCAGGATATCAGGGCAGTGTTGGCTGGTGAACGCCTGTAGGGCATCCATTTTAGGAAGGAGGCTGCAGATGTTGATTGATATGAATGAGAGGGCACCTGAAGGCTTGCTCAGATTAGTGGCTTTAGAGCAGAATGGGCCAGGGGTTTGGGTGCACGTTGCCTGGTCAGCATGAGGAGAAGGAGGAGGACTAGCCTCAAGGGACGGCATATTTCTTTAAGAATGTTTTAGCTTACTGCATCTCGGGAAGTTGCCGAGCATCGTTTATAGTGGGTGAGGTAAGCATAGATGGGGGGACCAGAGTGGAGGGCTAGGACCAGTGTGGGTGTAGGACAGTTTCATGGTGGTAGGATGGATCATGGGCAAGGGGCAGTGACCAGTGTGCAGTGTGCCTATGTGGAGGAAGGATGTAGGAATGTGGAAGCTGTGGGGGAGGGAGGGAAAGCAGGCATTTTGGGGAGTGCAGTAGGGGAGGAAGACAGGCAAGAAGAAATAGAATAGGGGGTAGAGAACAGTGGAGGCGCATGATTAAAGTATGATTCGGGGTTCAGAGAAATCTTACCTTGTTCGAGAGGATCTCGAGGGTGAGGAGGAAGGAAGGTATATAGCAAGTAAAGAAACTGTGTCTTTCAGAGGGTAGACTTTTTTTTTCTTTTTTTTTTCTAAATGAAAGAACAAGAATCCCTCTAGTGGCAGGTCTGTATAACCTGCTAATAACCTATACCACGGGATACTATCAAAATAACTACTAAAGTTACACTTGTCAAAGCAATAGTTGCTCTTAAGAGAATTTTATTAATCTTACTGATTCATGAGTATGAATATTTTCTGTTTGGAAATATCTACTGTATATTCCACCGGTCTCCACAAAACACTTTAACCCACTTACATGGTCATTATGGAATACTGAACCTTGGAAACGGTGTCTGACTCAAACTACCCAGTGACAAATCACTTTTGTTGGTGGCTTTAATGCAGGAATTGGCCTTATAATTACTTGTTAAAAGCAAACCTTGACATCCCCTGTGATAACTTCAGGAGTGTATACAAGAAAACCTTGGCTAGCAGAATAAATGAGAGTGATACAAATTAATACCAGTACTTGAATATAACTTGGTATGTGTTAAGTCTGGACCACAGAACCTGTAAAGGACCAAAATGGTAAAAATTGGACCAGCTAAACCAGGCACAACTTATTTGGTCTGGTACTTCTGGCAGGACTTGGTCCATTTTTTTACTGTTTGGTTCATCTGTCCAAGCTGTTTTGGATTTCAGCTTGGTGAGAAGAAACACTGGGACTTCATGAAATCTGGATCATTGGACTGGACCAGACAAAAGTGTCTGGACAGTCTGTTTTTCACACTTTGTGTTTGGTCCAGGTCTGGTGGTTTGAATTTCACAAAGTCCCAATGTTTTCTGAAAATTACATGAAAAGTGGAACAGCTGAAACGGATGAACCAGAACAATAAGAACAGGACCAACAGTCCTGCCAGAATGGATGGACCATGCATGTTGCACCCGATCTGGCCAGTATTTTTGCTGTTTTTGTCTGGTCTGGGTCCAGCAATCCATATTTCATAATGATGCTTAATGTGCTACACCATGTATGGGTCCCCACTCCCCTTCATTGATTGATTATGGAAAACAGCAAACTTTGGACTTTAAGATAGTGACAGTATAAGATAATAATCATGTTTCTCTCATTATTACCAAAATGTTCAAAACCCTTATAATGCCTACTCCTGCTATTGTGAGTCCCAAGAGTATGGCAGCTTACTTTCAATTCAAAGAAATACAAAGTAATGCACCTGGGAAAGAAAAACCCAGGGGAAGAGTACACAATGGAGGGTGGGGTACTAACAACAGCAAAAATGGAAAGGGACCTGGGGGTACTCATATCAGATGACCTTAAGGTAGGCAAGCAATGTGAGGAGGCAGTAAGGAGGGATGTAGGGATTCTGGGATTCATAGGGAGAGGCAACACCAGTAGAAAGCAAGTAGTTGTTATTCCTCTGTGCAGACAGTTGGTGAGACTCCATCTGGAGTACTGCATACAGTTCTGGAGACCCCATCTCCACAAGGACATAGACAGGATGGTGGCAGTCCAGAGGAGGGCAACCAAAATGGTGCAAGGTCTGCAGCAGAAGCCATATGAAGACAGTCTAAAAGAGCTTAATATGTATACCCTTTAGGAAAGGAGGGAGAGGGGGGACTTGATAGAAACTTTCAAGTACCTCAAGGGAATCAACAAAGTCCAAGAGGGTACCATATTTCAGAAAAAGAGATGTGCAAGAACAAGGGGGCACAATTTGAACATAGAGGGAGCACGGCTCAGGGGTAACATGTGGAAGTATTTTTTTCATGGAGAAGGTGTGAATACATGGAACAGCCTTCCTGAGGAGGTAATGGGGTCAAAAATGGTGGGGGAATTCAAGAATGCATAGTACCGACATAAGGCAATTATAGTGGGGGGTAAGAGGGGGTAGGAGGAAGTAGGCTGCTGGTTAACTAGGATCTGCAGTTTATCCAGTAGGTAGGTGAAATGGACAGAGTAGGTGGGCCAAGCAGTCCTTATTGGCCATCAAAGCCTATGTTTCTATGTCTTCAAACAGAGATGTGCGAAATTCCAAAATTTCTTTACATTGAATATTTCACGATATTCTTGCATTTCGTCAAATATTTTAAGCCGGGTTTAAAATGTGAAATTGTGTCCGCTGAATGTGAAATTTCACCCACAAAATGCAAAATTTCACCTGCAAGTGAGCAAAATGTTGACGTTTCAGAGGAAATTGCACATTTCAAGGCAAAAATTCACATTCTGCAGGCAAAATGTCACAATTTCACACAGGGCCAAAAATTTTGCAGCACAGTGGAATTTTGCAAAATGTTTAGCACAGTGAAATTGCAGATTTTGCTGCAATTCTCCTGGTGAAATTTAATTTCACAACATCTCTAGTCCCAAACTTGGAAATAATTCATAATATAAAAGTTCCCTTGAATAACAAATTAGTTGAAAACATAAGAACAATTTCTCATTCTGATGCAGTTAATGCAACAGCAAATTACTGTATGTAATTAAAGAAGAAGATGCAAGAAAGAACTATAAAAATATTAAAGATTTTTTTGATTAATGTTGACTTTATAAAGAGAAAAACCAAAAACTCAATACCTGGTTCAATGTATGTGAAAATTAGAAAGCTAAGTTAAATACTGAAAGTATGGTAGAACCACTAGAAAGCATCCCTCAAAAGATCACTGAAGAGAATTAAATGTGCATATAAAACAATACAGAACATTTAAAGAGCAGCAACAACAAGCCATCATCTGAAATTATGGGATGGATATTAAGAATAGTAGTTGTAAAGGACGCTAAGCAGTTCTGGCTATTAGTTGCAAAAGGGGATGAGGAATTATTTAAATCATATTATGCCCCATATTGTCCCATGTACATGGATAAGTTATTTTGAAAACATAATGTTTGATCAAAATAAAGACTTCTCTCTTGGTTATTTTAAACTCTTTTTTCCAGGGGACATAGCATCACCATTTTATAGTCTTCAATGACTAACTTTTTTGAGATATTTCAGGGCTACTGGTTTCAATACACCTATTGAAAATGTGGGTATCTAGGGACAGACACAGTGGTATCCACTTTAAATGGTTATTGAAAATCAGAATTACTGTAGCTAAACCTGATTCCAATATGCCCTTTGATATACTGAATGGATTAGGTTTAGGAAATACAAACAAAAGGCATATGGCTTAATATTAAAAGCTCTTTAGTTTAATAATGTATTGTATTAATGTGTTTTTTTTCAACATTTCTGTCTTTATATATCAAATTACATATGTCTATATAATTTATGTTGTACACAAATTGTAACAACTATAGCAGTCAAACAATAAACTTGATCAACATGAATAAGAACTGCTGTAGCATTTTGTTTTAACATGGACCCCACGTGACTGCTCTGGGAGAGACTGAGGCAGCAATATTATCATCTAAGTAAAATAAGGCCATGGAATTGATCAAATGCTCAGTGAAATATAAAAATTCCAACCAATGTTTTGCTCCCATGTATTACAATCATTCTTGGATTCATGTCTGGATCAGAATTTAATACCTCAGAACTGCAAGGGAAACCACATTGTCCTAGTCCACAAAAAAGGTTGAATATTAGATCACACAGGTATAGACCCATTATTCTGTTGCATAAAGTGACAAAAACATTTACAAACTTAATTTTAAATAGACTGACAGAGTGAAAATGGAGAATTTCCATTTTTAATTTTAGGTTGGATTTCATTGGATTTATTGTACAAATGATCAGTGATTTGTTCTATGGCATATCTTTAATTGATATACAGTATTAGAGTGTAAGGATGCAGATTATATTTTGCTTTTACTTATCTGAGATCATTTGGCAGTCTTTCTCAAATTTTGCTTGTGGAATAGATTAAGAAATCTTTAAATATTGAAGACACCTGGGAATATATACATTTGCAAATAAGGGAGATTGGGGATGGGGGGGCCACTAGACCACCAGGGTAATTATTTACAGTATGGCATGGAGGGATCAGGGATAGGGATGGGGGACCACTAGACCACTCGGGTTATTCTTGGGATCATAATGGGATGGCAATCAATGAACTAGGGAGTGGGAGGGACGACTGGACTATCAAGGAAATGTGTTGTTTCTTTAACAGGATGGTGATTGGTGAATGAGGGAGAGACCACTAGACTCCCAGGGAAATATTTTATTTAATATAAGGGACAGTGATCAGAGATTGGGGGAGGTGGGAGGGACCACTAGACTACCAAGGATATTTTATTTAATATAACAGGATGATGATCAGAGATTGGGGTAGGGGGGAGTGGGAACTGTAGACTACCAGGGAAATTTATTATTATTATACCGGGATAGCAATCAGCAAAGGGGGACACCACAGTACCTCAACCAACCACTAGGGTTGCATGGCATTAAAGCAAGATCTGGCTCCTCAGCAGTTTCTCCGCACAAGAGAACCCCACAAAAGGCCATTAGAAGAAGAAAATTCTTTGTGAATGGTACTGCGCAGATATGCAGGTCCACTCCCCCTCATTTGCATTGTGGGTCCCACTGTACTTCATACTGGTGCATTTTTCCTGGGACCGGTGTCAAACTTAGAGGGTGATAGATCTCCACCTATTGTTTATTTCCTTTTTTTATGTATTGGTATGATTCTGCCTATTTTTCAGTCCTGTGGAATTTCTCCTGTGTTTAGTGATTTGTCAGATAATATCTTGAGCAGATAACATATAGTTTCTCTAAGTAATTTTAACATCTGGGGTGTTATTTTGTCACTCCCTGGTGCTCCATATGCTTTTAATTAATCTATTTTCCTTTTTACAGGTATCTCCTCAATGCAAGCACTAATTCCCTCTAGGGTGGGCAGTATTGGGTAACACTGGACCACCCAGAGGTGTAATGAGGCCTGATGCTACAGGCAGAAGGCCTTATAGCCCCTGGAAGGTCTGGTATTTCCCATACCACCCACCCTGGAAGGTATTTTTGAGCTTAGAAAATGGGCCACATGTTGCTCTTTTATGTGGGATTTCAAAAAGTTAAGAAAAATAAAAAACATTAAAAAGAATGAAGTTCATGCCAGACGACCAGCACTGTGGTAGCGCTACTGCTTGTGATGCCGGTGACTGGGGTTCAGTAGTGAGCCCGGGTCATTGGAGAGCCAGCAGGGGGCAGAAGGATTGAGCAGCCAATGGGACACTCTCCTTCACAGGGAGGGGTGGGTTGCTCTCCTCATTGCTATTCTGCCACCACCTGGGTGACCATGGTTGGTGCTGGTGCAGCTGAGGAGGCACAATGGTAGGGAGGGGTGGGTGTTGGCCTAGGACCAGAGCAGAGGTACACCTCTATGTGCCTCTGTCTCATTGGTCCTCCCCGAGCACTAACATCTGCAGGGGGAGGGACCAGAACAAGGAAAAGACCCCATGTCTGGTCCAGGTGACAGGCTCTGTACCAATGCAACCACAGAGGAACTGGGGAGGACTGCAGGTGCATGATCCCCAGAAGGTTTGGAGGGGGTAAGATGGAACCTCCTCCACCCCACCTTGGGGTCATCCAGGCCGTTAGATGCAATGGAGTGAGGCACTAACGGAGCGATCCCCAGTCCTCTCGGTGTAAGCCTGGGTGGTGCATTGGGAAGCCCTGAGAGAGGGACTAGACATGATGACAAGGGGGCAGAAAAATAGAAAGCGAAAAAAAAAAAGAATGAAGTTTTTGTCATTTTGTTGTAAAGTAGTCCAGCATTTCTGTGGTAGACTGCCTCCTCCTGTTCATTGCCATTCTATTGTACTTTTGCCCTCCCCCTTCCACCACCTGTGGAACACGTCTTCCCACCCAGCAGACTGCTATCATCATCATTGTAGGAAGAAAATAAACAAAAAAAAGCTGTTTTGTGTTTGTTTTTCAGCCTTCACAGCTTGCAGCTGTTTTGAGCATGATCTTATGTGACCTGGCTACACGTAAAAGCAGGAAGTATGTTCCGAGGTATCCTGCTTGTCCTGGGGATTTTTAGTAATGATTTTTTTTACAGTTTCCCGGTCCTCACTGCCTACCCTGGGGACCATGATGCAGCTTTTTTTTATTGTCATTTTATTGGTTCCTGGTCCTCGCTGCCTGCCCTGAGGACTGAGAGTGTGAAGAAGAGCAGCATTCAGTACAGTGATTCAGCCAGTCTGTGCAGATACAGAACCGTTGGCTCACCAAGACTTGCAGCATTGGGAATCAGGGGGCATGGGACAAGATACTATTGATTAAAATAAATAAATAAATACGCGAATGTAGGGAGTAGGCAGCTGCCACTGAACTGAGGAGCATAGTGTGGGGGGGTGAGCTGTCAGTAAGAGAGTGAAAAAGATGGCAGCGATCTGAAATTCAATTGGGTGCTTTCAGCCAATCAGGAAACAGGCTGGGCACATGAGTTGGTGAAGGGGATGGCAATTGTTATGTACCAGGCTCTGACTTAAAGTTAATGTACTGTACCATTGGCAGCCAATCAAATTTCTGTGATTCTTAAGCCCATTTTCTAATTCCATATAGTAGTCCCCATCCTTACCAATAGAAAAATATTTTTTTGTTGGTTTTTGTTTGCATGGTACTGAAGTTTTCATTAAATACCTCTGCTATTTCCAGGGGTTCAGTGATGATTTTATTTTGGTCTGTTTGTGAGTCTCTTAAAGAATTTATATAACTATAGAACTGTTTGCCATTTTGTTTTGGTGCAGTAAATTCTGTCTGTTCCTCAAATTTATGCCTGGCTTTGTTTATGGTGTTTTTAGAGATTCTGTGCTTATTTTTAAAGTCTTCCTAACTGTTTGAAGTATTTTCTGCTTTGTATTTTGGGTACAAATACAGCTTGCTTTTACATTTAATCAGTTTGGAAATCTTTCTGATTAACCATTTTGGTTTCCTTCTCTATTGTGTGTGTGTATATATATATATATATATATATATATATATATATATACATATATATATATATACTGTATGTATATATATATATATATCTCTACTTATAAAATGGGTAGGAAATTGCAGCAATATTACTGGATGATCAGCATCACATGACCGTACGCGTTATATCAGGCGGCGACCGCACACCTGCACTTTTACACCCCTCTAAAACAATTTTGACATTTTATAAGATAGATGAACCACTCTGGGTGTGTGGTCGTGCTCTGATATATGCACGCTTTGGGTGGTTGACGACGAGGCCGCAAACAACACACACCAATGCGTGTGTATATCAGAGTGCGACTGCACACCTCAGAGTAGTTTATCTTTTATATATATATATATATATACATATATACTTTTTTAACATATTTGTTTATTATTGACTACGTTTTCTCCTTTAAGTATGCCCAGCATTCTTCTAATGCCCTGACTGGGCAAGCATCCTTCTCTGACCGGTGGCCGTAGCAGAAAAGGCCACCGGCCCTGAGCTCTTCTACAGATGCCCCGGAGCTCTCATCTGCGGGTAAGGCTGTCTTATCCTCTGGGGACACATTCCAGGTCATGATTGGCTGAAAGTTGGACTAAGCTAATCCCCATTGGCAGGAGCTCTTGTGGCTTTTGCCGTGATTGGTTCTGTTCTTGTTGCTTCAAACCAGGGGACTCTGAGGCTTTTTGTGCCGGTTATCAGGACCAGAGATTGCTATTGGGATTCTGTGTACTTTGGGGATATTTTGTCCTGCCCTCCCACCCTCACCCCACCACTCATTACATACACTACTTCCCTCCCTCTCCAGATCTCATGCCCTTTCTTTTGTGGCTGACCTACAGGATTCTCTCTGTAGTTACTGTATTCCCTCCCACTAGGGGGTGCATGCTTGGCAACTCTACCTCAAAAACGTTTCTTCTATTACTTGCTCTAGGCTTCCTTCTCCTCAGTGTGTTTGACATATCTCATGGATCTTCCAATGCTTCTTATCAGCAATATCCAGGGGCATTCTCAGACAGCAAAAATATCATCTTCAAACTAGAAAATGTCTCTTTTTCTATGACACATACTTGATCAGGCTTTTACACAACTATAGAACCTAGTTCAAAATTTAGGTTCCCACTGCTGCTCTCTCATTCGTATGTTCTTTCCACTAAGACCGTTCTGCTTGCTTTCTTCTGCCCTTTACCTTATCACATGGCTTCTGCACCTAAAATGTGCAATTGTGCACGTAGCAAGGGCAAACTACGGCCTTTTTGACTGCTTCTACTTTGCATAAAAAACTGCTCCTGCTGCTTCTTATTTGTGCCAGCAACATCAAGCTAAACCCTGGACCCCCTGTCCCCATTCCCGCCCCTGCTGACCTACCCCAATTAAAGAAGCTATCCTTCCTGCATATAAATGTTTGCAGCCTCCTAGAAAAGCTTGATGCTATCAAAACCTGGTTTTCCCACTGTACTCCTGATATTTTTGTAATTAATGAAACATGGTTAAGACCAAATACTCTGGACTATGAGGTCAACATTCCATTGTACAACTTGTTTAGAGCAGACAGGTTATCTGGAGAGGAGGAGTAGCCATCTACATCCGTGACAGTATCATTGCTTCTATTGTTGACTCAACTTCATCCCCTAAAGAATTTGAGTGCCTAACACTAAAAATCAAACTCTCCAAATCCATCTCCCTCTGTACCATTGGGAGCTATAGGGGAGCCCCCCTCAGCTGGCCTTTTACTGTTAAAGCACGTAAGTGATATATTAGGAACCACGTATACAGAAGAAACTATCCTGGGTGACCTTAATCTGGACTGGCTTTCCCAGCATCAATACCATTGAAAGAATTTTGTGATGCACATGGACTTACCCAGATTATAAATGAAGCTACCCATCCTAATATTAAACATCCTGAGCATAGCAACCTCCTGAACCTAATTCTAGTAAGTAAACCTTACCTCGTCTCCCATTCAGGAGTATTTTTCAGCAACCTTAGTGATCATTGTGCCATTGCTTGTGTGAGATCGGTGCAACACCCAGCCTCTTCCTACTCAAAGTACATCTTTAAGAGATGTAAATGGAACTTCAGCGCTAATGCATTTCAATAAGAAATACAGCATGCCAACTGGCAGAAGTTTTACCTTGCACCTTCTGTGGAGGAGGCTTATAAGGTCCTCCAAGCTTTACTCACTGAGACTTTAGATTTGCATACCCCTGTTGTCAAAAGCAGAACCAAAAGGAAATCCTGCCCTTGGTTTACGGAACACTTAAAAGCTGCTCTATGGCACAGGGATGCTCTTTGGAAAATGGCAAGGAAGTCAAAGCTAGCTGCTGATTGGTCTGCCTTCCGAACCACAAGAAACAACTGTACTAAACTTACTAGAGCTGCTAAATCTAGCTATTTCTGTTCAGAACTCAACGCATCCACCAACTCTGCTACTAGGTTCTGGAGAACCCTAAGAGAGATCGAAGGCCATAGTAATTCTGACACACTTCCCTCAAAAATCTCTAACAGTGTCACTCATACTACTTACAAGCATGAGATTCTCGACCACCTCAATAACCATTTTGCCAGGGCAGGGATGGCCTTCGATACCTCTTCGGCAAATGTTATCAGATCGAAGTTACATAGCCAGAGTTCTGAATGCCTGAACCTAGATCTTCATGTACCATGCACTCCCTTCTCATTCTGTCTGGTCTCCACCAAACAAGTTGAGGATCTTCTCCTTCAGCTTGATATGAAGAAAAGTGCAGGTGTGGATCTGATCGAGCCATTCTTCCTAAAATTGGCCTATTTTATATGGGTGCCTCCTGTTACTCATCTTTTTAACCTGTCTCTCCTCCAAGGTACCCTCCCCAAGATCTGGAAGACTGCACATCATTCCTCTATTTAAATTAGGGGTTCCCTTTCACCTAAATAACTACTATCCTATTTCTTTGCTCCTGGCCTTGTCTAAGCTACTGGAGAAGGTAGTAGACGAGCAGCTCAGATCGCATCTAGAAAGCTCCAACTTGCTAAACTCGATTCAGTCTGGTTTCCATCCCATTCACAGTACCACAACTGCACTTGCCAAGGTTATAAATGACTGGCAGATTGCTCTTGTTAATAAACGTTATGTCTGTGCCTTGTTTCTGGACCTTAGCAAGGCCTTTGATACGGTGGATCATGATCTGCTTCTAATGACCCTAAAAAAAGTTGTGGTGGACAGCCTGGCATTAAATTGGTTCTCCAATTATCTCATGGACAGAGAATAGCAGTTCAAGGCTGAAGGTGATGTGTCACCTAAAAAAAACACTTCTAAGAGGTGTACCCCAAAGATCTATACTTGGTCCTCTGCTCTTTGCTATTTGCATAAACCAAATAGACTCTGGCTTAGAGTCGGTGAATATGCACCTCTTCACTGATGACACAGTGCTCTACATTGATAGGCCAACACTGGAGTCTGCCTGCGATGTCCTCTAAAATGAATTTGAAGTCCTTCAGAAAAACCTGCTGGATCTGAAATGCCTACTAAATGCAAAAAAAAAAAAAAAACAAAGCCATGCTTTTCTCTCCCCTAGTCTTTGCTCCCAAAAATAATCCTTCTGGTGTGATCCTACAAACAAGTACCCTCTTGGATGAAACCTTGGAGTTTGTGGAGAAATTAAAATACTGGGTGGTTTGGATTGACTCTAAGCTGTCCTTTCTAGACCATATAGATGAGCTGTCCAAGAAATTGAGACAAAGACTCTTATTTTTTTCCGCATTAAGTATTCACTGACTCCGGAGGCTAGAAAACTTCTAGTTCAAGCTACCTTTATGCCACTTCTAGACTATGCAGACTTCTTGTATGGTCATAGTACTAGCATGGCTCTCTCCAAGCTTGACACCCTTTATCACAGAGCCCTCAGGTTTATCTCTGATGCTCCTTACTCCACTCACCACTGCATCCTCTACTCTTCCATAGGTTGGAGCTCTCTTAGCTTCAGGAGGCAGAAAAATGCTGTATTATGGACTTATATGGCCATCACTCATAAGCTTCCCTAGTACCTCTTAGGTTGCCTGCCTACCTGCCCCTCCAGTGTTTATCCTCTCAGAAATCTTACCTACATATCCCTTGTTATTCCTAAAGTTAGAACGCACTTCAGTAGAGCCTCTATAAGTCATGCCCTTCCAGTGCTCTGGAACAAGATACAGAAATCCCTAAGGCTCACTACCCCGTAACCCTCTCCCTCTTTAAAGCCATAGAAACATAGAAATATAGAATTTGGCTGCAGATAAGGACCGCTTGGCCCACCTAGTCTGACCATTTCCCTACCTGATGAATAAGCTGCAGATTCTAGTTAATCAACAGCTTACTTCCTCCTACCCCCCCACTAGAATTGCTTTATGCCTATCCCATGCATTTTTGAAGTTTCCCACTTTTTCTGACTCCACAACCTCCTCAGGAAGGCTGTTCCATGCATCCACAACCCTATCTGTGAAAAAATACTTTCTAACATTACCTCTGAGCTGTCCACCCTCTGTCTTCAAATTGTGCTCCCTTGCTCTTGCACATCTCTTCTTCTGAAAGATGCTACCCTCTTGTACTTTGTTAATTCCCTTGAGATACTTGAAAGTTTCTATCATGTCCTCCTTCTCCCTCCTTTCCTCAAGGGTATACATACTAAGCTGCTTTAGTCTCTCCTCGTATGCCTTCTGGTGCAGACCCTGCACCATTTCCGTTGCCCTCCTCTGAACAGCCTCCACTCGGTCTATGTCTTTGCGGAGATGGGGTCTCCAGAATTGCACGCAGTACTCCAGATGGGGTCTCACTAACTGTCTGTACAGAAGGATAATGACTTCCTGATTTCTACTATTGATGCCTCTCCCTATGCATCCCAGAATCCCCCCAGCCCTCCTTACTGCCTTCTCACATTGCTTGCCCACCTTTAGGTCATCTGATATAATTACTGCTAGGTCTCTTTCGATTTTTGTTGTTGTTATTAACTCACCCCTCATTGTGTACTCTTCTCCTGGGTTTTTGTTTTGCAGATGCATTACCTTGCACTTCTTTGCATTGAATCTGAGCTGCCACATATTTGACCATTCCTCCAACCTTGCCAAGTCCCTTTTCATCCTTTCCACCCCACCCCGTGTATCAACCCTGTTACAGATCTTTGTGTCATCTGCAAAGAGACATACCTTTCCTTCCAGGTGCTCTCCAGTGTCACTTATAAAGACATTAAAGAGGACCGGTCCCAGTACCAAACCCTGCGGTACCCTGCTAGTTACCCTCCTTTCTTCACTGTGGACTCCATTTACTATTACCATTTGCATCCTGTTGTCCAGCTAGTTTTTTATCCAGACTGCCACCTTGGCACCCACTCCAAGGCTGACTAACTTGTATATTAATCTTTTGTGTGAGACTGCATCAAATGACTGGCCAAAATCTAGTTAGGCCATATCCACAGCCAAAGAAATCTATTAGGTTCATCTGGCATAACCTTCCTGCTGTGAAACCATGCTGCCTTGGGTTCTGTGCCCCACTGGCCTCTAGGTACTCAACAATTCTTTCCTTCAGAAGTGATTCCATCATTTTCCCTATCACTGAAGTCAAACTAACTGGTCTGTAGCTTCCTGGCTCTGCCCTGCTCCTACCTTTGTGAAGTGGAATCACATTTGCTTCCTCCAGTCCTCAGGAACCACCCCATCCTCCCATGATTTGTTAAAGAGAGTAGTCAGTGGTGTTACTAGTTCTACCCTTAGTTTTTTTAGAATTCTTGGGTGAATCCCATTAGACCCCATTTCGTTGTCCACCCTCAGTTTCAAGAGTTCTTTCAAAACTCTTTCTTCTGTGAATGGACTGGCATCGACCCCCCTATTCAGAGTTTCTCTCTTGTTTGGTTTAGGTACCTCCCCCTCCTCTTCTGTTGTGAATACTGAGCAGAAATATTCGTTCAGTATCCTGCTTTTTCACTGTCACCCTCTGCCCACATTCCCTTCCCTTTATTAAGTCTCTGTATCCCTCCCTTGGTCTTTCTTCGCTCCCTAATATATCTATAAAAGGTTTTATCCCCCTTCTTAACAGAGCTGGCTGTCTTTTCCTCAGTTTGTGCCTTTGCTATTCTGACTGCCTTCCCTGCCTCCTTCTGCTTTAACTGATAAAGTTCTCTGTCCTGCTCCTTCTGTGTTTCCTTATATTTCTGAATGCTATCCTTTTTCACATTAACTGTCCCTGCCACCTCTTTTGAGAACCATAGTATTTTTTTCCTTCATTTTGTTTTGTTGATTTGCTTCACACAAAGGCTTATTGCCTCTGCGATGGCTGTTTTGATTATTCCCCATTGTTCCTCCACCCCTCCTTCTTGCCCATTTGCTAGTGCTTTTCTGAGGCACTCTCTCATTTTCCCAAAGTCAGCCTTCCTAAAGTCCAATACTCTTGTTTTTGTATGGCTCGACTCTATGGCTGTGTTTATTGTGAACCACACTGTTTGGTGGTCACTTGTTTCCAGATGGCTACCCACTTCTAAATCTGAGATCCTATCTCCTTCCCCATTTGAGAATACCAGGTCTAAGATTGCTCCCTCCCGAGTGGGTTCCAACACTAGCTGTCTGAGACATGCCCCCTGTAGGGCATCAAGAATGACCCTGCTCTTGGATGTGCCTGCAACAAAGGTACTCCAATTAACATTTGGCATATTCAGGTCCCCGAGCAACAATATCTCCCCTTTTTCTGCCATTTTAAGGATGCCTTCTATCATTTCCTTGTCCATTTCCTCCCCCTGAGATGGGGGTCTGTACATAAACCCCATGTGGATTGTGGTGCCATTTCCTGTCTCCAGGGTGACCCATAGTGACTCATCAACTTCATATTTACTCTTCAGTTCTGTTGCTTTAATCCCTTCCCTTATTTAGAGAGCTAGTCCTCCTCCTCTTTTACCCACCCTGTCCCTCCTATAGACTGTGTATCCTGGTATGTTGACATCTCTCTGTGTACCATGTTTCAGTGACTGCCACAATATTCAGACATCCCTCTTCCATCAAGGCCCATAGTACAGGGAGCTTGTTGCACAGACTGCTGGCATTGGTACACATGACCTTCCAATTATTTTTTATGGCCTTACCCCTTTTAGCCCCTTCCCTGTCTATACTGCCTTTTTTTGCATTTACCCCTGTCCTGCTCCTGTCCTGCTCCCTACTGACTTCTCTACCTTGGTGTTTACCTCTCTAACTACTGTGTTTTTTGGGGGAAGGCTGGGACTTCCCTGCTCCTTTTCAGTGTCTCCCCCCTTGGCTAGTTTAAATGCTTGCCAATGAAGTATTTAAATCTGTCACCTAGGATCCTGGTTCCTCCCTGGACAGATGCAGACCATTGTGCCAATATAAGCCTGCATCCCTCCAAGTGGCTCTCCAGTCCCCAGTGAAGCCAAAACCCTGAGCTCCTCACCAGTTTTTCAACCATTCATTGAATCCCATGGTGCGGAATACCCTAGCATCATCCTTGCCATAGACAGGCAGCACCTCCTAGAAGGTTACCGTACATGCTACTTGTCTAATGCCCCTCCCCAACTCCACAAACTCCTCCTGCACTGCTCTGATCCCATTCCAGCTAGGTCATTGGTCCCTAGGTGGACAATAACATCCAGCTCCCTCCCTCGTGCAGCTGCTCCTGTAATCCTCATTATTTGCTTCCTGTCCCTCCCAGCCATGGCACCAAGCAGGCACCTTACCTCCCTATCCCCTTCCTCACCCACTTCAACCCCCCAATGATCGAGTCCCCCACCAGGAGTTGTTTCCTTCCCCTGTGGGGTCTCATGCCATCCTCCTGTGGGTCTCCTTTGTGGAGGTTCCCAGCATCCTTCTTGGTCTCCACTGCAGGTGCCCCCATAGAGGAACCACTCTTTACCAGAATAGCATATGAACTGTGGAGATGTACAACTGGAGGGATGCACCTCTGTTTCACCACCCTCTCCCTTCCTGAGCCCACCTTGGTCTAACCACTCCTCTTTCTTAGCAACCTCTGAGGTAATGGTGGTGGCCCTGGTGGTCCCTGGGTGGGGAAAGAGGTTTCATGAATCCTAGCCCGGTCAGCCTGGAGATGGGCAACTTCTTCCCTCAGGCCAGAGAGGTGCCTGCAAACAGGGCAGCATTGCAGCCTACAGAATGTCTCCCAGAACACTGCTGCCCCCCAGCCATTGCACTGCACCACTCTGATCTTGACTTATTTTGTGTCCCCTCTTCTGTTGCTTTGTATGCTTACTGTCTCCTCCCTCTATGTATTTTTACACTTACTTTCCTACTGCTACTTCATGTTCCTGAAGGCCTTCTCCGAGGTCTGTCATTGCTTCAAATGAGGGAAGTAGTACTACCATGCCTTAATCGTCTGTCATACTGCTTATACTCCTACAGTCCTAAGCCTATAGGTTATTGCCTCAAGAAATACTGACTTCTGCCAATTATACCAGCTTCTGTCAACCTCCCACCCCTCAGCCTCCCTCCCTCCTCAATTCCTTCCCACATCTTGCCCTTACCTGCCCATATGTACCTTCCATCATTATCTCTCTTCTATCAGATTTGCCACTACTACCTATGACTGCCCATACATACTTCTCTACCTCATTCCCTTCTACCAGCGCTGCTGCTACTACATTCCTCCTCCAGCATGCTCAGTGACTCAGTCTTCTTGATTCTAGCAGGAGTAGGCTGTACACTCTAGTTCGCTGTTCTTAGTTTAAATGGATCTTGACACCTTACATTTTTATGGCATTATACCCTTGGAATTACTGTTTATTAAAATGTGTCACACTGCTGTCTCAAAATGAAGCTAACTGTATAAGCAATACCCTATTGGCCTGTACTTCTTACGCCTGTAATCATGTAATCTCTATTACATATGTGTTGTATGACTGTGTATTCATAAGCACTAATGTATATAGCGTGTTACTGACTCTCAGCCTGCTGCATATTCTATATTATTCTTTTCTTTGCCTTGTATATGCCTTATATGCGTATTATGTTGTCCTTATATATGTTATTACCTGCTTATTTTCATGGCCCTGCTGACTATTGTACTGTTCCTAGGTCCATCTTGTAAATGAGCTTGTCTTAATAGCGTTTCACCTGGCAAAATAAAGATATTGATTGATTGACTGATTAATGTTTTATCCTTGAATTAACTTTGCCAGTCTATATTTGCCATTTCTGTGTTCAAAGCTTCCTTGTTTGTTATTCCATATAAATACATTTCTGTGCAGATTTTTGTTTCAATGATTGAACTATGTATTGAGAACAGAACACATGCATGAGCACTATTGCCAAGTGGGATGGTAACCTCACAATTTTGTATGTTAATAGTTTCAGAACTCATTACTGTATCTAATATATTTTCTCCTCTTGTCAGAGTTTTAACATGTTATAAGAGATTATGTTCTTTACTTATGTTTATAAAATCACTATTCTGTTTACTGCTTGCACTTTTGTCTTGTCAGTTTAAATCATTATCATTTGAATCACCCTTGAATATAGTTATTCCCACTTCACAGGCTTTTGTCAATTCATCTATTATTTCATCATTTGTATTTTCATCTGTATTCAGAGGTCTGTAACATAGACCTAGTGTGAACCGTTCAGTATGGTTAGGGTTTACATTCAGACAGATGATTTCAGTTTTTGTATCCAGTGACGTAATTTTGTCTGAAATATCTGTAACTATGATAGAATCTGATAAAAATGCCGCCACTCCACCTCCTTTTTTTACTATTTCTATCAAGTCTTATAACCAGGAAGAATGCTTTTATCCCACAAATTATCTTTTACTCACCAAGTTTCTGTAATAAGTGCAATGTCAGCTTTGTTATTGAAGGTTGACATTGCTTGTAATTCCCCCATTTTATTGTTTAAACTTTGTACATTTCTTAGTAGGCATTTTATATCATGTTAAAAGACAAAGAACCTATGTACGCAAGCATTGAGGCAATGGTTACCCCAAAGGGCATCTGGCTGGGAAGCCAAGTTTCAAAGAAATACAAAATCACACATGCCCCCACTATGTAAAGCATCATGGTCTGCATATGCAAATCACCACAGAATATTAAGCTGGTTCAACTTTAAGCAGAAATGCATGGTGCCGATCATGTGCTTGTTTGTTGTCTGTCATTATTTTATAGGTATTGTTTTTTGGAGGTTAGTGGGATTTACATTATGATTTATGGGATGTGCTTCCACTCCCCCCCCCCCCAGTTTAAAGATCATAGATCATGGTGTGCCTTAATTAGCCTCCCCAGGATATATGCACCATTTTTTGTTTAAACGCACAGAGAAGCCCACCAGGATGAAGTGCAGTGTCACAGGTTTACTGCATGACAAAAGGGATTAACTCCCACTGTTTGCTACAGTAAATCTATTGCAGAATTCTGCAGTACTGTACTTCATCCTGCTGGGCTTCACTGTAGCTCAACACTACCATACAAGTGATTTCTTTTGTGGAAGTGTGGCCATGTGTCAATATATCTAGTGCTGTTTACTTTGCACCATTCTTTGACCCTTATGTTTATTTTTTTAATTATGCTAATCCTTCCATTTACCAGTCTTGGAACTGGGAGGATCCCTGAGACAATTACTTCTGCCCCTAAAATGTTTAACTCTGCAACTATTTCGGTAATTTCTCTACTTAACTTATGTTCTTCTCATGATCTGTCTCGACTTTATTTGTTCCCACATGAATGGCTACAATAAGTCTTTTTCCACAATTTTTTTTATAATATTAGGTGCTCTGGTTCTAATGTCTTCAATCTTTGCCCCTGGGAAACTCGACACCTTTCTGTTGTATTTGTCAGGGTTAGAAATCATGGAGTCACATAGCTTAAGTATCGATTCTCCTAGTATTATCAACTGCCTTGGTTCAGGGTCTTCTGCCATTCCATTTCAGTGTTATCTATCTCAGCCATTGAAAGGACACCATATCTATTTGATAAAGGAATTTCACTACTTGTTATTGCCCTTCCTCCCTTCCTTTGTCTGCCGTTATATGCTACTAAATGCCAATAATCATCATCTTGGTTCACCCCCAAGTTTTCCCCGTGTTTTTATTACTGTTTTCTCCCATAGAAGTACCACTGATGTTAAGCTTTTCTCTCCTTCTTTTTTTATTTAGAAAGATGGATTCATTAGTTTAACTTTTGTGAATCTACATCTAGTGTATCAACAAATTTCTCAATCTGTTTAATCTGTTGCAAATTTATTAACTCCATCTGGGTTGTGTTTAATTTATGATGGATCATGTCGTAAGCCTGACATTTAACACATATAAATCCATTTGGGCAGTTAATGGAAGGTTTTCCTGTATACATATTACACTTTGCACATTGAACCAGGGATCCTTTCTGACACATCAGTTTCAAAACATCACTTGTTGGATCCATTGTGTTAATTTTTCAGTTCCTAAGATTCTTACTCAAGAAGACAGTGTTTATGTGGTTTAATAAAATACACAGTGTTTTATTTACATACAACTGTTTGAGTCTGTATTATTTCTGTTTCTTTTACCCTATATTTTGCTGATATAGTGTCCAAGTCTTGTCCCTCACTCCCATGTGCTCGACTCCACTAGCTGTGGCCTGTGCCTTTATATGTGTTACACAAGAAGTAACATCACACACACTTCTGGCCTTTTGTTCAATAAAACTTTACTTTTTACAGTAGCTGCATTAGAATTCTGCCTTTAAAAAGGCAAAGCAAAAGTGCCTTGGCACTCTAATTGGCTCACCAAAACCACAGCACAGCTGCAGCAGCTAGCAACTCTGTCCTTCTCTTGGGGAGGGAGGGGGAGTTCCATTTTTCAGTAGTCTTTAATATGCACTCAGTCCACCCTTTCTGCCTCAGCCAGAGGTCAGATAAGTCTTTAAAAATATAAAACAACCCTTTCTTGCACTTTACACAGCTAGAATTCTCCCATCTCATTAACAGTCGGGGATAAAAAAAAAGGCTACTCATGGCCTTTATGGGGCTGAATTACAGGGCCTATGCAATTTAAAGGAACTGGAATAAAATAACACATGATTTTAATGCTCGTTCCATGCTCCCCCTTCCTTGTATACCAGCCAGCACAGTAAAAGCAGAGATAGGTGGTATAGATATTCAAACCATGCTTACTTATAAAATTTGCTTTTTATTGGCTAAAGCTTCTTAATATGCCGCAAGATAGGTTCCTTGTTTTGGCCTTGTTAGAAATGAAAATATTAATACTGTTTGCAGTGTATATGCTGCCACTGAGAGAAATCATCAGGCGATACAGTCTGGGTTTTCACTGCTATGCAGATGATACTCAGCTGTATCTGTCCTTTCTCCCCAGTCAGAGTGATGCACTCTCTGTGCTGAATAACTGTCTTGCGGAGATCAGATTTTGGATGAGTTCCAGCTGGCTGAGACTGAATCCAGATAAGACTGAGGTATTGGTAGTGGACTCAGGTCATCTGAGGGCGTGTTTGGGAGCTGGACAACCATCAGGTTTGTTACTTGATGGAATATCATTCTCTACCTAAGATCAGGTGCGAAATCTGGATGTTATTTTTGATGACGGTCTGACCCTAAAATCTCAGGTGTCATCTGTCATCAAATCCTCTTTTTACCATCTGAGGAATGTCGCCCGGGTGAAACACCTGGTTCCTCCAGGTGATCTTCCAACATTGGTCCATGCCTTTGTCACCACCCACCTGGACTACTGCAATTCTCTCTACCTAGGGCTACCAGGGGTTGATATCTGCCACCTGCAGCTGGTGCAGAATGTGGCAGCCAGACTTTTGACTGGGACTTCTAGAACCAGTCATATTACGCCTGTGCTCTGCAAACTGCACTGGCTGCCTGTTTGGTGGTTGATCACCTTTAAGGTTGGTTTACTAGCCTTACATGATCAGGGGCCCGGTTACCTGAAAGATCTCCTGATTCCCTACTGCTCCCTCCATCCTCTCCATTCCTCCAATGAGGGATTGCTGGAGACTCCCAGGGTTTGATTAAAGACATCAGGATCTTGTGCTTTTGCTTTTTCAGCACCAACCCTGTGGAATTCTCTACCTCACTGGTTGAGAGAATACCCAACCGTTGATAGTTTTAAGGTTGGTTTGAAAACATATTTATTTAGTTTAGCTTTTACTTATTCATGGTTGATATAGTTTAACGTTTGCTAAAATTTTTATTATTGTGTATATGTTTTTATGTATAGCGCCTTGGATTTGAAAGGCACTATAGAAATACAGTTGGATTGGATTGAAATCCAAAACACCATGGTTGAAGTTCATTAAATCATTCACACCACAAGAGCTCTTTGAGACTTCCACCACTTGTGCCCTGTATGCACTTAGCACTGCATCCAGGGCCTTTCTAAGTAAAATCAAGCCATAATCAGCATGCCACAAACAAATGTGAGTACCTCTTGAACCGTAAGCGCTACACAGAAAGTATAAGGGACAAAGTTGTTCAGCACAAGAGTACCTTTCCAATGGTGCTATGCAATCAATTGTAATCAATTTGTTTTTTTATTTTATACTACTTGAAATACCAACCGTGTTTTTTTCAGATTTTTTCAAGGTGCTTAGGTGAGGCTTGAGAGACAAATGACAGCCATGCACACCATACCTTAAACAAATGCAAATGACTCCTAAAGTCTACGTGGTAGACACAAAGTATAAGTGGCAAATTTGTTCAGCACACAATTACCTTTCTAACAATGCTATGCAATCAATTGTAATCCATTTATTTTTTATTTTACACTAGCTGAAATACCAAACAACTGTTTTTTTCAGATTTATTAAAGATGCTGAGGTGAGACTTGAGAGACAAATGTCAGCCATGCACACCAAACCTTAAACAAATGTGAATAACTCCTAAAGTATATATGATAGACACAAAGTATCAGCAACATTTTTCAGCACAAAATTACCTTTCTAATGGTGCTATGCAATCAATTCTAAGCAACTCAGTTTGTTTAATATTTAGGTAAAAACTGCTGACTTTCTCAGATATTTCCTGGCCTGAGTGAAAGTCAGCTGATTACATCTATAGGTGTTATTGACCTGAGTGGCTATGCTTTCAGATGCCATGTACAGGTGTATCTAGGCCTGAATGAGTTAAAAAACTATTGGGAAAACATTGTGGCCCCTTATATTCAAGAATATTACAATAAGCTAAAAACATAAACCAATAATAAAAGCAGAATTATGAGATGTAGCAAAATAATGTGATTTGAAAGAGCTGTGAAAAAGTAGTATAACTTTGCAAAAGGGAGGCTACACTGTCAAAGCAGGTACTGTAACCCTTGTGTCCATAAAATACACTGTCCATATGAAAAAAAAGAGAATAATAGATAGTTAAGTATGTATTACCGGTGAGTGATACCATTGAGAGGTGGGAGGCAGTATAGCGCAGTAGTTTAAGGCTCTGAGCTGCAACTCTAGAGACTAGGATTTGAATCCCACAGCCCCCACTTGCATACTGTGTGATCCTGAGCAAGTTACTTAACTTCCCTGTGCTCCCAGGTTGCACCTGTAAACAAGCTTTCAGCTTAGTGTGTCTCACCTGGTTAAACAATTGGAGGAAAAATGGTTAGGCTCACTGGTAATACATACTTAGCTATTCATTGTTTTTTTTAATATAAGGATCTGAGTTTGTTTTAGTGTCATATCTTTGTTGGCTTCTTGCTTGCTTGGAAAGTTGCATCGTCAGTTGATTGTGCTGTGAGATGCTAGACTGTGGGGAAGAGTCTAAACAACAATTTTGAAAACTGGTAACAGTTTAAAAAGCAGCAATGATTAGTGGCAAATGTTCGGGTGCCAATGATTGTGGCAACGAGAAAAAAATATTTTTACTTGTTTGCATTCTGGTTGTTTATGCAACTTGCTACATTTGTTAGTCTGACTCACTGTCTGAGTAGATGACGTAGCATTGTTTTCTGGCTGGCTGCAGAGACTTCAATATATTTATGGAGATGTCACCAAAAAAGGTGCAGTGACTGCCAAAAATGTTTCCGGAAGTCATGGAGATTTCAGAATTTGTATTGGTTAACTTGCTTTGTGAAGTCATTTCCTGGTGTCTCTTGGTGGAAGTCAATGGAATCTGATGGATTTCTGGTGCGAACTGCTGCAATACTGGAGGGGTCTCTGGACTGTTCAAGAGAAATTGGGGCTGTACAGGCTGCTCTCTGGAGGTTGATGGCTGCTGGGGATCACAGGATAGGATTGCACACATTCTTTTTGCTTTTCTTTGGACAAGATACTGTAAGAATTTATGCTTTGGATGCTCTTGTGCCCAGAGAGCTGTGTTGCATCTGTTGGTGCAATGTCTGAATCTATTAGCATCTGAATCATGGTTTTCCATGTAGAATGGTTCATTAATCTTTTCCTGAGTGGTATGCCAACTGATTTTTGCAGGAGCTTTAGTATTGAATGGATTTTGTTCTCTCCTATGGTCATGCACCTATACCAGTAACTGGTGGGCTTAAGTCTGGTATTTGGTGCTAGGTAGAAGGGTGTGTCTGGTTTCAGCATGTCTGGAGGTCTGTGGTTTGCATACTTTTTGTAGGCAGTAATTGGGTCTCTGTCAGGGTTTTGGCTATTCTCGTACATTTGTGGAGCTACAGGTCTGATGTCCCTGATATTTACCCCAGTCCTGGTTTTGGTCTGCCTCTCATGGTATTCCAAATATTATTTTCCTTCAGAGTCTGTGCCTAGAATTATGTCACCCCATCTTAGCTGGTATTGTTCATTTGTCTGCAGAGCAAAATGTA
The DNA here is from genome assembly GCA_016271365.2 of Neoceratodus forsteri. Classification (NCBI taxonomy): domain Eukaryota; kingdom Metazoa; phylum Chordata; order Ceratodontiformes; family Ceratodontidae; genus Neoceratodus; species Neoceratodus forsteri. The sequence goes on along the minus strand of CM028134.1, from coordinate 570,089,555 downwards.
AACCAGTGTTGAAAAATGTCATGTGCAGTAAGGCAGTTGGTGAGTGGTAGCCCAGTGTCCCTGAAGAATATAACAAGTTTATGTCTGTTTCAGACAGGGGCTGCACTTGCCTGGTTTGGTTCCCGAGACCGAATTTTTTTTAAGTACATTTGTCTTGCTAGGAGGATGTCTAGTGTTTGTTTGAATGTACCTGCAGGACCTTGGAATACAGATGCCCCATAGTTTTTCTTTATTGAATATCTGTCTATGCTTGCTAAGACCCCGCTTATTGTTGTAGGCTCATATTCTGAGCAGTCATGTTTCTTTAGCTGAAAAACAAAGTCAGCAAGTATTGTGTTTAACTCAGTTGCCGATATAGTTTCAATCTCTCGGGACTCACCAGCTTTAGTCAGATAGGCTATGAGGAGATGCAGGTCAAAAGTGGATTTTTTTTGGATATTTATGTTCTGCTGCTGCACAAATTTGAGTCTGTCTTCGATGATGTTTCTTTCTTTTGAGAGATGGAAATGAGAAAGGAAAATATGGCCACATCAGGATTTGAACCACAGACCTCAGGTATGTCGTTCCAGTGCTCTAACCATTAAGCTATAGGCCAACTGGTTAAAGTGTCTGAAGAACTTCCTTTTTTACAGCTCCACACATTCCTTTCTCTAGTGTTGCACAATCCCACAACCAGGAACCAATTTAGAAATACCACTTCTCTTAGTGCAGTTTAACCCCTGCAAGGTATATATCTATATTTTTAAATCAAGGATGGAAATGAGAAAGAAAAATGTGACCACACCAGGATTTGAACCACAGACCTCTGGTATGCTGTTCCAGCACTCTAACCATTGAGCTACAAGCCAACTGGTTAAAATGTCTGAAGAACTTCCTTTTTTACAGCTCCACACATTCCTTTCTCTAGTGTTGCGCAATCCCACAACCAGGAACCAATTTAGAAATACCAGAGGTCTGTGGTTCAAATCCTGGTGTGGCCACATTTTTCTTTCTCATTTCCATCCTTGATTTAAAAATATATATATATACCTTGCAGGGGTTAAACTGCACTAAGAGAAGTGGTATTTCTAAATTGGTTCCTGGTTGTGGGATTGCACAACACTAAAGAAAGGAATACGTGGATCTGTAAAAAAGGAAGTTCTTTGGCCACTTTAATCAGTTGTCCTGTAGCTTAATGGTTAGAGCACTGGAATGGCATACCAGAGGTCTGTGGTTCAAATCCTGGTGTGGTCACATTTTCCTTTCTCATTTCCATCCTTGATTTTATAAAAAATATATATACCTTGCAGGGGTTAAACTACACTGAGAGAAGTGATATTTATTTTGAGAGAGACATTTTTTAAAGTGAACAGAAAAAAAGAAAAACTGTCAGTTTTTGAACCAGAACAGTCATTTGACTTTACAGTGAATACCACAGTTTCAGTGCAGTGTGTCTCACGCTTGAAGGTTGACAGTTCTTGTTTGTGATAATACTATAGTTCAGGTGGAAACAATAGTATTACCACTTCAGAACAATGCTATTACTGGTGAAAAAGTGTAGCATTATCAGTTGGTGTACGATGCTATTACAGGGATATTTTTGTATACTTTAGTATATTATTAAAAACACTATCTATATATTAAATTAAAGTTCAGCATATCCCACCTTCCACATATCATTCCAGTATTACGCAATTGCCAGATGAAAAAATTGCATAGAAAAAGTGAAGAATTAACAGCAACCAATTTGAAATTCCAATGAATTGAAACAGCTAGAGTTCCTCACAAACATACTCCTTTTTTAAGGCACCCTGACTCTTCTGAAGAGGGGGGTCAGCCCATCATTTCTTTTTTATAGCCCTAAATCTCAATACATTTTCATTACCAATATGTTTCATTTATACTATAGACTTCATGCTACTATATGGAGGCTACCAAACATTAAACATACAAACATAGAATTTGATGGCCTATCAGGACCACCTGGCCCACTTAGTCTGCCCAATTCCCTACCTACCTAAGCTCCAGATCCTAAATCATTCTGCAGCTCACCTTCTCTTTCCTACCACTATGGTTGCCTTCTGTCTATTCCATGCATTCTTGAATTCACCTATTGTTTTTGCCACTACGATCTCTGCAAGGAGGCTGTTCCATGCATCCACCATCCTTTCTATGAACAAATATTTCCTTGTGTTACCCCTGAGTCCCCCCAGGTTCATACTGTGACCCCTTGTTCTTGCACTTCTCTTTATCTGAAAGATGTGTCCCTCATGAGCTCTGTTTATCCCATTGAGGTACTTGAATGTCTCTATCATATCCCCCCTCTCCCCTCTTTCCTCAAGGGTATACATATTGAGGTCTTTCAGTCTTTCTTCATATGTTTTCCTGGTACATTCATTTCACCATTTTTGTTGCCCTTCTCTGCACCACTTCCATTCTATGTCCTTCCAGAGATGTGGTCTCCAGAACTGAACACAGTATTCCAGATGTGGCCTTACTAATTGTCTGAACAGTGGCATCACTACCTGCTGTTTTCTACTAGTAATGCCTCTCTCTATGCACCCCAGCACCCCTCCTTTCAAAATAAAGTGACTGCAGGTGAAAACAAGAGTGCTAGAAACTGTTCCATATATTAATTAAAGGACCATTGTCAACTCTTTTGGCATCATATTTTTTCTAGTTGTAAACACACATTTTATGATTGCTTATTTTCTTTAAAATTCATTGATGTTGCTGAATGTTTCAGCTGTTTCCTTTCTTGGTAGAACCGAAATGCAAGGATGTAATATACTCAACCTTGTTTTGTTTTAGATCTTGATATACTCTTATTGCATACTGCGTGAAGAGTAGAAACATTCCCAAACATTGTAGACACTAATTGTGAAATAGTCTCCTGTCCCACCAGTGCAACAGGAGTGGCTAGACTGTGTTGGGGTGTTTCCAAAACCAGGAAATATGCAGTGACAGTTGATCAAGAACTGTTAACTGAAACTTTTCTTGTGGTAACACCATTATCATGGGCAATCTGCCAATCACTTTAATAAAAAAATGGGAATCAGAATTAAACTACCAAATATATCAGCAATCTCTACAGAATGATACCAATCATAACATGAGTTTTTTAGACTACAAACACATTGAGGCTAAAGGGGTCTACAGTGTCCTTTTAAATATTAAATTGCTGAGAAGTTAAAAGATCATGGTAAAATGAAATAACTAATGTTGAGCAAAATATGAAAAATCTGTTTCAAGCACTTTTGGTTAAATTACATCAGTTTTGATAATTTTGTGCAATTTCATGAACTAGAATTGTGTGTTTAGAATGGATAATTTCGCTAAAATTGTGTATTTTGTAATAGATGTTTAAAAATACCCATGCTGGAAATAATTGTGCTTTTTTGCTGAAATTCACTATTTCAATTATAAAAGTGTTGAACAAATTATGCTAGATTTTAGTAAAATGTCACACAATTTGTGCAAATGCAAAATTGGAAAGTTCACTTAATTTTATAAGCATAATAAATGTTTCGCCCAGCACTACAGATAATGTCACACTTATTTAAATTTGTATATACCATTTCTTAAAAGTGTTTAATAAAATTCTAAAAGTGTCAATGCACATCTTTCTGTTCATGTTTCACATATTTTTCAAAAATATCCATAATCCATAGAAAACTTCATTTTTCTAATATATTATTCCCTATAAAGGCAAAAAAAAAAGAGAAACAGAGGAAAAGGAAAAGCAAAAGAAGTGGGGACTACATTTGACAAGCAACATAATAAAAGCACTTCTATCCTAACATTCACCTAAAAAATTGAGTGGAATCTTAGATTTCATTCAAACCACAGAATCCAATATGCTAAGCAGATTAATTGGCCAAATTTCATGCTGCAAGGGTTTGAGGAGTGTGGGGCCCACCCCATTTCATTTAGGTTGAATTATTTGGTTCCTGCAAACCAAAAACTAAACAAGTTTACAGGAATATTTTCACTAAAATAGGCCCCCAGAGCATTATTCAAATGGCCATTTTTATATTTTCTCATATGTTCCTGAATCCTTACTCTCAGTTGTCTGGTTGTCCTGCTGTCCACAAATACTTTAGGTCTAGAGCACCAGGAGCATAGACTACATGATCTCAACTTCAGTAAATAAGCTGTCTAACACCAATCTCCCTAATCAAATCTGGCAACATTAAATTCTTGCTCTCTTTTGTATAACTGCAAATATTGCAGTGAGTACATGTCTGAAAATCCATTGAATTAGACAAACAAATTATGGCCAGAGCTGAAGGGGCTACAGCTGAGGAATTTGGGGTAAAAATATTGAAGACTACCAAAGTTATGAGCTTGCATTTGCAAAATGCAACACAGGCTTATAATTTTGTTGTTTTTTTTTTTCAAATATTTTTGCACTAGATGTTCATCATAGCCTTGTTATGACCTTTTCTCATGAAGAAGGGCAGAGAAAATGTTTATCACATGTCCAAAAGGTGTTTTTGTGCAAGGACCACAAAATCAACTTTTGAAATGGAAAAAAAAACACATTTTGGCCAGGATTTGAAAAATGGCAGCTGTCACATTCATGAGATGCTGTAAAGATATGGCCATGTTATATATCTGGGGTAAAAATATTGAAAATTACCAAAGTTACAAGCCTGCATTCACAAAATTCAATGTAGGCTCATAACTTTATTGGTTTTTTTAAATTTTTACACCAATTTTTCAGCACAGCCTTCTTATGACTTCACCTCATGAACAAGGGCAGAGAGAAATTTCAACTCCTGCCAGAAATATAATTTCATACAGGGACCACAAAATCACCTTTCAGGACAGATTTACCTAGTGTCAATGCAATTGTTCATGTGGAAATGTGGGCCAAAAATATGCAAAAATTCCCAAGTTATGCGACTAAGTTAAAAACACTATTGAATGAACTGCATAGCTGTTTCTTCAGTTTGTGGTCCATCTTTGAAGAGCAAAAACATGTCTGAGGTCCAGAGAGGATTACTGCATTGGACCCTCAATGGGCAAGTAAGGGCTTGGGGGTGAAGGGTGGTGGGTGCTGAGTAGAAGGGTTGGGTGGGGGCAGTTACAGCCACAAAATACATTGATGGACAGTTTTCTTTTTACAGGTTTTTAAATACAAAAAAAAATGGACCAAGGATTGCTCATTGTGACACTGGGGGATTGGGTATCCCCAATGTCACTGTTATGTTTGGGGGGAGGAGTGGGGGTGCTTAGAAGGAGGGTTGAGTAGGCAGAAGGGAAAAGTGTTATATATAAAAATAAAAAAACACAAATAACCAGACATGTGTGGTAATGGATGGGGGGTCGGAGGTCACTGAGGAAAAAAAAGAACCAGGGATTCATTATTATGACACTGGGGGATTGGGCACCCCAGTGTCACTGTTATATTTCTGGGGGGGGTCATTGGTGCTGAGAGGGAGGGTAGGGTGGACAAGAGAAAAATATATTTATCATCAGCACTATTTTTCTTTAAGGAGCTCACAGCAAATGATGACACAGTCCACCATGACCAAGATGGCCACTAAACTCTATTGCACATGCACAAGTAGCTGCACATGTGCAATACAGTTTACCAGCCATCTTGGGCACAGTGGACTGTGCCGTGTTTGACCCTGACCTTTGCAAACAGAACTTCACTGAGTGAATAAAAGTAGTGCTGCTGCTTCTGTAATCAATGGAGAGAGTGGAGTGGCTCACAGACTGCTGACACAACTGAGATGGTACTCCACAGTGTTCTTCAATCAGAATCTGGTGAATCCCTTTTGTTCCTCATCGCAAGAGGTCTGCAGGACCATGCCCACTGCAGCCCTAAAAAGGATGAGGGTTTACAGTTATGGTTGGTAGAAAATGTTTATGGGAAATCTTGTCTTTGATATTTGAATCTCCAGTAAGAGTCACTCAGGGTTTATCTTTATAGGGCTTCTCACTGTTGGATCACAATGTAAAATTTTCTAATTTTCTCTAACTAGCTTCATCATTCTTAGGGCTTTGCTGTTAAACTAAGTAACCATAGTTAAAGCTTAATCATATTGGGCCCTATGCACGAAAGCATGGGAAATACATGTTAAACCAGTGTAGGCGGGATGCGCAGGTACGCAGAGGTGAACCAAGGGACGCAGTATGCACAAACACAAAAATGCACCATGGGCAAGTTGGTAGGGACAGTGCAGGACAACACACAGCTAAAGTGGGTGGGGGAGACAGATGCAGGAATGCCCCATGATCTCACCATAAAAGGGAATGCACTGCCCATGAGCAAGCAAACAGTCGTGAATGCCGTAAGACGCACACACGCAGAGGGCATGGTGGACCAGGAGAGGGACGCGGAACAGGACTCGCAGCAAGAGACAGGTCCAGAGGGGGTGCAGGATGAGGCAGTAGCGGGTGAGGACATGTCCGCAAGGGGACGGCACAGCAGATCAGATCAAGCAACTTCTCCAGCAGCCACGTAGCCACAATGGTGGCTGACATGCGGCTGCACTATGGCTGCCTGTATGGTGTGGAGAACCGGGCCACACCAGCTGACATACAGTCCAGGCTATGGCTGGATATCCAGGTGGCCGTCAATGCCGCCGGGATGGAGGCATGCACCATAGTGGCCATCAAACACAAATGGTGGACCTCAGAGCCACTGTGAAGTGCAAGCTCGCAGCCGCCAGCAGGACACACAGTGGCACGGGGTGGCCCGCCCTGCACAGACACCCAGCTAACACCACTTGAATGCCTAGTGGTGAAGACTCTCACAGAGGTCACCGTGCATGGGGAGGAGGGAGGCATGGATGCCATGGCAGGTAGGTACAGCACACAGACACGCTGCATTGAAAGTGAAAAACCACATGTGCCACTAACTGTGCTGGCATGTATCCACAGGTGACACGTGGGGGTACAGCAGCACAAAACACAGACCTGTATGGAGGCACAGGAAGACCAGCAGCACCCGAGGCACAGCAACAGGGGCAGGAGTGTGGAGGTAGGTATGCATGCCACAGAGCAGTGTGGTGAAGGTGACAGACCTGCACCCAGCTAATGAGGACCCTCCCCACCTACAGGTACTGCCACGGTGATGGAGACTCAGATGGCGATGCCCACCAGTGAGGAGAGTGACAATGGCACCCATAGAAACATAGACTTTGATGGCAGATAAGGACCACTAGGCCCATCTAGTCTGCCCATTTCCCTACCTACAGGATAGGCCGCAGATCCTAGTTAACCAACAGCCTATTTCTTCCTACCCCTCACAAGAATTGCCTTATGTCTGTCCCATGCATTCTTAAATTCTCCCACAGTTTTAGACCCCACACACAACCTCCTCAGGAAGGCTGTTCCATGCATCCACTACCCTCTCTGTGAAATAATACTTCCTCACATTGCCCCTGAACCGCCCTCCTTCTATCTTTAAATTGTGTCCCCTTGTTCTTGCATGTCTCTTTTTCTGAAAGATGCTACCCTCTTGGACTTTGTTGATTCCACTGAGGTACTTAAAAGTTTCTATCATGTCCCCCCTCTCCCTTCTTTCCTCAAGGGTAGACATATTAAGCTCCTTTAGTCTCTCCTCATACGGCTTCTCTTGCAGACCCTGCACCATTTTAGTTGCCCTCCTCTGGACTGCCTCTATCCCATGAGGGGGACACCGGGCCGGGCAGCGACAACATTGTGGAGACGGACACGCCGGCACCCCGGGGAGATTCGGCCTGCACCGGACGCTATGCAACACAAGGTGTCAGTGGATGCCCTCCGTGCCATCACAGCAACACTGCACTGTGGCACAGCACACATACAGCAGTGATGAGGGACCGCCAGACCACACACAAACATGCATCAGGTCTGGCAGGCACAGATGGAGGGACAGTACTGCCAGCTGCAGCAGCTTGAACGCAACAGGCTGGAGGCACAGTGGCGACACACAGTGGCACTGGAGGAGCAGTCCATGGTCCAACAGGCCATACACATGGACATCCTGCAGTGCGCTGTGGCATTGGAAGGCATCCATGAGCAGGGGTGGCAACCAACACCTAGGGAGGATGGGGGGCCAAGGGCATGGCCTGTGACATCTGACACAGGCAAGCAGCATGTGCCGCTGGCAGGATGCACACAGCACACCGGGATGGTTCCTGGCCAGATCCCACCACAACATGATGACACACCGGATGGCACCCCCCCGTGGATTCACAGTCGATGCAGATGTACCCTGCAGCCACTGGATCAGTGGTGCCCACGTCCACAGTGGACAGTGTGCCCAGTGCAGGTGGAGTCAGGGTCTGCACCACAGGACGCAGAGCCAGGGGTGCACCCCATGGCAGGCTGACAGTGCGCAGGCAGAGCAGCCAGGCATCTGTCAGGCTACAGGCATGGCCAGAGGTGGAGAACACAGGGTAGCACACACACACACATGGGGCCATGGCACAGTACACCCATGGGCACTGCCATGCAAGGCACACACATACATACACATACACACACACACTACATCAGTTCACATGGCATGGCCCGGACAAACATGCTTCACCCAGCACATCACCACCCACCACACACATGAACAGGCATAATGACCCCCCCATGTGGTGCACTCAAGGTGGCACCATCATCATCGTGCACCACCCAGACCATGCCTAGCTGCACAGCTGTCAGTACGCAACCACTGCTGCAGGGCACACTGCGCACAGTGCCATGGCAGTGTGGCTGCACAGGGCGCAGTGGCCATGCCTTCCATACAGGGTGTGACCACACCATGCTGTCAGTGCCTGAACATGCCCTCCATGAGCACCTGTCAGTCCATACATCCACCGGCCATCCCAGCCATGCAGATGGGTGGATCCCCGTCCTCCATATCATCTGCAGGCATGCCAGGCTTGGCGTCTGGCAGTGGCACATTCCCACTCTTAATGACATTGTGCAGCATGGCAAACATGAGGAACACCTTGCACGCCTTGGTGGGGCTCAGCATGGACCTTCTGCCCATGTGATCCAGGCTCCGGAACCACATCATCATCTGCCCAAAGGTCCTCTCGATGATGGCCTTTGTCCTCTTGTGTGTTGTGTTGTAGGCAACCTCCTCTGGGGCAGCTGGGGCGTGGAATGGTGTCATTACATTGGTCCACTGTGGATAGTCACTGTCACCTGCAGAAGGAAGGGGCACACATCAGCGCATGGCACAGTAGCCATAGCAGATGTGCCATTACATGCAGTGTCATTGTTACTCACCAAGAAGCCACCAGTTGAACTGTCCATCCTGCAGTAGTGCACCCATCCCTGAACCTTCCAGGACATAGGAATTGTGTGTTGAACCAGGGTACTTTGCACACATGTCCGTGACCATGCCTCCCGCATCACACACCACCTGGACATTTATGCTGTGGTATCCCTTTGCGGTTCCTGTATGCCTCCTCTTGGTTTTGTGGCATGAGTATGGTGAGGTGCATGCAGTCAATGACACTGCACACATTGGGCATGCCGTGCATGCGGTAGAAGGCCTCCTTCATCCCCTGGATGTCCGCAGGCATGGACAGGAACATGATGTGCTCCCCAAGGTGCTGGAGGAGTGCATTCATTACCTGCGACACTGCTCTGGACACTGACGACTAGCCCACACCTACTGCATGACCTGTCATATGCTGGAACGAGCCTGTGGCTTAGTACCATAAGACGCATAGCAGCTTAGTCTCTGCAGTCATGGCGTTGGGACCACCATTTGTGGGGTTTGATGTTGCCCCAGATGCTGTCACACAGCCTGGAAATGGCTGGCAATGGGAGTCAGAAGCGTTCTATACAGTGGGTATCCCACAGTGCAGTGGCATTGAGGCATGTGTGGAACTCACATGGGCGTGGGGACCATCAGTGCTGCCTCTTGGCGAGGTCAGCAATGAGGTGGACATGCAGCAGTGCACCTGGACACATACTGTTGCAGCGTATCAGTACCCCTCAGAGCTGTGCTGGGCAAGCTATGGTCCCAGATATACTGCTGGTCATGGGGAAGACATCATCACACCATTGCATGCTCTCTGGGTGTGCCATGCATGTGCATTGCCCACGTGATGTTCAGTGCTGTGCAGAACTGAATGATGGTGGGTGTAATGCTCACATGCAAGGCCCAGTTCCTGGGCCATTTTTTCCATGTGTCAGAGAGGAACCACACGGACTGTTGGGGCTATGGTGACCTATGGGCTGTCAGGGCATTTGAGAGGGTGAGTATGTGTCACCTGGGTGTGCGGCTGGTGGGCTGTATGCACTGGCGAAGGGTGCAGGTGATGTGTGTACAAACCGCTGTTTCTCTGTGTTTGGCAGGGCGAGCAGGATGTGCCAGGCCACATGGAGCTCACACTCCAGGAGCAGCGTGATAAGGCCAAAGTCTATGTGTCCTACATGCCTGCCAGGTATATGCACTTCCGTGAGTGGCTGCTAGGGTATATGATCCTGAAGGGCACTGGGACCGACCTCTTCTACGAGGACAATTACTATCGTAGCTGTGACATATATGTCCCCTCAGCAGTAAGTACAGCAGCACTTGGGTGTTGTGGCATGCGGCTGTGTTGTCACTTGCAGGTGTTGCTAAAGTGTGTGTCCCTGTCTCTTACAGCATTGCAGGGGGCCAGAGCGGCACATCATGCTGTGCTACAGTGGACGATGGACACCAGTGGAGGACTCAGAGTCGGAGAACCGGTCAGAGGCTAGTAGCAGCAGGGTGATGCCATCATCACAGGGCTCACAACCACCTTTGGAGGGGGAGCATGCACAGGGTGCATGACATGGCTATGCTCTATGGTGTCCAGTGATGCAGGTCGCAGCAGTGGACACAGGACTGGCCCATTAGGAACACTGAATGGGGTGCTACACTACCATGCCATGGCTGATGTGCCACTGCAGGGGGTTGGGGGAGCTTTGTTGGAATACACAGAGTGTGTGTGGGTTGCTGCAAGGCTCTTGGCAGCATGGAGGTGGTGTTGTGCTGGGTGTTCATGCTGTGTGCTGTACTGGTATCACATTAAAGTACTTTGGCATAGCTCTGTGTAGTCACTATCTTGGAGGGGGCTTATAAACCTGGCCCTGCCGGGAGATGCATTGTTTGGCACGGCCATATGTACATGCATGGCCGGCTGGTGGTCATGGTCCCGCTGGTGTTGGTACCTGCCATGGCATCTGCTTGTGCCACGGGCATGAGTGCAGGCACCCTTGTGCATCACTTCCTGCAGTGCTGCATGTGCCATTGCACCATTCTGCGTGTGGCTGTGTCTGCTGCCCATGGTGCCTCCTGCCCACCATGCACTATGGCCTGGCATCTGGGGTGCCCTGTGGGTGCCTGCCATAGCTGCTGTGCCATGGCCATGTGCTGGCACCACATCGGTGGTGCACCATGCTGGTACATGCACATCTGTGCAGGCCTCCCCCGGCCTTGTTGTACCCCTGTACACCACCCTGTGCATGGCGTACTGTCCGCAGCACCTACACCATGGGTTTATGCTGTTCTTGCCATTGTGCATGCACAAACGACACGTCCCCATGAGTGTTATGTGACCACGCCCCTGGCACTGCACATGCGGTGTGGTTGAGTATCAGTGTGCACTACATTATGTGTGACCACTACACACACATTGTGCATGCCTCCTATGTGCTGCATGCGTGTAATGCTGTCACCTCCCCTCTGCGCTGCCTATTCATGATACTGCATGCTGCACATATCGTTCATGCATAGTGCCCATTGTTTCTTAGTTTTCATTTTAAGGACCACAAAATGTTCCCTGTTTATTTTTCTAGCATTGATCTTGCCCTTTTAATAACAGTAGCAGAGTACCTCCCTGTGTCTAAAATGGATGCTTAGTTCTTCTGATAGTCTCTCAAAAGTCTTTGCATGGCTCCAGTTATGCCTCTGGCATGAAAAAGTAGATTTAGCCCCTGGCCTCCAAAAATGAAGTTATCTTATGAACTGGAGCCACATTTACAAATAACTCTGGAACTAAACCTTAGGAAAATGTAATCCTCCTTTCATTGTAACACCTCTGAATCCAGAATAGTTGAAGCTCATTATGATATGTTACCGAGGGACTTGGATCACATAAACTGCTTGTGTCGTACTTTTACCACCAAAGACATCTATCCTGCTGTAATGGATGTAAATGGATGATGTTTGCCCCTAGTCCTCTGTGTTCTACTTTGTCCCATTATGCCTTGTATCTATTAAATGTTTTTACCCTGCTAAGTTCACAACACTAAAAACTGTTGTATTGTTTGTATTATTCATTCAGATGTGGAACCTTTGTAAAAGAGCTTCCAATTCAAAGGTATTTTGCAATCCAAGAATTTCAATAAATAAATGAAATAAATAAATAAATGCTTTGCTTGTGGTACAATATGATCAGTACCAGGTTAATATAGCACTGCCAAAACAGCACAGGAATAACCATGCTGAAGAAAGTTACATAGATACATAGATACATAGACAGTGTCGGCAGATAAGGGCCTATGGCCCACCCAGTCTGCCCATTTGAGCTTGTAAGTTCAGTTTGTTTTCCTAGAAGTCTGTTTCCCCTTACTCCTGACCTCTAGTATTCCTTTATGTCTATCCCATGCATTCATAAATCCCATGATTGTTTCTGCCCCCACCACTTCCTCTGGCAGGGTGTTCCACTTGTCCACCACCCGTTCTGTAAAGAAATTCTTTCTCATGTTTCCTCTGAATCGTCCTCCCTCCAACTTCATCCCATGCCCTCTAGTCCTGGAACATCTTTTTCGCTTAAAAATAGTGTTTTCCTGCACCCTGTTCCTCCTTGTAAGATACTTGTATGTCTCTATCATATCCCCTCTCTCCCTCCTCTCCTCCAGGGAGTACATGTTCAGTTCCTTCAACCTGTCTTCATAGGACTTGTGATGCAATCCATGCACCATCTTTGTTGCCCTCCTCTGAACCTTCTCTACCCTGTCTATGTCCTTACGTGAGGTATGGTCTCCAGAATTGTACACTGTACTCCAGGTGGGGCCTCACTAGTGTCTTGTATAGCGAATTATGACCTCCCTTTTCCTGCTGGTGATGCCCCTGCCTATACATCCCAGCATCCTATCTGCTTTACCTGCTGCCTCGTCACACTGTTTCCTCATCTTGAGGTCATCAGAGATGACAACCCCAAGATCCCTTCCTGCTTGGTGCATGCTATATCCTCACCCCCAACTGATATATTGTGCCAGGGTTTTTGTGCCCCATATGCATTATCTTGCACTTCCTTGCATTGAATTTCAACTGCCAAACCCTGACCATTCTTCAAGTTTCTGCAGGTCGCTTCTCATTCTGTCTACACCCTCTGGTGTGTCTACTCTGTTACAGAGCCTTGTGTCATCAGCGAACAGTGAAATTCTGCCTTCTAGATCCTGCGCAATGTCACTGATGAAGATGTTGAATAGGACCGGTCCCAGCACTGATCTCTGTGGTACCCCACTGGTCACTCTTCCTTCTGTGAAGTGACAGCCATTTACCACCACTCTCTGTGTCCTGCCACCCAGCCAGTTACCTACCCACCACACTACTGTCCTGCCCACACCCATATTCCCCAGTTTGTGTAATAGTCTTCTATGTGGCACAGTGTCAAAGGCCTTGCTGAAGTCCAGATAGGCCATGTCCACTGCCCTCCCCTGATCCACCTCCCTAGTCACCCAGTCAAAATTCAACGAGGTTGGTCTGACATGACCTCCCCTGGTGAAACCATGCTGCCTTGGGTCCTGTAGTCCATTGACAACCAGATGTTCCACCAATATCTCCTTCAGTAGTGCTTCAATGATCTTCCCACTACCGAGGTGAGGCTGACTGGTCTGTAGTTCCCTGCTTCCCTTTGTTCCCACTTTTGTATAAGGGGACTACATCTGCTGTCCTCCAGTCTTTGGGTACCTCCCTGTTTCCAGTGATCAGCTAAACAGGATAGCCAGAGGTTCAGCCACCACCTCTCTTAGTTCTTTAAGGACCCTGGGGTGCACCCTGCCTGGCCCCATTGCTTTATCAACTCTTATTACTTCCAGTTCCTTCAGGACCCTTTCTCGTGTAAAGGGACTTGTGTCCATTTCTGCACCATTCTCACCCCTTGTACTCCCTTCAGACCCATTACCCCCCTCTTCCTTGGTAAAGACTGAGCAGAAATACCTGTTCAATATGTCAGCTTTACTGTTGTCATCCTCCATGCGGCTCCCATCCTCCCCCTTCAGGCTCACTTTCCCTCCCTTTGTCTTTCTTTTTTCACTTATGTACCTGTAAAAGGTTTTGTCCCCTTTACCCACCGATTTTGCAATGTGTTCTTCTGTCTGAGCTTTGGCTTCCCTTACTGACCTCCCTCCCTGCCTCCCTTTGCTTCTCCTGGTACTTCTCCCTATCCCCTTCTGCTTGTGTCTTTTTGTATTGCCTGAATGCAATCTTTTTGGCTTTCACTTTCTTTGATACCTCTTTAGAAAACCATAATGGTCTCCTCTTCCTTTTCCTCTTGCTAACCTGCTTAATGCATAATTCTGTTGTTCTTGTAATCCCCATTTTAAATACTGCCCACTGTTCCTCAACCCTGATTCCTGTCTCATTCCCTTAATACCTCTTTTCAAGTATCTCTCATTTTCCCAAAGTCTGCCCCTCTAAAATCCAGGATACATGTTTTTGTGTGGTTTGGTTCTGCTCTTTCTGTGATTTCAAACCACAATGACTGGTGGTCACTGTTACCCAGGTGCTCCCCACTGTTACCCCATCACACTGTCCCTGTTTGTGAGCACAAGGTCCAGTATTGCCTTCTGCCGAGTTGTGTTCCATGACCAGTTGCTTGAGGAAGGCACCCTGAAGGGAGCCTAGGATAAATCTGTTCTAGTTGATGCTGCTGCTGGGATGCTCCAGTCCACGTCTGGAATATTGAAGTCTCCAACCAGTACTACCTCACTTGTCTGCCATCCTTGGATGGCTAGCATCAGCTCCTATCTGTTTCTTCCTCCTGGGCTGGTTGTCTATAGACCACACCTGTGCGGATGGCTGGCCCCATTTTCCTTTCCAGCTTAACCCTAGTATCTCTCCCCATTTTGTTCCTCCTGGATCTCTGTAGCCCTTATGTCATTTTTCACATACAGTGCCACTCCTCCCTTCCTGCCTGCTCTGTCTCTTCTGAATATGTTGTAGCCAGGTATGGCCATCTTCCAGTCATGGTTATCATTACATCAGGTTTCAGTGATGGCCACAATGTCCAGGTCTGACTGTACCATGACAGCCTCCAGATCTTCCATCTTGTTGCTAAGGCTCCTGGCATCTGCACACATGGCTTTCCATGATTTGACCTCCCTAGACTGCTTCACTGTTCTACTCTAGCCCCTTCCTTGGTTGTAATTTATCCCTGGTTCTCCTTGCTGTCTGCCCTTCTGCTGAATTTTGCCCCTTTTCTGCTTATCCACCTCTTGGGCACTAATCTCCATCTTTTGCACACTGCTTTGCAGAGATAGCCCTCCTCTGGTTCACTGGTTCCACTGCTAGCTGTGGGGTGAGCAAGTAGGTACCCTCCTTGCTGGCCTGCTACCCCTTTGCTAGTTTAAATCCTTGTCAATGTAGCATTTAAACTTATCATTGAGTGCTTGGATTCCCTCCAGGATGGATGCAGGCCCAGGGCTTGAACAAACCTCCATCCCTCCAGGTGGGTCCCCAGTCACCAATGAATCCAAACCCTTCCTCACAGCACCAGTTCTTCAACCATGAGTTAAAGTTCCTGGTGCATGCACTCCTATGCTCTCCCTTGCCTCTCACAGGTAGTACTTCTGAGAAAGTGACAGAAGTAGCTACTTGCTTGAGACCCCTCCCCAGTTTCCTAAACTCTTCCTGAACTTCCTTTGGCTCCCCATTTGCCAGGTCATTAGTACCTAGGTGGATAATGACATCCAGCTCACCCTCCCGTCTTGCCTTCCCAGTGAGCCCCAGGATCTTCCTTCCATCTCTCCATGCCATGGCACCTGGTAGGCACCTCACCTCCCTGTCCTCCCCCTCCTGTGTTCCTAGCTGGATCTCTCTTATGATGGAGTCCCCCACCAGGACTTGCTTCCTCCTCCTCTGGGGTCCACTGCTTTCCCCGCTGAGGTGACCTCCTTGGCTAACCTCCACATCCTTTCCTTCCACTTCTCTGGGTACCTCTATTTGGTTGTCCTCATTTGCCAGTGTGGCATATGAGTTCTTGAGTGGAATAGGATCTGGGATGTGCCTCTGCCTGACTGCTCTAACCCCCTGAGCCCACTGTCATCCAAGTGCTCCTCGTTCTCGGCATCCTTTGAGGCAGCTGCATTGGACTGGGTGGTCCCTTGATAGGGGTGATGGTACTCCTGACCCAGTTTACTTCCACTTTCAGTCTGGCTACCTCTTCCCACAGTCCAGAGAGATGCATGCAGATAGGGCAGCACCTCAGTGTCCAGAAGGTCTGCCTGAATATGGCTGCCCCACAGCCATTGCATTGCACCACTCCCCACATTATACTGCAATTCCACTACTTGTCTGCTACTGAAGCTCTCCTAGTTCTCTTTTTATTAATTTACTGTACTAAAAATCCTGTCACTGATCCTCAGATAATTTTTTTTAAGGAAAAAGAAACCAATAAATAAATAAATGAGTCAAAACACTTGTCGTGCTGAGGGTGGGCTTCCTCCCCCTTATGCACCTCCTACCTCACACCCCTTACTATACCCTGTGTTTAGCTCCTGTCAATCAGATTTATCGGGGCATATAATTAAGAGTTGGGGGAAGGGGGGGGTGAAAATTTGCTGCAATTAAAGACAGCACAGAATTACACCACCACTATGTTTTAAATTTTCAACAGCCAAAAAACAATTATAAGTAAAGACAACAAAGAAAGTATAGTGTCACTGCAAGCCCACAATCTAAGTTTAAAAGAAAAATAGCAATAACCAGTTACTCTAAAGCACTGAATTGAATATGTTTCCTTTCTTCCCCTTCTGGCTTCTTCTGAGAAAATAAACCTCTGCTTGCTACTTTAACTCTGACTAAGTCCCACCTCCAGTTATCACATAACTGAGGTCAGAGGCCAGACAATTAACACCCTTCACCCAATTACAGGGCAGTCAGACAAGCCAAGATAAAATTTGCAGCAATTAAAGACAGCACAGAATTACACCACCACTATGTTTTAAATTTTCAACAGCCCAAAAACAATTATAAGTAAAGACAACAAAGAAAGTATAGTGTCACTACAAGCCCACAATCTAAGTTTAAAAGAAAAATAGCAATAACCAGTTACTCTAAAGCACTGAATTGAATATGTTTCCTTTCTTCCCCTTCTGGCTTCTTCTGAAGTTTGTACAGTGACAGAGATTTTTCAGCAATGGGGAATAACCACTACCCCTGTCACTGTACGCTCTGATGGGGGACAGTTAAGGAGGCTGCCAGTGCAGTACCTGGTTGAGCCACACCTGTGGTGGAGTGATTAGGGCACCTGGCTGCATAGGGGACCTGGGGACATGGTTCAGTTCTCCCCAGGTCCCATAGTGTTGCAGCTTTTTTTTTTACTTGAAAATGAATCTTCACCTCCTCCAATGTTTTGCCCCTTCCCCGAAATCCCCAACCGCCTTGGAGTTAGTTATACTTAATCTGGGGTGTGTGGGGGGGTGGATCCCCCCTCAAAAAACAAGACAGTGCTATTTGTTTCAATGGTATGCACTGTTTATATTGTGCTTAGTGTTTTTTACTGATCTTATTTCAGTGCACACCATTTTGCCTGCAGCATTGTGTTTTGTACTGTTTCATCTGCAACGTTATGACTCTGTGCCTCTCTTATCCAGGGATTCATTAAATAAAAAAAAACTTTTTTTCTACCAGAGAAAATAGTTTTCCTCCAATTTACTACATCCAGTAAACCAAATTAGCCATGTAATGAGAGCCAAACGAGAACTAAGGAAACAAAAAGGGCAGTCAGAGAAGCAAAAAAAGACACAGAGCTGCATATTGCGGAGGGGCCAAAGGTGGGGAAAAACTGTTCTTTAGAAATATTGGGGGAACATTGAGGAGGACAGGCAGAAAGTAACCATTCTTAATGATTACTTTTGCTCTGTATTCACAAGGGAAGACAGAGGGCCTCTGCCAGAGAGTTGCATTAAGGCAGCTGGAAGTGGGATCCCTCAGATGAGGCAGCAAGTGTTTACTAGTAGAGCTGGGCAGAAGTTGCATTTCACTGAACTTTCACAAAGTTTAGTAAATTTTGTGAAATTTTCTGAACTTCCACCTTTGGTCAAAGCAGAATCTTCTAAATGTGTTTGGTGAATTTTTACCCTGTTCCCAGGAATTTTCTGACTGAATTGTGGAATAATACACATGAAATGTGGAATGAGAGTTCTAAGGAATTCCATTCTGCAACTTCATACATCAATCCGCAATACATGTAATAATTTCACAATTCAGTGATCAGTTCTGTGGAATTTCTTTCTGCAGTTCAGTACATTAATCCACAATTCATACATTCATTTTGCATTTCAGTGACTCAGTGAACTGTGGGATGAATGTATGCATTTCAGATTAATGTATTGAACTACAGAATGAAATTCTGAAAAAACTGACCACCGACAGTGATAAATTCTGTGGAATTTCTTTCCACAGTTTAATACATTAATCTGCAATTCATACATTCATTCCACTGTTTTAAGTTGGAATATCCATGAAAGTTACATAAATGCATTTTGTAATTTTGCAAAAGTGAAATTCTGACTTTTGACAAAATTCTGCTGGTGGAATTGTAATTTGGTAGAGCCCTATTTACCAGTGAAAAGGTTTGGAAAAGGCTAGCAGCCCTAAAGATATAGTAGATAAGGCCCAGGGCCAAACAGGATGCACCTGAGGGTGCTCAAGGAATTGGCAATGGAACTAACTGAATCCTTGGTGAGGCCTACTCAATAGTTCAATTCAGACTGGGGTAGTGCCAAAAGACTGGAGGGTAGCAAACATAGTCCCATTTCATAAAGAACAATGAGCAACCGCATAACCACAAACCTGTCAGTTTTACCTCTGCTATGGGTAAACTGATGAAGAAACTAGTGAAAGAGGACCCCGTGAACTACTTGGAGAGCAATGGACTCCTGGATAGTAATGGCATGAGTTCTTGGCAGGAAGCTCCTTTCAGATAAATGTTATAGTATTCCTTTACTGGGTAACAAGGGTAATGGATAACAGCCATGCTGTGGATTTATTCTACTTTGATTTCTGCAAGGCTTTCAACTTGGTGTCTCACAGAAGGTTGTTAAAGAAGCTAGGTCATCTGGGTACAGTGAAGGACACAATTAGATGGGTGAGAAACTGGTTGGAAGGAAGACAGCAGAGGGTTGTGGTTAATGGAGTCAAATCAGAAGAGAGGAGGTTTTATTTTTATTTATTTATTTTATTTTATCAAGGCTAGGATTACAAATACCTTTGAGCCTTGGCTCTTTTACAGTAGGGGCTCTAGCCACAAATGGTTACCAGGGCACAGCTGGGGCACAACAGATGGCAGCCAGGGCACTGATATATTGTTACAATGGGGGAAGTTCTGCACCATATGAGGCACCAACTGGGGCACAGCATTTTTTTACCGGGGCACATGCCCTGGCGGGCCCTGGTGTAGAGTCGCCACTGCTCTTTTACAAAGGTTCCACGTCAGAGAAATACAAATTATGTGAAACATCAAGACAGACATTACAACAATGTGGACATTGCAAACAGAGTACAGATTAATACAATTCTAGGGTAGCATTGTAAGCAAGGCACTCAGTGGCATTTGTCAGAGAAAATAGACAACAGATAAGAAGTGCCAGAGTCATAGGGAGAGGGAAGAGGGGAGGGGGGAGAAGGAATGTAGGAAGGGTGGGGAGAGGGAGAAAAGTGCAGCATTGGGTATACCAAGATGTGAGGGTAGAATCCAGAGAGGAGGGGAAGGGGGACCACTAGAGCAGTCAGGGAAGTGGAGAAACAAAGTTAAGTTGGGCAGTCACAGGAACTGTTGATAGAGAGATAGTCCCGGAGCCTAGTTTTAAACATACCAATTGTTGGGGCAGAAGAGATGGTGGGGCTGAGGCCATTGAATCAGAGTGGCACTCGATAAGCAAAAGAGCATTGTCCCTGTGAAGTGTGACAGTGGGAGACTTTCATTAGCTGTAGCGTGGATCTCTGAAGGCACCATTTGTTAATTCGGTGTTGTAACAGAGTTGAGACCCCAGAAGGTGCAAGCCCAAGGTAGATTTTTTCCACCATGGAGCAGGTGAGAAATTTTATGCAGTTTGATAGTTGGAGCCAGCCGGTCTGAGTGTACAGGTCACATGTGTGGATGTGATGGTGAGCACCAGTGATGAGCTGACATGCCTTATTTATGGCAGTTGAGAGGCGTCTAAGGGTTGTGGTTGTGGCTGAGCCATAAATGATAAAACCATAGTCTATTACAGAGATCACAGAGCTCAGGACTGCAACCTTCAAAGCTTCTGGCATGAGGTGTGGTCTGTGTTTGTAGAGGAGACCAAGCCATGTATTAGCAGCTCTAGCTACATTATCTACATGAAGTCCATAGGAGA
Source organism: Neoceratodus forsteri (assembly GCA_016271365.2). Classification (NCBI taxonomy): domain Eukaryota; kingdom Metazoa; phylum Chordata; order Ceratodontiformes; family Ceratodontidae; genus Neoceratodus; species Neoceratodus forsteri. The sequence goes on along the minus strand of CM028134.1, from coordinate 570,069,029 downwards.
GATTAGGGTCAAGCTGTATCCCTCAGTATTTGAAGGACCCCACCTGATCTAGAGTGTTCCCCTGGGTGGTGGAGATAACCAAGTGGTGTAGCTTGTGTGGGTTATGAGAGCTGCAGAAGAGCATAGATTTGGTTTTCTTGTCATTGAGGACCAGTTTATGATTAAGAAACCATGTTTCTACAGAACTGAAACCAAGTTGAAGGTTGTGTTGAAGAGTTGCAGGATCTTTGTGAGTGGAGAATACAACAGCATCATCGGCATATAGTATGATCTGCTCAGAGCAGTGGTAAGGGAGGGAGTTTAAGAAAAGGCTAAAAAGGAGGGGGCCCAGTATGGATCACTGTGGGACATCTGAGCGAACAGGCAGGGTGTCAGAAAGAGTGTCCACAATTTTTACTCTCTGTGACTGGTTTTCTAAGTAGCTTTTAAACCAGAGAGAAGAGTCAGGTGATAGCCCAGCATTCAGTAGTTGGTCAATTAGTAGTCCATGGTGTACTGTATCGAAGTCCTTGGAGAGGTCGATGAAAACGGCCCCTGTGAAAGGCCATTGTCAAGGGATTTGTGCAAAGCTCCAGTGAACTCAAGAAGGGCTATGGTGGTGCTGTGACCTTTCCAGAAGCCATGTTGTTGTGGACAAGGTATATTGTATTTATCCAAGTGGTCAGTAAGTTGATCAGCTACGATGTGCTCGAGTGCCTTAGAGAGTGGGGGCAGTATGGAGATAGGGTGATAATTTGAGTGATTGGTCTTATCCCCACTTTTATGGATGGGTGTCATGGTGGCTGTTTTCCATAGGTCTGGGAATTTTCCGCAGCTGAGAGAGAGGTTTAGGATTTTTGTTAATGGATGAATTACCTCATCAAGGGTGAGCAACAGAAGCTTAAGGTCCAGGGTGTCACTACTAGATCTAGATTTAGAGATAGCTGCAGTAATATAGTGGTGAACTTCATTCAGCCTTACCTCCCTGAAGAAGAAGAGGGGATGGTTAGACTGAGGGGCTGAGGTATTTGGGGAGTAGGACCTGTTTTCGAAAAAGTCATGGGGTAGAACAGCACTAAGGTCTGAAAAAGCTATGTTAAAGATGTTTGCGATCACCTTGGGGTCAAGGGTTGAGGATCCATCTACCATTAACATGGCCAGAGAGGTTTTTGGCTGCTTCCCCTGTGACATCCTTGACATTGTCCCAGAAAGCACGACCATTTCCCCATGTATTGGTGAGAGCGTCTTTGTAATAGGTGGATTTCATTAGCTGGATGGCTTTTGTGCTAGCATTTCATGCTTGTTTGTAATTTTGGATGTCCAGTTGTTTGCCAGTGGCCCTGGAAACTGCCCAGAGGTGGTCCCTTAGTTTCAGCTGTGAGAGAAGAGCCGCGATGAGCCATGGGTTAGAGAGAGATTTTGTTTTGCACCTTTTAGCAGGGGCAAAGAGGTCGCAGGCTTTGTTGAAAATTGAGATGAAGTGATCAAGAGGCAAGTTAACATCTGTTGCTTCATAGATGGGTAGCCAGTCTTGTAGAAGCAGGTATTGTTTGAGATATGAAAGTTTTCCACGAGGAAGGACACTGCTAGCGATAATTTTGGGAGGGGGGCTTAAGGAATGTGTTAGACCATGCACACATGACTGGGGAGTGGTCACTGAGAGAGTCTGGCAGAATGGTTGCACGAGAAATCCTTGTGGGATGAGTGGTGAGGACCCAATCTAAGAGGGTACTGGTGCCAGTCTTGTAGTTAATCCTAGTAGGGGAGTTTACCATTTGTGTGAGGTTGGCAGCTGAGATGGAGTCTCTATAGGCACTGGCGCTCGATGCTAACCAGTTTATGTTGAAATCCCCTAGTAGAATAAGTTCAGCTTCAGGATGATAAGAGTTGATAAAGTTTAGGATGTCATTGAAGCCATGTTTAGGGTCCCTGGGTGGGATGTAAATGGAAACAATAGTCAGGGCTTTATGGTTGGGACCCAGGATGATTTTTATTGGCAGAATCTGGGCCGAGGCAGAAAGTGATGGAGTTGCTACAGGGTGCCAAGACAGGGAGTCTTTGATATAGATTGCGCAACCACCACCATTTTTGGATATCCGGTCCAGCCTGTGGACATTGTAGCCCTATATTGTTACTGCTCAGTCAGGAACTTTAGACGTCAGCCAAGTTTTCACCACTGCAAGGATATCAGAGTTGTGTTGGCATATGAAGGCTTGGAGTGCACCCAGCTTTGGTAATAGGCTGCAGATATTAATGGTTGCAAGGATAAGGGCACCTGGAGTTTGTGTGTGGCCTGAGCTTCTAGGGCCAGGATTGGGATGGACGTTGCCTGAGATGAAAAGAAGGAGGAGTAGGACTTTTAAGGAGCAGAGTCGCAGCTCTTTGAGAAATAGTTTTGATCATTGTTTCCGGGAGTAGAGGTTGCAAGGTTCCAAATGGTATCCCATATGGACTGCAAGGTAGTACAGTGTAGAGAGGTGGCCACACTTGCTGAGAGTAGTGGTCGAGTTAAGTAACCAGGAATATCCAAATGGTGCACCAAGCACAAGTCTCGGTGGAAGTGGAGAGTTCCTTGGAGTAGCAGTGGAAACCAGAGTAGAGGTGGTGGGGTGGGTGGGGTGGGCTCTAGACCAGGGAGAGACAAAGGGGGCAGGGAAAGGGGGAGGAGGAGAGGTGAGAGAAAGGCAGAGACAACCCACATGGCTTACGTACTAGAGAGAGATAGAGATAGAGATAGAGATAGAGATAGAGATAGAGATAGAGATAGAGATAGAGATAGAGATAGAGATAGAGATAGAGATAGAGATAGAGATAGAGATAGAGATAGAGATAGAGATAGAGATAGAGCTAGAGCTAGAGATAGAGATAGAGATATAGCCCTCTAGTGGTGAGAGGATATAATCTGCTAATGGAAAAGTCAGCAGGCTGGAGGAGTAGGTTTGTTACATCAGAACAGAGAATAATAGAAGTGGGCAGGGTCAGAGAGCACAGCAGATCATTTGGGGGTTGGGGAGGAGACAGGTTGCAGGCCCGAGAGCAGAAGAAGGATTTACACAGTCAAGGCTCAAAATTCACTTCTAATATCAACTCAGAACTTAAAATGACTGTAAGGATTAAATTAATTATTAAACCCTGGCACATAAATTCAACTAGAGACACAGAGGGAGATACAGTAGTTAGAGATGTGTTCAGCAGGAGATAGTGTGGGCCACTTGGAAATCAGCTTCCACTGGTACCAAATCCAAAAGTCAGGGCTAGTACCTTGCAGTATAGAGGATTTCTGAAAAACTGTTTAGGTTCCAGAAATTGAGGGGTCCGTGGCCTGGTCATGGCACGTTGGATCCCTTGCAGTATAGAGGATTTCTGAAAAACTGTTTAGGTTCCAGAAATTGAGGGGTCCATGGCCTGGTCAAGGCACGCTGGATCCCTTGCAGTATAGAGGATTTCTAAAAAACTGTTTAGGTTCCAGAAATTGAGGGTTCACCAGTGGGGTGCCACAAAGATTGGTCCTAGGTCCAGTCTGTTTTATTATGTTCATTAGAGACATGGAAGAAGGAATCCAGGGCAAGATGTATCTCTTTTTAGATGACATTAAGCTCTGTGGCAAGATAGACAGTGAGAAGGGGGGTTGGGAGATGCAGAAAGACTTGAAAATGCTGGTGAGATAGTTAAAGGTTTGGCAGTTGAAATGTAATGCCAAAAGTGCAAAGTGATGCACATAGGGAACAAGAACTTGAGGACAGAGTACTGGGTGGGGTGTGTAAAGCTGTGCACGACCTCTGAGGAAAGACTCCATAAAACAATCAAACCAGTGTAACAAGGCCTACGGTAAGGCAATCAGGATGCCAGGATGTATATTTTTTTATTCTATTTAAACTGTTGTTTTCCAGGTAAGTATGTGAGCTGAAGCCCTTTTTCATATACGACCCAGGGCTAAAAGCCACTGATGTTACAAAGTTAAATCGCACAGCTATAGATACATAACATACTGTAGGTGCAACCATTACAAAGAAAACATGTAAGTAACAACAAAAGTCAGTCATAACAAGTGCAACACATTTGTTCATGATAAAATTGTTTTAAACCTATTTTAAAGGAAACGTCATTAATCCCTTCACATAACATCTTTGGAAGAGTATTCCATAGTTCAATTCAGGAAGAGGTATTAGCAGAAGGAAGAAGGTGTTACTACCTCTTTATAGATCACTGGTGAGCCCCCCCCCCCCAGATTATTGTGTCCAGTTCTAGAGTTCTCACCTAAGGAAACATTAGGCTAGGCTGGAAACAGTGCAGTATACGGTAACCAAAATGATTCAGGGTCAGCAGGGCAGATTTTACCAGGGACCGCGCAAGGCACTGAACATGTACTCACTGGAGGCCAGATGAGAGAGGGGTGATACAGTATGATAGAGATCTTCAGATTCCTGAAAGGAATGAACAAGGTAAACTGTGAGGAACTATTTAGCATAAGTAGCGGATCAAAACGCACTGTCATCTGCTATAAACTCCAGGATCGGTCTACTCTATCGGCATAAAGACTGTCTCCCTGAACCGGCCTTAAAACTAGCCATCACCTCATCGGTATTATCGCTGGCTGACTATGGGCTCCCTGTCTATGCTGCTGCTGATGCCTCTGCCTTATCCAAAGTTCAGACCTCTATTAATAAAGCATGTAGGCTCCTTACCGGTGCCCACAGCAGAACCCACACCTGTTTACTATACTCTGCTGCTAAATACTCACTCTTGAAGAAAGACTGTATTATCAAACCTGCCTTCTGGCCAAAAAATCCCTGTCAGGACTCTGCCCTCCTGGGGTCTCTGGTCCTTTGCAGCGTGCTGCTAGGTCACTGCCAACCCAGTATGCCACCACGGCCACTTTCATAGTCCCCAGAGCAAGGACCTCTCGGTGCCAAAGATCCTTTCATCACCAAGCCCCGTCCTGTTTCAACTCCCTTCCCGAAACCATCTCCAAGATCCCTGGCATTGGCCGCTTCAAAATTGCTCTTCGCCAGCATATTATGGACAGCCGATGTTGTGAATGCCTGTAGCTGCCTCTTGCCTGACCCCTCTGCCCTATGCCGGTCCCTGCTAATCCCCTTTCAAATCCCCAGCACACAGGTCTCTATATACCCACATATTAGCCTGTCATGCTCACTTTGACTACTGTAACCATTATCGTTACACCAATGTTCTACCTACTTAACTTATGACTTGCTATCGATTTGAATCCCGTGTTGTCTTTACCTATGCTAGAACCTTCCACAAGTTTAATCCAGCGCAGCCTAGCTGTCTGCTCTCTCCAAGTGTATATTTATTTATTTATTTATTTTATGTATCTAACATGTTCTGTCATTCCACTGTTCTAACCTCTTCTTTTATTGTTGTCCCCCATTGACGAGGTACCTTTGTAAACGAGTCTTTGACTCAAAGGTTGTAAAACTGATTCTCTACAATAAATAAAAAACAATAAATAAAATAAATAAATAAAAAAACACTGGGGCACAAGTGAAAACTGATGGGAAGTGAGAAAGTTTAATTTTACAGAAAGGATGTAGAGCCATGAAATATTCTGCCAGCTAATGTGGTGGGTGCCAAAACTATCATTGGTTTTAATATGGTTTCAGCTGAGATAATAAGAAGGGCTCAGTGGTTACTCAAGGTGATAGTAGTAGGGTGGGGAGCATGGGGGTGGAAAGCGTGGGTTAGAACCCTGTATGGACAATAGGTCTCAGATTTGTTAGGGTAGATGGGCAGACTGGATGAGCCAGTGGTCTTTTTCCGACGTCATTGTTTATGTTTATGTTTTGCTATCTGAAACTGTGAACCACAGCAGCATACTGTTAGCAAATCAAAGTATCCAGTTAAAGGGATATTGTCAACCCCTTTATATCTCAAGTTGTCCCTAGCTTAACAAACACATTTTACGGTAGCTTACATTCTGTAAAGATTGCTGATGTACTGTAGCTAGTTATCTGATTTGGTTCTTTTTTTCTTTCTAAAAGTGAAAAACAGATTGCCCACCATACTGGTATTACACACAAAAATGTGTTCATTTCCATCCTTTTATCAACTTCCACTGCATCTCTCCTGGTCCTGGGAACACCCCCATAATCTAGCCACTTACAATGAAGTGAGAGGAGAGGAGACAAATGCATCATGAGTAGCTGCACTGTTTTGGGTGTTTGTAATGTTCAGGAAGTACGCAACAAGACATAATTAAAGATTTGAAACAAAACAAGGTTGGGTATAATTACACCATCACTATGCATTTCAGTTTTACTAGGCAAATGGCAAGGCAAGGCAAGGCAAATTTTATTTTTATGGTGCCCAATCCGGAGACTCTGGGCACCTAACAAAGAATTACAGATAAAACTAATTGGTAAGAAAGCAAGCAGATAAAACAACCAGCAAAATCATTACATTTCAGAGAAGGTAAGCAATCATAATACGTGGGTTTTCAGCTAGAAATAATATTATTATTTGGTAACTGGTTAAGGCCCACTAGGCAAAAGTGCCTATTTTAAGGATGACTTGGTAGAACTGCTGAGTTTAAGTGCCATGCTCAGAGTCACACTCAATAAAAGTGGAAGTTGTGGGGATCAAACCCAGGTTTGCTGGATATACCATGCTCATTCACAGCTTGTTACTCTAACCTCCAGGCTATACTGACAGGCACCAAAATTATGGAAAAAGTTGACAGTGTCCCTTTAAGTGCTATTAGTTAATTGTCCAAGTAGGACATTTTTACAGAATTGTAATGGAGTGATGGAGTGATGGAGTGATGGAGTGATGGAGTGATGGACGAGGAAGATGACATCTTGTGTATCTGCTTTTTGTAGTGCAGGGGCATGAATGGTGGTGAATAATAGTGGACAAAATTAAAAATCCATAACTGAACATTTACTGAACTCCATTTTTCATATTTGCAACAAAAAAAATACATTTGTAAGTGCTCACACCTTGTGAGCTTTTCCATTGGCACACTCCTTTATGCTGGTACTTTTATTCTTTAATAAAACCTTTCTTAGTCAGCATAAGATGGCTTCATTTTTTTATTTCTTATTATTTTCTTGGTCACTTCATGTTTTTGTGCAACAAATGCCTTATTGTGGAAAATCTGTGCTTTAAAGTGCAAATTACAATATGACAAATTATTTCTAGTGCAACCCATTCTTACTACTTTCCACAGTCAAACAAACCAGAGGCAGTCTTATTTTATCCGTCTTGATAGATGCAGTCCAAATTGGGTGAAATATATTCTCTTTACCAGGCTCTCTGCTCCTTTGGGTCAGTACCTGTTTTTCATGGATCAATTGCCTAATCCAATATTCAAGGTCATTTGTTGTGATTGAAAAAACACCTTCAGTGAATGGACAAGTCCCTTGTTGGAGAATAAATGTACCGGCTCATAGCACTATGGGGGGAACTTTTGTAAATAATAAAGAACTCAGTATAGCGTTCTTCTTTTTCTATTTCATCTTCCCTCCCTGCCACTCAGTTTTCTTCTCAGATTTCTTGGAAAATGTTATGACCAGTTTATCCCTATTCATGTTTTATATGCATAAAATGTTTCTACTACTGCTACACTACTACCACCACTTGTCTTACTGACTTAGGTGCCACTCCATCCACTACTCAGTGGTTCACCAGTTATCAAACAGGGAGAACATAGAAAGTCAAAGCTGATGGTCTCTTCTCTGCCTCTCTGCTGATTGTCAGAGAAGTCTCCCAAGGCTCCATTCTAGGCTCGATCCTTTTCTCTCTGTACATCAACGATCTCGACTCACATAACCAGTTCCAACCTGCACTTCTTTGAAGATGACACAGGACTGTATGCCTCTGGTTCAACTTTATCCAAAGTAAGGGATGTGCTACAAGCTGACTTTGCTCAGCTCGAAAATAATCTAATAAAAGTCAATCTTCTCCTTAATGCCAAGAAAACTAAAGCGATGATTTTCTCTCATAGTACCTCCTCTGGCACCTCCCCATCCTACCAAAAAACTTTATTGTTACCTCTCTAAGTGAACCCTTGGAAGTCGTTCCCAAATTTAAATATCTTGGTATCAGGATAGATAATAAGCTCTCTTTTAATGAACATATTGAGGACTTATCCAGGAGGCTCAAAGCCAGGCTAAGATTCTTCTTTAGAAATAGGTCTCTCTTCCCCCTTGAAACTCGAACCAGGCTTGTTCAGGCCACATTCCTTCCCTTACTTGATTACGGTGATTTAATCTACACCTCCACTACAATTTCAAGCCTAAGCAAGCTGGACATCCTCTATCACCGCATGTTATGGTTCATTACCAGCTCCCCCTACCGTACTTACCATTGTCATCTGTACGCAGCTGTTGGCTGGACATCTCCCACCACTAGACGCCTGCTCCATGCTGGTCTCTAGACACTTAAGTTACTTCTGCATAAACTTCCGAGTTACCTAACATCTCTTATCTGCATTTCCCGCAGTGCATATTCTTTCAGGAAATCAGACTTCATCCTGCTTGTCGTACCTAGGACTCGTACCTCCTTTGGCAAATGAGCTATCTCGCATGCTGTTCCTACTATATGGAACCAACTCCAATCCGTACTGAAATTAACTAGCATCGTCTCAGTTAACCTCTATAAAGTGCTAGCTGCATCTAAAATAAAATACATTTGTAACTGTTATTAAGCCCCTCCCCTACCCTTATGTGTGTTCCATGCTTATCGTCTCCTCTGGTACTAGTCCTAGTCAGGACTGAAACCTCTTAGCTTGCAAAATGTAATCTGCAACTGAATCTACTTGATTTCCCTACCTGCTCCTCTACTCTTTTCCACCTTTGGCTTCCTATCTATATATTAGTCCCCCTTACTCTTTCTAACCATCCCCTTTCCCTCAACCCTGCCCTCCTTATTTATTCTATCTTTCCTGTCATTGTTCAATACATTAATCTTATTTATTGTGTCTAATCAGTGTTATGTTTTTAAACCCTACCTCGTATTGCTTGTACACTATAAACCAAATATTCCTTAACTGTACATTTCTTTACAATGATGTATCTTTCTATGTAATA